>OX104060.1:22336888-22612688 GCA_944474145.2 Dicrocoelium dendriticum | reverse complement strand
AAATCCCACTTTTTCACAGGTCCAAACAAAGCCAAAATCTTCATTTTTCTCGGCAGCTGCTGTGTCGAAATTTATGTATACGATCCATTCCTCTCAATATTTAAATTTAATAAAAATTAAACGAGATTTTCAGACATACTGGGCTAAGCAACAATTTGGCTTATGATTTCTCAACATGGAACTATATCATAGTGACTTAAATGAGGGCCTGTTTAATTCGGCTTTGCAATGGAAACATTCTCGATTGCTCCGCGCTCATGCACTTTAGCTTGTGTTATTCAAGCTCGCTAAACCTAAGCAAACGTTAATTATTGTGACCAGAACAACGCAAGTATTGCGGCATACATCTCACTTATCGTGAGTTCGAGCAGACCCATGTCTTATCCATTTAAAACATTGGTTTTTCTAGAAAACTACTGCGCCGCGTATATGTAACTTGCAGCTTAAGGAAATATTTAACTTGCCTTTACAAATGAATTACCAACCACCCAACATTTTGTTGTATTTGCTGAGACGTAATGAGTTAAAATGTGTATCAATAAGATTGACTAGATTAAATGTATATGACAGATTCCCTGTGGGAAAATGGTTGGCATAAAAGCGTATGGTAAACACCGATCTTTGTAACTTCGAATGAAATCAGGATATGAACAAGACGGCGCGGAATGTATGATCGTCTTGTCTAAATTCAGGATCACGACTACTGATAAACCTAATTACTCAGCGTTTGTCTACAGTAAAACAACTCTATTTCCATGCGTGATATCGAAAGCTTATTGGAATTCGATGAAGTAATTTATGGTTTCTTGACACGAACATAAATATAAAAGCCGATTCATGTAATCTAAAAGATTAATTATTTTATAAAAAGGGAGAAATTCATATTTGGATCATAGAGATGCTGAATCTGTGTCGGGGTGTGGAAATCATTCAGTACAGAAATGTAAGCAAAATGGTGTAACAAACCATAATTCCTCATAGGCAATAAGAAAGCTGCGCTTGTTAACTAAACCGATCTGCTCAAGTACTATAAAGCTTAAGTTTACAAATTCTGACTGTGACAATTGACGCACATGTGCTTAATGGCGGCCGTTAAAATTAAATTCCCTATTTATTTATTTCTAAACTTTCGCAGCTGGAACGTTATTAATGTTGACGTATGCTTCCTCTGTAATACTTGTTGCTTATTCCGAAATCTTGTCTTACGATTACTGCTCTGATGGTACTACTTGAATGTCAAACTTAGGACAGACGTGAACACTCGGTTTTGGTAAGAATGGATTAGTTGTCTTTCTCTTCGCTTGTTTTTATCTCCACCACAAATCCATTGACAAATCCATTTGCTCAAAGATTATGTCGTCTTCCTTCCTACTAAACCTGTCATGCAATGTTCAAACTCGTTTGTTTGAATTTGTAGCTCTGATGCAGCCATTGATGAGATCCATTAGACTATTGTGTCCACACAGTAGTAGTTGCTACATAATAAATTATAATATTTATAGCATAATATAGTAGTATTATAGTAGTAGATAGTATATATAGTATATAAAGCGTCCGTCATTTTTAAAACGTTTTTTCCATTACCGCCTTTTCAAAAATTGTGATATGTAAGCGCATCGATATTTTGTCCCATTACGTAAACTTGCTTCCTTATAACAAGTGATGCACTGTGATTGTGTTTTCACGTTCTAGTTATTATTTTTCTATTGAAATCTGCTGATAGGAGATTGAAAATATACAAAGTTATAACTAGTCTCATTGCCTAATCAAACAGGTTTAGCTTTGCAATTTTTGTCTTGATAATGCGATTTTCTACATAATGCTTGTATGTATGATTGTGCTCGATTAGATTGCATAACCTATGTGTCGACCTAGGAAAGTACAAGTTCACTCGATTTCCGCTACCATGCAAAACAATTTTGTTAGATTGTTTCACATATTTGCTGAATTTTTTATACCTTAATAGCTGTTCTTGGTGCTAGGGCACGGAAAATGTCGCATATATGATGAACAAGCCGGTATGCAACAATATTTTTGGTGAATTATTACGAGTGAATAAGTGTTGTCTTAAAATTGACGAAGCAGCAAGCACAACACTTATAGAGTTTTATACTTCATATAGATTATGGTAACAGCCAAAAATGTCTCTATAAACTGTGGTGCAATTAAAAAAAGCATTTTACATTCCTCGGATCAGCATTAATGTTTGCCACACATTTCGATCAAATTATGTTTGGTCCGTTTGCGGGCGCTAATACCTATATCATCTTGCATTTTTAGAAAAACGCAGCAGAAAAATAAGCAACATAGATATCCATAAGCATCATAACTTTGCAAGAGGATCACCTGCTATACAACACCTGGTTTATTGCTGATTTGTATTTCCAGTTAAATTGTTTAGTGGATTAGCAAAATGCGTGTTTCTGGGAAGTGAACATCCTTACATTTTATCGGATAGGGAAAATGATAGATAAATGATCAGTGTATATGCAGTACTTTCATCTCATGGAAGCTTTGGACGCTTTTCTTTGATAAAAGGTAAACCGAGATCGATCTAAAGAATTGCTGGAAAAGAAATGCATTCCAAAACTTGGCGACAGGTTACACCTTACAAACTCAATGGTTCTTGCAAGGTGGAGCATGTCCAGACAATACACATGTTCTTAATCATCAATCCATGTCAATTGTTAATGTGAGATATTGAAAGAAAAAGTGTTCGCAAGAAGGCCTGCAAATGCAGCGCAACTCAGCGCTCTCATCATGCAGTTGTGCCGCCTGATTCAGGAAGAATTTTGCATGGAATTTTGTGACAAATGCAACATGTAGCTTGCAAGAGGTTGTTAAGCAAAATGATCACATTGGACCCATATTACATTGAGCTCAACTTCCAAGCTAATAGAAGTAATTCGGCACTGATTTTTAGATATTTTGATGATAACTACATGTGTAATGAACCAATTAAATGATATGAACCTTCGTGCGCTACATGTTTGTACCATTATCAGCTGTTTGTCCGTGTCGAGTATAATTCAATGCTATTTGATGAAATGGAATCCGTTTAAAACATTAAAACTAGTACATTTTGAAATTATCAAATGATAACCCTGGGTTTGAGGTTGCAACATAATTTGTTACTCGTTTTGCTGAGCAACATCTGGATATTGGGTTAATTCAACCTTGATGATACCGACCTTATCTATGCGCAGTTACAACCTGAACAGTAGATTCCGAGGAATATTTTATATGTGGTGATGAATGTTAGCAGTCAACGTAGCATTGTTTACAATAAAAATTAGTCATCGCTTCAAAATGTGGCTATTACTGTGTACGCTTCATGCTTTCTTGTAGATTGAGCAGGATTCGAATCGTGAGCAGCTATATATTTGTTGCAAATTATTCAGCGCTTGGATCAAATTGAACCCTTCATTTCTACTGAGTTACCACAGCAAAACAGGACTTAATTATAGCCATACTGATAAACGAAATCCTGATATATTAAGCAAATATTGGAAGAACTAAGTATTGGTTTTTTTAAGGATGGTCAAATCAAATGTTAGAAGGATAATGAAGGAGTTGAACTCACTTGTATTATTTGACGGGGTATATCTTCTTATCGCTTGGCATAATACAGTTATGCAACTATTCCGCATTCTAATGTACTGCTAGTAACGCGGTCACATTATTTGCACTCCACAGACAAAACTTATGAATTGTTAAATTATGTAGCGTCGATGTAAAGTCGGGGCCTCGATTTTGCTACGATCAATTTTTGCGTTGATTTATTAATTTGACCATTTCATCCTACTCACTGAACAGGAATAACGGCAGCGTGTTAAACATGTGTAGACAATGACGCAAAGCACCGAGCTAAGACCAGATAAGAACAGCTTACTCACAAATCGTGTGCCCGGCGCGAAAGCGTAATTTCCATCCAATAAGGTTGCTTACAGCTCTATTTTTCAATAATTAATTTGGAGGTCATCAGTTTGATATGAGTCATATGTATAATTTGAATCGGACAAACATCGAGCAAGAGCAATTTGCCCGTCGTTACTGTTCATGCATCCATTTTCCACACATGTTCTCTTCTCGATTTTTGGCCGAGATTGGCCGAATCTCTCATTTTGACCGATTGAACATTCCCAGCTATCTCTACACATACGTACGTTGAACCACCACAAATGCACTGGCTAATAAAAGAGTGTAGGACACGAAAATTCTGAAAGGTGTATGTGCTGTGTGGTGGTAATGCCTAGCATGTAACGGTGCCGCTTAAAATGAAGTCAGCGTTATGAAGAAAATTTTGCATATAACAGAGGCCATACAAATGGTCAACTTGATGATGGAATAATTGTGAATAACAGCAGCGCAAACAAGATTGAGTCAGCGTGATGAAGGCTTACTTATATAAAAAGGGCAGATAAAGCGAGTTGAATTAATGACAGCTTACTTGTTGTATCCCCGTGAGACATGTTTAGCGGAGAAGCGAAATTGTGGATGGAACATTTCAAACGATTACCCGGCATGATAACAAGACTCTAGGAGAATATATCGGGGATGGCCGACATCTTTCACTAAAATTGCTGGTTATGCTAACATTACCTGCAACTACAAAACATATAAATGATAGAACTCTTCAGACAATACGTTGGGACCACTGCAAATGCGGAACAACTTGCACCATTAGTGGATTAAATTGCACAAATTATACGGCCACACAATCGGTTTTTGCCTCGTAAGGTCGAGAAATATGAGAGAATTAATTTTTTATGTTTTTCCTGCAAATGACGATATGTTGCATTCACTGGATATCCATTTGTGTTATTTTGCCGCATCATACGTGATCGGAAGTTGAATCCCGATACTCACCAGTTGTTTGTATGAAACGAACCAATTGCCTCGCTATCACTTACCCGACTAATCTGGGTGTCATGAAATTGACAGTTTTGTATATCCCACATAAGCCGAATTGTCCAAATGCTGGTGGGGCGGAATGCCTGCTTTCCCATTGAAACACTGTGCCAAATTTACAATAATTAGCTTGAATGCCAGAATTCTGCAATCCGAGTGACATGCGATGGGCCAAATAGTAGAAAACGAAGCAAAGCTTTGGCCAGACGAAATCTCTGCCGGAACGCGATGCGGTTTCCGTTTGAACTTGAGGTACGATTTAGTAACACGCCACTGCGTTCTGAACAATTAACAGAAAAACTAAAACACAGTTGGCGTGGGTTAAATGTAGCCACTTCTTAATATTGTCCTATAAGCAGAATTTAGTTGGGACATTATTATCCCCTTTGTAAGTAGAACAGAGAAGAAAGCGAGCTTGAAATTTACGCGTGACCAGTCAGTCACTTGCGTTCTGGAAATGTGTTTCAATACTCGGTTTGTACGCTAGCGCAAGAGTAATTCGATTTCAAGTTTCTTATATGGAAAGAAGCACAGCATTAACAAATACTGCAGTTTGGCCAGAATGTTTTAAACACATGAGTGCTGGCGTAAATTGGATACAACGCTTGTAACTGGGCTGATTGTTATTTTTACATTATACGTAGGTGTTACCATGCATATAGCAGACCAATTTCGTATTGACTGAATGCGAGCAAAGCGCTTCAAATTACATACTAATGTCCAAAATTGGCTTTGATTTGATGAGCTGGCGAATTTCATTAGACAAACCCTGCTTGAATTTATTGTGCGTTTCATACCATATTCATTGTAGTTATTTCGTCAACATCAATGATTTATGAGATTAATCTGTGTTGCGTTTTACTTTCCTTCGGAATTGCTCGCATAATTCAGGTCGAACGGTGTTGCAATTAGACGAGGAAATCCATTTGCTGAGTTGAGGTAAGTAAATTAAGTGAACTAAGTTAAAATAAAAGTTATCATTTGCCAAAATACACCACAGTGGGCATGTTTGCTTTACCTACAATGTCGCATATTTTTGATTTACCTTGCTGGATTATATTTCGTTTCAGTATTGCTGTGTTATAAGTGGTTTCTCTAGGTGAACTGTAATCCAATGTTTTTCTTTGGTGTACTGTTCTCTGTGTGCGGAGCTCCACAACTTAGAGGAACCAAACACGTTAGAGTATTGTTTCATCTCTTCTACCAGCGCAGACTGCAGTCTACTGAGGCTGTACGTAAGTGAATATCGACGTCAGCGAGGACACCTCATCATGGTTTACTAACTAGTGAAAAACCCAACTCACCCATGTCGCAATCTGTTGCAACTTAGCATCCATCATTTCAAACTTCCTGCGAACTACAGTCGAGTAGATTCGTGACGATACATATTCTTCCTCCTTGTGTCCCGTGCCTTGAAACCCCTTCCGACTCACTTTATTCATGCCACTACCGTGACGCTTTTCAAAAAACGCATTGATGACGCGCTTTCCAGCTTGCGTTATACGATATACTCCGTTCCACTCGGAGGAGGAAATAACGCGGAAAATGCCATGTACTTACATTCACCCTCCGCAAAATTGCGGTGAGTAAACTTACAGATGTTACGCTACAGTAGCCTGAATGCATATAAAATGGATCAAGACATCACGTCTGCAAATGATGCAACACAGCCTGAGCGTTATCGTTTACTTTTATTTATCACGTATTTACTGGACTATAACAGGTATCCATACTATTTTGGGTGTGCACATTCAATTCCCCTTTCAAACTGTGCTTATATACAGTGCATTTAAATCGGCATCAGCTTGTCATGTAGATTTCCTTATTTGTTATTACTTCCCATTTTAATGTTCCAGCATCCTACTGGACATATCAAGGGCATGCCATTTGACTCGTGATAAATATTTGTTTATTGGATTGATGCGAAATGCAATTGTGAAAACTAACACTTTTCTTATATTGATTGCTGCTTAATAGGTATAAATAAGCCTGGTAGTTATATATCTGATATGTTTTAGGTGCTGTATTAGCTATGGTTTTGATGTATTTAAATGCAATCTAAAAAATCCCAAAAAGTTTATTTTATATAATTATATAATTGTATTGGCACACCCGCTGCCACATTATTTGCTAAGTGTTTAGGAACATGCGTATGTAAACAAGTCACTAGGGTCCACAGCCAATTGAGCAGAAAGCGTTATTTCATTTTGGCCGTACATGCATCCATGAAATTTGGCAATATACGAGATTTTAAAAGCAATGCACGAAGGGTTGTTTTTGCACCTTTTACTTAGTTTTACCTATTTAAAAGTTTTTGATAATATACAGTTATTTGGGTTATTGGGCATTGTGCACTTCCGTTTCCGTAGTTTTCGATCACTGGAACCTCCATAGGACAGCCACAAGAAGCCTGCGCCCACAGGAATACCACAGGGGGAGGAGGTTACGCTGCACCATGCACAGACCCTCACATTTATTTTTAATTTGCACATGCATTTTGGCAACAGCTCTGACAGAATACACGCGCATGTGCGCCCCAGTTTTGCATTGCACAACTAAACTGTTGTTTTTTTTCAGCCTACTTTGTTAGCAAAATGCTATCGAGACCCATATTTCATAAATTTGAAACTGTGCTACTTTCTGCAGATTGTTTTGCAGCCACTCGCTTCTCATCCATCCAGCCACTGCGAATTTCGTGTTTGCTTACGCCAGGCGACCGTTGCTGTTCCTCCACAACCGCGCATCTCAGTTACTGGATCAATAAGCATTTTTCACACAAGTTCATCTAAGGATGTCTCACGCTTGCCCCAGAAAGGTACACATTAATTTAGCGCAGCAATTCACCACAAAAGATGGAGGTTAGTATCAGCGCGGAACTCAAACGCCCCGAACTGTCAAATCGAGAACCGTCAGCATTTACTCATGCACTCTGCATATTACGTATATTCCTGCTTGGTGTTGAATTATTATACTGTGTACGACTTCAGTCTTTCCGGTTCATATCCCTACATGCTACTTATGAAGATAAGCACGACACGTGCTTGTTTGAGTAACTACTTGTGAATAATTTGTAAGTATCAACACAAACGATATTAGTCCATAATGGCTTTAACTATACCTGGTCGGGCAAAACAGACGAAAATTTTAAATCAACTCCACAAACAGCTTCGATAAAATAAACATACTTGGCAGATCGGACGAGTGCAATTTCAATTAGTATTCCATGGCTAGTTAAACGGTAACATTCATTATCTTGAACTAAAAAACCAAAGGGAAACAACATTTGGTATATCTCAGAACTGTTAAGAATCATATGGTTTCCATACAATTTATTAAAAGCCCGTGGGAATAACTAATCGTAACGCAACTAATAAGTGAAGCAGATTATTGCATCCATCGAAACTGATAAACATGAATAGTGCATGGTTTTTTATTCAACATGCCCGAGTAATATAAGTTATATGAATTAAAAAGCAGCGTTACAGGTTACCTGTGGTATACTTGGGTTTGAATGCAACATTTGCACATTAAAGAAAAATCCAACACTATGCTGTCAGATTAACCTCAACCGATCAACGGAAGAATAGGCCAACGGATGTAGGATATTTGAGTAAGACATTACACAGAACACTCAGTTTAAGGGGGCATGTCTACTACCTGAATCCAATCGCTTTAGTTGTGCTCGTCTGACTATTAAAGCGGCATATTTCGGCGACATAAATTTTTAAGTTGCTTAAGACAAGAAGCAATGTTAATTATATATTTCCGCTAATTCTAAGACAGCTTAAGTAATGAGTTATTGTTTCTGTTTTGATCACTTTAAACAATTCATGCATTAAACTGTTTGTTGTGATGCTGCACTATTATAATTGTATAACATTTTCGTCTAACATGCCACTAAAGATACTATGTAGTTGAGAACTAACCAGATTGTTGTGAACAATTAAAGGCGTATTTTCTTCTTAGCTAAATGTTGCTTACCAGATTTCGGATAACTGAAGCAACACACAAATGATTGGCGGGCTTCCCTTTGTATCATTCGATCATGTCAGTTGGACGTGATTATGCTGAAGAAATACTACAAAGTTTCTATGTCAATGTTAATTGGTCGCCTCGGGTAGGGGTGTGAAACTGGAGATGCGAAGCTGGAAAACTTCATGGTACAGTTTTCTGAAGAACACAAATATCGGCTCGGCCATATATCACTAGGTTTAAATGAACTATAATTTATGGGAATCACCCTATGTTATAGAACATTACACTGTCGCAGTACAGTACAAGTTTTCTGAAACACGTTTAAGCTGACGATTAGCGCACAGTTGCGCAAGAGCTTCCACATTTTGCCAATGGAAAGTGAGAACTGCTTTTCAAGCTTCTCTCTAGGTACCTGAGCTAAAATGTTGTGTGCATGTGTTCGAAGTTCCATACATATGTATCGCAAACAAAGTTTCTATTTCTCCTAGTAGTGTGATTATAATGAGAAAGCATGCCATTACACAAACTACTTATGGCTGTAAAGGAACAGGCAAGAGCCCGGCATTATTTAATCTATTGTCAAAGTCTGACTGTCACAGAAGCGCCATCTTTAAAGCGTTTTATTTGTCACTGTTTAAAAGGTTTTCCATCAACATGTACCATCGAAGGAGCAGATATTTCAAGTGGTAATCGCATGCTAACATGTTAGCAATGAAATTTATTTTGCTGCCCAGTATGATGTAGAGTTTAGCTTATGTGATGCTTCGTTCTATTGACAATATTATGGGCAAAGCAGGTTTAATATGTTGAAGCATATTGACCACTTCAACCTATTACAAATTAGCAACCATACACAGACACCAAATTTTTGGCTGACAACATTAATTTCTGTAATCTCCATGGTCACAATGCCTAATTAAGCTCAGAAATTAATGGTATACCTCGAGAATATAATAATTACCTTGCCAGGGAAGCATGGGTTTCTCCAGAAATCCGCACATATTTTCAACCATCTGTTAGCCGGCACATACTGGACGGAACCTTAAATGATGATATGGGAGTAGATATCGCCTATCTGTATTTCGTAGGTATTCTAGGTTTAGATAACCTAATATTACTTCTAGAGGTACAGAAATATGAAATGCGTCATCCATTTCTTATCTAGATAAGCAAATCCCACATTCGACATCATCTGATGGATAGACTATGCAGCGCCATTTTCGACCTAGTTAAAGTTCATTGCGACGTAGCTCAATGCTTGTCAACCAGGAACCAAGATTTCGCTTGTTTCATAACTGACCCCGCGAGGTTTCTTTCATCACATTGTCTACAATTCGTCAAATATATAATAACATTGCAATAACTGCAATACTGTGAGAAAAACCCGGTCTTGCAAGATGATCTGGATTACGCCGTACATGATCCACCGAAAACACAATCCAGTTCAACACCACCAACGTAAAAATCCTACCCTACCAAGGGTCCGATGGAATGTGCACTGCTAATGATTCCTGAAATGAGGAAACGCGCGTACAGTGCTTTTCCGGGCTTGTGGCGGCTGTCTGAGTGAGCCTAGATGTGACGAAATTCTACCTATACCATTCAACTCCCCCTACTACTCTTCTGTAATCAGTACACAGAACAAACTGCTTATAATGCCATAAGATAATTGGCGGCTTAAGTTTGTTAAGCTCGTCGCTTGGTGAGGGGGCTACCCTGTCCTCTGCACGGCAGTAACGTGTAAGTCAGTGGATAGTGAGCGGCGCTATATCACATCTAGTAACTTATTCACGATGGTCGTTGCCGTCCCCCGTAGCTCAGTGGTCTCAACCACGGACTGGCAACAGTCGAGTTGCGGTTTCGAGCCCTACCAAGGATCCGATAGAATGCGCACTGCTGATGATTCCCGAAAGGATGAAACGCGCGTACAGTGCATTTCCGGGCTTGTGGCGGCTGTCTGAGTGAGCCTAGATGTGACGAAGTTCTACCTATACTATTACAATTGTATACCATTTTCGTCTAACATGCCACTAAAGATACTATGTAGTTGAGAACTAACCAGATTGTTGTGAACAATTAAAGGCGTATTTTCTTCTTAGCTAAATGTTGCTTACCAGATTTCGGATAACTGAAGCAACACACAAATGATTGGCGGGCTTCCCTTTGTATCATTCGATCATGTCAGTTGGACGTGATTATGCTGAAGAAATACTACAAAGTTACTATGTCAAGGTTAATTGGTCGCCTCGGGTACGGGTGTGAAACTGGAGATGCGAAGGTAGAAAACTTTATGGTACAGTTTTCTGAAGAACACAAATATCGGCTCGGCCATATATCACTAGGTTTATATGAACTATAATTTATGGGAATCACCCTATGTTATAGAACCTTACACTGTCGCAGTACAGTACAAGTTTTCTGAAACTCGTTTAAGCTGACGATTAGCGCACAGTTGCGCAAAACCTTCCACATTTTGCCAATGGAAAGTTAGAACTGCTTTTCTAGCTTCTCTCTAGGTACCTGAGCTAAAATGTTGTGTGCATGTGTTCGAAGTTCCATACATATGTATCGCAAACAAAGTTTCTATTTCTCCTAGTAGTGTGATTATAATGAGAAAGCATGCCATTACACAAACTACTTATGGCTGTAAAGCAACAGGCAAGAGCCCGGCATTATTTAATCTATTGTCAAAGTCTGACTGTCACAGAAGCGCCATCTTTAAAGCGTTTTATTTGTCACTGTTTAAAAGGTTTTCCATCAATATGTACCATCAAATGAGCAGATATTTCAACTGGTAATCACATGCTAACATATTAGCAATGAAATTTATTTTGCTGCCTATTATGATGTAGAGTTTAGCTTATGTGATGCTTCGTTCTATTGACAATATTATGGGCAAAGCAGGTTTAATATGTTGAAGCATATTGACCACTTCAACCTATTACAAATTAGCAACCATACACAGACACCAAATTTTTGGCTGACAACATTAATTTCTGTAATCTCCATGGTCACAATGCCTAATTCAGCTCAGAAATTAATGGTATACCTCGAGAATATAATAATTACCTTGCCAGGGAAGCATGGGTTTCTCCAGAAATCCGCACATATTTTCAACCATCTGTTAGCCGGCACATACTGGACGGAACCTTAAATGATGATATGGGAGTAGATATCGCCTTTCTGTATTTCGTAGGTATTCTAGGTTTAGATAACCTAATATTACTTCTAGAGGTACAGAAATATGAAATGCGTCATCCATTTCTTATCTAGATAAGCAAATCCCACATTCGACATCATCTGATGGATAGACTATGCAGCGCCATTTTCGACCTAGTTAAAGTTCATTGCGACGTAGCTCAATGCTTGTCAACCAGGAACCAAGATTTCGCTTGTTTCATAACTGACCCCGCGAGGTTTCTTTCATCACATTGTCTACAATTCGTCAAATATATAATAACATTGCAATAACTGCAATACTGTGAGAAAAACCCGGTCTTGCAAGATGATCTGGATTACGCCGTACATGATCCACCGAAAACACAATCCAGTTCAACACCACCAACGTAAAAATCCTACCCTACCAAGGGTCCGATGGAATGCGCACTGCTAATGATTCCTGAAATGAGGAAACGCGCGTACAGTGCTTTTCCGGGCTTGTGGCGGCTGTCTGAGTGAGCCTAGATGTGACGAAATTCTACCTATACCATTCAACTCCCCCTACTACTCTTCTGTAATCAGTACACAGAACAAACTGCTTATAATGCCATAAGATAATTGGCGGCTTAAGTTTGTTAAGCTCGTCGCTTGGTGAGGGGGCTACCCTGTCCTCTGCACGGCAGTAACGTGTAAGTCAGTGGATAGTGAGCGGCGCTATATCACATCTAGTAACTTATTCACGATGGTCGTTGCCGTCCCCCGTAGCTCAGTGGTCTCAACCACGGACTGGCAACAGTCGAGTTGCGGTTTTCGAGCCCTACCAAGGATCCGATAGAATGCGCACTGCTGATGATTCCCGAAAGGATGAAACGCGCGTACAGTGCATTTCCGGGCTTGTGGCGGCTGTCTGAGTGAGCCTAGATGTGACGAAGTTCTACCTATACTATTACAATTGTATACCATTTTCGTCTAACATGCCACTAAAGATACTATGTAGTTGAGAACTAACCAGATTGTTGTGAACAATTAAAGGCGTATTTTCTTCTTAGCTAAATGTTGCTTACCAGATTTCGGATAACTGAAGCAACACACAAATGATTGGCGGGCTTCCCTTTGTATCATTCGATCATGTCAGTTGGACGTGATTATGCTGAAGAAATACTACAAAGTTACTATGTCAAGGTTAATTGGTCGCCTCGGGTAGGGGTGTGAAACTGGAGATGCGAAGCTGGAAAACTTCATGGTACAGTTTTCTGAAGAACACAAATATCGGCTCGGCCATATATCACTAGGTTCATTTGAACTATAATTTATGGGAATCACCCTATGTTATAGAACCTTACACTGTCGCAGTACAGTACAAGTTTTCTGAAACACGTTTAAGCTGACGATTAGCGCACAGTTGCGCAAGAGCTTCCACATTTTGCCAATGGAAAGTGAGAACTGCTTTTCTAGCTTCTCTCTAGGTACCTGAGCTAAAATGTTGTGTGCATGTGTTCGAAGTTCCATACATATGTATCGCAAACAAAGTTTCTATTTCTCCTAGTAGTGTGATTATAATGAGAAAGCATGCCATTACACAAACTACTTATGGCTGTAAAGCAACAGGCAAGAGCCCGGCATTATTTAATCTATTGTCAAAGTCTGACTGTCACAGAAGCGCCATCTTTAAAGCGTTTTATTTGTCACTGATTAAAAGGTTTTCCATCAACATGTACCATCGAATGAGCAGATATTTCAAGTGGTAATCGCATGCTAACATATCAGAAAGGAAATGTATTTTGCTGCCTATTATGATGTGGAATTCAGCTTATGTGATGCTTTGTTGTATTGACAATATTTTGGACAAATCAGGTTTACACTATGTTAAAGCAACCAATTAAAAATAAGCAGCCATACAGCGCCACTATTTTCTGTAATCTCCAAGGTTATAACACCCATTTAAACTCAGAAATTATTGGTATACCACGAGAATACAATAATTACCTTGCCAGGGAAGCATAGGTATCTCAAGAAATCATCACATATTTTCAACCATATGTTAGCTCGTACATGTTGGACGGTATAGGAGTAGATATCGCCTATCTATTTTTCTCGTAGGTATTCTAGGTTTAGATAACCTTATATTAATTCCAGAAGTACAGAATTATGAAATGCGTCATTCATTTCTCATCTAGATAAGCAAATCCCACATTCGACATCATCTGATGGATAGACTTTGCAGCGCCATTTTCGACCTAGTTGAAGTTCATTGCGACGTAGCTCAAGCTTGTTAACCGGGACCCACGGTTTCGCTTGCTTCATAACTGACCCCGCGAGGTTTCTTTCATCACATTGTCTACTATTCGTCAAATATATAATAATATTGCAATAACTGCAATATTGTGAGGAAAACCCGGTCTTGCAAGATGATCTGGATTACGCCGTACATGATCCACCGAAAACACAATCAAGTTCAACACCACCAAGGGCAATATCCTGAGGAAATGCCATCGGATTTCACAGAAATCCCGGATACTGCATTTATTTCACAATGTATTTTCATGGATCCAACCTGATCTGCGCTTGCTAGCAAACTTTTTTATTTAAGCCAAACCGCAAAGGCATAGAAATGTAAAAATCGGCAATTCGCACTCCTTTGTAGAGCGATGTGGAAGTTGGAGACCCGAGCTTTCGGCCATATGCTTGCCCCAAAGCGAGGCCGTACACAAAACACGCTATTCAGTCGTAGCAACCATAAAGCAACACCACGAATTTGCGATCGATGTACACAATGCTGGACGACAAATAAATTCTTAGATCCATACCATCTTTCCTAGCAACTCCGGCTGAAAAACGTGAACATATGCAGTAGGCTAGATCAGCGTCTACGGGAAACCTCGTAATAATTTATCAGGTCCTAGTATCCACAACCGCAATTCCCACAATATTCCAGTCGCAATCAGTTTAATCTGGCTACGCAGAAGCTAACTTGAATATCGAAGTAATATTTGCTCCATCCAAATTTGCGGACATGGAACGCCATCACGACGTATGTAATTTACACTATATGACTAACCACCAATCTCTTGATGACACTGAAGCGCTCAAACTACGTGATGTGGCCCATGAACATCGAATGATGGCACGAATGCAGTGTAAACAACGGACGATTTGCTAATCCTCTTAAAACTCAGGTAGTTATATGCACCCAAGGACTGCGGCAAACCTCATTGTGAGTGACGTATTTAGCGCTAGTCTTTATAGACAACGTGTTTTCATCTTTTAATTTGCACCCCAAAATTTAGTAGGGCTTTTCTAGCATTTGTCATGTGCCTAACATAAACCGATTCTCCAATGATTCAATGTAGATTGCACCTCCAAATAATGGATGTATGCGAACGTTGTACGACTGCATTGATTCGATAGGTTATCCTTGCTTCAGAGAACCCAGTAGGTAAGGAAAATGTCTGATGCCGTACTTGTTTAACTGTTGATAAATCTGAAAATACACACTTTTCTCTGGCTCTGCAAAGCCCGCCAGATATCAGAGAAAAAACATTTCCCCTAATTTAACTAACTTCACAAACTATGTACCATCCGATCGTGTCAATTTGGGTGTTAAGTTAGTTGTTCACAAATAATCTCATCGAGAAGTGTGAAGCGACCAGTGCTAAACATTAAGCGTTTATGCTAATTTTATGTGCCGGGTCTGTTGGTTTCAAACGCCAATTTCTTTGTCCTCATAATTGTAGGTTCTTTAGAGCAATGATTCTCGTGGCACAGCCGAAGGTATTTCATTAATATGTTTTACTATACAATACAATTTTATCTTAAAACGCATTTAATTTTTTCTTAGCCATCGTCTTTACCACATCTTCCATACATTTATAAACAAGAATCCGAACCTTTATTTTAGCGTTTCATCATGGGTTTTTTGAACGTTTTATGTCAATTTTTCGAAAGCCTATGTACATAGAAGCCAAATGAATAGACTTTTAAGTTATCTGAATGATGTCGGTAGGTCACAATGGCATTGTTTGTTTTCTATTCTGAAAAATAATTTCACGTTCGCTAGCAAAGCTCACCAACTCAACAATCGTTATACGAAGTCTTTAGTAAACCAGTGCATTGAAGGACCACAAATCAATGTCTTTCTTTGCCACTGATGCACAGTACCTCATTCACCATCAACTGACCGGCAATTCAATTGCAGATGATGGCGTGGCAAAGGTTCAATTGCATTGGTATTAATGTGGCACATTTCTCGCATCTTTCGACTTGACAACCCACCTTCCTGCCCTTCTGGTTAGTGAAAACACTTTGTCAGGTACATTTGAAAAAGCAGGTGTTCATCAACACTTGCCAAGCCGTAAAATGCAAAAATCGTAACTGACTTCTAAATATTTCACGGCAAGTATTGCACACTGCACAGAATTTCTTCACCATGCATGGTTTGATGATACGATACGTCATAATTTAAATACATTATTTTTCTTGCAATTGTGCTACAGCTCCTATCAGGACTTGCAAAACATCATCGCAAATTTTTGTTAAATAACGGTGAATAACCGAGAGTATACTATGCTATACGACATAACTAAATAGTACTGGGTAAAAATGTGCAGCATCTTTTGTTAATAAAATTCTCAATGTATAAAAATTGTTTGTATAACAAAAAATAAATTGCACCGCGGTATTGTTCATTGTTGTGGTTGAAGTGATTGACATGGAAGCAACAATAAATTTAGGTCTGAGGATCATTCTGATGCTTCCGTAATAAATCTTTTATTCTGCAGGTAACACAAATATCAGAATAATCGGGAATACTTTTGTTATCTAAACAATACTACTATCACTATCTACTTTAGATTAATAACGCAAATATGTGCGGGTATTTCTCATAAATTAACTAGGGTCACGATAAAATGTTTGTGTTATTGCCTTGAGAAATCCTAGTGTAAGGTCAGAAGTCAGGCTAAGGGAACAATAATTTTCGATATTTTATCCCAAGATTGATACAACTATATTCCAATTACAGTGTGGAGAATGACGTTACATGTCTTCGCAAGAAGATCGATTTAATTGGATGCTATTAATCCTGCCAAGTTACAACTACGAACAGCCCATAAGCACGCTGGCAAGAGGTCACTAACTGTTTTGGACAGGGTAGTCCCAAACATTTAGTTAGCGTCTACAGAACATATAGCTCCGGTTCTTACACCCTGATCGCAATCGCCTAATGACTTCTAATAGTCACCTGCTCATTCGTGCAAAGAATAATATGCTTTCCTATGAGCAACATGTCAATATTGCTTAAACACATGAACAGTGAAATTAATTATTCGAGCTCAACGTATTTTACAATCTGAGCGGATAGCCAATAGCATTCTAGCTAGCAGAACGCCAGCTAAAATGATCAGCCAAAATTTATGCCCGTCGCTTTTAAATAGTATTTGCAAACTATTCAATGAAAACAGAATGATATCAACTGCCAGCCATATTATTTCAATTCACTTTCATCTGTGTTTTAGTTGCTTCCTATATGTTCAGTAGTTTTGTTTGGCTTAACGGATAATAATGAAAAATTAGTAATTGAATTTGTTTACATTTCACTGAAACACGGGCAATGAAGCCCTACAGCAAAACAAAGATTCTCATTTCGCTTGCAAGGGTCGGTGTTAGATATTAGTACAGGGTTACTAATCCTTTTTCATGAAGCACTTGACGGACCAAAACTTTTACCGATCAAATCTTATTTGCTGTTGTAGTCAACTTTTATTTGTAAATTAAGTTCGATATGGCTTAAATGATCTATTATATCACACCTTTCAGATTATTGCCATGAAGTCCCTTTGTGTGACTTCAAATTCACATACACGTTACCTGAACTGCTTACGGACGTATTAAATAAACATCGCGTGTATGCCGCCGAGCCTATGCATAGAGCCATTTGAACCCGGACTTACATGTGCGAAATAGGTATATTAGCCTGTTGTTATAATCTTGGCCAAAAGGAGAATGCTTGAAGAAATATTTTCTCCATCCAAATTTGCGGACATGGAACGCTATCACAACGCATGCAATTTACACTATATCACTATTCGCAAACCCTCTTGATGACACTGAAGCGCTTATACTACGCGATGTGGCCCATGAACACAAGATGATGTCAGGAGTGCAGTGCAAACAACGGACGATTGCATAATCCTATTAAAACTCAGGTAGTTATATGCACCCAAGGACTGCGGCAAACCTCATTGTGAGTGACGTATTTCGTGCTAGTCTTTATAGACAAGGTGTTTTCATCTTTTAATTTGCACCATAAACTTAGTACGCCTTTTGTCAACCATTTGCCATGTACCTAATATAAACAAATTCTCCAATGCTTCAATGTAGTTGGCACCTCCAAACAATGTATGCATGCGAATGTTGTACGACTGCATTGAGTCGATAGGTTATCCTTGCTTCAGAGAACCCAGTAGGTAAGGAAAATACCTGGTGTCGTACTTGTTAAGCTATTGAGAAATCTGAAAATACACACTTATCTGTGGCTCTGCAAAGCCTGCCAGATATCATAGAAATAACATGTTCGCTAATGTAACTAACCTCACAAACTGCGTACCATCCGATCGTGTTAATTTGGGTGTTAAGTCATCTGATCAAATACATCTCATCGAGAAGTGTGAAGCATCCAGTGCTAAACAATAAGCGTTTATGATATTTTTATAAAATACATTTGTTGGTCCCAAACGCCAATTTCTTTGCCTTCATAATTCTAGGTTCTTTAGAGAAATGATTCTTGTGGCCCAGCTAAAGGTATTTCATTGATATGTTTTACTATACAATACAAATGTATCTTAAAACTCATTTACTTTTTTAGGTGCCCGCAGATTTACCACCTCTTCCATACATTTACAAACACGAATCCGAACCTTTATTTTAGCGTTTCATCATGGGTATGTTTGAAAGTATTGTGTTCATTTTTCGAAAGCCTATGTACATAGAAGCCAGATGAGTGGACTTTTAATTTATCTGAGTGATGCGTGTAGGTAACGATGGCATTGTTTGTTTTCTATTCTTAAACAAATTCTTCGTTCGCTACCAACGTTCACCAACTCAACAGTGGTGATTCGAAGTCGTTTAACCAACAAAAGCATGGAGGCGCCCCAAATAAATGCTTTTATTTGCCACAGATGCACAGTGCCTCATTCACCACCAATTGATGGGCAATTCATCTGCCGATGATGGCCTAGCAAAAGTTAAATGGGATTGGTATTATGTGGCGCATTTCTGGCATCTTTCGACTTGACAACGCACCTCCCTGCCCTTCTGGTTAGTGAAAACACTTTGTCAGGTACATTTGAAAAAGCAGGTGTTCATCGATACTTGCCAAACCGTAAAAGGCAAAAATCGTAACTGACTTCTAAATATTTCACTGCAAGTATTACACACTGCACATAACTATTTCGGTAATAAATCTTTTATTCTGCAGATAACACAAATAGCAGAATAATCTGGAATACTTTTGTTATCTAAACAATACTTTCAATCTTATGACACAAAACATGTGCGGGTTTTTCTCGTAAATTAACTAGGGTCACGATAAAATGTTTTGTGTTATTGCCTTGAGAAATCCTAGTGTAAGGTCAGAAGTCAGGCTAAGGGAACAATATTTTTCGATACTTTATCCTAAGATTGATACAATTATATTCCAATTAGAGTGTGAGGAATGACGTTACATGTCTTCGCAAGCAGATCGATTTAATTGGATGCTGTTAATCCTGCCAAGTTACAACTACGAACAGCCTATAACCACGCTGGCAAGAGGTCACTAACTGTTTTGGACAGGGTAGTCCCAAACATTTAGTTAGCTGCTACAGAACATATAGCTCCGGTTATTACACCCTGATCGCAATCGCCTAATGACTTCTAATAGTCACCTGCTCATTCGTGCAAAGAATAATATGCTTTCCTATGAACAACATGTCAATATTGCTTAAACACATGAAGAGAGAAATTAATTATTCGAGCTCAACGTATTTTACAATCTGAGCGGATAGCCAATAGCATTCTAGCTAGCAGAACGCCAGCTAAAATGATCAGCCAAAATTTATGCCCTTCGCTTTTAAATAGTATTTGCAAACTATTCAATGAAAACAGATTGATATCGACTGCCAGGCATATTATTTCAATTCACTTTCATCTGTGTTTTAGTTGCTTCCTATATGTTCAGTATTTTTGTTTGGCTTAACGTAAAATAATGCAAAATTAGTAATTGAATTTGTTTACACTTCCCTGAAACACGGGCAATGAAGCCCTACAGCAAATCAAAGATTCTCATTTCGCTAGCAAGGGTCAGTGTTAGATATTAGTACAGGGTTACTAATACTTTTTCATGAAGCACTTACCGGAGCAAAACCCATACCTTTCATATATTATTTGCTGTTGTATTCAAAGTTTGCTGGAAATTTGAGTTCCATATGGCTAAACAGTTTTTTCATGTCATATCTACCAGATTATGTCCACGAGGTCCCTTGGATTGACTTCAAATTCACGTACACGTATTTCTGAACTATTCACACACGTTTTAATTAAACATCGAGTTTATGTCGCTGTTCCCGTTCATAGAGACATTTGGAGCTGGACTTGCATGTGTGAAATATGTATATTAGCCTTTTGTTACAATCATGGCTTAAAGAGCATGTCATCTAAACTACTGCTGTGCTTCTCAGGGTACTACCTACGGTCAAGCGCTTTGATCCACTTATCTCTTTCCATTTACCTTGTCTCTAGAGCGTGTCCATCGATATTATCGTTCCGAAATCTCTGGAAGCAATTTTCCGGCCGGATTTCAAGGCTATCAACAAATGAGTTTTGCCATGTAAACGTTTTTGTTCGATGCTGATTTATTCGAGAATAATTCCATACCAAGCTCTCATTCGAACCTCATTCTGTCATTGTATGTATATTTGTTGAGCAATAAAATCGATGAATTAATGCTGCTCTAGACAGGATGTGTATGTGCAGCTTCTTCTCTGTAATATGCAGAGTTGGAAGCAATGGGCAAGTTGTGGGCTTCAACAAATGTTTATCACAGTTACGCATGAGGAAGTTGAAGCTCGACTTTAGGCTAATGCACACTGTAATATCTTTCCAAAGGAGCAAGCCATCTAAATGCTGCAGATGTCGTCGTACATGCTCAATACGTTTTCTCCTAAACGTATGCGAATTGAGCTCATTTAGATTAACGCGTTTAGCTTGTCGCACCAATTCATGCAACTCATCCGCTAAGATGCAGCAAGTAACAGACCCACATTTACCGTAGCGCGAGGCCGTTGACAATAAATAAATAAAATTATTTAAACCCTTTATTATTTTCCAATCACAAAATAGCATTGCAGGCAAAACTAGACAACAACGTTTTCGAAGTTTCTTCAGGTGTTCCAACCAAACCTGCAAAACATTTCCATTTATGTTTCCATGAAACCATACTTACTAGTCTTTCCATGGATTCCATTTGCAAAGGAAAACTTGAATTTATGGATGACATTTCGACGTACATTAAATAGCGATAGGATCCTGTTTTTCAAAACGTGACACGGAATGGGCAGTATAAAACCAGAGCAAATAATTTATTGCCGGAATTTATGACCTTTACAAAGTTCCACTTTCACGAGAAATCCTTAAGGGTATTAGGAATAACACGGTTTAAAGCTTGGCAAACTTGAAAGTGGTCACGCCAACTTAGTAAGCTGCAACGGATTAGACGCGATCTGGTAACCAAACTGTTATTAATCCTTTGCCATTGCATTGGTTTTTGTGAGACGCTAATCGCCCCAAGCTATAGTCGAATTGTCAACTGATTGCAATAGTCCATTTTTGGTGAAGTATTTAAGAGAAACGATAAGCCCTGAAAAAGCACATGTTTCTGATTTGGCACCCAGCGGGATGCAGAACATTAGGGTTATTGTAACTACACAAGCATCAACCAAAGAAAACATTTACAGTCGCCTAAGCAACGTGTTTGCGCAAGTATATAAACGTAACAACCACAGTTGCTTTTGTTGTAAATATGAGAATTAAGCTTCTGCACACGGTGATTTTATCTAGGAATCAGATAAAAACATAAAAGAAAAAAGGGAATGTATATAATTGTGATTGAAAGCTTGGCAGAAGGGAATCGCCTACCCCGTTGTGTCGATCAGGCACTCGATCGAGCGGACGAATGCGTTTTCAAACACTCGGCTAATTGGGCTTTTGCCTCAGATTTGAGAGGACAGTGTTTTTCGGCGGCATTTATCTAGCTACGTTGGCAGACTTTTTGTTAACAAGTTTTTCGTGGTCAAGCCTGTTGGAATTTTGATTATTCTTCGGCTGGGCTAGAATAAAGCGGAGAAATTTCTGGGTGGTTAATTCGAAATAGCGAAAGAAAGTGAAGATCTAACAGATTTATTTCAAGAAATTAGTAGAAATACCTGAAACCAAAGTAATGCAAAATTGCAACAGCAAATCAGATCATGACGTTACAAATATTGGCTCTTTCACGAGAGCTGTATGATGAAGTTAAGATCTGTGTTAGCACATCCTTTGGTAGTAAACCGATTCCGTCTTCATACTTGTAAGAATAACCAAAAAAAGCAAAGCAAGCTATTTACATCCTTGTGAAATCGGCTAAAGTTTTACGGTTAAATTAACAAGGATGTGGCTACAGAACCAGCTTTCCGATTCTCCTGATGTCGATGATGTCGATGACTGGAATCAACTGTCCTTAGGTTGCATGGAAACATAAATAATGTTAAATTTATGCTAGGCATGCAAAGCAGCAAACGCTGTCCAAATTGCACATATCCAAATCTGTTCAAGTCTGTTTAATCGTAGACAAAAGCTACTGTTCAATACTGGAAAATCCGACTTCCTGAGTAGTATAAACTGACAATGATTTGGGTGCGAATAATTTAAAGTTAAACATGAACGTTTAACAGTTTCGTAACATGGCATTTTCATTCAGGTTATCATTTTAGCTTCAGCGTAACAAGTGTGCATAATTGCCATGGAATCGATCGTCAAAGTTATTAGATGATCATATTCGACTCGGTCATTTAATATCAATATAAAGATAACGGATGTTTCTTCGTTTATGAAGGAATAAAGGCGAATATCTTTTATTTACTTATTAAGTTTATTCGGGACTTCATAACATGTTACATGTTAGACCTCTCTGAGAATTTGCGCACGTGCAATAAGCGTATTTAGTTGTCCCGATTGTCTTTGGAGCAGAGAAAACCTGCCATATCATAATCAGTTTAAACACTATCATTAGGATGTTTGTTTATATAATAACGGAACATAATTTAAGGCTAAATTGGTGAAATAAAAGGGAGAATATTAATGAAAACAATTGATGAAATAGGATGACATTAGTGCGCTTTCTATTTCTATTGGATACCCTTTATATTTTAGATGATACAACACGACTAACGCCGTATTACGTGGCTCAGAAGACCAACGCATTAAATACAAACTTCTGCCTGCAGCTTAGTTAATTATTGTACATGCAAATTCCAGAAAAGTGCATATGAACATAGTTGCTTTCTGATATTCGTAGTTAGAATCAGTCAATATTATTGGAAATTCAATCTGTATATACAGCATTTCATATGAGGTCCGCTCAAGCTACCCTATATATTGTATTTACTGTCAAACGTTGTTTGGACCCACATAATTAGTTAAACTGTTTTGCCTACGTAAATATATGTATCTGATCATGATATATCGTTCTCTACAAAGGTTATTAACCTCATCCCAGCAATTGTACTTACTATCAGAGCAGTTAAACAAACTCGTTATCATAATCAACTTGCAAAGCCAGACCGCTCAAACTTCGTACTTTGTCTTCGCTTATCCTACTATGGATTATTTTAAAACTGTAAGCAGGAAACTGGTATTTTCATATTTTAAAATAATTTTATCTTTATTCGCAACCTATTTCCCATAATGAGTGCTCAATATGAAGCTTCTGTTAAACAAACAGCGGATTTTTCTTTATAAATCCGTAAGGGACCAAACAATACCTACAAATTAAGGCAAATCTCTAACAGATACCTAAGCGTCATAAGACTTGGGTGTGTACACATTAGGCCCTTCGGGTTAAAATTCAAACTCGTCTCAAATGGCATATGCCCCAAGCGGTAAGCAAGTTATATCACAATAAAGACACCTGTGTTGTATGAAACGCGAATGACTAGAGTAAACCATATTTTCCTTCGCAGCGATGCAAATTTGCGGCTATGCACAACAAAGCCTCTAATGTTCACATATGTATTTTGGTTAAAATTCTCCAAATGGCATTTATGCGACGTGTTTTACAAGACATAATTGAGTACTAAATGTAAAACGGAGTGTTATGGGGCAACAAGAGATGGATATCTGCAAAATTCTCTCCTTGAGTATTGCCATGAAGTTAACATACATAACTGAATTAACCATGACGATATTAAAAGATTTTAGGCTTCAGCTTGGTACCACAAATCACGTACAATCGGCAATGAAAAAAAGCGCAGAAGCGTGGAATGTGATTGAAAATAGGCAGTAGTTAATTGGTGCAGTCGGTGCATAAATGTGACTTCAGTATGCTTTCGAATTGCTGCACCCAGATTGTCTGCACAACACTAGGGTAGAGAACGAGCGTCAAATTTGCTATCATATGCTTGCCCAAGCGTCCGCTTATGGTGCATGCGGTTCGCAGGTAGAGCAGCGAACTAAGCATAAGAAAGACATAGAAATACAAGTCACATTATGTAAAGAGATAGGTTATTCGCGCTGGTTGGGTATAATAAGGTATTAATTCGAAGCATTACAGCAGTTTTCGCAAGGTATAAATCGCAAAATAGCTTGTATATTGTTCACGACGTGTTTGGGCCTTTTTGGGTTGTTAAATATCCCTTCAGGTGAACAACCAAGGTCCAAAACAGATGTATGTCGCTTGGTCGTAATCGCGTATTAGAAGTGGAGTACTTGTACAGAAGTGCATCGGCAATCACCTAACCCACGTCAGTATTGAATTGTTTTCTCTGCGATGCTGAGTATTTCGATTGTGTACAGGTTGAAGTGGCCAGCCAGAAGGACATGAATGCATGATCGTTGAAGGACTCGCTTCATCGCGGAAGATAGGCACCGATCCGTTTCCAAGGTGGACATTGGAGGACGCTATACTATTGCTAGTATACACACATCACTAAGTCTTACTTGCATACGACTCTAAAGAGGGTCGACGGATTGCGTTTCTGTGCTCTCAGTGATATCAATATGCAGGTCGGATTGATAATACAGGAGTGCTTCGCCTCTCTGCTTGGTCAATTCTGTCGTATAATCCTCATGTCGGATAGAACAATCTTAGCATCAATGAAGTCCGTGTTCACCCGTGCTTCAGTGAGCATAACTAGGCCCGAACAGGTGGAGAGCTGAAAAATACATAGTACGGTTAGCTTGCTGAGGAGAGCTTGTTCATAGCTACACAAGCAGGTGTGATCATCCGCAGTCAGAAGCGTATTTGTAAATGCTGGTTTCCGGTGAGGGTCTAAGTAAAAATTAGGGGGTCGGCTACTGGTGCTTCTTTCATAAGGCTGCTGGTGTAGGCCAAAATGCCATTCAGTTTGTTGTATAGATTACTCAGCGCAAGCAAGCGGGCAACCATCTTGTCCTATTTCTGTTTCCAGCGTGTTTTGATATATTTTACGTTCTGAGCTGCACGGTTATAAAATGGTATTGGTAAATTACCTTCAAATTTTTACTATTTCTACCAGTGACCCGGTACCTATCGCTATTATGCATATTTTTGAGGGCAGCTTCTTACGTTGCTTTGTGCCACATTTTTAGGACATGTTTTGACATCAGTTTGGATTGCAATGACACTTCAGCACTCAAGGATCACACCCATTTGTAGTTATGTGAGTACGATAGCTTTGATGTCAAATTAGCAAGGAATTTTTAGATCAAGGACAATTTTCGAAGAAACTTCTGTTCATCCCTGTCGTGCGCTTTGGCCTCTAGGTTATTTTACATCTAGGTTTCGTGGACACCGCAAAACAGGGGTATATTTAGATGTTTCTTAAGGAAGTCATCCGGATTTTGTTTGTGTTTCTTCCGTTCGCTCCAAGGAACATCTGGAATATTTCCAACGTCGAGTGCTTGACATGAGAACGGTTTTTACATCATTACCTGACTAAACATTTACTTGAACAAACAGCGGTTAACCGTATTGTACGCAGTTTTGGTGACAGACGAGGCGCATACTTTTGATTAACTTGACTATTTCCCCCAATATTTGACCCAGGGTCCCATTGTTTCTTGTCGTTTATTAGCTTAACTTCTATATAGTTCGCTCCGGATTCAGGCGCATTAATGCATCTAACAAGCAGAGAATTATGGTACGATTTCATGGTATTTTTGTAGTAACCAGTAGCTGCGGTCTTCCATTGGACCATTGTTGGGGTATTGATCACATTGGTGGTGTTAATAGTATTAACTCGTTTGGCTGCAGGCGGGGTTACGGTGGAAACTGCCTTTGTCATATGCGTAAAAACAACGGACGCAAGTTTAGGTTCAATAATAGTTTTCGCTATGACATGTGGTCCTGGTGAAAAATGTATGGCAAACTCATCTTAATGAGCAGCTAATAGTGACGAGATGCCTAAATCGTGATCGTTATTCTAATCGTCGTACTGGCTACACAGTTCGGAAAAGGAGTTTATTGTTGTGCATCGAGTTCGAGGCATGGGTTTTTCTGGTTCCTGTGGGACAGCTTGTACGGATGCTGCTTGATCTACGATCTATGTAAGCTTATCCCACTTCAGTGGCAACAAAGTCATATTTCTGTCAAGTAAAATAGACGTGCACTCAGTAAGAACCGAAGAGAATTAATTGTACCATTGAGATTTTAAATGGCTGAGACTAAGGCAAGAAAGTTAAACCTAAAGTTTTGTCAGCAATTTGTGCATTCTATTATAAACCGCACAAGTTTAACAGCTAATTGCACAAAAACATACGTTCATTTCGGAAGATTTGGGCCTAGATATCCGCGGGCAAGAAGTAGGTGTCATTGTGAGTGATATTTGTGGATTCCCTCTGTTGCAAATCTACACCTGTAGGCTGAATCCAAACGCTGTGAGGTTAAGCTAGATCTCTGGCCCTCACTGTTTACATTGCTGTAGAATAAAGCCAAGATTGCGGGCATAGAATGCAATTGAGTTAATCAGTGGTCACTCTGCATGTAGCAGGGCATATACCACAACTCCGCACAGATAAAACCCTTCACCAAGTAAACGTATTGGTGCAAATTGCACATAAAACAAATATAATGCAGTAATCATGTAGCAAAAGTATAGTCTAGCAAGATAAAGCAAAAGTTGCGGCAATGTAGGTACAAGTAAACATGCATAATGTGGTGAATTGTGGCAAATGACACATTTGAATGTTAACTTAGTTTAATTAGTTTAATTACCTTAACTCAGCAAATAGACTACCTCGTCTAATTGAAACACGGTTTGACCTGATGTTTGCAAACAATTCCGAAGGGAAGTATAGTGCAATACAGATTACTCGCAGAGAATATTATTTTTGGAGAAAGTACTGTAAATAAGTGGGCTAGAAATGCACAATAGTATGGAGCAGTGCTTGTCTAACTGAATTCGCCAGCCCTTCAAATCTAAGCAAATTTTGGTCATTTGTATGCAATATAAGTAATTTGCCCGTAAAAGTATAATGCGAAAATGTTCTGCCATTGTTACGGTAACATTTACGTACGATGTAAAAAATGATAAGCAGCCCAGTTACAAGCAATACTGCAAGCAATCCTGCATTTGGAATTTTGGCCAAACTGCGAAGTTTGTTAAAACTGTGCATTTTTCCTTATAAAAAATTTGAAATCCAGTTATTCTCGAGCTAGCCTGTAAACCGAATAATGAAACATATTTCCAGAATGCATATAACAGATGATTAACACGTCAATTTTAACCTTGCTTTCTTCTCTGTTCTACTCACCAGGGGTTAATTATACCCCAACTAAATGCTGCGTATACTACAGGATTAAGAAGTGGTTACATGCAACACACGCTAAATATATATTGGTATTTCTTATTTAATTGGTCAGGACGCAGTGCCGTGTTACCAACTCTTGCCCCTAGTTCAAACAGGAACCGCATCGCATTCCGGCTGAGATTTCATCCGACCATAGATTTGCTTCGTTTTCTAAAGTTGGGCCCTTCGAATGTCACTCGGATTGCAGCATTCGGTCATTTAAGCTAATTATTGTAAATTTGGCACAGTGTTTCAATGAGAAAGCAGGCATTCGGCCCTACCAACGTTTGGACAAGTCGGCTTATGTGGGATAGACAACACTGTCAATTTCATGACATCCCGATTAGTAGGGTAAGGGATAGAGAGGCAATTGGTTCGTTTAATATTTGAAAGACCGGTAAGTATCAGGATTCAACTTCCGATCACGTACGACGCAGCAAAATCACACAAATGGATATAAATTGAATGCAAATTATCATCGGTTGTAGGAAAGGCACAAATAAATAATTCCCTCCTATTTATAGACCTTTCCAGTCAAAGACCGATTATGTGGCCAGGTCATTTTGTACCATAAATCGAGGGCTACAAGCGCTTGATTATCGAGTTGAATCAGAGACGTGGTCCGGCAGAGCCCGAAAGATGGTTATTTTAAATGATATGTTTGGCGTATAGTAACCAGTGAAGTCTCCATGATCCACCGGCTTATTTACGAGAGTGCTATATATGGCAATTGAGATGGAAAGTGTTCAACTGATATAATGTATTATTTTGCTGATATGGTGTTATTTCGAGGAAATTACGAGCTAAGTGTACTGGAGCTAACGCAAGTTAACACTTGTGTCAGAATTATGACTTTCGAGCTCCGATAGCAATGTAAAAGCTGCCCTGAAGTCGGTTCAGGTCCCATCAGTTTTATTGACAGATAACGTATTCTCATATTTACTACATCTGTTTGACCATTTAAATTTTGTTCTAAACCAGGAATATAAGCCATCAACAGCCTTTTGGACATTGCTTAGCAACTGCGCCGTCTAAAATTGGAGGTGCATGACCTCACATACCTAAGTGTCCTCGTGAGAGATTCACAAACAACAGTATTGGCGTGACCCTACATAAAATACCAACCAATCTGGAAATATAATGAATCAGGAGACATATGCTGACTACGAACCCAACTCCTTCGAACCTTTACCTAGCCACGAGCATTTACAAAACTTGACAGTAGCTGTACTTGCAACCAATCGAGAGGGACACGAAACTCAGATCATCATGTTGTAATCACGAAAAACAAATATACCTCCTAGCCAAATTAAATAATCTATGGCTTATCTCCGACTAACTGATGAGTAGGCAAAACAGGGTAAAACGCCCTCCCCAGTATTTCTCCCAAAAGCACGCAAATCACAGCAGATTTGAAGCGAAAACTACAACAGAGCAGAGATTTCCAGCTAGGCCGGGTAAATGAATCTGCAACTCTTCAGGATTCCACATGCAACACTGACACTGCTGTGGGGATAAGTAGCTGAGAGCCAGTCCAATACTTACCCCCAATGCTTCGGACTACGAATCCGAGTGCCGCAACCTTAAGCAAGCAAAACCCTTAGGTATGCGACAACGGAATAGCAAACAAAATTTTGGTAGGCCACACGGACATGCACGAAAGAGGGTGCAACTTCCATCTACCTCAAGTAAAAACCTACCCACCAACACACCCTGCATTACTGAACGGGCAACAATGCAATCCGTTGAAAAACCATTTTCTAGACTTCAGCAAACCTGTACCCCTATATACTAAGAATGTAAAACTATTATTTAGATATTGTATAGCATCACATACATAGTACCAATCCAAACATTATCAACTGGCATTATAAATCAGATAAGGTTCAAAATACTTGAGTATTTACTTAAACAATACACTAGATGTACTGCTGTGCCTCAGCGACCTCACAACACATAGTGCTTAGACACAATGACAAAAAACAAACCATACCTACTCATATTATTCCAATATAACGGTATCATTTAACGAAGTCTCAATAACATTCGTTCCCTTTAATCAAATTAGACTTATTTTTAAATGTTTTGTCTATGAGAACACTTCGATGAATCCGTTGTTACTGAAACTTGGTGCTTATCGGAAAATAGGAACACTCAGCTTAATACTTAAAGATTTAAATTCTACCGTAGCGTTGCTGACACAAACGTAGGGGCGGCGGTGTCATATTTCTTCAAAATAATCTGACTGCCATTCCTACAGACCAAACTGTGCTAAGTAAATTAGGATATACAGTATGACTGGGCTCACCAGTGGATATTCTAGTGGGTTTTATCTAACGGATGCTCCGAATCCATCCATCGATACCCAAGAGCTAATCGTTGTGAGCCATGCTGCTTCCAGCAACACATACAAGTTTAAAATTGTGCGTGGAGATTTCAATCTAACACTTGTTGACTGGAACTCTGCTGTACTCAAAAACACTGCGTGAAATTAGGAAATCACCTCATGTAACAACCTCCATGGCAAAATCAATCATGTTTGGGATCCAACCAGATGTGTTACAATCTTAGATACTGTATATATGATAGAGCTTTTCTTCGCTTATGCATTCATAGAAAATATACAAAGTGGCAGTGAGCGGAACACAGTGCTTTGTGAAATACTTATCTATTCACAAATACGATCAAACAAAGCGCATGCTCCTAATCGCAACCTCTATCGTGTGTAGCAGAATTCATTCAACACTATGAATTGCAGCAGTGCTTTCTAACTCAAAATCCGACTGTGGCTACAAATGATTTTAATAACATTATTGTCCTTATTGTGGATGTACTGGCAGCTATCGTGTGGAGAAATAATTATGTACATAGTAGTGAACTCAACCTTCGGTACAAAGAAACAACCAAAATAAAGAAATCTAAATAATTATTTGGCAGGAGCAACATCTGCACAACTTTGGACGAAAGACCTGAGTTATTTAGGATCGCTGTCGAAAACTCAAATTGATCTTTTGCGAGTCGCAATGCAACCACACAGCGAGTACAGCAAATGCCACTTGTAATACTTTTCCGCTGTGCCAAACATTTTTTGCGGACCTAGCCTTCCTAGTGGTCACGGAGTCAACTTTTGAAAACTAAACATCGAGGTCCACACCAGCTCAGGGTATCTCCATCTGATGAGTCCAAAGGAGGACGAAACCGGTCATGGGGTCTCAGGGTTGGGAGGAGCAACACCGAACACCAATTCGGTTACGGTCCTTGTGATCGTAATGACCGAGGTCCACTTAGGACCGAGGTCTGAATAGAGATTGCGAGTCGCAATCCAACCACACAGCGAGTACACCAAATGCCACTTGGAACACTTTACCGCTGTGCCAAACGTTGCTCGCGGACCTAGGATCCATAGTGGTCAGGGCGTCAACCTTTGAACACTATACATCGAGGTCCACCCCAGCTCAGGGTATCTCCATCTGATGAGTCCAAAGAAGGACGAAACCGGTCATGGGGTCTCAGGGTTGGGAGGAGCAACACAAAAACCACCAATTCGGTTACGGTCCTTGTGATCGTAATGACCGAGGTCCACTTAGGACCGAGGTCTGAATAGAGATTGCGAGTCGCAATCCAACCACACAGCGAGTACACCAAATGCCACTTGGAACACTTGACCGCTGTGCCAAACGTTGCTCGCGGACCTAGGAGCCATAGTGGTCAGGGCGTCAACCTTTGAACACTATACATCGAGGTCCACCCCAGCTCAGGGTATCTCCATCTGATGAGTCCAAAGGAGGACGAAACCGGTCATGGGGTCTCAGGGTTGGGAGGAGCAACACCGAAACACCAATTCGGTTACGGTCCTTGTGATCGTAATGACCGAGGTCCACTTAGGACCGAGGTCTGAATAGAGATTGCGAGTCGCAATCCAACCACACAGCGAGTACACCAAATGCCACTTGGAACACTTGACCGCTGTGCCAAACGTTGCTCGCGGACCTAGGAGCCATAGTGGTCAGGGCGTCAACCTTTGAACACTATACCTCGAGGTCCACCCCAGCTCAGGGTATCTCCATCTGATGAGTCCAAAGGAGGACGAAACCGGTCATGGGGTCTCAGGGTTGGGAGGAGCATAATTAAGCCACCAATTCGGTTACGGTCCTTGTGATCGTAATGACCGAGGGCCAATTAGGACCGAGGTCTGAATAGAGATTGCGAGTCGCAATCCAACCACACAGCGAGTACACCAAATGCCACTTGGAACACTTTACCGCTGTGCCAAACGTTGCTCGCGGACCTAGGAGCCATAGTGGTCAGGGCGTCAACCTTTGAACACTATACCTCGAGGTCCACCCCAGCTCAGGGTATCTCCATCTGATGAGTCTAAAGGAGGACGAAACCGGTCATGGGGTCTCAGGGTTGGGAGGAGCAACACCGAATCACCAATTCGGTTACGGTCCTTGTGATCGTAATGACCGAGGTCCACTTAGGACCGAGGTCTGAATAGAGATTGCGAGTCGCAATCCAACCACACAGCGAGTACACCAAATGCCACTTGGAACACTTTACCGCTGTGCCAAACGTTGCTCGTGGACCTAGGAGCCATAGTGGTCAGGGCGTCAACCTTTGAACACTATACCTCGAGGTCCACCCCAGCTCAGGGTATCTCCATCTGATGAGTCCAAAGGAGGACGAAACCGGTCATGGGGTCTCAGGGTTGGGAGGAGCAACACCGAATCACCAATTCGGTTACGGTCCTTGTGATCGTAATGACCGAGGTCCACTTAGGACCGAGGTCTGAATAGAGATTGCGAGTCGCAATCCAACCACACAGCGAGTACACCAAATGCCACTTGGAACACTTTACCGCTGTGCCAAACGTTGCTCGCGGACCTAGGAGCCATAGTGGTCAGGGCGTCAACCTTTGAACACTATACCTCGAGGTCCACCCCAGCTCAGGGTATCTCCATCTGATGAGTCCAAAGGAGGACGAAACCGGTCATGGGGTCTCAGGGTTGGGAGGAGCAACACCGAAAAAACCAATTCGGTTACGGTCCTTGTGATCGTAATGACCGAGGTCCACTTAGGACCGAGGTCTGAATAGAGATTGCGAGTCGCAATCCAACCACACAGCGAGTACACCAAATGCCACTTGGAACACTTTACCGCTGTGCCAAACGTTGCTCGCGGACCTAGGAGCCATAGTGGTCAGGGCGTCAACCTTTGAACACTATACCTCGAGGTCCACCCCAGCTCAGGGTATCTCCATCTGATGAGTCCAAAGGAGGACGAAACCGGTCATGGGGTCTCAGGGTTGGGAGGAGCAACACCGAAAACACAAAATCGGTTACGGTCCTTGTGATCGTAATGACCGAGGTCCACTTAGGACCGAGGTCTGAATAGAGATTGCGAGTCGCAATCCAACCACACAGCGAGTACACCAAATGCCACTTGGAACACTTTACCGCTGTGCCAAACGTTGCTCGTGGACCTAGGAGCCATAGTGGTCAGGGCGTCAACCTTTGAACACTATACCTCGAGGTCCACCCCAGCTCAGGGTATCTCCATCTGATGAGTCCAAAGGAAGACGAAACCGGTCATGGGGTCTCAGGGTTGGGAGGAGCAACACCGAACCACCAATTCGGTTACGGTCCTTGTGATCGTAATGACCGAGGTCCACTTAGGACCGAGGTCTGAATAGAGATTGCGAGTCGCAATCCAACCACACAGCGAGTACACCAAATGCCACTTGGAACACTTTACCGCTGTGCCAAACGTTGCTCGCGGACCTAGGAGCCATAGTGGTCAGGGCGTCAACCTTGGAACACTATACCTCGAGGTCCACCCCAGCTCAGGGTATCTCCATCTGATGAGTCCAAAGGAGGACGAAACCGGTCATGGGGTCTCAGGGTTGGGAGGAGCAACACCGAACCACCAATTCGGTTACGGTCCTTGTGATCGTAATGACCGAGGTCCACTTAGGACCGAGGTCTGAATAGAGATTGCGAGTCGCAATCCAACCACACAGCGAGTACACCAAATGCCACTTGGAACACTTTACCGCTGTGCCAAACGTTGCTCGCGGACCTAGGAGCCATAGTGGTCAGGGCGTCAACCTTTGAACACTATACCTCGAGGTCCACCCCAGCTCAGGGTATCTCCATCTGATGAGTCCAAAGGAGGACGAAACCGGTCATGGGGTCTCAGGGTTGGGAGGAGCAACACCGAACCACCAATTCGGTTACGGTCCTTGTGATCGTAATGACCGAGGTCCACTTAGGACCGAGGTCTGAATAGAGATTGCGAGTCGCAATCCAACCACACAGCGAGTACACCAAATGCCACTTGGAACACTTTACCGCTGTGCCAAACGTTGCTCGCGGACCTAGGAGCCATAGTGGTCAGGGCGTCAACCTTTGAACACTATACCTCGAGGTCCACCCCAGCTCAGGGTATCTCCATCTGATGAGTCCAAAGGAGGACGAAACCGGTCATGGGGTCTCAGGGTTGGGAGGAGCAACACCGAAATACAAATTCGGTTACGGTCCTTGTGATCGTAATGACCGAGGTCCACTTAGGACCGAGGTCTGAATAGAGATTGCGAGTCGCAATCCAACCACACAGCGAGTACACCAAATGCCACTTGGAACACTTTACCGCTGTGCCAAACGTTGCTCGCGGACCTAGGAGCCATAGTGGTCAGGGCGTCAACCTTTGAACACTATACATCGAGGTCCACCCCAGCTCAGGGTATCTCCATCTGATGAGTCCAAAGGAGGACGAAACCGGTCATGGGGTCTCAGGGTTGGGAGGAGCAACACCGAACCACCAATTCGGTTACGGTCCTTGTGATCGTAATGACCGAGGTCCACTTAGGACCGAGGTCTGAATAGAGATTGCGAGTCGCAATCCAACCACACAGCGAGTACACCAAATGCCACTTGGAACACTTGACCGCTGTGCCAAACGTTGCTCGCGGACCTAGGAGCCATAGTGGTCAGGGTGCCAACCTTTGAACACTATACATCGAGGTCCACCCCAGCTCAGGGTATCTCCATCTGATGAGTCCAAAGGAGGACGAAACCGGTCATGGGGTCTCAGGGTTGGGAGGAGCAACACCGAACCACCAATTCGGTTACGGTCCTTGTGATCGTAATGACCGAGGTCCACTTAGGACCGAGGTCTGAATAGAGATTGCGAGTCGCAATCCAACCACACAGCGAGTACACCAAATGCCACTTGGAACACTTTACCGCTGTGCCAAACGTTGCTCGCGGACCTAGGATCCATAGTGGTCAGGGCGTCAACCTTTGAACACTATACCTCGAGGTCCACCCCAGCTCAGGGTATCTCCATCTGATGAGTCCAAAGGAGGACGAAACCGGTCATGGGGTCTCAGGGTTGGGAGGAGCAACACCGAATCACCAATTCGGTTACGGTCCTTGTGATCGTAATGACCGAGGTCCACTTAGGACCGAGGTCTGAATAGAGATTGCGAGTCGCAATCCAACCACACAGCGAGTACACCAAATGCCACTTGGAACACTTTACCGCTGTGCCAAACGTTGCTCGCGGACCTAGGAGCCATAGTGGTCAGGGCGTCAACCTTTGAACACTATACCTCGAGGTCCACCCCAGCTCAGGGTATCTCCATCTGATGAGTCCAAAGGAGGACGAAACCGGTCATGGGGTCTCAGGGTTGGGAGGAGCAACACCGAACCACCAATTCGGTTACGGTCCTTGTGATCGTAATGACCGAGGTCCACTTAGGACCGAGGTCTGAATAGAGATTGCGAGTCGCAATCCAACCACACAGCGAGTACACCAAATGCCACTTGGAACACTTTACCGCTGTGCCAAACGTTGCTCGCGGACCTAGGATCCATAGTGGTCAGGGCGTCAACCTTTGAACACTATACCTCGAGGTCCACCCCAGCTCAGGGTATCTCCATCTGATGAGTCCAAAGGAGGACGAAACCGGTCATGGGGTCTCAGGGTTGGGAGGAGCAACACCGAACCACCAATTCGGTTACGGTCCTTGTGATCGTAATGACCGAGGTCCACTTAGGACCGAGGTCTGAATAGAGATTGCGAGTCGCAATCCAACCACACAGCGAGTACACCAAATGCCACTTGGAACACTTGACCGCTGTGCCAAACGTTGCTCGCGGACCTAGGAGCCATAGTGGTCAGGGTGTCAACCTTTGAACACTATACATCGAGGTCCACCCCAGCTCAGGGTATCTCCATCTGATGAGTCCAAAGGAGGACGAAACCGGTCATGGGGTCTCAGGGTTGGGAGGAGCAACACAGAACCACAAATTCGGTTACGGTCCTTGTGATCGTAATGACCGAGGTCCACTAAGGACCGAGGTCTGAATAGAGATTGCGAGTCGCAATCCAACCACACAGCGAGTACACCAAATGCCACTTGGAACACTTGACCGCTGTGCCAAACGTTGCTCGCGGACCTAGGATCCATAGTGGTCAGGGTGTCAACCTTTGAACACTATACATCGAGGTCCACCCCAGCTCAGGGTATCTCCATCTGATGAGTCCAAAGGAGGACGAAACCGGTCATGGGGTCTCAGGGTTGGGAGGAGCAACACCAAACCACCAATTCGGTTACGGTCCTTGTGATCGTAATGACCGAGGTCCACTAAGGACCGAGGTCTGAATAGAGATTGCGAGTCGCAATCCAACCACACAGCGAGTACACCAAATGCCACTTGGAACACTTGACCGCTGTGCCAAACGTTGCTCGCGGACCTAGGATCCATAGTGGTCAGGGTGCCAACCGTTGAACACTATACATCGAGGTCCACCCCAGCTCAGGGTATCTCCATCTGATGAGTCCAAAGGAGGACGAAACCGGTCATGGGGTCTCAGGGTTGGGAGGAGCAACACCAAACCACCAATTCGGTTACGGTCCTTGTGATCGTAATGACCGAGGTCCACTTAGGACCGAGGTCTGAATAGAGATTGCGAGTCGCAATCCAACCACACAGCGAGTACACCAAATGCCACTTGGAACACTTGACCGCTGTGCCAAACGTTGCTCGCGGACCTAGGATCCATAGTGGTCAGGGTGCCAACCGTTGAACACTATACATCGAGGTCCACCCCAGCTCAGGGTATCTCCATCTGATGAGTCCAAAGGAGGACGAAACCGGTCATGGGGTCTCAGGGTTGGGAGGAGCAACACCAAACCACCAATTCGGTTACGGTCCTTGTGATCGTAATGACCGAGGTCCACTTAGGACCGAGGTCTGAATAGAGATTGCGAGTCGCAATCCAACCACACAGCGAGTACACCAAATGCCACTTGGAACACTTGACCGCTGTGCCAAACGTTGCTCGCGGACCTAGGATCCATAGTGGTCAGGGTGCCAACCGTTGAACACTATACATCGAGGTCCACCCCAGCTCAGGGTATCTCCATCTGATGAGTCCAAAGGAGGACGAAACCGGTCATGGGGTCTCAGGGTTGGGAGGAGCAACACCAAACCACCAATTCGGTTACGGTCCTTGTGATCGTAATGACCGAGGTCCACTTAGGACCGAGGTCTGAATAGAGATTGCGAGTCGCAATCCAACCACACAGCGAGTACACCAAATGCCACTTGGAACACTTGACCGCTGTGCCAAACGTTGCTCGCGGACCTAGGATCCATAGTGGTCAGGGTGCCAACCGTTGAACACTATACATCGAGGTCCACCCCAGCTCAGGGTATCTCCATCTGATGAGTCCAAAGGAGGACGAAACCGGTCATGGGGTCTCAGGGTTGGGAGGAGCAACACCAAACCACCAATTCGGTTACGGTCCTTGTGATCGTAATGACCGAGGTCCACTAAGGACCGAGGTCTGAATAGAGATTGCGAGTCGCAATCCAACCACACAGCGAGTACACCAAATGCCACTTGGAACACTTGACCGCTGTGCCAAACGTTGCTCGCGGACCTAGGATCCATAGTGGTCAGGGTGCCAACCGTTGAACACTATACATCGAGGTCCACCCCAGCTCAGGGTATCTCCATCTGATGAGTCCAAAGGAGGACGAAACCGGTCATGGGGTCTCAGGGTTGGGAGGAGCAACACCAAACCACCAATTCGGTTACGGTCCTTGTGATCGTAATGACCGAGGTCCACTTAGGACCGAGGTCTGAATAGAGATTGCGAGTCGCAATCCAACCACACAGCGAGTACACCAAATGCCACTTGGAACACTTGACCGCTGTGCCAAACGTTGCTCGCGGACCTAGGATCCATAGTGGTCAGGGTGCCAACCGTTGAACACTATACCTCGAGGTCCACCCCAGCTCAGGGTATCTCCATCTGATGAGTCCAAAGGAGGACGAAACCGGTCATGGGGTCTCAGGGTTGGGAGGAGCAACACCAAACCACCAATTCGGTTACGGTCCTTGTGATCGTAATGACCGAGGTCCACTTAGGACCGAGGTCTGAATAGAGATTGCGAGTCGCAATCCAACCACACAGCGAGTACACCAAATGCCACTTGGAACACTTGACCGCTGTGCCAAACGTTGCTCGCGGACCTAGGATCCATAGTGGTCAGGGTGTCAACCTTTGAACACTATACATCGAGGTCCACCCCAGCTCAGGTTATCTCCATCTGATGAGTCCAAAGGAGGACGAAACCGGTCATGGGGTCTCAGGGTTGGGAGGAGCAACACCAAACCACCAATTCGGTTACGGTCCTTGTGATCGTAATGACCGAGGTCCACTTAGGACCGAGGTCTGAATAGAGATTGCGAGTCGCAATCCAACCACACAGCGAGTACACCAAATGCCACTTGGAACACTTGACCGCTGTGCCAAACGTTGCTCGCGGACCTAGGATCCATAGTGGTCAGGGTGTCAACCTTTGAACACTATACATCGAGGTCCACCCCAGCTCAGGGTATCTCCATCTGATGAGTCCAAAGGAGGACGAAACCGGTCATGGGGTCTCAGGGTTGGGAGGAGCAACACCAAACCACCAATTCGGTTACGGTCCTTGTGATCGTAATGACCGAGGTCCACTTAGGACCGAGGTCTGAATAGAGATTGCGAGTCGCAATCCAACCACACAGCGAGTACACCAAATGCCACTTGGAACACTTGACCGCTGTGCCAAACGTTGCTCGCGGACCTAGGATCCATAGTGGTCAGGGTGTCAACCTTTGAACACTATACATCGAGGTCCACCCCAGCTCAGGGTATCTCCATCTGATGAGTCCAAAGGAGGACGAAACCGGTCATGGGGTCTCAGGGTTGGGAGGAGCAACACCAAACCACCAATTCGGTTACGGTCCTTGTGATCGTAATGACCGAGGTCCACTTAGGACCGAGGTCTGAATAGAGATTGCGAGTCGCAATCCAACCACACAGCGAGTACACCAAATGCCACTTGGAACACTTGACCGCTGTGCCAAACGTTGCTCGCGGACCTAGGAGCCATAGTGGTCAGGGTGTCAACCTTTGAACACTATACATCGAGGTCCACCCCAGCTCAGGGTATCTCCATCTGATGAGTCCAAAGGAGGACGAAACCGGTCATGGGGTCTCAGGGTTGGGAGGAGCAACACCAAACTACCAATTCGGTTACGGTCCTTGTGATCGTAATGACCGAGGTCCACTTAGGACCGAGGTCTGAATAGAGATTGCGAGTCGCAATCCAACCACACAGCGAGTACACCAAATGCCACTTGGAACACTTGACCGCTGTGCCAAACGTTGCTCGCGGACCTAGGATCCATAGTGGTCAGGGTGTCAACCTTTGAACACTATACATCGAGGTCCACCCCAGCTCAGGGTATCTCCATCTGATGAGTCCAAAGGAGGACGAAACCGGTCATGGGGTCTCAGGGTTGGGAGGAGCAACACCAAACCACCAATTCGGTTACGGTCCTTGTGATCGTAATGACCGAGGTCCACTTAGGACCGAGGTCTGAATAGAGATTGCGAGTCGCAATCCAACCACACAGCGAGTACACCAAATGCCACTTGGAACACTTGACCGCTGTGCCAAACGTTGCTCGCGGACCTAGGATCCATAGTGGTCAGGGCGTCAACCTTTGAACACTATACATCGAGGTCCACCCCAGCTCAGGGTATCTCCATCTGATGAGTCCAAAGGAGGACGAAACCGGTCATGGGGTCTCAGGGTTGGGAGGAGCAACACCAAACCACCAATTCGGTTACGGTCCTTGTGATCGTAATGACCGAGGTCCACTTAGGACCGAGGTCTGAATAGAGATTGCGAGTCGCAATCCAACCACACAGCGAGTACACCAAATGCCACTTGGAACACTTGACCGCTGTGCCAAACGTTGCTCGCGGACCTAGGATCCATAGTGGTCAGGGTGTCAACCTTTGAACACTATACATCGAGGTCCACCCCAGCTCAGGGTATCTCCATCTGATGAGTCCAAAGGAGGACGAAACCGGTCATGGGGTCTCAGGGTTGGGAGGAGCAACACCAAACCACCAATTCGGTTACGGTCCTTGTGATCGTAATGACCGAGGTCCACTTAGGACCGAGGTCTGAATAGAGATTGCGAGTCGCAATCCAACCACACAGCGAGTACACCAAATGCCACTTGGAACACTTGACCGCTGTGCCAAACGTTGCTCGCGGACCTAGGATCCATAGTGGTCAGGGTGTCAACCTTTGAACACTATACATCGAGGTCCACCCCAGCTCAGGGTATCTCCATCTGATGAGTCCAAAGGAGGACGAAACCGGTCATGGGGTCTCAGGGTTGGGAGGAGCAACACCAAACCACCAATTCGGTTACGGTCCTTGTGATCGTAATGACCGAGGTCCACTAAGGACCGAGGTCTGAATAGAGATTGCGAGTCGCAATCCAACCACACAGCGAGTACACCAAATGCCACTTGGAACACTTGACCGCTGTGCCAAACGTTGCTCGCGGACCTAGGATCCATAGTGGTCAGGGTGTCAACCTTTGAACACTATACATCGAGGTCCACCCCAGCTCAGGGTATCTCCATCTGATGAGTCCAAAGGAGGACGAAACCGGTCATGGGGTCTCAGGGTTGGGAGGAGCAACACCAAACCACCAATTCGGTTACGGTCCTTGTGATCGTAATGACCGAGGTCCACTTAGGACCGAGGTCTGAATAGAGATTGCGAGTCGCAATCCAACCACACAGCGAGTACACCAAATGCCACTTGGAACACTTGACCGCTGTGCCAAACGTTGCTCGCGGACCTAGGATCCATAGTGGTCAGGGTGTCAACCTTTGAACACTATACATCGAGGTCCACCCCAGCTCAGGGTATCTCCATCTGATGAGTCCAAAGGAGGACGAAACCGGTCATGGGGTCTCAGGGTTGGGAGGAGCAACACCAAACCACCAATTCGGTTACGGTCCTTGTGATCGTAATGACCGAGGTCCACTTAGGACCGAGGTCTGAATAGAGATTGCGAGTCGCAATCCAACCACACAGCGAGTACACCAAATGCCACTTGGAACACTTGACCGCTGTGCCAAACGTTGCTCGCGGACCTAGGATCCATAGTGGTCAGGGCGTCAACCTTTGAACACTATACATCGAGGTCCACCCCAGCTCAGGGTATCTCCATCTGATGAGTCCAAAGGAGGACGAAACCGGTCATGGGGTCTCAGGGTTGGGAGGAGCAACACCAAACCACCAATTCGGTTACGGTCCTTGTGATCGTAATGACCGAGGTCCACTTAGGACCGAGGTCTGAATAGAGATTGCGAGTCGCAATCCAACCACACAGCGAGTACACCAAATGCCACTTGGAACACTTGACCGCTGTGCCAAACGTTGCTCGCGGACCTAGGATCCATAGTGGTCAGGGTGTCAACCTTTGAACACTATACATCGAGGTCCACCCCAGCTCAGGGTATCTCCATCTGATGAGTCCAAAGGAGGACGAAACCGGTCATGGGGTCTCAGGGTTGGGAGGAGCAACACCAAACCACCAATTCGGTTACGGTCCTTGTGATCGTAATGACCGAGGTCCACTTAGGACCGAGGTCTGAATAGAGATTGCGAGTCGCAATCCAACCACACAGCGAGTACACCAAATGCCACTTGGAACACTTGACCGCTGTGCCAAACGTTGCTCGCGGACCTAGGATCCATAGTGGTCAGGGTGTCAACCTTTGAACACTATACATCGAGGTCCACCCCAGCTCAGGGTATCTCCATCTGATGAGTCCAAAGGAGGACGAAACCGGTCATGGGGTCTCAGGGTTGGGAGGAGCAACACCAAACCACCAATTCGGTTACGGTCCTTGTGATCGTAATGACCGAGGTCCACTTAGGACCGAGGTCTGAATAGAGATTGCGAGTCGCAATCCAACCACACAGCGAGTACACCAAATGCCACTTGGAACACTTTACCGCTGTGCCAAACGTTGCTCGCGGACCTAGGATCCATAGTGGTCAGGGTGTCAACCTTTGAACACTATACATCGAGGTCCACCCCAGCTCAGGGTATCTCCATCTGATGAGTCCAAAGGAGGACGAAACCGGTCATGGGGTCTCAGGGTTGGGAGGAGCAACACCAAACCACCAATTCGGTTACGGTCCTTGTGATCGTAATGACCGAGGTCCACTTAGGACCGAGGTCTGAATAGAGATTGCGAGTCGCAATCCAACCACACAGCGAGTACACCAAATGCCACTTGGAACACTTTACCGCTGTGCCAAACGTTGCTCGCGGACCTAGGATCCATAGTGGTCAGGGTGTCAACCTTTGAACACTATACCTCGAGGTCCACCCCAGCTCAGGGTATCTCCATCTGATGAGTCCAAAGGAGGACGAAACCGGTCATGGGGTCTCAGGGTTGGGAGGAGCAACACCAAACCACCAATTCGGTTACGGTCCTTGTGATCGTAATGACCGAGGTCCACTTAGGACCGAGGTCTGAATAGAGATTGCGAGTCGCAATCCAACCACACAGCGAGTACACCAAATGCCACTTGGAACACTTGACCGCTGTGCCAAACGTTGCTCGCGGACCTAGGATCCATAGTGGTCAGGGTGTCAACCTTTGAACACTATACATCGAGGTCCACCCCAGCTCAGGGTATCTCCATCTGATGAGTCCAAAGGAGGACGAAACCGGTCATGGGGTCTCAGGGTTGGGAGGAGCAACACCAAACCACCAATTCGGTTACGGTCCTTGTGATCGTAATGACCGAGGTCCACTTAGGACCGAGGTCTGAATAGAGATTGCGAGTCGCAATCCAACCACACAGCGAGTACACCAAATGCCACTTGGAACACTTGACCGCTGTGCCAAACGTTGCTCGCGGACCTAGGATCCATAGTGGTCAGGGTGCCAACCTTTGAACACTATACATCGAGGTCCACCCCAGCTCAGGGTATCTCCATCTGATGAGTCCAAAGGAGGACGAAACCGGTCATGGGGTCTCAGGGTTGGGAGGAGCAACACCAAACCACCAATTCGGTTACGGTCCTTGTGATCGTAATGACCGAGGTCCACTTAGGACCGAGGTCTGAATAGAGATTGCGAGTCGCAATCCAACCACACAGCGAGTACACCAAATGCCACTTGGAACACTTGACCGCTGTGCCAAACGTTGCTCGCGGACCTAGGATCCATAGTGGTCAGGGTGTCAACCTTTGAACACTATACATCGAGGTCCACCCCAGCTCAGGGTATCTCCATCTGATGAGTCCAAAGGAGGACGAAACCGGTCATGGGGTCTCAGGGTTGGGAGGAGCAACACCAAACCACCAATTCGGTTACGGTCCTTGTGATCGTAATGACCGAGGTCCACTTAGGACCGAGGTCTGAATAGAGATTGCGAGTCGCAATCCAACCACACAGCGAGTACACCAAATGCCACTTGGAACACTTGACCGCTGTGCCAAACGTTGCTCGCGGACCTAGGATCCATAGTGGTCAGGGTGCCAACCTTTGAACACTATACATCGAGGTCCACCCCAGCTCAGGGTATCTCCATCTGATGAGTCCAAAGGAGGACGAAACCGGTCATGGGGTCTCAGGGTTGGGAGGAGCAACACCAAACCACCAATTCGGTTACGGTCCTTGTGATCGTAATGACCGAGGTCCACTTAGGACCGAGGTCTGAATAGAGATTGCGAGTCGCAATCCAACCACACAGCGAGTACACCAAATGCCACTTGGAACACTTGACCGCTGTGCCAAACGTTGCTCGCGGACCTAGGATCCATAGTGGTCAGGGTGTCAACCGTTGAACACTATACATCGAGGTCCACCCCAGCTCAGGGTATCTCCATCTGATGAGTCCAAAGGAGGACGAAACCGGTCATGGGGTCTCAGGGTTGGGAGGAGCAACACCAAACCACCAATTCGGTTACGGTCCTTGTGATCGTAATGACCGAGGTCCACTAAGGACCGAGGTCTGAATAGAGATTGCGAGTCGCAATCCAACCACACAGCGAGTACACCAAATGCCACTTGGAACACTTGACCGCTGTGCCAAACGTTGCTCGCGGACCTAGGATCCATAGTGGTCAGGGTGCCAACCGTTGAACACTATACATCGAGGTCCACCCCAGCTCAGGGTATCTCCATCTGATGAGTCCAAAGGAGGACGAAACCGGTCATGGGGTCTCAGGGTTGGGAGGAGCAACACCAAACCACCAATTCGGTTACGGTCCTTGTGATCGTAATGACCGAGGTCCACTTAGGACCGAGGTCTGAATAGAGATTGCGAGTCGCAATCCAACCACACAGCGAGTACACCAAATGCCACTTGGAACACTTGACCGCTGTGCCAAACGTTGCTCGCGGACCTAGGATCCATAGTGGTCAGGGTGTCAACCTTTGAACACTATACCTCGAGGTCCACCCCAGCTCAGGGTATCTCCATCTGATGAGTCCAAAGGAGGACGAAACCGGTCATGGGGTCTCAGGGTTGGGAGGAGCAACACCAAACCACCAATTCGGTTACGGTCCTTGTGATCGTAATGACCGAGGTCCACTTAGGACCGAGGTCTGAATAGAGATTGCGAGTCGCAATCCAACCACACAGCGAGTACACCAAATGCCACTTGGAACACTTGACCGCTGTGCCAAACGTTGCTCGCGGACCTAGGATCCATAGTGGTCAGGGTGTCAACCTTTGAACACTATACATCGAGGTCCACCCCAGCTCAGGGTATCTCCATCTGATGAGTCCAAAGGAGGACGAAACCGGTCATGGGGTCTCAGGGTTGGGAGGAGCAACACCAAACCACCAATTCGGTTACGGTCCTTGTGATCGTAATGACCGAGGTCCACTAAGGACCGAGGTCTGAATAGAGATTGCGAGTCGCAATCCAACCACACAGCGAGTACACCAAATGCCACTTGGAAGTGATATACATCTGTTTCCGAACTTGTGCTCATCAATGAGGAAAATAATTGCGAACATGGTGACCATAGATACACTACTTGGCCGCAGCGATCCTGCAATATTGTGCTTTCGTTAAATCTGAAGACTTAGAGACTTGAAGGAATACTATAGGCTTAAAGCATCATTAAAAAACTTTCTTTCGAGCTTTGTTGGACTATGTCTCTGATACAAACCGGTACTCAAGCTTGTGCAGTCCTGAAATCAACCCACCTACCTACTGCCCACCTACTGCCACCTACCCACTATAAGTAGCGTGTAACTTATTTCGCCACGGTTAACAGGGGTAGGACAATGATTATCCGATCACAGCGCCAGATTGCACTCATCTCCTCGATGTTTGCATTACTTTGATTGAGCATTGCCTAAGCACTTTATGATTGTTCACCTGAAGGGATGTTTAACAACCCGAAATGGCCCAAACACGTCACGAACAATATTTACGGTATTTTGCGTGGTATACCTTGCGAAATAATTTTGTGGGTCTAAACAATGTGTGACAAAATACAAAATATATATCCTTCTATAGTGTAATACGCAATCTAATGTTAAGCGTATTTGCTTACCTACATATAGCGCCCGCTTAATCGTACCGATCTAACTGGCTTCAGTAACAAGAGGGAGACTAAGTTATAGTTAGCTAATTATTTTAGATATTTTAATATATGTGTAATAGAGATATGCATCAGTGTTTGTACCTTAGGTTGAGCTTGCATGCTTTGCTAATATATGACTTGTGCCGGAAACGTCCTTTTTAATATATCGCCAAAAAGATTAGGTTGATCTGACCTGAGATTAAACTCGTTAAACACAGATTAATTTTTCTGTAACGATGTATTATTTTTAGTAAGAATGTCAGAAGGTAACGTCGTTCTCATGTACTTATCTGAAATTCACTTGTACAATATTTAACTAAGCTACAGGCAGAAAGTTTTACTGAATAGGTTGGTCTCCTGAGCAACGCAGTACAATCTTGTTCATATTTTTGTGTCATCTCAAATACTAAATTTAACCAACACAAACTGTAACCCCATTAATGACTTCCTATTTCATCAAGCTTTTATCTAATTGTTCCCACATATTTCACCTATTCAGGCCTTAAATAACTTTCCCTTATCTTATAAACGAACATTCTACTGCTAGTGTTTAGAATGAATCTGCTAGGGCAGTTTTCCTTTATTCGAAACACAATGGAGAAAATAAATTTGTTTAGACTGCGTGCATAACTTAGTTTCGACGTTTAAAATGAAGCAAGTTATCAAGTTCCAACAAAAATATTAAATTTATGTAAGTTGCTTTTCTTCATACCTTCATAAATGAATAAACATCCGTCATCCGGAAATTGGTATTACATGCCCGAATCGAATATAAATTCTGATAACCTTTGACAAGCGACACCATTGCGATGATGCACACTTGTTACGCTGAAGTGAAATGGCACCATGAATGAAAACTGCATTTTTACATATATTCCTCGCCCATGTTTAAGTTTATTTTTCCGCATTCCTATCATTTCCAGTTTATAATACCGTGGAAGTCAGGTTTTCGTAGGAGTGAACTCTAGCTTTTGTTCGTAATAAAAAGGCTTGATAAGAATTGGACATGTGCACTTTCGATAGCGTTTGTTGTTTTGCTTTCGTTTTGGGATTTAACATTAATGTTTGCACTTTATCTGAGGACAATTGCTTTCAGCCATCGAGATTATCCACATCAGGTGATCGTTGATACGGATGCCGCAGCAACATGGGTGTTCCCTTACCGCTGTTTCTGGTGATTTGACATAAGTGCATACAGCTAGCTTTAATCTTTTGGCTTATTCTGTAAATTAGTAAGATGATATACGTTGGTCATCACGGGACCGCCAAACACAAGTTTATTTCATCTTCCAGCTTCTATGGATCAGCTAAAGCATATAATGGCATGATCTGTGTTGCGCTTACGAATTTGAACGAATCTATTTTTAGTTATTTCTCCCGATTGCTTGCTAAGAATCAGTGTGCAGAAGCCCAGTTACAAAGTTTTAAACGAAAGCCCCAACGGTCTTGGTCATACAACGGATGCCTGCGACTTACATAGTTTGCGTGCCGCGCAAGCGGTTGGAAGATGAAGAGGGGAGGCCAAATGATGACTTGGTCGAGAGAAATAAAAACCCTCACTTCGAATTTGCCGCCAGGTGGTGCATCCCCACTGTCTGGCTGGGGTCCAAAGCCAATGAGCATGTTGGTCGGGACACACCTTCTGATATGGCTAGCAGACGGCCCTTATGGCGCTTGCGTTTCTCGTTCCTTCGTCCATTCCCCTCATGCTTAGCCTCCTGCAATCACTATCTCCTTCGCTAGACCTCAAATAGCTCTCGTTCGCTTCCCGATAGCCGGCTGTTACCTCTGCGGAAGGAGGTCAATCTGTTACTGGGGACTCAGCTGGCCTGCATGTATTGTTTTCTTCTTCTTGTATAATGTACTGCGACACAATAGCTGAGGTGTTTTCCACCTGCAGCTAACATGTATAATGAAGATGATAAGAGAGCTGGCCATAATATACTTGTGCAAACATCATGGTTATGCGACCGTAAATGTCTCCCTATTTTATGGATGCTCGTTTAGTTATATTATCCTAATGTTATGAACCAAGCTGCGTGCGGAATTACAAAAACCTGCTTTTTCAGGAATTAGCAATTGTCTTGAATCCTTTCACCGCAAACATATTATTGTAAGCACTTTGAATTTTGGCTATAGCCGAGGGCATTTAGTTTCACAGGAAAATCGCCACAACGGTATAGAGTTAAACAAACGTTTGTGTAGCATCTCGGGTCTAAACTGTTGCAGGTCACTTAGCCTTTGTGCCTAGTTTCGATTATGTTAAGCATTAAATCTTATCCATCTTATTATTGTCGTAGAAAGTAGAAGCCACAATTAAACTTCGCACAATAAACTGCCTCGACGGGGAATTGAACCCCGGAATACGGATTACCAGCCCGCTGCTCTACCACTGAGCTACCGTGGGCTGACGATCAGGTGCGCAATTTAGTACATGACTTCCGCTTGGTTCGTGTTGCATTGCTAATAAGCTCACAGTATCTGCCCTTCTTATTACCCTTAACGATATCACGATTAAGAGCAACCTTGAAAGGGTCATAAATTCCGGCAATAAATCTTATTTTCTCTAGGATTTTATACTTCCAACTACCTACCTGGTATTTTGATAACAGAAACGTATCGAGATTTAAATACTTCAAACCTTCATCATCAATAAATTCAGGTTTTCCTTCAGAAATGAATTCCATAGAAAGACTAGTAAGTGGGGTTTCATGGAATTATAAATGAAAATATTTTGCAAATTTAGTTGGTACAACTGCTAAACTGCGAAAACATGATTATACATTTTTGTGTGTAACGCCTATTCGTGTTGGAAAAAAGATATATGGTTAAAATGCTTTTATTTAATTATTGTCAACATCATCACGCTACGATAAACGCGTGTCTGTTACTTGCTGTGTCTTAGCAGGATGAGTTGCATGGATTGGTGCGATAATCTAAACCCGTTGATTTCAATGACTTCAATATGCCTATGTTTAGAAGAAAAATTTTGAGCTTGTGGGACTATATATCAAGCCGTTAGAAGACTAGTCCATGTGAAAATATACTATAGTTTGCCGTAGCCTAAAAATCGAGCTTCAGTATGCACATACGTAACTGTGATAAACACTTGCTGAAGCCGACAACTTACCCATAGCTTGCAACCATGTATAAACAAGATTAGGAGCGGTACTTACACGTACTGTCTAAAGTAGCATAAATTCGTCGATTTAATTGCTCAATCAAAAACATATACCACGACAGACTGAGGTCCGAATGAATACTTGGTTAGGAATTATTGTCAAGTAAATTATCATGGAATATAAATATTTACACTCTAAAGCTCGTTTGTTGAACGTATTAAAATCCGGTCGGAAACTTACTCCTGAAAACTAGGAACGATAATGTCGATAGCTTAGCTCTAGATTAAACGTAAAGAGAAAGATATAAGTAACTCACAAACGCTCGACTATATGAGGCAATGATTTGAGTTGACAAGCAGTAGTTTAGGTAACACTTTCCTTTTGGCCAAGGTAGTAACGCCAGTCTTAGGTATCAAGTTTACACACTTAATTCCGGCTTCAACTGTCCCTATTTCCAAGCTTGGAAATGGGCAGGAGATGTATACGGCGGTCTTGCATGAATAGTTCAGGCAAGGTGTATGCGAATTTGAAGTCATTCCAAGGGACTTGGTGGCTATAATAGGTAGACGTAACCTAATAGACCAGTTTGGCTATTTCGAAATTAATTTTCCAGCCGACTTGACGCCAAAAGCAAATAATATTTGATAGGTAAAACTTTTGGTCCGATAAGTGCTTCATGGGATAGTTTTAGTAACCCCGTACTAATATCTAATATTGAATCTTGCAAGCAAAATGAGAATATTTGTTTCGCTGAAGGGCGTCGTTGCCAGTGTTTCTGTGTAGTGTAATCATATGCACTTACTAATTTCGTATTATTACCCGTTATGCCAAACAAAACTGCTGAACATTAGTGAAGCAGCTAAAACACAGATTAAAAGTGAACTGAAATAACATAGCTGGCAGTATAAATTATACGGTTTTCATTGAAGAGTTTGCAGCTATCATTTAAAAGCAACGGGGCACAAATTTTAGACTATCTGTTTAGCTAGAGTTCTATAAGACAGAATGATATTGGCTGTCATGTCGGATAGTATAATCCATCATATTCGAAATATTAAATTTAGTATTTAATGTGATGTGATGCGATGTGACGTCCAAATCGAAATGCTTAGGCGCAGCATTCTAGGCACTGATGAATTGGTCGAGAAATGCTAGCGAGTCAGAATGAATGACCAGAAGAAATAAACAGCAACACGCGATGAACTTTCTGGTGGTTCTCCTACTCCTTTTCCTTATCATGATAATGCACATTAGCTAGAAGTATAGAACACCTCAGCTATTGTGCTGCAATACATAAAAGAACAAGAATAGAAATACAGCAGTTGCATGCCAGCTGAGCTACCAGCAACGGATGGGCATCGCTTCAGAAAGTTATCAAAAGGCTACTAGACAGCAAGAAAAAGTATTATGTAAAATTATATTAATCTACGAAATGAGATGGCGGTTGGAGGAGGAGGCTAAAAGGGATGGGGAGTAACAAACAAACTCACAACAGGAACGCCACTGAGGTCCACTTCTAGCCATGTTAGTAAATATATTAGGCAAACCTAATCATCGTCTTTCGCACCTTAACCAGGGAGCCGAGACTCTCCAACCGAGGCCAGCTCAGAAGAGAGGGCCTTCATTCCTCCCTACCAATTCATCTTGTGAGCACCCCTCTTCTTCCATCCACACCCCGGTGAGCAAACAACGCACTTCGCGGGTGTCGGTGGGCTGGCATGCGCAACACGTGGCCTAGCCAACGAAACCTGGTGCTTGAAATGACGACGCTGATCGGTTCAGTTCCTGTTCTTGTGCCGTAAACAGGGCGTCCAACACGCTCGTTGCTCAGTCGGTGTTCCAACCATATGTGAGCCAAACTGCGAAGGCACAGCTGGTCTGTTTGTTCAATAGATTAAGTCTTAATTGATAAGGATCTCATAGGAAAGCATAGTATTATATGCATAAATGAGCAAGAGAAAACCAGGAGTCGTTAAAGCAATTGCGATTAGTATGTAAAATCTGAGTTGTGGTTCCGATGAACCTAACTGATGGTCTAAAGCTATTCTGGCGCAAACGGTTGGTGATCTCTGACCGGCGAGGTCATAGGCAGTCCATAGTTTTAAATTGACAGGCTTAACAGCATCCGATTAAATTGATCTGATTATAAAGAAATGCGACGTTTTTCTTTACATTTTAATTTGTATATAATTATATAAAGATTAGGGGGAGTTATCGAAAATAAATGTACGCTTGCGCTGACTTCTTACCTTACTCTAGGATTTTTTAAGACAATACCAAAACACATTTAATCTTGACCTTAATTAATTTACAAAAACCGTACATGTTTGTGTATAAACGTAGGGAGTATTGTCTAGATAACAAAAGTGTCCTCAGTTATTCTGCAACCTGTGCTAGCTGCAGAATAAAAGATTTCATACCGAAGCATTATAATGATCCACTGACCTAAATTTAATGTTGCATCCATATCACATTATTCAACCAAAACAAGTAAAAGTACGGCGGTGCAATTTATTTTTTGTTAGGCAAAATATTTCTATACAGTGAGAATTTCATTAACAAAAGTTGCTTTACATTTTTACCAAGTACTAATTAGTTATGTCGTATAGCATAGTATAGTCTCGGTTTTTCACCGGTATTTGACAAAAATTTGCGACGATACTTTGCAAGTCCTGATAGGAGCTCTAGCACAACTTCAACAAAAATATTGTATTTAGATTATGACGTATCCTGTCATCAAACCATGCACGGTGAAGAAATTATGTGCAGTGTGCAATACTTGCCGTGAAACGTTGTCTCTTACGGCTTAGCAAGTGTTGATGACCACCTACTTTTACAAATATATCTGAGAATTTGTGTTTACTAAACAGAAGGGTAGGGACGTGCGTTGACAAGTTGAAAGCATTAAGAAATGTGCAATATCAATGCTAATCTCATGGAACTTTTTCTAGGCAATCATCCGCAATTAAAATGCCGATCAATTGGTGGTGAATGAAGTACTGCGCACCAGTGGCAAAGAAAAGCATTGATTTGTGGTCCTTCCATGCGCTGTTTGGCTTACCGACTTCGAATAACAACTGTTGAGTTGGTGAGCTTTGCTAGCGAAAGTGAAATTATTTTTCAGGATAGAAAACAAACAACGACATTGTTATCTACCCGTATCATGCAGATAGAAGCCTATTCATCTGGCTTCTATGTACATAGGCTTTTGAAAAATGAACACAAAACTTTCAAACAAACCAATGATGAAACGCTAAATTAAAATATCATGTTCGTGTTTATAAATGTATGGAAGATGTGGTAAAGCTGTTAGCTGAGAAAAAATTAAACGAGTTTCACGATAAATTTTTACTGTTTGGCAAGCACATATTAGTGAAATACCTTTAGCTTTCCACACGAATCATTTCTCTAAAGAACCTGCCATTATACGGCAAAGAAGTTGGCGGTTGGAACCAACATATGCAGGTCATAAAAATATCTTAAACGCTTATTGTTTAGCACTGACTGCTTCAAACTTCTCGATGAGATGTATTTGATCAGCTAACTTAACACCCAAATTAACACGGTCGGGTGGTACACAGTTTGTGATGTTAGTTACATTAGCGATAAATTTTCTTCCTCGGATATCTGGCAAGCTTTGCAGAGCCACAGAAAAGTGTGGTTTTAAGATTTCTCAACAGTTTAACAAGTACGGCAGCAGATATTTTCCTTACCTAATGGGTTCTCGGAAGAAACGCTAATTTTTTTCGATACAATGCAGTCGTACAACGTTGGCATGCATACATTGTTTGAAGAAGACATCGAGATTGAAGCATTGGAGAATTGGTTAATATAGGGCACAGAGCAAAGGCGTGACAATACTCGTAGTATGCTTGCGGTGAAATTTAAAATATGAAAACCCTTCGTCTATAAAGACGAGTGCTAAATGTTTCACTCACCGTGAGGTTTGCCGCAGTCGCTGTTATCATATAACTACCTGAAAGTTAAGAGGCTTATAAAATCGGCCGCTGTTCTCGCTGCATTGTTGAAATCAGTAAATATTTATGGGCCACATCACATAGTTTAAGTTCTTCAGTGTGTCGTCAAGCGGGTTGTGAATAGTGATAAATAAGAGTGCTAATTACATGCGTTATGAGAACGTTCCTGGTCTGCAAATTTGGATGGAGTAAATATTTCGTCAACATTCTAGTTTGCTCCACTGCGTAGCCAGCTTAACCTATTTAAAAATAGGATATGTGTCTTGGTTAATTTCCAAAATATGTGGGTAACTGCGGTTATGGATATTAGGAACTTCTAATCTATTACGAGCTTTCACTTATACACCGATATACTTCGCCGTACATGTTCAGCTTCTTCGGCATAAATTGCTAGGATGGGTGGTAAGGACATTCGAAGTTGATCGTCGCCCAGCGTTGTGTAGTATCGATCGCAAATATGTGATTTTTCTTTCAGGGTTGCTACAACTGAATAGCGTGTTTTGCATACGGCCTGCGTTGGCGCTAAGCATATGGGCGAAGACTGGAGGTTTCAAATTACTGTTCGCTCCAAGAAGTAGTCCGAATTGCCGATTTGTACACTTCCGTAGCTTTACGTTTGGTTCGAAAAATTAAGATAAGTTTACAAGCGCACGTCGATTTACGCCCCATTGTATCTATTATTGCCTTAGGTGGCATTTATGTGATCCCCGATGACACTTGCTCAGAATTTTGCTATGGGTGGCTTTGAACTGCACCATGTTCTCGGTGGATCATGTGAGTGCGTTATCCAGATCAAATTGCAGGACAGTGTTGTCTTCACAATAATGTTGTCATCGCAATTTTTTAGATATTTGGTGAATAGTAGACAGTGTGATGAATAAAAAGAAATAGAGGTCAGGATTAACAAGCCCTGAACTACGCCGACATAAATTTCGTTTTATTCGGAAAGTGCGTTGCAAACCCTCTCCATCAGATGACGTCAAATGATAAATTTGCTTATCCAGATGAGAACTGGATAGCCGAGCTCATATTTTTGAATACTTGTAAGTAAAATGACGTTATATAGGCTGTAGAATACCTTCGGGAAATCCGGATAGAAGGTATCTACTACTATACCATCCTTGACAGTTTCCTTCCAGCAAGTAAAATCAATCGAACAGCTAAAATATATGTCAATTTTATGAGAAATCTATGCTGCTCCGAAAATTCACTTCTGCAATGCAGTACCATGTGACACAAACGCACCCCGAAGCAACAGCACTGTCTGCAAATTTGAGGTCACCGACGTTGGCAGAATCTGACTCCCTTCAGTTTGATACTTCTCAAATTTAGGTAGCTATCTCTACGACGGTAACTATACACCTAATTTTGTTACTTTGTCTTAATGCAGAGCTTAAGAGTAGACAAAGTAGGACGCATTCTGTTGCAGATGTTTCCGGTATGATTGCTATATTAATCGACGCAATCTCAGAAATCGCTTTGTGTTTCCTGGCAGGTTGCTCATTCTGTATTTAACAAAACAGTATTTCTGATGAGTAGTGTCGTTCTTCCACTTCGTATTGATTAAATACACGCACCTATGATTGGATTGCATAGTTGATTTACAACGTGTTATCCCATATCGGTTAATCTTGGAGCATGATTTTGTCCGCAGTGTAAGTACCGCTAAGACGTCCTCGCTATGGAGGAAGTGAATGAATATAGATTGCACTGTTTCATTTAACCTGAGCAGTAAATAGTGGTGCCAAATTAATACCTAATACTGCTAACAAGCCAATTACTCTAAAACAATTTCACAATGCTGCATCAAATATTGAGTTCAGTATTGCATGATAATTGTGAGATGGATTTCTGCGAAAACAATTAACGAAGCATCATATAAGCTAAGTTCTACATCACAACATGCAGCAAAATAAACCTCCTCGCAAACTTTAGCAGGCATTTGCCAATTAAAATATCTGACCTCTTGATGGTGTACATTGCTGAAAAACCTTTATAAACAGTAAAATATATAATGCTTTAATGATGATGCTCCTAGGGCAGGCAGACATTTCCAATAGAATAAATAATATCCGGCTCTTATGAGTTCCTTAACAGTAAAAAGTAGTATGTATAGTGGCATGCTCTCTCAGTGTACACGCGCTACTTCAAAAACTAGAAACTTCATTTGTTTGCATTAAATATACTGTAACGTCGAACAAATAAACACGAAATGTTAGCGCAGCTATCTGGAGCTACGCGAAAATGCAGCTCTGGTTTTCTGTTGACAAACCATTTAATGTTCTTGCTAGGTCGTGCGCTAATCTGCAGCTTAAAGGTGTTTCACGAAACTTTTACTGTACGGTGTGAGCATGAGGTTTTATAAAATAATGTCAGTCCCGTTAGTTATAGTTCAAATGTACCTAGTGTTACATGACCCAGCCGATATTTGTGTTCTTTAGAAAAGTGTAGCATAAATGTTTCTCTTTTAGCACATTCGGTTTCACAATCCTGCCTGAAGCGACACATTTAAATTAACATAGTAACCTTTAAGTATTTAATCAGAATAATCACGGCCAACTGAGATGATCGAATGATACAAAGTGATGTCAAGCAATCATTAGTGTGTAGCGACAGTTATCCGAAATCCGAAAAGAAACCTTTAGCTAAAGAGAAACTACGCCTTTAATCGTTCACAACAATCCGCTTAATTCTCAAGCAGATAGTTTTCTCTAACGATATGTTAGACCAAAATGTATACCATTGCAACAATTCAGCCTTTCAACAAACAGTTTAATGCATGCATTTTCTGAAGTTGTCAAAACAGAAGAAATAGCTCATTAATTTAACTATCTTAGAAGTAGCGAAAACATATACATGATGGTGCTTCTTGTCTTCTGCAACTTAAAAAATTATGTCGCCGAAATAAGCCAAATGAGCATAACCAATACGAATGAATTCTGCTAATAGACATGCCTCCTCAAAAATGAGTATTTTATGTACTATCTACCTAAAATATATTAAATCAGTTGACCCTTTCTTCTGTTGATCAGTTGAGGATAAGCTGACGGCGTGGTGTTGGATTTTATTTGATTTTTAAGCTGTTGCATTATATCACAAGTATAAGGCAGGTACTCTGTATCGGTGTTTTTAATTCATATAAATTTTTTTGGTTATGTGGAATAAAATCGCATTCAATGAATGAGCCTTTTCAAGTATATCAGTTTTCATAGATGCAATAATATGTCCCCATTTATTATTTCCATTGCAATCAGTTATTCCAAAGGGTTGCTAATAAATTGTATGAAAGCCATATAATTCATATCCGTTCTGAGAAATGCTAAATGTGGTTTCACTTTAGCTTGTTGTGGTTAAAGATAGCGAACATTACCATTTATCGGCAATGAAATACTAATTTAAATTGCACTCACTTGTGATCTGCTAATTATATTTACATTTTTGGCGCTGTTGGTGGAGTTGATGTACAATTTTCGTCTGCTGTGCCCGAGCAGATATAGTCAAAGCCGCCATGGACTAATATCCTAAGTTTTGTTACTTATAGCTTATTCACAAATAGGTACTCAAATAAGAAGGTGTTGTGGCTACCTTCAAAAGTAGCAAGTGGGGATATGAACCAGTAAGATTGAAGTCGTACACCATATAATAATTCAACGCCAAGCAGGAATATACGTAATATGCAGAATGCAAGAGTAAATACCGACCCTTCTCGATTCGACAGTTCGGGGCATTCGAGTGCCGCCCTAATTATAACCTCGATTTTGTTTGGTGATTTGATGCGCTATATCATTGTGCACCTATCGGGCATGCGTGAGGCATTATTAACTGAAGTTGTGGGACAAATGCGTATAACGCCTGTAGCTGCAAATATGCCACGACGGTAGCCAATACAACAGTTAACCATTATCAAAAGTAATTACCAGGCTACTTCATACCTATCAAAGCAGCAATCAACAAAAGCAAAATGGTAATTTGCACAAGTGTATTTCACATCCCTTAGGTTACCAGCAATCCAATGAACAATTATTCATTACGGGCAATCAGGCATGCTCTTGGTAAGTCCCATAGAATCGTTGAAAATTAACATAGGAAGCAATAATAAATAAACAATTCATCATGACGCCTCTGTCTATTTAAATGCATCGCTAGATAACCACAATTTGAAAGGAGAATTGGATGTGCACACAAGATATTATAGAGATCTGTTATAGTTCAGTAATTGCGCAATAAATAATAATCAAATGGTAACGCTCATTCGTGTGTTGCATCATCTGCACACGAGATGTCTTAATTTATTTTAGATGCTTCCTAGCTACTAACGTGCACATATCTGAAAGTATACTCACCGCAACGTTGCGGAGAGTACCATTAAGCAAATGTACTTTTTGCGTTATTTCTTCCTCCGAGTGGAATCGAATGTGTCCAGTAATGCAAGCTGAAATGCGTGTTATCAATGCGTTCTTTGCATAGCGTTAATGTAAGGGCAAGTATGACGTGAGTCGGAAGGATATACCAGGCGTGGGACATACGGAGGAAGAATACGTTCCGACGAAATTCAAGTCGACTGTAGTGCGAAGACAATTTGAACTGATGGCCGCTCAGCTCGGTATTTTGGCTCAGCCACAACAGATTGCTAAATAGATTGGTTGGGTTTGTCCCTATTAAGTAAACCATGATGAGATCTCCTCGCTGACTTCGATATTCACCCACGTACAGCCTCAGGAGACCGCAGTCTGCGCTGGTAGAATAGATGAAATCATCTACTATCGAATTCGGTTGCTGTAATTTGTGGATCTCCAAGTGCATTGATGTCGCGCTTGCGGAAATCTGATCAAGCCTATATCCCATATTTCGCTTGGGATCTCAAGCAGGAGTTTAGCATTTGCGGATAGATTGATGGCTCATAATCAGCGAATGCCCTTCGTAATATTCAAAATGTGGGTTGGCTCTTTTTGATTCTTTTTTCAGACGAGCAGCCAGCATAGTCCTGCTCGATCACCCCACGGTCGTTTCGTAGGAAGCATTTAGCATCTGATGGTCCCTAAGTTGATATTCTTATATAAGATGATAGAGTATGCAGGTCGCCATGTTGTACTGGGGCAGGTTATCCGATGACCACCTATAAGCTCCGTTCAGAACACGCTCCATTTCCATGGAATAATCCGTTGTCCTGATGTCATGCTAAATCTTGACCACGTCCGCGAAAAGTAAGAATTTCGACAGCAGTGCACCTGAATGATTGTTAGAGAATGCTAGGCAGAAACGCAGCCTCAGTACCGATCCTTAAGGCACCCGACACTGGACATCAATTTGATTATAAATTGAGCTGCGGACTCTCACATTCAGCTAAGACTGAGTGAAGAAATAGCTGAACCAACCGTGCACATATTCACGGATTACATAGAATTGAATCAACTACAGGAGAATGTGGTGGTCCAAACGTTCGAACGCTTTCAAAAAATTCAAGTACACAACGTCCACTTCCACACTAGCGTCGTATGACTTTGACTAGTTTGCTCAAACTACAAGCACATTTGTAGTCCAAGACGATTTCTGCGGAATCCGTGCTGCGCTGACACTAGGAGTTTGTTACTCTCATGGTACCCATGGGAGCATTTACGATTATACGGACCATTAATCGGCTATATCTTGGAGGAGATTGATTCCACGGTCATTCTAGTGAGCCGCACGATTACTAATTTTGTAAATAGGAACGATTAGCCAGCGAATCCACATCGTGTAAAACTACATTTCGTCGAAAGTACGTGGACAAAACGGAGCTAAATATTCGGCAGGCTTCATGGCCAGTGTCTTCAATGTTTGCGATTTGATGTAGTCCAAGCCAGGTGAGTTGTGCTTGCATAATGACATTAGCCTCTTTATCACAGTGGCTGCCGTGAACGATACGTGGTTTAAACATGGTAGCGATGAATGTTTTGTCCAAAGCGAATGAAATGTTGCTTCGAAGTGAAAAGCGTGGATGTGATGTTGGCGAAGCATTTTGGCCACATCTTGCTTAGTTTAGGCCGGGCCATATGTTGCACATAAAACTTGGATCCCACGCCGCACACTGCGGAGATTATTGACGTATCTGATAGTAAGTTAAGGATTTGTGTTGAATTTCGCTACTAGACTTTGTTTGTGCTAAAGTTTGTCTATGCAGATCAACTTGACACAATGGTTTCGTTGAGATGTGTAAGCGTCCAAGTTCAGTTTAGGTGGCCAGATTACGTAAGCGCTTCACGCTGAATGCATTTTCTACTACGGCTCCTCAGGAACGAGTGCATTTGCTTTGCGAGAAGGACCATCATTTCTTACACATTTACATTATCTCGGTGAAATGGGTGACAAACAGCAACCAAAAGATATCGAGCGGCTGTTCGGCCAAATAGGACTGGTCAGCCTTTGGAACGATGTTGGACAACGCATACGGTGATACGTACCTACATAGGTTTCCAAGTTGTACGCACTGCTAGGAACAGATATAAGGACAGCGCAATATCGTGTGAACACCGCGGCCAAGTATTGTATCTATGGTCACCATGTCTACAATTAGTTTCCTAATTGTTAAGCGCAAGTTCCTAAACAGACTTGTGTCTCCCGTTTGGAATCGTGTGGGAGAGTTGGAATGGTTGTACAGAGGTGCATCGGCAATCACTTATCGCAAGCCACACTTGAATTGTTTGCTGTACGATGCTGAATATTTCGATTGCATGCAGGTTGAAGTAGCTTGCCAGAATGACGTGACTGCATGATCGTTGAAGGACTCGCTTAATCACAGAAGACAAGCACCGATCCGTTTCCAAGGTGGACATATGAGGGCGCTAAACTGTTGCTAGTTTACACACATCATCAAGTCTTATTTGCATACGACACCAAAAAGTTTCGACGAATTGCGCTTCTGTGTTCTCGATGATATTAATATGCAAGTCGGATCGGTAATACAGGAGTGTTCCGCCACCTCTGCCAGGTCGATTGTGTCGTATAATACTCATGTCGTGTAGAGCAATCTTAGCATCAATGAGGTCAGTGTACACCCATGCTTCAGTGAGCATAACTAGGCCGGAAAGCGTGGAGACCTGAAAGATATATAGTCCGGTAATCTTGCTGAGATGACCTTGTGCACAGCTACAAAAACAGGTGTGAGCGTTCGCGGTCGGAAGCATTTTTGTGAATGCTAATTTCCGGTGAGAACCTAACCTCGAATTTGAGGGGTCAGTTAATTGTGGTACTTTTGTAGCGCTGACAGTGTAGGCCATAAGGACATTCAGTTTGTGGTATAGGGTTCTCATCGCAAGCAATTGCCAACCATCTTGTCCTATTTCAGCTGCCGGCGTGTTTTGATATTTCCTCCGTTCTGAGCTATGTGGTCATGGAATTGTATTGGTAAATTGCGTGCACAGTGTTACTATGTTTACTAGTGGTCCGGTGCCTATCACCACTATGCGTATTTCTGATAACAGCATTTTACGGATTTCTTGCCACATTTTGATCACATGTGTTGCTGCCATTTGGAAGTGCAAAGATACTTCATCCTTCACGGACACACCCTTTGGAATTATTGTGATAACGGTAACGTTGATGTCAAATTAGCAATGAATTTTTAGATTAAAGACAATTCACGAATAAAATACTCTGCATCCATGTCATTCGCTTTGTTATCTTGGACACCGTAAAACAGGGGTATTTTTTATTCTTGTTTCTTATGAAAGTCATCCGGATAATGTTTGCGTTTCGTTTGGCTGAGGTCTGGGTTACGATGGAAGTGCCTCTGTCATATGACTACAAACAACGGACGCATGTTTAGGCCCATTAACGGTTTTCACCATGACGTGTGGTCCCGGTGAAGAATGTGTGACGAACACATCTTTATGAGCAGCCAATAGTGACTGGATGGCTAAACCTTGATCATTTCTCTAACGGTCTTACTGGCTACACCGTTCGGAGAAGGAACTTAATGCTGAGCATCGAGTTCGAGGCATTGATTTATCTGGTTCCTGTGGGACGGCTTGCACGGATGCTGCTTGATCTACAATCTATGCGAGCATATCCCACTTCGGTGACGACACAGTTATACATCCGTCGAATAGTATAGACGTGCTCTCAGTGAGAACCAAAGCGAATCCATTGTATTATCGGGTTTTCTAAATGGATAAGATCGAGTCACGAACATCCAAATTGAAGGATTTTTCAGCAATTTTTGTATTCTATTCCAAGTTGCACAAGTTTAGCAGCTCATTGCGCCACAACATACGTTCATTTCAGAAGCTTTAGGCCTAGATATCCGTGGGCAAGCAGTACGTGCCATTGTGAGTGACAATTGTGGAAACCCTGTGTTGCAAATCTACACTAATAGGCTGAATACAAAAGCTGTCGGTCAAGCTGGTTGCTAGGCTGTCATTTGTTACGTTGCTGTCGACTAAAGCCCAGCTTGCGGACACAGACGACAGTTGGGTTTATCAGTGAGTACACTGCATGCAGCAGAGAATATGCCACAACTCCGCACAGATAAAACAATACACCAAGTAAACGCGTTGGTGATTATTTCACATAAAACACCTATAATACAGTAATCATGAAGCAAATGTAGAATCCTGCAAGGTAAGGCAAAAAGATGCGGCAATATGGGTAAACGCAAACGTGTCTAATACGGAGGTGTATGGCAAATGATAACTTTGGTTGTTAACTTAGTTAAATTTATTTACTTACCTTAGAAAATGGATTTCCTCGTCTAACTGAAACACCTTTCGAAATGATGTTTGTAAGCAATTGCGAAGGAAGGTATAGGGCAGCACAGATTGCTCTGATAGAACATTGTTTTTGAAGAAATAACTCAACGACGATGCGTGACATGCACAATAATATAGAGCAATGCTTGTCTAAATAAATTCGCCAGCCCATCGGATCATAGCTAATTTTGTTAATGAGAATGTAATTTGAAGCATTTTGCCCGTATACAGTCAATACGAAAATTGTCTGCTATAGGCACGGTATCACTTAGGTATAACGTAAAAATCAAAATCAGCCCAGTTACAAGGGTTTTATCTAATTTACGCTAGCACTACTGTGTTTGAAATCCTGGCCAAACTGCAGTGTTTGTTAAAAAACTGCTTGTTTCCTTATAAGAAACTGAACACATATTTGTTCTCGCGCTATCCAACAAATCGAATAGTGAAACACATTTCCGGAACGCATATGACAGACTGAGAACATGTCAATTTTAACTTTGCTTTCTTCTACTCTCTTCTACATACCGGGGGTTAATAATACCCCTACTAAATTCTGCTAATACGACAGGATTATTAAGTGGTTGCAATTAACCCACGCCAGCTTTATATTTCAGTATTTCTTACTTAATTGGTCAGAACGCAGTGGGTGTGTTACAAACTCTTGCCCCTAGTTCAAACAGGAACCGCATCGCACTCCGGCAGAGATTTCGTCTGACCAGAGCTTTGTTTCCTTTAATAAAATTGGCCCCTTGGAATGTCACTCAGATTGCGGCATTCGGTCATTCAAGCTAATGCTTTTAAATTTGGCACTGTGTTTCAATGGAAAAACAGGAATTCCGCCTCACCAGCTTGTGGACAAATCGGCTTATGAGGGTTAGACAAAACTGTTAATTTCATGACACCCCAGATTAGTAGGGTAAGGGATAGCGAGGCAATTGGTTCGTTTCATACAAACGACTGGTGAGTATCTGGATTCCACTTCCGATCACTTATGATGCGGCAAAATCACACAAATGGATAAATATTGAATGAAACTTATCGTCAGTTGTAAGAAAGACAAATAAATAAATCACACATTTCTGGACCTTACGAAACAAAGACCGATTAGGTGGCTGGATAATTTTGTTAAATATAATCGACCATTGGGCAAGTCGTTCTACAATTTCTATGGTCCCGACGAAGTTTCTGGAGAGTTCTATCATTTAAGTATTATAGTATCATGTGTTTAGTAGTAGCAAGTAATGTTGACATAACCAGCAATTTTGCGAAATGTCGGTCATCCAAGAAAACTTCTCCTAGAGACTTGCTTTCATGCAGAATGATCCTTTGAAATTTTCCTTCCACATGTTCGCGTCTCATCTGACCATGTGCGATAGGGAAACAACAAGTAAGCTGTCATTAATTCAACTCGCTTTTTTGGCTGTTTTTATATACAAGTATACGATCATCACGCGGAATCAATCATGTTTGGGCTGCTGTTATACACAATTGGGCCATCATCAAGTTAACTATTTTATGGCCCCGCTTTAAGCAAAATTTTCGTTATAACACTGACTCCATTTTAGACGGCACGGTTACACGCTAGGTGGTATCACCACACAGCACATACACATTTCGGAATTTTCGGGTCCTACAACTTTTATTATCCAGTGCATTTGTGGTGGTTTGCCTTACGTAGGTGTATAGATAACTTGGAATTTTCAATCGGTCAAATTGGGAGATACGCCAAATTTCGGTTATAAAAGCGAGAAGCGACAGTGTGTATGAAATGAGTAGATGAACAGTAACGAAAAGCAAAGGGCTCATGCTCGACGGTTGTTCAATTAAAATTTTACATATGGCTCATAGCAAACTGATAACCTCCTAAAATATTCGTTGCAAAGTAGAGATGTGAACACGCTTATTGTATGGAAATTAAGCTCTCGTTCAGGGCACATGATTTGTGAGTAAACTGTTCTTCTCTGGAGGTGGCTCGATGCTTTCGCATCATTGTCTACACATGTTTATCACTCTGCCGTTATTCTTGTTCAGCTAGTAGGATGAAGTTTTCAAGTGTAATTAATCGAAGCAAAAATTGATCATGGCAAGATGGAGGCTTAGACTGCATCGACATTACATACTATATCAAATCAGTGAGTTGTCATGACTGTGGAGTAGCAATAATGTGACCGTGTTACAAGGAGTAAATTAGAATGCGGAATAGTTGCAGCACTGCAGTATGCCAAGCGATAGGTTAATCTACCCATTAAATAAAATCCAGTTGAGTGCAAAGTTTTTCATTCAAATTAGAATATTTAATATGGCCATGTTTGAATACCATATATAGTTTCTCCAACAGTTGCAAATACTTGGGGCTGCGCTTATCAGTGTGTCTTTATTTCAGCCCTGCCTTGCTGTGATAACTCAGAAGAAAGCAATGGATTCATTTTGTACAACCATGGGTTAATCTGCAAAAAGTAGGTAGCTGCTCACCATGTAAATCCTGCGCAATCTTTACGAATACGTGTAGCATGCACATTAATAGCCACTTTTTGAAGCGATGTTTAATTGCAATGTAAGGAAAGCGATGTTGACTGCTAACATTCATCGCGATATATAAAGCATTCATCGGAATCTAGTGTTCAGGTTGAAACTACGAATAGATAAGGTCGTTGACATCAAAGCTGCAATAGCCTAATATCCAGCTGATGTTTAGTAAAACGCATACAACAGTATTTTGCAACAGCAAACCCAGCCTTAGCAGATGGCGAGTTAAAAAAATATACTAGTTGTAGTGTTTTAAACGGTTTCCATTTGGTCAATAGCATTGCATTTTACTCGGCACTAGCAACCAGTTCTTACTGGTATATACAGTTTGCGCATGAAGTTTCATACAATGTTATTCGATTATTACACATGTACTTATCATCAAAATATTACAACTTTATTGCCGAATTACGTGTATGAGCGGGGAAATTGAGCTCATTGTAGTACATGATTTATATGATCAGCATTTCAGTTCACATCATGCAAGTAACCCGTTGCACTCGTTAAATTTTTCTGCAAAATTCTTCCTAAATCAGATGGCATAACTGCATGATGAGAGCGCTAAGTAGACCTGCATTTGCAGGCCTCCTTGCGAAGACCTCTTACCTCAATAGCTCACAATAACAATTGACTTGGATAGATGAGGAAGTACATCTGTATGGTGTGGACAGGCTCCGTGTTGCACAAAACATTGAGTTTGTAATGGGCGACCTGTCTCCAAGTTTGGGAATGCATTTGTTTTCCAACAAGTCTTTAGATTGATCTCGGTTTACTTATTATCGAAGAAAAAGTGTCCGCTGATACCAAAGGATAAAAGTACTGCATACACACTGATCATTCCTTAATTATTTTCTTTATGCTGTAAAACTTAAGGATGTTCACATGAGCAGAATTCAGCCGTTTGCTTATTCACTACAACATTTAAAGGGAAATCCACCTCATCAGTAAACCACGTGTTTTACAGAACGTGATCCGCTTGCAAGAAATATAAAGCGAATTGATGTCTTTGCTGCTGATGCTCTGTTGCGTTTGTCGCAAAATTCAGGATGATAGAGATATTAGCGCCCACAAACGGACCAAGCATAATTTGTTCGAAGGGTATGGCAAAGATAATGCTGAAACTAAGATTGTAAAATCCTTTTATTCAATTGGACCACTGTTTTAAAGACAATTTTAGCAGTTACCAAAATCTGTATGAAGTATAAAATTCGAATACCGTTGTGGTTGCTTGTTCGTCAATTTTAAATTAATAGTCGCTCAGTTGTAATTATTCAAAAAAAGCTAATTGCTGCATATTTGTTTGCTCATCATCGATGGAACGTTTTCTGTGCCCTAGCACCTAGAACAGTCATTAAGGTATAAAAGGATTTAAGAAATATGTGAAAAAACTTAGCAAAATGGTTTTATGTGGTAATGAAAACGGTGTGAGCTTGCACTTTCCGAGGTAGACGCATACTTTATGCACTATTATCGGGCGCAAGCATACACACAAGCATTATGTAGAAAATCGCATTAGGAAAAAATCACAAAGCTAAAGCTGTTTGATTAGGCCATGAGATTTGAGACTAGTTATAACTTTGTGTGTTTTCAATCTCCTATCAGCAGATTTCGATAGAAAAGTAATAACTCGAATTTGAAAACACAATACAGAAAATACGTTTAATCACAATGCTGCACTGGTTATAAGGACACAAGTTTACTTAATGGGACAAAAAGTAGATGCACTAGCAAATCACAATATTTGGAAAGGCGGTAATAGAAAAAACGTTTTAGAAATGAAGAACGATTTTAATATACAGCAAATACTACTACTTGGGCACACCTGTCTAATGTATCACATCAGTGGCTGCATCAGAGCTAAAAATTCTAACAAACGATTTTGAACATTGAATGAAATGTTAGGAAATGTTTTGTCAATGGATTTTTGGTGGAGATGAACAAGTGGAGAAGAGAAAGACAACTAATCCATTTTGATCAGAACCGCGAGTTTACCTTTGTTTTAAATATGAGAATCAAGTAGCACCATCAGCGAAGTAATCCTAAGAGAGGATTTCGGAATAAGGAATAAGTGTTACAGAGGAAGCATACTTCAACATTAATAAGGTTGTAGCTATGAAGGAGTAAAAATAAATAACTAGAGTACTTTATTTTTAACAGCCGCCTTTAAGCACATGTGCGTCAATTGTCAAAGTCAAATATTGTTTAGGCGAATTCATCAACATCAGCTTTTGTAATAGTTGGGAAGATCTGTTTACTTAACATCTGTCGCCTTCTTATCGCCTATATGTAGTAATGGTGTGTTGCACCACATTGCTTCTATTTCTGTACTGAACCATATCAAACCCCGACCCAGATCCAGCATCTCCGTGATTCGGATATGAATTTGTCCGTTGTTATTTAATCTGTAATCTTGTAAAACTATACATTTGTTTTTTTCCATTTAAATTTATCTCAAGAAATCTTAAATTATTTCGCTGAATTCGCCAAAGCATTGCTCATCCCATATACCAAAACAGCTGTTCCATTGCATGCCAATGATTAGTAAATCTGGTTATTAGTAGTCATGCTTCTGGATTTAACAAGACAACCATATTTTCTGCGTATCTTGTTCATTTACGGATTCCCATCGAAATTACAAAGATCGCTGTTTACCTTACGCTTTTATGTCAACCATTTTCCCACAGGAATCTGTCATATAATTTAATCTAATCAATCATGTTGACACAAGTTTTAACTCATTGCACCTTAGCAAATACAACAATGGCCGGGTGGCTAGTAATTCTTTTGTGAAGGCAACTAAAATATTTCCTTAACAGGCAAGTTACATTTATGCGGCGCAGGATTTTGCTTGAGGTACCAATCTATTGAATGTATAAGGCATCAGTCTGCTCGATCTCAGGGTAAGTGAGATGTACGCCGCGGTACTTGTGTTGCTCTGATCACAATATCTAACATGTTCGCTTAAGTTTATGGAGCTTAAATGACACAATCTAAAGTGTATGAGCGCGGAGTAATCGAGAATGTTTCCATTATAAAGCGGAACTAATCAGTCACTCAGTATGGTATCTATGATGTAGTTCTATGTTGAGAAATGCATACACAATCTCGTAGCGCAGCCCAGCATGTCTAGAAATCTCAGTTAATTTTTGTTACCTCCGTTATATATTGAGTTAAATGTAAGGTATACTCAAATAACGACACAACAGCTGCCACGGAATTGAAGATTTTGGTTGTGTTTGGGCCTGTGAAAAGTGAGATTTTTTCTTGTTCAGTATACCCATCAATCTTTGTACAGACCACACGGCGCTAACCAGATTATTTAATTGTGGAACCTATGGCACCAAACCATTTAGGATGTATCACTGGAAGGCATACTTGTTAACATATGATTTTCAAATAAAATTCCATTTGGGTGTGGAAACCATGCAGCTGGTTGTCTCCCTCGACAGACACTTGACGAACCTGAAAATAATGAGGAAGATACTGAGGGGTTACTGGTGCCTATCCTGAGGGATGAAGCAATATAATGTCTGATTATGGACGGACCTCAGAATGCTGTTCAGGTAGTCGGCATACACTGCCGTGTTCATTTGCTTCTGCTAAACAATTGGCCACAAGGACAAAGGCGATTTTCATCCGTACTATGGATTGCGTCACGAACTTCATTTATTGGTGGATGTTTAATTCGTGCTAAATCATTTGTGCCTCCTCGAAGCTTGATGCAATTATCATGCAATTAATTTATGATCGTCCTCAAAAATTGGTTGATCATTTCGGCATTCAGGGTTGTCCTTTGAGCAGGATTAGCTTGGCGGGTGCAATTTGTTTATACATCAAAGCGGTTACGTCGGAATGGAAGCGAAACAAATTTACCTAAGAGGAACATTTGGTCCATTTAGTGTTTGCACAAATGTCAATTCAGTAACTATATAGCGACTGTAGGTTATTGGTTGATTGTTATCGAAACTTGCAGCAACGTTCTCTCTCAGCCAACTAGAACATATGATGTTCCAACAGAATGCTAACGATTTCGACGCTTTTGTTCATATTGGAAAACTGAAACCGAACACTTTGGAAAACAATCTCTATACCATCCAGTTGTTCCTAACAAGTTCAGTATGCTTTTATATTATGGGAATAAATCGGTGCATGAGTAAAAAATAAATAAGGAAATGCAGTTTATATTAATCGACAAGCGTACACGGCCTGGTAAGCAGAAGTGACCATTTGTACGGTGATTAAGTATCATTGTTCATGTAACTTACCTTCATAATATCAAAAGTAAATTAAAGCAATATCTTTTCAGATCAGAAATGTTTCATCAGGTCCTAGACCTGAGCAGCAATTATGTACATTCTACCGATGCTCGTATCATCATTTTCAAGTTCATATGGCTCAGGTTTAGATTAGGAAAGGAGAGGATTACGTGTTGCACACACACGGGATTTGCTTTCGTTGTTAATGACATGGGTTGCGCAAGCTGGTCGTAACCAACTAATTGCTCTTAATATTATTATACCAGCTTCCGGCGATGATACTAGAGTCTTTTGTGAGACAAATCTCTTCCACACAATAAACATAATGCATTAAGTACGCAGGGAAATCAAAATGTGAAATGGCTTGCATTCATGCGTATCTGTAGGGATAGCTTTTTCCACAAATCTGGGTATATAACTAGGAAAAAATTCAATGAAGTGCGGGTCTGTTCGTCTAACTATCGTGGTTAATAATCTTGTACAAAGAAAGGAGATTGTTCTTGACGAGTTTATGGGTAAAAAATCAATTTGGAGTTTTCGATGGCGATCCTAAATAACTCAGGTTTGAGCAGGTTCGAATGACTAGTTTGGTAAATAAACAAACATTTTCCTAGAGCTGTTCTGTATTTCTTTGTCAATTGGCTCTGAACGATAATACAGTATTCCGGAGTCAGTCGTACTATTATATGGAATGACTCAAGTTGTGCTTCAAACAGGGAGAAATTTCTGCAACTTGTTAAAACACATAGTTGGCGAAATTGAATATGTTGGCGCACTTAATTCCAAATCGCCAAATGAATCAGACGTTGGCGTCATTTTGCAGCGAGTGTGATATAGCCATATGGGACGCTGCACCTATACCAACTATTGGGATTTGACTGCAGATAACTTCATTAACCAACGTTCACTACCTATGTTTTGTGCAGCTAAGTCTTCAGAGATGCTTTCCAGGCATATTTGCAGTAGGTATAATTGAAAAGATTCGACAAGTGTCACGTCATCTGCGAACCGAAAAGTGAGTCCATTTTTTGGGTTGCATATAATGTTTCCATATGTTAGGAAAAGTATATTTCCGAGCACAGTTCCCTGGAAGAAGCCGCTGGTTATTTGGAGGATTGCTGTCCGATTCTAACTAACTGGGATCGATAGAGTTTAGCAGAGGACTTCCAATTCCATATGACTCTAACGGAGACAGCAATGGCTTGTGTGGCACGCAGTCGATGGCATTCTAAAGATTGCCATTCCTCTGTTAACTACAGTCGTGACATGATCCGCAAAATGTTGCTGGTAGATAACGCTTGAGAGCGTTGAGTGTAATTCATGTTGTGAGTGGGTGATGTGAGCAAATATTGTAAGACATGGCAAGATGTACTTCTTGTCTACTATTTCTAATTCTTTGAAAGCGGCGTATGTTTGTTCTATAAGGCGGTAGCCTGACATAACATTTTGCGGACCACCCTTATGCTTAGACATTCTAATGCATTGCTTCCATTCAGATGGGTATCAACCGGTAGCGAGAGCAATTGTAAACGTGTTTAATAACGGTTGAGCTGTTTTTCCTTGGAATTGTGTAGAGGTTGTTGAAGTGCCATCTGGATCTGGACAAATTGACGAATTTTTTGTATGCGATGGTACTTTACGTCTCCTTAACGCCATAGATATATTATGGCAGTGAGCTTTCATTCATCGGTTATAGCCAACGTTTCAAAATCCAGATGGGTTTTCTAGGTTCTTCTTTGATTAGTTGCATCATGTAAGTACTTTCGCAGGATTTCCATGTAACCGTATTTCTTCTTTGATTTCGGCCGTTTGGTTTTGACGTTATAGGTAGGTATAGCAGAGATTCGTATATGTTTAGCATTGTTGCGAAGCTGTTGCTTTTAAAATGTAGTGTTTTCAGTTTCTTCCGTTTGATTACGGCTTTGTACAGAAGTTTAGTTCAATACTATGTTAACAGATATTTCTCCATACGGTAGGTTCCAGTAGGTTCACAACAAGAACAATAATCTTAATAAAAGTATTTGTAACCACTGTCGGATTGTGAGTTAGGGAGGACGCCTTCTAATTCATGGTATTAATAAAATGTTATATAAGTTCCGGTACACACGAACAAAGTTGCAGATAGGTGCTAGCGCTTAACTTGATCGTTCAAGGGCATCGATAGTCATATCAAAATGCAAGGTATTATGTTCACATATAGGTAGTAGATTCTCAATGATTATATAAGCGAACTGCAAGTGACTGCATGGTTTAATATAATGGCACTATTTGTTGGATCCGTAGCGTGCTGGTTCAATCCATGAAGGTAGATACATGAGATGATTTCCTCAGTCCACGCAGAGTTTCTGAGTGTAGGCAGCATTAAGGCAACATGTGGTATGTTGCAACCTCCACATATAAGTTTAGACATATATGTGGTTTTGAAAGCAGCATGGCACACATCGATTGCTCTTGGGTTTCCCAAAGAGGGATTCGGCGCTTGCGGTTGATAAAACCCAATAGAAGACTCGTAAATGGGATCCCCAGCCATACGGTATATTCTAATTTACTTAGCGCAGATTGATCTGTAGGAATATCAGTCAGCTTATTTTTGAAGGTATATGACACAGTTACCATCACTTTTGTGTAAACGATCCCTACGGTAGATTTAAAGCCTTAAGTGTTAAGCTGAGTACCCCTAATTTCTGATGTGCACCAAGTTTCATTGATAAAGGCTTTATCAGATTTTTCTCATGGGCTTACTTTTGCAAGTTTGGCTAATTTGGTAAAAGAGAACGAAATTTATCGACGACGGAGTTAGATGATACAGCCAAATTGGAATAAAATGGGTGGGTACGCTTTGTTTCCTTCTCATTAGTCTAAGAACTGTGTGTCCTGTCTTCGCCTGAGCAAAGTGAGCTCCACATCTTAAGGGATTGAACGAAGTACATGCTCCTGTATTTTGATAATTTTCTGATTTATAATAGCACTTGTTAAATTCTGGATTGTTAGGGAGGACTTTGTGGTATACGACAGTCCAATGAAGAACTTACATCATAGTGCATAGATGTAAATGGATGCTGAATTCGATAAAATCTTTTTGTTCCAATTGTATTTTTGCCTAACCAGTAATACACGGGTGGTTGTGGGCGTGTTTTGTCTTGAGGTAGTTAGGGGTTGCTCCCCTTGAGCGTTAGTCCGTGTGGCCTACCATCACTTTGTTTGCCGTTTCGGTGTCCCATACCTAAGGGTTTTGCCAGCTAAATGTTGCGGCATTCGGATTCATATTCAGATGCAATGTGGGTAAATATTGCGCCCGTTCTCTGTGACTTATACCCACAGCAGATTTAGTGTTGCATGTGGAATCCTGAAGACGTAGACATCTTTTCCGCTAGCCTAGCTGGATACCTCTACGTTGTTTTAGTTGTTCGTTACATATCAGATCGGGACGCCTGGCCTGACTGCAGCGCAGCTGTTAGGTATTTAGCAGAGCTTGCAAGTACTTATGTTAGCAAAATTGTGAAACTGTGTCAGTTTAGAACACGTTATCCATAATTGCACAAAGTGACTCCACGTATGCAAAACGCTGCATAGCTTAAGCGACATAGATAAACTATATATATATATATATATATATACATATATATATATACCACTCCCATACAAGCCGGTAGATCATGGAGACTTCATGGATGAGAATATGCGTAAACCATAATTTTAGTAACTGGCAAATTCCCATTAACTTATCAAGAACTAAAGACCCAAGGTAAACATTTGTTTTCAATGGTTCATCCTCATTCCCGTGCAATCAAATGAGTGAAAGAGCAATGGGCGTAAAAGTGAATGCGATCAGTTCAACTGAGATTTGATCAGATGCCAACCAAGTGCGTGAACCAGCAAAAGATGACAAACCAAGAGAAGGTGTAGTTGCACAATTACGTCAGAAGGATTCATTTTGTCTGGCTAAGGCAGCTTAACAGCTTCGATCAGCTCCCTTTGTGCATACGAAAGCGGTTGGTACAAACGAATGCTGATCGCCACGGCAGTAGCAAGAATGCGGAGGCGCAAGCCTTTCAAATTAATTGGATAGAGCCTGAATAATATTCGAAATGCACGGGTTTGTTCAACCTAAATCTAAATACTAACAAGATAAGCCATAAAGAAGTCTCATATAGCCCTAGTACGGCATCAACGCAATCAACCTGGTAGGTGTTCCTTAATGCGTTTCGACAGTTGTCGCGCCGTTCGACCGACATAAGTAGCGCCAAAAGCGCATTAGAACTGAGAAATGACCATAGAAGTGGTCAGCGTCAATAGTTTGTCTTTGTTCTGTAAAAGAATGAACGTTTCTTTGAATAAGTACACCTAAGTTTGACTGCTAAGAAAGTTGACTTGATAGCTGTTGTGAGGCTTCTAGTTAAATGCACGGTAGCGGCGTCCCACTTGTAGTGTAGTCCTATGAAACGTCTTTCTCTGCTATCTATATTTGCATCATGTGGGGCTTATCTTGCATTTTTCAAAGAATGAGAAGGTCAGGATATCCGTTTTCGCGCAGCAAATTCTGAATGAACGTCAACTCATTGTCCAACGTGTCTTCAGAACAATTCCTTTAGGCCCTTGTGGTTAGACAGCGAATTAGGCTTCGCTTAATTCTCAACGGAACGAAACTGTGCAAGTTCGTACAACGGCCGCTCAAGGTTTTCTTTCTCTAGACCTGCCGTTGGATCGAGCAGTCTTCTATTCTAGTTAACAAGACATCAAGGAAAGGCAAATTATCGTTCAACTCTTTCTCGTAGGTATACTGCAATGTTGCAAGAACAAGATTAAAACGGCCAATAAATCGTCAAGTAAACAGACTGATCGGCCATGAGAAATATGACGACAATTTCTATTTCTGTCATATGATTGTAGGTTTTTAAGGATGAATGATTAAAAAAATCTCGTTTAACTTGTGTCTTTTGTACTTAATAATAAGACAAAATATATGGATAATTTAAGTCCGAGCTTTGTTGGACCATGTCTCTAGTACAAACCGAAACTCAAGCTTGTGTAGCCTTGAAAGAAACACACCTAGTGCGCTTTCTATGACTGGTGCATAAGATCGTTCACCGCGGTTAACAGGAGTAGGACAACAGTTATCGATCACAGCGCCAGATTGCACCCACCGCCTCGATGTTTGCATTACTTTGATTGAGCATGGCTTAACCACTGTATGGTTGTTCACCTGTAGGGATGTCCAACCACCCGAAAGGACCCAAATACGTCACGAACAAAATGTACTCCATTTTGCATGTTATACCTGGCGAAAAGTGCTGTAATAATTTGAATTAACACCTCGTTATATCCAACTAGCGCGAATCACATATCTTCTTATCTAATGCGACTTGTTTTGCTATACATTTATTTTGCTTTGTCCGCTGCGGACCGCATGCGCCATAAGGGGACATTTAGACACACATATGCTAAAAATTTCACGCAAGTTCTCTGCTCTATTATAGCGCAGACCATCTGGGTGCAGCAATTCAAAAATATACTGGACTAACATTTAATCACATACTACATCAAATAACCATTGCCTATTTTTACTGACATCCCACGCTTCTGCGTATTATTTCATTGCCGATCGTATGTGATTTGTGGTATCATGAAGAAAAGTAAAAGCTTTTTAGTATTGTCATGTTCAAGTCAGTACATTTTATGTGAAGTTGCATGGCAATTCTGAAAGAGAGAGTTTTTCAGATAACCTTCTCTTGGTGCGCCATTACACTCCGTCTAGCATTCATTAATCAAGCTATATCTTGCAAAACATATCGCGTAAATGCCTGTTTGAAAATTGGAAGGAAATGGCCTATGTGAATATTATAAGCTTTGTTGTGCATAGCCGCACATTTACAAGGCGGAGATGGAAACATGGTTTAATCTAGTCAATTGTGTTTCATACAATACCAGCATTTTTATTATGATATAGCTTGTTTACTGCTGCGGGCAAAATTCACTGGAAACACGCTTGCATTTTAGCCCGAAGTGTCTAAAATGTGCCCAACCAAATCTCTCATGACACTTAGATAGCTGACATAGAATTGCATCTATTTGCAGGCAGTGGTTGCGCCCTAATGGCTTTATAAATAAAATTCCCTTGGTTGTTGAACAGAAGTTTCATACTGTGCACTCATTATGAGAAGTAGGTTTCGAATAACAAATATATTTTTAAATTATGAAACTAGCATTTTAAACGTTTCAGGTATATACTACACCCTAGCACAATAACAGAAGACAAAGTACGAAGTCTGAGCAATCTGGCTTCGCAAGTTGATTAGGATAACGAGTTTGCTTAACCGTTCCGATGGTAAGTACAATTGCTGGGATGATGTTAATAACTTTTGTAGAGGGCGATATATTATGACGAGATAACCATATATATATATATATATACATAAAAGTTGATGTTAAACGTGTTTCCTTGGGTACATGTAGCGCTCGCTTAATCGTATTGATTCAACCCGCTTCAGCAAGCAGACATAAACTAACTTCGACTTAGGTGATTGAGTCTTTTTGGAAATAAGAATCTCAGTATATCGAAAACATGTATCCGTTTTTTACTTTTAGTATTGCTTAAAAAATAATGTCATTAAAATAATTGCATGGCGTACATCCTTTGATAATACGTCAGCAAAACAATAGCTTGATCAGAGCTCAAATGTTGTATATACAGATTGAATTTCCACACGGAGTATGACTCTAAGTAAGAACGTCAGAAAACAAAGACTTTCTAATGCACTTCGCTGGAACTTACTTGTACAATATTCATCTAACTGACAAGCAGAAAGTTGTGTTTAATGTGTTGGTGCCTTGAGCAACAAAGTACTACCTTTGTCATATTTTTGTGCCATCTATACTAAGACTGCAACCAAGACAAACGGTTGCCACACGAATAACCTCAAAATTTTTCACTATTTTCCCAAGATATTCCCCTTATATTTCACCCATTCGGCCTTAAATTATTTCGCCTAATTATATAAAGGAGCTACCTAATGATAGTATTTAAACTGAATTTGATATAGCTGTTTTTCTCTATTGGAAACAAAATCAAGAAAAATAAATGTGTTTATTGCACGTGCACAAACTCGACGTTTAAAATGAAACATGTTATCAACTCACAAATAAGGTTATGAACATAATGTAAGATGCTTTCTTTTAATATTCCATAAATGAAGAAGCATCAATTATCCTGCAGTTAATATTAAATGAGGAAATCGAATATATAAACATCTGATAACCCCTGACTATCAAATCCTTGACGATGATGCACACTTGCTATACGGAAGGTAAATGGCAACTTAAATGGAAGTAGCATTGCTACATCTATTCATCAAACATGCTTAATTTTATTTTCCGCATTGCTATCATTTTCAGTTTATACTACTGGGGAAATAGCATTTTCGTAGGAACAAACAGTAGCTTTTTCTGCAATTATACGGACTCCATCCGCATTGGACATGTGCAATTTGGACAGCGTTTGGTGTTTGCATTCGTCTCTTAAAGTTAACATTTGTGTTCCATTTAATCTGAGGACAATTTATTCCGACCATCGAACTTATCCACCTCAGGGTAACCTTGACACTTATGCTGCAGCAACAGTTTTTTTTCACTTAACCGCTAAATATGAGAGCATTCATCAAGGGTTCGTACAGCCAGCTTTAATCATTCTGGTTATTCTTACAGTTAGGAGATGGAATCCGTTTCCCAAAATTGGATAATCCATCACAACTCTTACTTTTATCATCCAGCTTTGATGGAACAGAAGAAAGGTAAAATATCGTAGTCTATGTTGCCGTTACGAATCTGAATGACTATAGTCTCAGATAATTCTAGTGAATGCTTGAAACGAATGAATGTGTGCAAAAGCATAATTCCATGGGCATCGACCTTCAACTTCCGCATGCGTAACTGAGATAAATATTTTCTGAAGCCCACAACTTTCTCATTGCTTCCAACCATGCTCCAGATTAGAAGCCTTACTTACACAACCTGCCCGAATCGGCATTAATTCATGGATTTTATTGCTCAGTGAAACATTTATACAATGCAGAATGAGGTCCGAATGAGAGCATGATATGTAATTATTTTCTAGTACATTATCATCGAACAGCAACGTTTACGCGGCAAACACATTGGTTAATATTTTCAAACTCCGTCGGGAAAAATGCTTCCATAGATTTTGGAGCGATAATATCAATAGATAGACTCTAGATAAAACTTAAATGTAAAGCTAAATTGCTTACAAAGTCTTGACGATAGGTAACACCCTGAGGTGAAAAGCAGTAATTTGGTGACTATCTAGTTTTAATCAAGGTAGTAACAACAGGCTTATGTACCGATTTCGCAAATGTAATTCCGGCTTCAAATGTTCTCTATGCACAGGCTCGGCGCCCTACATGCGCTGTTTATGGAATACTTGCGAGAATCTTCCAGGCAAAGAGTCTGTAAATTTTGTGTCATTACAAGGGACTGTGTGGAGTTAATCGGTTTAATGAGACGTAATAGATCAATATGAGCCTCTCGAAAACAAGTTTCCAGCCATATTTGAAGCAAACGGCAAACGATATTAGGTGGTCAAAATCTTTGGTTAGATAAGTGCTTTATGCATCTTAACTTAGCATAAAATTGTGATGTAGGAACTTGCATGTGAATACCATTTGGGCAGCTTATTCGCGGCGAAGAAAATGTCGAAATGTGCGAAATGTGATTCCACAGGCTTAATTGCTATGCGTAAAATTATTTGCAAAATGGATGGTTTAAATGCAACATAAAGATGTCCCAACATCCCTTTCACATTCCCAACATAGATGCTACATGGGAGAAATTTTCTATCTACCGCGGTAGGAGGATTAGTTTACGCAAGTAAAAATCATTACAAATATAATCCTTACCAATAAATACATAAAACGTCGAAATTCATAAAGTGTTGTTAGTGTTTCCGATGTTATATTCACTTTGTTAGATAGCAATTATGCTTGATATGTAAAGGCAGGTAACAGTTAGATCTGTGAAAATATACACTTTTTATTTCTCTACAGGTTTCGCTTCTGAAAAAAGTATATTGCGTATCAGTAGCATACAACCACTGTATTGGCGTTACAATATTTATTGTAACAACACGCATCCGGCTAGTAGGCAGGACAAGGAGCAGTGTAACTTTGCTTCCTCGCTGGATTTTATGACTCACATTAAACATTGTTCCTTGTAAAGTGATTTAAGGGGATTGGTCTGACGCAATTTCTGGCTAGACATTAACAAAATTAGTCGCACCGACTGGTTAAGCTGAAACGGTTAGGGCTTAGGAAGGTATCTCAAATAACTAGAATAGTTTGCAATCACTTGGATTGTCATGTGACGTTAAATGCCAAGCACTGTATCAGAATAAATAAACAGGAAATGGGTTGCACAAAACAGGTTGTAATGGACGATTCCTCGGCTTGCTTGCTTAACTATGGTATAATTTGATAAATGGGCAGTATATTCTTAATACCTATAACAATGGTAAAACCATGGAAAAGCAATATTTTGCGTTCAGCAGCTACTTATGTAAGGATGATTCGGCAAAATTAAATGCACGACCACTAACCAGTGGCGGAACATGCAGCTTCACAAAACACATTAGGAATCGTAAGTATTAAATTTGTAGCACTAAAATGTGTCCAACGAAATGTGTGAAAACTTTCATTTGAAAACAACTGATTCGTTCAAGTACTCAACCGATACCTCTGACTCTGTAGAATTACAACTTCAGAATATCACATATCATGACAGTACAAGTTTCGAATGCTCCGTGAAATCGGGATAATGCCAATTACTTATAATTCTGTTGGAATATCCCGTGATGAATATCGCCCTCAGAATTCAAATGGCAATAGTAACCGAAGGGCTAAAGATAGCTGCATGCAAGATTGCAAACGTACCCAAAGTCAGAAACAAGAATATATCCTTATAATTGGCTAAAATCTTCGCCTTGTGCGGAGGTTGTACATGATCAGAACATTAGTGCCGTTTTTAAAAGAAATGAAATGTATCTTTAGTTTTCCCGGCGGCATTTATATTAAAATTAAATGCTTCCAAAATAACACGCACATATGTCTGCATGATCGTGTTTGCATGGCAGGGCAGCACACATAATTAATCTAACCTACAAGTCGTCTGACGTCTACAAAATCCCCTTTCCGCATTGTCAGATGATACTTTATTCGTTGTTTTGAACATTGGCACTAATTGCCGTTGTAAAATGTGCTAATACTTATTGTAGACATTTAGCACCAAACTTTACAATTTAACCTACTTGCTTAAGCAATGTGTGCCAGTGGATATGTGATTTCATCGTTTAATTAAAACACATAATAGACAACCGAATAGCTACTCAGCTAATTATGCTCTTAAACACTATTTATTTTCCAGTAGAAAATATCAATAGATGGATATATTTGATCCAGCACGAACATGAGACTGTTTATAGGGAGAAAAAGCCAATTAATACAGAAAATGTAAAGTGCTTACAGACGGTACATAGGAACCGCGATTCTTGACCCGGCATTCATGTTACGCTGTTTGCTATTGGGCTTGTCCTACTGTGCAACTAGTCCCTTACATTGTTTCATAATACCCTCTGTTAGAAGGAAATATCGCCAGCATTCCATGAAAAAATGTTATCATTGGTCGGTTCTTGGAATGGCTTTATATTCACCCTGCCTCCTCCATCATATACTAGATTGCAGTTGATCAAGAGACTCGGTCAGTACATGCTTATGATGTAAGGACCGATATCGTATATTACCGATTATAAGCCGAGGAAATCCCAACTAAGAATTCCCTGCATATCCGTGTTGTATTTCCCATTAACACCACCTACAAGTACTGAGTGGTATTCCGGACAGGAATTGTCATTGCCCATAACTGGACACATTACTAATGTGTCGAACACTCTCGCACATCCGACGTTCGCGAAGGATGGCGACAGCGCATCCACTGGCATTGAACATTAGGTTTTGCCGGACGATCCGTTCTCTTAAGAGTACCAACTCGTCCCACATCACTCTCCATGAACTTTGCTCTTACTTACTGCTATACTGTATGAGGACACCGAATATGCGAGGCTGCCTGTTAGACACCTTCTGACCTTACCATAGGTTATCGCCTGTCATGCTTGTTTCTTGTGGCAGCAAATGCTAAATGCTTACAAGAAGTATATATGTACCACAATCCTTGACCCGCGATTTATTTTACTCCCGCCACATCCCTATTAGCTTAAACTTTTGTTAGCCCCATTTTCGTCCTCTATGTCTGAGTTGCTGAAGCTGCTGGCTAGTTGGCGTATGCTTCCGACGGTCATGGGTTCGAACCATATAGGAGAACCGAGGGAATGTGCACCAATGACGAGCCCCAGTAAGGCGAAACGCGTATGGTGTTTTCCGGAATAGGATGTGTAATGTAGCTACTGAATGACCGGATGTATGTTAAAATGATCACACCTACAAGTCTACTACTCACAGGGGATCTAATGTAAATAGCTGTTCTTAGTTTTAAGTGCTATGGAGAAAATCAATTCGTAGGACATCCGCTGTTTGGGACAGTAAATGAAAGCTTGCACATTAATTAGCCTCCCTGCTATATCTCATTGCTCAATGGCTTAAACTGCTGGCTAGTTGGCATCTGCCTTTAGCAGTCATGGGTCCGATCCCCATTTAGTGAATGAGGGAATGCGCAACACTGACGAGCACCAATATGGCAACACGCGACTGGTGAATTTTCGGTATGGGATGCGTAATGTATCATGATAATTGCGTGGATGAATACCTTAAAAAGTAAAAATAACAGATTTACCCAGGAGCGTTAATAGTTAAACCAGTTGATCATACTGCCATTCGTGATTTTCAGTGAAGAGTAAAAATTTGCAAAATAATAATTTAGCAAAGAGAGGTGAAGGCGTATGTTTTCTAAGATATGCTTTATTCTGTAATATTCAAATATTTGTCGTATATCTGTGGATTTTCCAAACGTTATTCATATCAAGAACGTTAGTAATATTCTAAAACATTCTGCGCTATTGTTTGCCAAACGATGGGAACAAATGGTGCTTTGTAATCCGATTCCTGTTTTCTTTGAAGATTTAAAAGTATGGATGTGAACTTATTGCTGTTTCTATTGGCCAAATTTTTAACACAGGGGTTTGTCAGAAATGCTCGATACAAGTTATAGGGGAAAAAGTAATTGAGCCATTTGCGACAATTACGTACTTAATGACTTAGGTACATTTTGCTCTTGCTACATGAAAACCCGTTACCTACACATTCACAGCTCAAGGCTTGAGTCGTGCAGTAATTAAAATATATGCAGGACTTTATAATAAGTATTTGTCCTATGATAAATTCCAAGGAAATTGGTTCGTTGCAACTTTTACGCATTGTAAGCGGCTGTATCTATATTTACGCTTAATAGTGGAGAATAAAAGTTGAATAGATACATGGGATTTAAAGCATCAAAAAATAAGAACAGACCATGTGCGCATCATGCATGTATGAGAGTCAAGGAACAAATATATCATATTCCCAGTAACCGTTAGCTGAAATTAACATATTTTTAAATAAGCTTGCTAATATCTTGCTTTCTGTTCATAAACACGGCTTTCTGTTTCCACAATAAACCAGTAATCCTTCTTCAGAAATGACTGGAAGTTAGGCTGCCACGGTGTAATCGAACGTTCCTTGCAATAAGCTGTAAAATCGATGACCATGCAAAAATTATTGTAGAATAGGTTGTAGATCGAACTTTAAGTCAAGTTAGCAATACATAGGAATTGAAAAACCCGAACATCAGGTTTATCGTTTATTATTTTGTAAGGTATTGGTGTTGAACATACTCTGATAGCATTACCAAACAAACTAAGCAAACATATCGACAGCTTTGATCTAATTACTGAGTAACCCAGTAACATCATGCACTGGATTGCCGGTCTTACTCCGGTTAACAGTATTTCTAGTGCAACTGATTGGTCATTCAAAGAAAATTATATTTGAGCTCTATAATTTACCTTGAGTGTCCTGCCAATTCTGAATCGCAACCTGCATCGCTATGCATATTCTGTATTTGCAGACCGTTCTGTGGACCTAACAGACGTGATGTGTCACATCCTGTTGCATAAATCCTACTAAAGACGCAACCGAGCTGCAGTTGAGGCTCCAACGGTGATCCAAATCACAGTCATGCTAGTGTCACAAAACCCTTGTGTAAACATTTTTCTAGTAATCAAATGGGATGGCAATTATATTAATATTCACGTTACGACACCTAATTTATTCCTCAAAATTGAGTAAACCGACTGAAAACTATCTATTTTAATCTGCTGATTTAAGGCTTTTACAAAATAAAATTTGATACCGCTTTTATAAAAGCAATGCACAAAATACTTTCAGTTAACATTTGTTGTGCGTCCGCATATCTGAGATGTGCTGCTGACCATTTCAACTTCCAGAGATGTAATGCAACTCAGTAGGGTTTATTTATTTCAGGTCTGTTAATACATGTTAACGATATTTTATATCTCTCTGTATTTATTGGTGTCAAGTAAAAGCAAGCATATTCTGATCAGCAGGATAAAGAAATTGTTTAAGGTGACCCATAATGAAAGTTGCATGATAATATACTTTTACTTATGTCACAAACGTTTGCTGCGAGAAGGAAGGTATGTATTAGATTACTGCTGATCATAGGATCCCCAGCTTACCTATTGAACAGATTTCACCATACGTATTAATTCATGTTCCCTTCTTATTCATTTTATATTATTCCTCCGGTCCAAGGTTTTACGCTCTTCCTTCTCCAAATGGTATGACGAGCCGCAACATATTCTTAGAGCTGCAAAGCAAAATAAATGCCTCGTAGACGACTGGATGCTCAACTTCATAGTAAGAAACCTAAGTAAAGAAGCAGCTAAAAAAGCAAGAAAGAAGGAACGCAGAGTGATGGAGCTCCTAGTTGTTAAAATGATGCCATGGCTCCCGAGAACCGGCAACATACATTCATGTCACCTAAGTGCAAAAACTTTTTCTAAAAATTCTAGCTCAATACTTCAATGCATTGCGTTCTCCATATTAAAGTAAATAGCATAACGTGAAGAGAAATAATGCAATAAGGTACTATTCAGTGCATTAAGTTCACTCGCAAACGGACAACATACCAATTGCTAAGGTGCCATAAAGGAAATCAATAAGTTAAAACTAGGAGGTCACATGCAAAAGAAGTACACATTGGCCATAGGTTGAGGAGGAATTGTTCACTCTAAGGGAGTTACAGCGTAACGAACAGTTGATTCTGGAAGTACAATGTTAGAGAATGCTTCTTTCTGGCCACTGCCTCCGCAAACTTGAGGACTTTGGCGTTTGTGTTAGGACAGATGACACTAAACTTCAAGCTGGGGTCCACTTGATGAATGTTTCCTTCAGGTTTCTCGTAATCGAATAGGCAGACATATTGTTCATCGACAAAGGTCCTGTTTGCGGCTGCCTCGTCAAGGTAACGATACACTCAGACCCATAATATCCATGCTTAACTCACCATACCACAATCTAACATGTTGGCTTGATGAACTACAGATGCCAGTTAGAAAGATGGTTGCAAAGCAGACCTTGAAAGATACCTTTGAGTTAATCGAACAGTTACGCGAAATCAACATTTCGAGCAAAGTGATGTGTTCCATGAATGTACAGACCATGTTTACTAATACTCCTCTGAGAGAAATAGTAGATTTTATGTGAGTTTGTCACTAGTGAGATAATGCCTCTGCCGGTTCCTGTAGAGTATCACAAGGATTTGTTGCTACGCTGCACGGATAATGTATCGTTTAAATAAGAGGAACAGGCATATCGACAAATTGATGGCGCGGCTATGGGGAGTTTCTTGGCCCTCTGCTTACAAACATCTTCATGGCGTTGGTCGAAGCAAGCTATAATCCAGACCTCGAACGAACGTTCCTTTCAAAGATGCATGTGGACGACACATTGATAATCGCACCATCCTTAGTGGCGGCTAATTTCCTTCTCAGAGTTATGAATGCTGCACACCTGCATGTCCACTCACATGAGAACTTGGGGATGATAACGGGCTGCTTTTTCTAGATGTACTACTGATGAAGAGATAAGGTGGCATGAGACAGCGCACCGTTTACCGGATAGCTACATAGACCGATTTGTATAAGCAAATTCGGCAGTTTTACACCAGTTGAATACAAGCCATGTCTTGTCAAAACCTTGTTCAACCAAGCACACATGATAACATTATGGGATGCATCGAGGCTGAATTGCAATACATCACACATACCCTCCGGGCAAATTGTTACCCAGAAGCCTTGATTAGGTCTCACAGCCGCTCCGCGGAAAGTGAACAGTCGGTCGTTCCCACTGTAAAAAAATGTCTGTTTATTTGCGAATACCATTCAAAGGGTATGTTCTGGGTTGACAAGTAAAACGACGCACAGCAGTCGCAATACGGCGTGCATTCGGTGCTGCTAAATTCTGCCTTGCCTAGAAAAACGAGAAGCTACCCTTGCCCCCAATCAAGCCTACCAATCCGGTCTTCGCCACAACGCACTGCATCTAGCGATTCGTTTGTAATTGTGGAAGCAGTTACATCAGAAAAACAGACCGTCGCTTGTGTAAGCGGATTGGGAAGCCCATTTCGAAGCGTATGGTTACCTTTAATAGGCCTGTGTCGACGATCAACATAACTGTCTCTTCGATTACAAAACACCTAATGGAAATGGGTCATCAAGTGGACCCCAAAATCGGCGTTGAGTGTCATCCATATTAACACAAACTCCATAGTTCTCGAGTTTGCCGAGGCAAAGGCCATAAGAAAACATAATCCAACATTGTGCTTCCAGTAGCAACTGTTCGTTACGCTGTAACTCCCTTAGAGTGAGTAATTCCTCCTCAACCAATAGCCAATGTGGACTTCGTTTGCATGTGACCTCCTAATTTTAACGCATTTGATTTGCTACAAACAGATAACCTTATTTCAAGTATTTACTACTTTGGTTAGCACATACGTTAAGGCAAATTAGTGGCCACAAATCCAGTACATTTTAACTTTTTAGCCACAAGTTTTACATGCCTTCTCTTTAGGTAACGTCGTTTTTTCTTAGTTAGCCTAATCCAATATCAAATTACACTTAGTGAACGAGCTTATTTGGACCTTTATTTTATTAGGGCTTTGCGGGGGTAAAGATAGTTTATTTCTTTTGATATTCTTAAAGTACTTTTCGAAAGCCTTTTTTGTTGCTACTTCCTCACCTTACACTACATTTATCTTCCGTTAGTATCGTTGTTGTCATAAAGATATTAACTACATCTATGATGCGAAATTGGAGTGAAATGCATAAATGGATTTGTGATGTCCGACTGCCTAGAACCAAAATGTACAGCCTAACAACGTCTCATTAGTCACCAACGTATCCCTCATCGCAAGATGTTCTCTTCTGGCATATCCTATTTACAACTGATAGAGAGTCGCACTTCGCACCATTACATTTAACGTGATTGGCTCGTGTTAACTACATCGCTTTCTTTCTGCTTGCAGCATGCTGTCGCAAAATCGTCTCCCTAGGCCCAAAGTGGGTTTTCGTAGACGTTTTGCTAAGCGAAATTTGCGGTATACGATAGCTGCTACGCTTAGATACGCATTGTGGAGACAAATGTCTAATCACACATGGAGAAAAAGTAGGCAAAGGAGAAAGAGGCACATGGTCGGGTTTTTAAGTTTAAAAGCAATAACAAGATGATCTCGCTAACATGCTGGTAGGCGAATTTGCGGGGAAAGTAGTTAATAACGCCGAATGAAATTACACTATTTCGATTGCAATGTTCGCTGTGAATGACAATTATTGCAAAACATTTGTAGTCAGTGAAGGCGACCTCAGTTAGAGTGTCCTACGCTACGCTGCCCTACTTCACGCTATGTCATAAGGCACTGACTGTCACCTTGATTGATGGCGCAAAGTTTGCAACAAATATGACCCTCTAAGCAAACAGTTCAACTGCCAACTGAACAACCTCAGCTACCATGTTTCATTTCCATAACGAATGCAATTCAACTTTGATTAACTTACAGCATATGCTCACGTATGTAGTGGAAGAAGGCTTGCATATCAGTATGAAAAGCTAAACGTTTTACTGATAAGGAGCATAAATGGAAAATTTTGTCAATGAATACCATGCATCGAGGTGCAAAGACATTAGAATTTCTGGACGTGCTACCTGCTTTATCATGATGGTGAAACCGGCTTCAGAGAAGAGAATGTGGCCGAACGCGACATACTGTAGAGAAATTCATACGCATAGAATCTGGATAAAATTGTGGCGGACATTTGCTTTTTGTTCCCCATAAAATCTAGAGCAATAACAGGTACTTACACAAAGGTGGCCGGTACCATCAAGCGGAATGGGCAAGTTTGTATTGCACGTTGTAGATTAAAATGATCTTACCGATATATTCACATTAGGTAAAAGAGTTGCTTTTCATTTACCTCCATTACATGCACATTTTATACAGCTGCGGCATTTGTTTTTGTTGTACTTACACTGCCTATCATACCCACTGGCGCATTTGGTAGTTGGTAAATTAATTGAGTTTAAGAAGAGGGAAATGGCAAACCAGTTGTGAAAATAAATTATAACGTAACAACATTACTACAGTGTAACATCAGCAGGGTGTATTATTCCGTATTCCTTACACCTAAGAGTATGCTCCCACCACTGACGGATAATCAATGCACCATGTCCAGCTATAAATAATAAAAACGAGATTAAGCGTTCACCGTCTGAGCAAGTTTAATTAAGGACGTTGCAGGTAAACTGATTGTTGTAAATTTTATGCACAGATTTGCTAAAAACGGAAAACAAGCAGATATTTACGTTAGATAAATTAATGCTATTTATTAGGAAACGATACTACTGCCATGTATTAGAGAATATAAGCCCGCATATATATAGGCCGGCAGTAGGAGTTGCTACATCCAGCTTGTCCAAAGTCTTAAATCCATGTATTAGCCGACCGTTGAAATACAAGCAAATGTGAAACGAAACGGTTCCTCCATTTTAGACCTCCTGAATACTTGCATTCACTTGAGGGAGATAAGTAGCACATTTTTTATTGTTGATCCTCCGTGGGGACTGCAATGTTTACTCATGGGTATTGAGGCCAAGACTCGTCAGATCAGACTTTAAACGCACTGGCTAGTGTATTGAACAGAAGTGGAGTCAAACAAAACAGGGAAGACAGGCAACAATATATGGTTAAATGATAGGGTGTCTGATGAGCTGTAACCCAATACATGTCTTCATTCCCTCTGCAAAAGTTTGTGAAATACGTAAGATCATGGTATCATGCAACTTTCATTATGGGTCACCTTAAACAATTTCTTTATTCTGCTGATCAGAATATGCTTGCTTATACTTGACGCTAATAACTAGAGAGATATAAAATATCGTTAACATGTATTGACAGACCTGAAATATTTAAACCCTACTGAGTTACATTACGTCTCTGGAAATTGGAATGGTCAGCAGCACATCTCAAATACGCAGACACACAATAAATGTTAACTGAAAGTATTTTGTGCATTGTTCTTATAATAGCAGCATCAAATTTTTTTGGTAAAACCGTCAAATCAACAGATTAGAAAAGGTATTTTTCAGTCGGTCTCCTCAAGTTCTAGGAATAAATTATGTGTCGTAAGGTGAATATTAATATAACTGCTATTCCATTTGATTAATGGAAAAACGTTTACACATGCGTTTTGTGACTTTAGCAAGCGTGTTATTTAGATCACCGTTGAAGCCTCAAGCTGCAGCTCAGTTACCCCTATATGCAACACGATCTGACCTACTGATCAATCTCCAAAGACATCATGTCCGCTAGGTCCACAGAACGGTCTGCTGCAATTATAAAAGATGCATAGCGATGCAGGTTGCATTGCAGAATTGGCAGGACACTCAAGGTACATTTTAGAGCACAAATATAATTTTTTTGAATGCTCAATCAGTTGCACTAGAAATACTGTTAACCGGAGTAAGACCGGCAATCCAGTGCATGATGTTACTGGGTTACTCAGTAATTAGATCAAAGCTGTCAATATGTTTGCTTAGTTTGTTTGGCAATGCTATCAGAGTATGCTCAACATCAATAACTTACAAAATAATAAACGATAAACCTGATGTTCGAGTTTCTTCAATTCGTATTTATTGTTAACTTGACGTAAACTTGGACTTACAACCTATTCTACAATACTTTTCGCATCGTTATCTAGATTTTTACTTATTGCAGGGAATGTTCGCTTACACCGTGGCAGCCTAACTTCCAGTCATTTCTGAAAAAGGATCATAAGTTTATTGTGGCAATAGAACGCCGTGTTTATGAACAGAAAGCAAGATATTAGCAAGCTTATTTAAAAATATGTTAATTTCAGCTAACGGTTACTGGGAATATGATATATTTGTTCCTTGACTCTCATACATGCATGATGCGCACATGGTCTGTTCTTATTTTTGATGCTTTAAATCCCATGTATCTATTCAACTTTTATTCTCCACTATTAAGCGTAAATATAGATACAGCCGCTTACAATGCGTAAAAATTGCAACGAACTAATTTCCTTGGAATTTATCATAGGACAAATACTTATTATAAAGTCCTGCATATATTTTAATTACTGCACGTCTCAAGCTTTGAGCTGTGAATGTGTAGGTAACGGGTTTTCATGTAGCAAGAGCAAAATGTATTAAGTGATTAAGTACATAATTTTGCAAGTGGTTCAATTGCTTGGTCCACCAATACTCCCGAGTTTTCTTTACAAACTTCAGTAGTACAAAATATCTGACATTAACAGCAATAAGTTCACTCCCCATGCTTTTAAATCTTCAAAGAAAACAGGAATCGGATTACAAAGCACCATTTGTTCCCATCGTTTGGCAAACAATAGCGCAGAATATTTTGGTATATTACTAACCTTCATGATGTGAATAACGTTTTGGATATCTACAGATACAAGACAAATAATTGAATATTACAGAATAAGCAACATTTTTGAAAATATTCCCCTTCACCTCTCTTTGTTTAATTTATATTTCTCAAAGTTTACCCTTCACTGAAAATCACGAATGGCAGTATGATCAACTGGTTTAACTATTAAGGCTCCTGGGTAAATCTGTTATTTTTACTTTTTAAGGTATTCATCCACGCAATTATCATGATACATTACGCATCCCATACCGAAAACTCACCAGTCGCGTGTTGCCATATTGGTGCTCGTCAGTGTTGCGCATTCCCTCATTCACTAAATGGGGATCGGACCCATGACTGCTAAAGGCAGATGCCAACTAGCCAGCAGTTTAAGCCATTGAGCAATGAGATATAGCAGGGAGGCTAATTAATGTGCAAGCTTTCATTTACTGTCCCAAACAGCGGATGTCCTACGAATTGATTTTCTCCATAGCACTTAAAACTAAGAACAGCTATTTACATTAGATCCCCTGTGTGTAGTAGACTTGTAGGTGTGATCATTTTAACATACATCCGGTCATTCAGTAGCTACATTACACATCCTATTCCGGAAAACACCATACGCGTTTCGCCTTACTGGGGCTCGTCATTGGTGCACATTCCCTCGGTTCTCTTATATGGTTCGAACCCATGACCGTCGGAAGCATACGCCAACTAGCCAGCAGCTTCAGCAACTCATCCATAGAGGACGAAAATGGGGCTAACACATTTCTAAGCTAATAGGGATGTGGCGGGAGTAAAATAAATCGCGGGTCAAGAATTGCGGTAAATATATACTGCCTGTAAGCATTTAGCATTTGCTGTCACAAGAAACTGGCATGACAGGCGATAATGTATAGCAAGGTGAGAGGGTGTCTAACAGGCAGCCTCGCATAGTCGGGGTCCTCATGCATATGAACCACAGTAGAGCAGTAGGTAAGAGCCAAGTTCATGGAGAGTGATGTGGGACGACTAGGTACTCTTAAGAGACCGGATCGTCGGGCATAACCTAAAGATCCGTGGTATTGTGTGCGCTATTCCCATCCGTCGCGAACGTCGGATGTGCGAGAGTTTTCGACACATTGGTAATGTGTCCAGTTATGGGCAATTACAATTCCTGTCAGGAATACCATCCAGTACTTGTGGGTGGCGTTAATGGGAAATACAACACCGATATGCAGGGAATTCTTAGGTAGGATTTCCATGCGAACTTTCAAATCGTGCGTGACATTTTTACAAGCCGACCCCACTGTAAAGAAAACAAATTGTCCAAAGTACCTCGGCTTATAATCGGTAATATACGGTATCGGTCCGTACATCATAAGCATGTACTGACCGAGTCTCTTGATCAACTGCAATCTAGTATGTGATGGAAAGGGCAGGGCTGAATATAAAGCCATTCCAAGAACCGACCAATGTCAATAATTTTTCATGGAATGCAGGCGATATTTCCTTCTAACAGAGGGGATGATGAAACAACGTAAGGGAATAGGTGCACAGTAGGACAAGCCCAATAGCAAACGGAGTAAATAAATGGCGGGCCAAGAATCGCGGTTAATATGTACTGTCTGTAAGCACTTAACATTTGCTGTATTAAATGGCTTTCTCTCCCTATAAACCGTCTCATATTCGTGTTGGATCAAATATATTCATCCATTGATCTGCGCTACTGGTAAATAAACAGTCTATAAGAGTATAATTAGCTGAGTAGCTAATCGGTTGTCTATTAAGTGTTTTAATTAAACGATGAAATCACATATCCACTGGCACACATTGCTTAAGCAAGTAGGTTAAATTGTAAAGTTTGGTGATAAATGTATACAATAAGTATTAGCACATTTTACAACGGCAATTAGTGCCAATGTTCAAAACAACGAATAAAGTATCATCTGACAATGCGGAAAGCCGATTTTGTAGACGTCAGACGACTTGTAGGTTAGATTAATGATGTGTGCTGCCCTGCCATGCAAACACGATCATGCAGACATATGTGCGTGTTATTTTGGAAGCAATTAATTTTAATATAAATGCCGCCGGGAAAACTAAAGATACATTTCATTTCTTTTAAAAACGACACTAATGTTCTGATCATGTACAACATCCGCACAAGGCGAAGATTTTAGCCAATTATAAGGATATATTCTTGTTTCTGACTTTGGGTACGTTTGCAATCTTGCATGCAGCTATCTTTAGCCCTTCGGTTACTATTGCCATTTGAATTCTGAGGGCGATATTCATCACGGGATATTCCAACAGAATTATAAGTAATTGGCATTATCCCGATTTCACGGAGCATTCGAAACTTGTACTGTCATGATATGTGATATTCTGAAGTTGTAATTCTACAGAGTCAGAGGTGTCGGTTGAATAATTGAAAGAAACCGTTTTTCAGATGAAATTTCGCACATTTTGTTAGACACATTTAATTGCTGCTGTATTAATACTTTTCACACCTACTCGGTTTTGAGACGCTGCATGTTCCGCCACTGGTTATTGATCGTGCATTTAATTTTGCCGAATTATCCTTACATAAGTAGCTGCCGAACGCAAAATATTGCTTTTCCATGGTTTTACCATCGTTATAGAAATTAAGAACATACTGTCTATTTAACAAATTATACCATATTAAAGAAAGCATGCCGAGGAATCGTTTATTACAAACTGTTTTATGCAACCCGTTTCCTATTTACTTATTCTGATACAGCGCTAGACGTTTAACGTCACATGACAATCCAAGGGATTGCAAAAATTTTAAATCTTCCTAAGTCTTAACTGTTTCGCCTTAAACATTCAGTGCAACCAACTTTTTATGTCTAGCCAGAAATTGTGTCAGTCCAATCCCCTTAAACCACTTTACAAGGAACAATGTGTAGTGTGGGAGTCATAAAATCTAGCGAGGAACCAATTTTGCACTTCTCCTTGTCTTGCCTACTAGCCGGATGCATGTTGTCACAATAACGCTTGCATCGCCAATGTAGTGGTTATATGCTACGCATATGCAATATACTTTTTATAAGAGAAACTTCTAGAGAAGCATACAAGTGCGTAGTTTCACAGATCTAAGGCTTACATGCCTTTAAATATCAGGTATGAAATCTGTCTACCGAAGTGAAAAACATCGAAAACAGTAGCAACATATTGTATATTTTTGGGTGTTAATTGTATTACTTGTTAAATATTTTTAATGTGCTTTTTACTTGCGTATTACGATGCAGCCACAGCCAATTTAGCATCTATGTTGAGAAGTTGCATAAGATGGCCGGACAAGGTGTGTGTTGCTTTTAAATCACCCAAATCCAATATGCTTTTGTTCATATTTATTGCACTCTTGGAACCACACCTCCTACATTTTTACAGTTTCATTGCAGCACCCAAATCGAGCAAATTTGACATAAACGACCATGCACATCACTATATCTATTACTTCATTTGGATTTACTTTAATCGCAAATAAACATTGGTTAATCCAACCACCACAGATTATGTGTACTCAGTTTTACGGCGTGTTACGGTTTTTCTTCCCATAAAATTTTCTAAACTTAGCCTATTTTTGCCGTATTTTACGAAAGTTTATGATTCAAGCCAGTTGGCTAAGTGTTTATGTGGAGATAAGTCATGGAATGGGCTGTTTTCAATCACATATTCGAAGATATAATTTACATCCACCTATTAAATGAAATCCAATTTAAACATACGCAGGTGTAACTGCGGTAAACCTTTGGTAGTTCTGTTTATTTGTAAATAGCTTCCAGCTGTGGATGCGCTTGATGCTGATTAGTAATTTCCAATTTCATCCATGGCTCATTCTCATGTTTTTCAGTTTGCAGCCAAATCTATACCAAAAACCGAATGAATGTACGTTTAAATTGTATTTCCAATAAACTCACCTCCATAAAAGTATTTCTATCGCAGAAGTTTTTGGTTGTAAGCGCTTCGTTGAGCTAAGAAATGGAGCTCTGACTTGTTTGTACAGTCAATTTGATAGAATAAACTATAGTTGTTAGGTAAAGTGGGAAAGTGAAATACATACATAAATTCTTGACAATACAGTATAATTAGTTCGTCACCGGCATAAGGCCATATTGTATTGTCCGTTGGCCAAGTTAGTACTAGCGGACACATTTACCGTTTTTGCGCAAATAAGTATGCCTTCAAATAGCGGATGTGTGTAGCCTCATTAATGGACGGGATTTGGTCGCGGAATCCTTGCGCGATGCGTACAGCAACGAGTGTCTTTGAATTAGTCCCCAGAGGGTTTATGTTCAAATCCAAAGAGGAGCGACCTGATCAAGCAGTTTGTGTATCATATTTCGTCTTCGCACACCTAGCTCAATTAGATACCGACAATTTTCTTCCTTCCATATAAACGTTTGGCTGCCATATTTGTCTACTCGAATGTTAATTTCATCAGCACTTGTTTTGCACTTGATTATTGGGAACGAAATGGAATTAGTTTCCTTACTGCAAGCTAATGTTGCTCATGTTTCGCGGAAAAGCAACCATGTATGATAAGTGTGGCTGATATTTTCAAACGCTGAACGCAATTAGATATACCTCAAACAGCTAGCGGATTTCAATTGATAATTAGGCTGCAAGCCAAATTATCTTGTTTCGTTAATTATTTTACCGATCCGTGCTTAAAGAGATTAGCGCAAGATTTGTGCCTGACATCAACAGGCCACAGGTCAGAATTTCGAATCAAACAGCACTTCAAAATATAATTAGTGAAAACTATGTTCAAAAGATAGAATATATGATTTGTTAGTTCGCGTATAGAATATTTAAAAGTAATGAATGATCGATAACATCATTATATAAGTAAACGTAAGCGTGATTACTTTACGAATAACTGCATCACAAAAATTTTAAAGCATTAACTTAGAACCCTTGTCTATATGACCTGACCAGTGGAACTCACTGTTAATATTAGTTAATGTAAAAGCCAACATACGAGCCTAGTTAGAGTTGCTCGTCATTGGAACTCTTTCCCCCCTAGCGAAAGCAGAATAATTAGAATAAATTTGGAACGGACCATCGATGTAGAAAACATTTCACTGTCTGCAAATGCGTTATAACACGGGTCTTGTAAGGTACGCATTTACCAGTAAGGCCCTTACAGCACGCATCAAACAATAAGAAACAACTTGGATAGACACAGCAAACTGTATTGTCTTAGCGCGATTATTATTTATGGCGTGCCAGAACATACTTCCCACGATAGTCATGATGCCGGAAGCACGAATTGCGACAGTGGCGATTTATCCGTAAAACACTTTCGTTGGTCAAGCTTGTAGCGTGATGGCTTAAAAGACCAGCTATCTCACTTAAATATAGAGGAAGAGGACAAAAAATCCTAAATCCTGGTTCAGCCATAGCAGACAGCGACGGAAGGGTTAGAAAGTTGGCGGTGACTTCATCAAAGCATTCCATCAGAACTTCGGTTAATAACTGCTGAAGCCTTGCAAATAGCCAGTTATGAACCTACTTTGAAAAACAAACCTGCCAGCGATTACGCGGCAACAACAATTCAGCGTTTGGTCACGCGAATTTGCTGTATCTCCGAACGAAGAACGGGGCATAGCTAAGCCAAATTAGTTTGAGAACGATGGGTCATCATGAACCCACTAAAAATGCGGATAACGGCTGACATCGCATAGGCCAGAATTCTATCAAATTTGAATTACATGGCTCTCTGTGGGCTTCTAAATACTGAGAAACTACCCTGCCATTATATGAATGCTCCATGCTTATTTAATAAGCCGGCCGCACTGGAAGATCACCAAAATTTGAAGTTGTGCGACTTCATCATATATGAAAGCCCACACCAGGAGCAGTACAAAATATGTCACTAAGATACTCGTTTATCAAATGACGGAAGAGCAACTAAGGCCGTGTAGGTGAAATATAAGTGGCAATCCTTATTGAAAGAATTGATGAAATATCTAAAAACGGGTGCAATTACTGTTTGTGTTAGTTACCCTTTAAGTTTGGACCATGTCACTACGATATGACAAAGGCTGTACAATGTTATTCAGGTAACCAACTCTGTAAATACATCGTTATGCTTGCCGAGTAGATAAACATTGTTCATGTTAAAAACATGTTAGAATATTAGAAACCTCGTTTCTTTTCGGTATTCTTACTTAGAATCATGTAACATGAATGCCAATTCTGTCCGAATATACCGCTTTCATGTGAGGTCTGATGAAGCAAATATCATGACATCATATTAGCATAGAAAATCACCCTAGACAATTCATTTGATTCCAAAGGCTGTATACTTTCCCAATGTTACAAGCAAATATATCATCAAACTATTCATATTCTAACACACAGGACTACTTAACTGTCTAGAAACTTTGGTTTCTCTTTTGTTTCTGAATTTGATTTGAGCAGTACGTTAAAGCAGGCAGCACATTATATAAGCAAATGTATTAGGCAACAGGATGTTGTCTACGTAAGTCTTTATCGTTTTAAAATCTCACATACTGTGTACACATGTTTTGCCTACACATACTTATATATACATTCTTATGTGATAATGTTACTTTGCTATCTGCGCAAATTATTAACCTGGTCCCAGCGATTGTACTTACCATCAGATCAGCTGAATCAACTTGTTTTCAGAAACAACCTGCAACGCCAGCCCGTAGTTTGTCTTCTGTTACCTTGATAAGGATTATTATCAAAAAGTTGTAATGATTAAACTACAATTTTTATTTGTTTAAATGTAACCAAGATTTTTCTCTGTAACTAACAAAACATGTCATACTAGGAGTGCTCAGTCTGGAGATTATGATGTGGTATCAAGGGAATTTTGTTAAAAATCCGTGCGGGGCAACCTAGATGGGCAAGTCTAGGCAAATCTGCGAAAGCTTACGAAGTGCCATTGAAACTGGTGAGAGTACAAATTAGGCAATTAGGTTTAACATTCAAGCGTTTCTCGAGTGAGGTTTGCCCACAGCGGTAATTAAGCTATATCACAATATAGTCGCTTGCTTTTTATGAAACGTGTGTGACTAGATTAAACCACGTTTCCATCTCAACGCCGCAAATGTGCGACAGTACAACAAAGCGCTTATTGTTCGCATTTGGCTTTACTTTCCAGTGGTTTAAAAAGCGTTTTGCGATGTATTTTGCAAGATATATTTTGTGTACTAAACGCCAGACGGAGTGTTATGCGGCAAAAGAGATGGAAATCTGCAAATTCCTCTTAGCGTACTGCTATGCTATTTAACATATGAATAGTGGCGTAAAAACGACACTATCAAAACGTGCTTAACCTTCGGCATGATACCATAAGTCATGTACAACCGGCAAGGAAATAAAACGCAGAAGCTTGGGATGTCATTGGCAGTAGGCAATAGCTCTTTGATATAGTCTGTTCAGAAAAGTGAGATCAGCATATTTTTGAATTGTTGCACCCACTTGGTACCACCACACTAGCGTGGGGAACTGACCTCGAATTTGTTAGCATACGCTAGCTTCAGTGTCCGATTATGGTGCATGCGTTTCACAACTTGATTAGCGGCGTGAGCAGTAGAAAGCCATTAAGGAAAATGACACATTATATATGGATATTAGTGACTCCCTCTCTTGGATAAAACGGGGTGATAATTCAGACTATTAAACCAGTTTTCGCCAGGTATACACAGTAAAAGGGCAGAAATCTTGTTGTGAGTTTTTGCCTGCATCTGGTTTTTGGACAAACATATGGTAGTTAATCCATACCGAATCAATTGTTACAAACCTTTTCGAGGCGGTTTTTACAACGTGGCGCTATGCTCTGATAATTGTTATCCGACCCCTGTTAACGGTGGTAATTGACGTTATGCGACAGTCATAAAGAGCGCTGTTGGTGTGTTGATTTCAAGGCTACACAAGCTTGAGTAGCGGTTTATACTAAAGACATGGTCTAACTCAACTAGAAATAGTTAGCTACAAATGACTTTTAGCGCCTTTCAGCAGCAGTGAACTCTTCACGACATACCGTTGTTTTACCATTGTGTCATGTATATGTATTGAGTATGATGATATCCATGATGTTTATATAACATTTCATCTTGCTGAGATTGCGTCACTATTTATGAAATATTTTGAGCGTATTAGATTATTTTGTACCGGTGTTGTTATGGTTCCGCTGGAGATAATCCTAGATGAATAAACATAAATTTCGCCTAAGCTAAACACATATATTTGATCATATTTCCGACATCTTAAATCCAGTCTCCTATATACAATTAAACTCCGGAAAATATGCAAGCACAGGCATAACCTATTAATATTTTAATTGGAAAATTAAATTCCGTGTAAACATTTGTGATAATATAATTCAGAATTATGTTTCTGTCACTGACCATGAGTACAATAATTGTAAGGATGCTAGCTATAATACTACCTTCCATCTAATCCAGTCAGTTTTCAACTTTTATTTCCCTATAATAATATTTTGTCGTCAACTTTTCTAGAACCAAAATCCAGTTAGCAGGTGCGTATGCGTCATGATAATTGGATATATTTTTTGCATAGAACAGCCTTTATGTACCTCATCAACTGATTATTTCTGTCATGTGTCAGACTATTGTCATGCCTTTTTATTGGAGAAGACTAGCTCAACAGTCTAAAATTAAGGAATTTCGTACATTCTACCCCAAAATCTGGCTATCAATTGCGTTCGATTTCCTTAATTGTTTGCATAATTTTGACCAAAATATGGCTTTATTTGTGCATTACTAAAATATTTAGCAAACGTTTTAACAAATGCCACTAACATTTGCACGTAACATACATACACTTTCATTTCAAAGTAAGCTAGATTGTATAATGCGCTAACAAGACTCGGTAGAAATGAAAAGGAAGCGAGAATTTGGCATGCTCGGTTAACTAAGCGATTTGTTTGTCGCAGTCCCGAAATAAAGACTCATATGAAGCGGTTGTTGCAATCTCTTTAGACACATTGTCAGGGGCAGAAGATGAAGTGCTATGTTAATACTAGCCACTTTTTTCACTAAACCTATGCTCCGCTAAAAATAACTCAATCATTGATCTGGTGTACTACAACCAACGCGTTAGTTAGAAGCTCTATTAGGCATTTAACAAATAAGATGCGGTTTTAGCAAGCTCCCTGACTAAAAGCAGTATACAATAAAGTACGGTTCTGCTGTCAACATCTGCTTTGACCATGAGAGTTCTGTGCTTAACCAGGAATTTAACATGGCATTCAATTATTGGCTTTACACCATTTCATATATAATATTGTCATGCTTGAAATGTTGAATTTCAGCCAATCATTAAGCATATACCGAACTAACTTCTGTTTGCATCGGCCATGCTGAAGGCTAGACAACCACGTCCTACGAATAACTCAAACAATGAACAGTGTGTATAAATTGGAACAGCGCTCAATTATCATTAGAAGTCCAATTGATCAAATGGCCTAATGTCATAGTAGTAAATCGAAGCACAAAACTTTACTTCAAGAAACGCAGCGGTTGCTAGCTTTTTATGAAATTATGGTCAAACGGAAGATGGTGGCAGTAAACTATTAGTTTGGGTTGAGTGAAACGGTTGGTTGGTCCAGACGTTTATGTAGCACAGTGGCGAAATAAATGTATGCAAATAAATGCATGCGAATATGTTAGCAATCAATAAAAGAAATAAGGATTGAATTCCAGTGTCTAGTTTTGAAGGTACCAGTATGAAGGAGAGCGTTAAAATCATCAGGTTTTTACTGGGGAATCATGTATACTTGTTAGCTGATGATGTACACTGCTGTAAATTTCTATAAATATCTACTTTAAATACTATGATCACTAGTTAATTATTCCACAGATAGCCGAGAAGACACTAACTGGGTAAAATATTTGGTGTAGGTAGAAAACCTTCGCCACAATCCCATATTAATCATTTGATGTTTTGACAAAGTGCACTTGTTAAACAAAACCTACCAAAAGAACAATCATGAATGTTGAAATGACAAACCGTTTTTGTTATGCATTCACAGAAATTTATCCTATGCACGAACCGTTTGCAAAGAACCTAAAATAATCTAAACATATATATTTGGCAGGGGTTAGTTAAAATCACAGATAATATTGATGACACGTTCTCCTCTTGATAGCTAGATGAAACAAGGGTTAATCGTTGCAGAGTTCATGCATTCTGCCAGAGCATAACGGAAAAGTAAAACTTACATTCATGTCCAGTGGGCAGAAGAGCCCTTAACGTTTCAATAGTAAACATGTACGTTAAATGAGCACTGCGTGTCAACCGATTGACGGATTCTGAACCATTTAAGATAGAAAGCATTACACACGGTCCAACGTCAGCTTGCTTCTAACATATTCATGGAAGGCCGCTGTACTTTCTATCGCGCACTTCTTAGTGCAAACCTGGTGAGCTTGTTTGGCAAAGTCGTTGAATTTTTGTTTGCAAACAAGAAAACCTTTTCTAGTAGGATTTGAGTCTTGTTTGCAGTTTCTTTCAACTGTGCAGTCAACAGTGAAAGCACACAAACGTTCTTGTCTTGATGCATATTTCGTTGTGTCCGATGTTTCCGCAGCACAACTCTGTATTACTCATTCTTCTCGAATCTACTACATCTCAGTCTCTGGCACACGTCTAAGTTTACAGGTATGCATTTCCAATGAACGGTTGCTAACCCTTGAAGTTAACTCCCTCTGTAATACAAGTGGTACATCCCAAATCTATCCGGAATCTTCTTTAAAGATAATGTTTAACCGATAAATACGGAGCAAACATTGCAGCATTTCAACTCTCAATCTCACTGTTTGCTATCACTCAACGGAGAATGCCAACAATGCTTGAATAACCCTCACTTCTACTGGTCTGATATTCCCGGTAGCAGGTACGCGTTAATTGACACACTAACAGAGCGAAATGTTCACAGATCCACCGCAAATCTACCCTGGGGCGATCCATGGAACCGAGCTGTTAAACCATTGTTTGATCTGCCTCACGGACACAGGGGCACATTTGGCAGGCACGCCAGACGACGGACTGAAGATACACATTGCATTTACACAACTTCGACTTGAACCGGACAAATTAAAACAACATCGGCAGCACGAAAAATGCTGTTTGTCATTAAGTGTGAGAGCTTTACGGGCCGGGACACTCGCTTAGCGAGCGCGATGCCCGTGTAACTGGGTTTAAAGACATGTAACGCATACGCCAAACCTGCCCAAGTGTGTCTTAACTGTACCAAATCTATAAATGTTCCATGAGAAATTAGGGTATGATGCAATTTGGTTATTCAAGGTTGTATAGTATGGAAGCAGATTCGCTTGGGTTCCGTGTGAATTGCACCTCAGTAATACGGATATAAATCTGGCTTTCATGATCTCTGTAAGTGACCAACTACTAGTCCAGTCTGATGATATTATTACCACTAAAATCAAGACGGTCGGGGTATATCTAGCAGATTATTTGAGCCAGGCCCTTTTGTTAGGTGTTGTTTCAAGTTTGTAGAGGAAGGATTTTAACAACTTTGGTAAAACGAGACAAATGTCCCAGTGATTCAACTGATGCTTAAATACCACGGATGTATAATTTTACATTAATGAACCTCTCAGTTCGATCGGGGTAATTACACGCAAGCGTTTATCCTGTCCCAGCCTGAGTACTCCTCAAGATGAAAAACCCTTACGAATGACTAATGAGTCATGGTAACTGCCAATAATGGCCGACATAAAAAATCAGTGGCGGATCGGAAACTAACGTGCAAGACGTAGTAATCCTCATGTAAGTATCAACGGTTTCCTGCGGTACATAACCGATAAAACCAAACGTTATCCGTCCCATGTGGATAGGCACTAAAAATTACAATTTGTGCAAAATGTACTCTGTTTCTAGTCACGAATCAAGGTCGCCTTTAATTAGAGGCAAACAATCAGATGAACTCAACCATGGTGATTTTATCAACAACCTACCCAATCTGAGGTTAATCTTGCCGATTTAGTGCTGTTAACGCTGCACCTGAAAGATAAGCATTATGATGAGCTGGACTATTGTGCATTGCTTTGAAGGCCATCGTTAAATTAAAATCATTTTCGCTGTCCTCATTTCAACTCAAAAATGAATGCTGCTGCATGCGTATATTTGCTCTTATCGGCTGCGAACTGCTTCGTCAAAGTGAGCTGAACCATTCATGTCTACGGTTTTCCTGAAGCCGGTGCATGTCATGCACGTGAACTAATAACGTAAGCTAACGACCTATAGATGTATCTGAATGATGTGTAGGCAAGATGGTTGTCTCGGCTAGGTGCTTTACCACATTAAAAGGATATGGCCTAAGAGTAATAAATAAGAGTCCATGTCCAAAAATGGCATCTCAGCTACCGAAAAGTTAGCACATGTTTGGTTGCTGACAGTCAGCTAAGCTTTTATTGAAGGCGGAATGAAAACCGTTTTGGAACAGTGCACCGCCGTGTATATGACGAGCTCATACAACCTATTAATGAATGAATTGTGCAACTCCCTTACACTGTGTATAGAATGCTCGGATTTGTATTATTTATTAATCCGATGTATCTTATCCAGAACAATCCGCCAAACCTTTAGTCGACAGCTAATCTCGGGTATGCAAAACGACACGTCTTATCTTTACAATATTGGACTCCTTGCTAAATTCGCAGAAGCTCTCAATTATGAGCACTAACGCCCAGTGGCTAATTAGCGAACTAACCAAACTTAGGTGACGTCCGTACTCCAAAGATTGGGACCCAAATTACATTACCGAACGTTGCTCGTACCATGAAGTTAAGGATGCTGTGGCCGAGAAAGCATGAATGTCTCTCATCCGGAACGACCATCCCATCAGTGATCTGCAGGGTACCATAAGTATGACCCGGAAATCCCTTTAGCTGACTTGCTTTGGTGTCGTCTCAGTATAGCAAATAATTTTCTTTAACCGAAATCCGCACCAGAACTTGATTTCAACTTGATACTCATCTAGTGGGTAACATGCCCTAGGAAACGGCCATGTCCTAACCTAAGGAGATTCCAATCCAAAAAGATCCGGAGGCATCGGCATTTCCGGACGAACGGTTTAAAGCCAGATTTCACGGAGTTTACTATTTTTATCGGAGAAAAGCATGTGCAGCTTCATCAATTTTTGGTGTGTTCTGGAAAACAATATGTTAGATACATCACTGCTAGCAAAAATTTTCGACCCGCGTTGCAATTAGCTTCATCGGACTTACTGAGATTCCAGTTAAATTCTGCTACTATTAAGTGACTAGTGAAGGTTTGAGCGTTATATTAAGATTAGCATTGCCTTGTAACTGACTTTAGGTGATACTCATGCTTACAATCCCCAGAGCAGCACGCCCAAAAATCTCACGGAATCTGCTGTGGCAATTTTATAAAAACAGACACGCATTGCGTTCTTAACGCTTACCTTCGGTTTGAAAACAAGCCACATCTCATGCAGTCGGAATTTCACTACAAGTTTGCTCTTCTACAATTGTTTTAATTGAGTGGTTGGAATGTTGGCGGGAATGTAGTATCCGAGCATTTCAAGCAACGTATATGTAGTTTACACAAAGGGTTTCTCTTAAAATACCGGCATTTCACTTCAATAGCAGTTGGACTAATTGGTTTACGCTGGATGGACAAAAACGCTAGTGTTATGAACCTCAGATAACATCATAGGTAATTGCGGAGAAAAAATATTTCACATAAAAGATTGCAGTCGGCACAGATATTCATGTTTTGAACAAGTGGGAAGCTGTGAAAAAACACGATGTTCAATTTTGGTATGTTGATCACAATTTTGTCTTTGTTGACGGAATGCTGGTATTTAGATAGAACAGTGCCTAACAGTTAAATTTCGCAAGTTAGAACCTCCATAATACCTGAAGCGAAAAAAGGATGAAACCGATATTCGTGCATATATTCTCTAAGAACGACATCTTGAAGTACATGCCATGGAACGTGGTATGTATGTAGAATACGGGCTGGTATGGATAAACTATCTTCCATTTTCTGCCGTGATCTCAGACAGCTTTTTCTTTTAAAATTGGTCTAACCTTTTTACTACAATTATTCCTGAATAACACACTGGGAAGATTGACACTGATGAACGTAATTTTAAGTCTCATTAGTACTAAAAAGAGAGAGAAATGGTTTAAATTATACTCGATGTGTCGCAAAATCGATTTAACCTTGTAAGGCAATCAATGCGCTAGTCCGCATATCATGGAACCTACAGGCCTACAATTGATTGCTTTTACTTACCCAGGGCACGTTTTATATCGACCACCACAACAGACTCTGCGAACCGCAGAAATCATGATTCAAGGTGATGCAGCAAAATGCGAAATGCGAAATGTTGGTCTAGTTGATGACAGCTCAGCAATATATGCCTGCCTACCTACGATCTATGAGGCTTACGTGAGCAGGGAATAAAAGCTGGAGTTGGGTAATCTCATGGTGATCGACCTCATATTAAAGCCAGTTGTGCAGGTGTAAATTCCGTAGTTCAAATCCCTGTCGGTTCTGCCGATTAACTGACTGCATATGCACTGAACTTAATAAAGACATTGTAAATTGATAATTATAGGTTGTTCGTATTTATGGTACGTTACGGCAATTTCTGTTTTATATTAATCCCTACTGCATTCGCGTCGCATTATATTCTCAGATGGACAAGGATTAAACGCATGGTTTTCATCATGAAGACTACATTCTTGGACCAGAGCTCGATGTAAATCTTGTGCCTTGCGCGTTTTCGACGCAATTATTTTCGGCTGTTGGACATAACTATTCTTCTCGATGAGACGTTCAGAATAGCCGTTTCCCATAAATCAGATCATCCGTTAAAAAGTTATGTCCAAAAGTCGTTAGCAACAGTTTTATCAATGTATGTTATGGCTGCTTGGTATATAAATGCTAAAATGCGGATTGTGACGAACCTTTTGGCCTCTGGTGTGCGGACCGCGTATCCTTCTCCGAACCTTTTTTATTGATAATAATAGCCAGGTACGGTAGGCAGTCATTAGTCTTCTATTCGTGAATATTTTCACGTTGACAACTACGCTGATTAGCTGCAGCATCAAGCGCTTAATATATATCATCGAATATGTGGACACGATGAATTCATCATCGATTCCGTTAAGGAAGTCGAGGGTTCTCCAGTTAGTTGGCTATCAAGCATTGTATGAATGAATTGGTTAGTAATGGCCAATGGCTACTTAATCGGTTTGGAAGGATGAGGTTAATGTTAAAACTAGTTTGATACTTTCTGTGCAAGGCCACATAGACTGTCTGAGTATGTTTAGCGGTATACGCATAATGACGTTTTTGACATCAATCAACCGGCGAATGTTATCGGTTCTCCTGATTAAATAACAATATTAAACAACGATTAATCTCCAAGGTGCAAATAATTTGCCGGTTAGGTAGGTTCGATCGAGGAAATCAATGTGTCCGAAGAAATCGTTAAAGTTTAAAATATTGTAGAGTTGCGCAGAAATTCTTACTAACCAAAGCTCTAATTTATGTTTGAAAAGTTGAGTTTAGTAACAATGGTCTGAGTGCTATTTCTTAATTGTGCTGCAATGACAACACGTACAGTTGTTGCCTTGGCTAGCCAGTCGGCTTTTGGTATCCGTTAATGCAAGTATCAATGACTTAGTGCAACAGGACTCCGTCAAGTCGCCTAGTGATGAAGGCTTGTCCCATAATTTTGCAGCGCGAGTTCGAATCCACGTGGGTTTCTGCGTTCTCCAGGTATACTCAACTTGCGCGCGACTGGTGGTATTCGAACGGCAGTAAAGCGCAGTTACGGCGTACAGGCGATACATTTTTTGGAGTAGTTCCAAAATGATGCCTAATGCAGTCGTTTTTGTAGATCGACAGGAGCAATTTGCTTTCTTTGCTATGTTTGCTTAAAATTTTCCGAAGGGTGTCGTTATGTTCATGACTACTATGCGGTAAGCACTCGTAACGCCTTCAAGGTTTTGCACACGAACACCCAATTTTCGCCGTAAAATAACATAACAGCCTCCAGAGGGATGTCAGTCATTTTATTACCAAACTACTTGACAGCGTACTAGTCGGTTGATTGGATTTGTCAGCAGATCGAAAAAGTTAACAAAATATGCCTGAATGAATAGACTAATGTAGAAAGTTATTTTGTAATCTGGACATGGAAAGACTGTCTTTCAGTTGTAGATCACCAAGTTGCACATGCATTTCATTTAGCGAATAGTTCAAGTGAATGCTACGTATGCGGTTGACTATTGATTCGTAAACACAGGCGGTCACATGATAGGTTGACAAGGATGGTGTTTCCCCTACCATATTTCATTGGTTTTCCTTTCTGCTATTTCCAGTCACCTTAAAGAAACAAACTTTAATTAATCCGTTCCATACCACACGTGCGCGTTCTGTTCCGTTCATCAGGTAAGGACCACACATAACATTCTGGCTACGAGGGTAAACTACCGCGATATTGCACCTTCCTACATTACTTTTAAAAATTCCTTCAGAGAAACCAACACCTGCTACCTGAAAAATCTGGAAGCAAACTATTCTGTATTATTTAGAGCTATTAACACTCTTGCAACCAAAAGTGGTACTACCTGAAAGCTAAAAAATAAATTACTGAGAAAAATTCTGGGGGAAAATCGCTAAACACATTTTCATACCCTTTATGTCGGCGAGAATGCGACACACGACAGCGCGCTGGAATTCCTCAGCAAGTTACGTTGATCACGAAAGAACACATACTCTGCGTGGTACTCTTTCTCAAAGTTGAGTCAAAACCTAGAAGAAAATGTCACTGTTTTCTTTGCGCGGATTCAGCAAACCCTACCATGTTGTCGAAATAGTGCATTCCCAGCTACCAAGTTCGAAGAGTTGATGGTTTTACAGTTCACGATTTCCGGTATTCGTAAGGAACTAGCTAGTGAACGCCTGTACTCTGAAGATGAGACCCAGGTGAGCTTGGAGAAGACCTGAAAAACTGTTCAGTAACTGGAGAATGTTCACAAACAGTTAGCCGCTTTTTACCCGCAACAACATACAGACACAATCCAAGCAACTGACCAAAAATATGTTACCCCGAGACTGTCCGAATAGCCTATTACCTGTTATCGACTTGGAAAGCAGCATTTATCGGCCGAGGAATGTCCTCATAAACAGAGTATCTGCCGCCAATATAGAGAATCAGGGCACTTGATCCGAGTTTGCCTATCTAAACTTAGCACAGCCGCGACATCACGTTATTCCATGAGGCCCATAACGGTCGTTTATTCATCAGACAAAGACCAGCTAAGCACAGTTTGGAAGGCAAGTTTGATCATCTGTGGCATATACCTACGATACATTGTGCAATTAAAAATATTAGCCAGTTAGTTAAAATGGATATTGATAACGGTGCTTCAGTTACCATTATCAGTGATGCGCCAGTTAAAAGATTACCCAACTTATCTCCTTGTGAATCAACTTTGCTACGTACACTGAGCAGCCGATACCAGTTCCAGGAAATGCACTATTCATGTAAATTACCATGGGGTGAAGCGAATCTTACAGATAACTGTTGCGGAGAACAATTGTCCTAACTTACTCGGTCGAGTCTGGACTAAAGGCCTACCAAGCCACGCCACAGACAGTGAAATTCATAACCCTTAACCAAAACCATTGGAGGATGTACACTAAAAAATACTGACGTTTTTGATGACAAACTGGGAGAATTGAACGGATATCAAGCCAAAAACAAATTACGGCTGGGAATTAAACCTCGCAATTTCGGAGCACGTACCCTACCTGATTCCTTAAGATCAAAGGTGGAAGAGGAATAGCAAGAGATTGCAATCAACAGAAACAAGCTAACCGGTCCAATTCAGTGAGCAGGGAGCTCCGACATTTCTATTCCTGAAGCCGAAGGTTCTGTGCATATTTATGGTGACTATAAACGTACTGTTAACTTACTGGTAATCCTCGGATAGTGGATCCGTAGGCTACGCTAGCAGGCGGACAAAAGTTCACACTGATCCAACTCGTTCATGTTTAGTTACAGATGGAGTTAGAGGAGTCCTCTCGATCATACACCACGATAAGTACCCACATGGCTTTATTCCAGTAGAAACGATAAGTATTCGGAATCATTTCAGCCTCGGCTATATTCCAAAACATCATTTACAATATGATCAAATATATTATTTACGCTTACGAGTTTTTCACGATATACTAATTATAGGACGGACATATACCGAAAGTTTAAAATGCTCCGCACTGCAATCGAAAGTCTACAACTAAGTAGACTAAACATGAAAAAATTCAAGACTAGGATATTCTCAGAGTAGTTCGATAACCGGGTTACCGTCACAATGAAAACCGATAACATATGACAGAATAAATTTTCAAGCCCGTTATTGTTGCACCTGAACCCAAGGATGAAGCTGATCTCCGAGAATTTCTATGGATGTTTTCTCAATATCCCTCCTTCTTAACTAACGTGTCAACATAATTTACAACTTTTGTACGAACAGATACAAAATGGAGGTCCTGGACCTGTAGTCCGGATCAAAGAAATGCCTGCACAGATGCAACAAGGGTGCTTAGTGCATTGCCGAAGCTAGTGTAATTCCATCCGAGCCGGACTCTTGTGATGCAGTGTGATGGTTTCACATGCGGAGTAGGCGTACTTCTTTGGCACCAGACAGATTATCGATCTCTTCCTCTAGTGCCTTTTGCTTCTCGCACCCTGCAACCCACTGAAACCAATAACTCCTAACTGAGCAGAGAGGCTTCAGCGATAATTTTTGAGTCCAGCATTTCAACCAATATACTTGGGATGATATATCGACATCCATACTAACAATATACAACTTCTTTTGTTTCTTTGCGAGGAGAAAGAATCCAGCAGATGTCTTCGCCTCGCACGCAAAAGAAAGCACCACTTATGAGCGGGTATAACCTCATACTTCAGTATGTAAACGTGCCGAGTACTGCCAATACCGATACACTTAGTCGCCTCCCGCAACAGCATGGCATAAAACGAACAGTGAACTCATGGAGTTTGTTAAGTTGATGCAACACCGTGAGAAGGCACTCATCCGGAGTAACGTGGTGTGACGCTGGAATGACCGGGACCCTGTGCTTTTGATTGTAAAACAGTTTTTGATGATCGGGTGGCCTACAACCGCATCGGCCAAACTGACACAATTCGCCTTTTGGATTAATGAGTTGTGTCTATGCAACGGCTGTATATTTCGGGGCTGACGTATAGCTTCACCAGAAGAGCTACGGCTCCATTTGCTGAGGGAGCTACATGACGCAAACCCCGGCGTGAACAGGATGAAAGCGCTAGTACGTGCTTACTCTAAGTGGCGAACCTTAATCAGGATAAAGAGCGGCTGCTGAAAACTGGGAACAAGAACAAAATACAACAAAACATAGGTTTCCTGGACCGATTCTTGCTTGTCGATTACCACAGAGACCGTGGCAGCGGGTACACGCAGACTATTTTTGCACAATCAATGGGTTGATATTTCTACTTGTTACTGCTGTCCATACTAAATGAAGAGAAATACATTCAGTTCCACATGCGATTTCCGCCGCAAAATTTGCAAAAATGCGCTCTTTATTCGCTTTTTGTATCCCGGAGACCGTGTGCACCGAGAACAGGTCACCATTTACCAGTGACGAGTTTAAACAGTTCCTGAGTAACAACGAAATAGAGCACAGCAAGTCTGCGCTGCACCATCCCGCGTCGAATGGAATGGCAGAACGTGCAGTTAAGAAGGTAAAGCAAGGTCTCCTCAAGCAGACTCGTGGAAAACTACAAACTAAGTTAGATCGTCTCTAGTTCTTTTAACGTGCAACATAAACAGAGTAGAATTGGAAGCCACAGGCTGAGTTAATTTATGGACGGCCACAACAATCGAGAATGAATCTATTTTTCCGAACCCACAAAAATAATGGAGAAAAGCAGTAGAAAATGTGTGGCTTTGGAAGATAGGTGGTGTTATATCCCAGTTAATGTACAACTTATGAAGCCAAGCCAAAGTCCCCCATGGCTCAGTGGCTTAAGCTGCTGGCTAGTTGGCATCTGCCTGTAGCGGTCATGGGTTCCATCCCAATTAGAGGACGGAAGAAATGCGCAAAACTAACGAGCCAATATAAGGCGAAACGCGTCTGGTGCTTTTCCACACTAGACTGTTCTATGTGGCATGTTAACTACCGGGATGCATACCTTACAAAGATGACAAATGACATTCTGCTGCTCGCGAGTAATGTCTTCAAGTTCTTGAAAATTATTTGTAAACTCATTGTAGCTTTACATTTCTGCATATACACAAAATGCTGTATTTAACGGCCCGTACCATTATATCATTAGCAAATGCGATTGACCAAATAATTGATATAAAATAAAAATGAACTACATGAATGCAGTTAAGTAGCCCTACTGTCTCTAACCACATATTGGAGAATAATGGTTGGAAGCAACGTTTACTCACTCACCAGCGTTCTTTACACCGCGAGCTGACCTGTTCTGGTACATCTCATTTACGTACACTGCGAATCGCACTTGAAAGACATTTAAAAGTAACCTAATTTGCCCATGTTATACCCAAAACTTTTCACGACAGCGCCTAGAACAATGTCACAAAAACGTCTTGATAACTCCAAAGTGGTTGTCTGTCCACGGTTTTGATACAAAATTATCGCGTTTGCTTAAAAAGAGCCATTAGTTAAGTACGCAGTGTGGGGACAAATGTCGCATAATACATAGAGTAACATTAGGCAATATAAAAAAGTAGAAAAGCTCGCGAAATTTGCATGGTCGTACTTCAAACCTTTTATTAGCCATGATGAGATGGTCCCAGTAATTTGCTTGTAAGCAACTTTGCAGAAATGGTAGTTAATAAGGCCTTGAGAAATTAACATAACCAAGATTAAAAACAGTAATGCGCATATATTTAGTCTAAGTATGTTGTTATATCTGTGTGCAAAGTTAGGCAATTTTTTGATAGGATGTGTAAAATAAACGCGGCGTTAATGTACACACTGCATTCTAGAAGTGAAGAAATAGTTGAATTTCCGAGAGTGCTACCTGGGTTATCTTGGTGGTGGAACCGCCTTCAGAAAAAATGGTAGTATGCGTCATATGTTAAAGTAATCCCTAAGGTTTAAAGCTGGATAAAATGGAGGATTGTATTTATTTCCGACTCATTTTCTAATGATACCTTCATCTGCATGGAATTTCACCGGACAGTTCTGGTTAAATATTTTTGCGATACTTTATTTTGACAGCTATCTTAATCGAACGCCGCATGAATGTACAGGATCAAGAATTTACGAGCACGCAGGAGCAACATTTAGTACAATTAATGCACATAAGTAGTTGATGTAAACTGCTCGCGGGGAATTTACGTTGGCTGTGGCATTTTATGAATAACATCATTTTTAATGTATCTGGGGCGGCCATATAAATAAATTAGAAATATTTGAAAAACATTTGTACATATAATGTTTCAGTCAAAAGGAACGTCGCATCCTTGATATATTGAGATTTGATCCAGAAACCGCTAACCATTTGCGATTTGTTGCATTGGACCAAGCAATTTAATGACAGCTAAAAGGATTTGAAAAATAATTTCATAAAACGCGAACTTTCATAAAGAAAAATACCTGTATTCTGTTTAGCAACTTGTGCTCATGGTATAACAATGTGGATTCTTTTATTCCAGTGATACCAGCGCACCCGTTTCCATTTCTTTAACCATTTATAAAGTTTTCATTATTTTGTGTCATTTTAATTCCTCAGTGGTTTATATTGAAAAATGCTGCAAATGCAGCCATATATGTAAATGATCCTTAAGTTGCCTTAACTTGAAGCCTAATGTTTTACCTATGTCATAACTTATCAAAACTTTACCAACATCCAGGCAATTTCTCTTAGATACTTCCGAATTATCTTGCACATGACCCAAACAATGTGAGAGCACGTAGCAAAAAATATAACTATATATAAGTCAATAGCTACTAAGTACACAATAATAGCATATACAAAAATGTGATCTGACCAGTGCATATTGTATGCAGCATTTATAGCTAATGTTAATGACAATTTGAAGAAAGGTATATGTTTACTTTTTCAATAATGATTTTGCCTGAAAGTTTGCCTAAGAATTTAACATACTTTAACGCCAAGTACTCCTAAAGTTTATTGTGCCTACAATGAATAAGGAAAACACCGCTGCAATTCAAATCATGTGGTACATATGGTCCTTGGTAAAACAGTTATGGCTAGCAAGAAGACAATTAAAATTGCAATAACTCTGGTAGTTAAATTGTATCAGGGCTATATGCTAATAATTCGAAAACAAGCACAGTGTGCTCTTCAGTATTCAAAACCCCTAAATGAGTGCTCCTACCACCAGAAGAAAAGCCAAACTATGCCTTGGCGTGAATTGGGACATTATAATTATGCATAAGCTGTATAAAGAAGCTTGATTAAAGTCATGTATGTTAAAAAATGGTCACACATAATATGATGGGCTGTGATAAACGAGCGAAGCGAACAGGGATATTCTTGTATAAAATGGTAACGGGTATGAAATATCACCATACTTGGTGTCCACACATTATCAGCCCCAAATATACCATTCTCCTGATCAACTGCAGTATATACTGAGATGTAATGGGCAGGGTGATGGTAAACCCTGCTCACGAAACCTACTAATGTTCCAGTGTTTCTCATTAACTGTCAATTATACCTCATTCTTATTTTGATAAGACGATGAAACAAGGTAAAGAATAGGAGAACAGTTAGATGCCAATCAGGAAACGGCGAAAAATGAATCGAGGATCTCTGATTAGAAAAAACAATGGTTTTTTCTCTAGCTTAACAGTCTCGTTGTGCTGTTGGATTATATGTCACTATCCATCGACCTACGCTTTTGTCAAATAAAAATCCCATGACAGTAGTTTTAGCTGAGGGACTCTTTGGTTTCATCCTACTGGTCTAAATGGAATAATAAATTATGACAACCTGAAGCAAAAACTTCTATAGCAAGAATGATGGTCTGTTACTCTAGAGCTAAATAAGTAGATTAAAAAATTGGCACATTATACAACAGTATTTAGTGCGAACGTTTAGACCAACAAACTATTTTTCCTTGCTACTGTCTACTAGCTGCAATTAAGGAAGCGGTTTTCATACACGTCGGACGATATGAAAGGCCAGATAATGGTTTTGTGTTCCGGTATCATGTAAACACATTCATGCGAACGTCAGTGGGTGTTATCTTTGGAAAGCGTTCGTTTCATAACATTCGCAACCGCGATTGTTAAACAAACCTATTTAATTTATTTTAGCAACAAAGCACTCATCGATAGCATCCTCATCAGGTGAGACTTTCAAGCAGATTCAAAAGATACAATCTATTTTCCCTTGCAGATAAATGTGTGCAAATTCTCAATTGTGCATAAAGTTAACGTTGGCATTTCGTTTACAATTACATAGTTCAAAATCGGAGGTGATGTTCAACAGGGGATGCAATAACCCAGTTTGCGACAGAATGATAATATACCAATTTCATGAAGAAGTCGACACTTGCACTACCATGATCTGATTAATGCAAACACTGTTGTCTTTAACAGGTCGACTGTTTCTGCTAAGTACTTGAAACGAATTGGTCGTTCGATTGTGTGCAGTTGCACAAATTGCGTTAACCGCATTTATGTTACTACCTACTTTACAAGTACGAAAGCACGTTGGCTATGAGGTTGGATATTCCGCCACTAGTTAACGGCCGTACTTTTAGTTTTGCTCAAATTATCCTCATTTAACTTGGTGTTCATACATAAAACTGTGCTTTTCATGGTTTCGCAAATGTGGTGGATAATAATACCATATTGTTTATTTGATCATTTTACTACAGATAACACAACGCAACAAAGTGAATCGTCCAGTGCAAAATTAGTTGCAATATCCATTACCAATTTGACCTTATCTGATAGGACCGAGGACATTTAAAGTCACATAAAGTTCCAAGGGATGGGAAAGATCTTCAATTATTCGTGATAGCTTCTCGTGTCTTAACTGTTGCAGCTTCATTAGTCAGTGCGACCGGTTTCGTTTATGTTTAGTAAAAATTGCCTCTGACAAATACCACTTAATCATTTCACCTGGAAAATGAACTTAGAAAGGGTCACTAATTCCAGCAACAGATTAAATTTGCGCTGTTTTCCATCTTTTCTAACATCCGCTTGAATTTTGCAGCAACGAACCTTATAACGCTTCATGCCGATATTATGCTATCCATCTACACAAACTTTTGTTCAAATGTAAAATCAGTAGCAAAACTAGCAAGTTCAAATGTTCACAGAAAAGGGCTTAATCTGCCTTTGCATATCTAGTTTAAAAGCTCTCGGCCAAAGCGTATAAAACACCGCAAACGGCAACAAAACTGCTGTCCTTTAGGCGCTTAATGAACAATCTTGTTGTGGAAATATTTGTGAAAAATAGTCTTTAATCCTTAGTAAGATTAACACACAACGGCGAACAAAGGATTCGTCTTTTTTTCTTCTTATTGGATAAGTTGTGTGAGCGGGTGAGAAACGTTTCATTTGCCTACTTAAATCACCCAAAACGCATATGTGTATGAGCAAATTTCTCACGTTTCGACACTTTCATTTCCACGTCCACGGTGCCTATATTTAAAAACAAATCTACCACGCATTACATCAAGTGCATTAATCCATTTGCATTTCTTCATCGAGTGTCGAGAATAAGCAGATAAACATAAATATTGCGCCTATCGACACGCACTTAATGGTTTAGGTAGATTAAAAATGTTATTGATGTCATAAGGGGTACATACACGTGCGTTTTTCTACAGCGCAAATTCCATCCCACAAGACTTGTCAAGTCTTGACTTATTTTATCAGCCTTTTTTAACCAGCATTTCATTGTTCCAGCCGCGAAACTACAAGTTTGTGTGGATAGCGCTTATAGCATGGGCAGACTTGAATCGCATCTTGGAAACACGACCAACGTCTACCCATTATGTGGAATCTGCTTGCCACAAAAGCAAGTGTAACTGACAAATTTATGTTATTTCTGTTAACAAGTCGATGACGTCTAACTATAGAAGATCCAAATTATAAATGGTAATTCCAAAGTCCATTAATGATTGGTCGCTTGCTGTCAATTTCATTGTTCAAATAACTTAGATGTCAGCGATAAAAACCAAACAAATTATTGTCCGGTTAAAATATTTATTGTGTAAAATCACATCATACGCAAACGTTAACTTAACAAAGGTTATAAGTTTAAGCGCTTAGTTTACCTAAGGAATGAAGTTCTGAGATGTTTACGGAATCAAGTTGATAAATTACGGTTAGGCCAAAGATGGTTGGCACAGTAATTAAGAGAAAAACATTGCATTGAAGCTCGACTTGCAGAAGAATTAGTTAAATTTAGAAGTAAGGTAATATTGTCCAATGACCAAGGTAGTGGTAGCGGACACATGTACCGCTTTTGCGCACATAATTACGTCTTCAAATGGAATGCTTATAGCTTCAATAATGGAAAGGAATTAATTGCGGAATACTTAAGCAAAACATTCAGGAATAAGATATTTGTCTCTGAGCTATTCCCCAGAGTGTCTGTGTCCAATTTTATTTAGGGTCGACATGATGCATATGTTTGAGGATCATATTTCACATTCGTACACCATGCTCGATTTCAAGCCAGCAGAATATTCTTCCTTTTATATAAACGTTTTGGTACACTATTTTATTTCTCAAATAAAATTTTTAACTTGGCACTAATTTTGTTCTGTGTTATTGGCAAAGAACTGAAAATATTTGCTGTACTGAGGGCCAGTTCTGCCAATGATTCACCGAAAATAAATTATGAATAATTATTGTTTTCGTACTATTACCACTTATGATATTTGCGGCTGCTGAATTTAGGTGTATGAACCGCACATAGTTAATAGGTTAAGTTAGCTTGTTTCGTTTCATGTTTTACTGCGCTGTGTTTAAATACAGTTTCCATATATTTGTACCCTTGCAAGCAGCAGGGCTATCCTTCTAAACATCAACACCCAGTTGACAACCTTCGTCGAACACATAGCGCTTCACAGTCGAATTAGTGATGTCATTGTTCAATAGACTATATATTGATTGATTATGTGCGCGTACGAAAGTGATTTAAACCTTAAATAAATAAGCACTAATACCATTCGAATTTTAATGTAACCTTACCTAAATCGCGTGAAGCACTTTCATATGACTATTTAAAAACAAGAGAGTGGAACAATTGTCGATAAAACTAAATACGTTTACGAACACTCCCAATAATCATAAGAAATTCTCAGCAGCAATTCTTAATACAATGAAGCATAGGAATAATCGGCAGAACTAGAATTAAGCTTGCTTCAAATGCTTTAAATAATTACTGCGCTGCAACAATTTAAAGTAATGTTATGCATGCCATTTTACGACCCAATACAGCTGGTGTCTAGAAAGTAAAACTTTAAGCAAAGAGAAGCGTTCAACAATTAAACCAAATACTAAGAATTCATATCATCCATTTTACAGTAGATCCTGCCATTCTGTCTTATAATAGGGACAAACTCGGAATGGCTTGACATGCGTCGGGGGACAGTTTGTGTGAATAACGTTAGCTTAAAATCTATACTAAAGCTGAACGCGCATCGGTGAAATCAAAATACTATCCACGCAAACACTCAAGAATATCCGTCCATCCCGATTTCGTGTGTATTGGTAAGTACAACGTTTGTCTTTTTCTTGTCGAAAATCAATAAAAAATTCAAAACAAGTAATGCAGATGACCGAATTCAACATCGAATATTTTTTAGCGTTGGATTTAGCGGGTGCAGATTTGGCAGATGTCAAAAACTAACCATCGACAAAAGAATTCAATGTTATAGTTGGCTATTTCAGGTTATTTGTCAACGTTTCTGCTATGCACTGCTATTTAACAAAATAATCCGATACCATTTAGACTGTAACTTTAGCACTATATCATTACACTAGTCAAACTCAATGATTTTAAATCATTGCCATACTGCTTCGCGAAAGAATCAAATCAGAAATCGAGGCAGCTTGCAGATTATTCCTTAGCAACTTATTGCTCATCATTCAGTATAATCTGATATCTCTCGGATGCATCAGCAACACAAAGTTAATATCATATTAAAGGCTTACTAACGTTTTGTACAGAGCTGTTAGGTAAACTCAAATGTGAAATTGTTTTCTTGTAACGTTCCGTTGGATACGTTTTCTATCTCGAAAGTGTTCATTCCAGGCTATGCGATTAGTTTGAACATGTATATATTCAAGGTCGTGTTTAGTTGTTGCAGTGTAGTTTACAGCCACGACTTTACTGCTGTATCCAATGTCTAAACAAGTGCAGCATTAAATTTTGCTGACATCGACCCATCGTATAATCTCGCTTTACATCGCTAGCTGGGTCACGCCTCGCATCAGCTAGCCTGTTGTTTTCAGGGAACCGGTAACCTGACAACTTGCGCAACTGTTTACACTTGTGTTTGTAGACCTCTACTGTACTTCATCTGCGGGTCTAGGTAGAACGGCGAACATGATATTAAACGAAGTCAACTCGATGACGAAGCATAACAAGGCACAGTCGCACAACAATCGCCGCTACGGGGAAACGGTTCAATATAATATTTTGTATTCTGAATACAGCACATGCAAACACGCCACGGATTAAATGTGGGAAAAATAAAGAAAAACTGGACCGTTTTGATTCCACACTGATTGTTTGGCGTATGTGCTGAAAAAACTGATATCACTCCCAATGTACCTTTAACCTGGTCTGGATAGCATAGGTTCCAAGTCATTCATGGCAGATGCTATGAGTTTAAACGAACCGTTCTTTCGTCTTCCCTTGCGGACTCTAGACGACTTGCATTTATAAGACATGTGAAGACGTGGAATATTCTCCGCCATTTACAATGGAGGCAACAGTGCAGTGCCAGTAACTTACCGCCAAATTACTATTCTTCCTTTTGTTGTTAAACTCATGAAATCTCTCCTTGCAGATACACTTATAGGATGTTTAGAAAGGTATCATATCATCGTATAAGAGCAGCATGCATTCCACCAAAACCGCTCAAGTAGCACGGATCTTTTATTAGTCCGGCCTAGCTGAACCAAATACGTCGATAGTAGAAAAGGCAAGGTCGACAAGAAATTATCACCTTATTCCTTTTCAAACATTTCGGCGCTAATGGATCGGTGCCCCCATCCGGGGCCCCAGTTTAACTTGCCCTATTTCAACGACGTCTGGAAATGCGAACATTTGTGTCATGTTCGAACAGATAGAAGTTCCTTTTGGCATCCTTCACTACGCGGTACTTGGACGACGATTATATCTTTTGTTCACAAACCACTCCTCGGGATTTTTGGCCTTGAATGTTCTGCTCTGCGGATGACCCCAAGATTTGGCGGGAATGTAAAGGTATAGACGGACGAAGAACAGTGCATTGTGTTTTCGACAGGGCTTACGATTCGTTGACCTAGGACATGCTTGAGTTTACGAGGTGTGTCATATGAAGACCGGTGTGGGTTGACCTCATCATGAATCACTGGATATTACACCAGGGTAATTACCCCAAGTTGAGGCCACTGGTTCATCTGCGCACGCCATGCAACACAATCAAGTTTGACGTACAGGATTTGAAGCGGGTCCCTCACCAACTCTGCTTCGAGCGCAGGGTGGTGAAATTTGGAACAACCTGCTTGCAAACATAGTCGAAGCAAGAGCGGTGTCGGAGTTGAAGAAACTCTTAGCATCGCAGTTTTCCGCCATGAAATTTTGAGAATAATCACCAACATATTAGGTTGACTTGTTTGAAGGATATTGTATTGAGATACGCAAAGGCATCTCTGCTCGCTGCACTTTCTCACTACTTGGTATTCAAGTGTACAACTTTATATTCACCACCAAAGCAACGACCAATATTTACTAGGAGAACACGTTTTGCAGTGTGCTTTGCATGAAATTTATTTTGGAGTTCTCGTGCACTAGGATCTAGGAATTTCAAAGCCGGCTGAGATGACAGTGAAAATATACAGCCAACAACTGGGCTTACTGCGGTTGTTTGATACTGTCTTTATTTCTTAAATCCCTAAGCCTTGCAAGAGACTACACTCTGAGTACGCTTTTTATTTGTATTACCCCTGGAAGAACATGAACTCACTGCTCCTGAGAAGCCAAAACGGAGGGCGACAAATATGTTAAAGGACAGCTACACATTCATTACCAGTTTTGACTAAGGACTTTAGGTGTTTTTAGTGAACAGGGTCGTCTTCTGCGATCTGAGCTCATATTTATGTCTCAGATACGTGCAACCTTTTTAAAAATCGCCCAGAGCACTTCACTGAGAGGCAAATATTGGAAGTTGGCGACACTGTTTAACCTGTTAGAAATCCACCATAACTATTCTGGTGTTATGTATCCCAACTATGAGTCTTTCTTCCATTTTTCAAATATTCGCTTCTATTTTGTCCGAACTCTAAAGTTAACTTGATGTTTTATTACACTACTTGCGTTACAGACTTTATCCCAGGTTACTGGGAAACGTGACAAGGTAACCAAGCAAGATGTACACTAGAACATGGAAGTTTATTACAACTCTACGCGCCTTTTTGGTTGATACGTCAATTTTTAATCAAAATATTTAGCTACGGAAATTTCTAAGTGTTTGTTGTTAACTATGTGATTAACCCATTGTTTCATCATTAAACCCACCTGTGATGTAAGTATTTAGGTTTAGGTCACTTTTATGAAAACCTGTGATGTATACCCACCAAACCATTGTTTAAAATCGGGCATCGAAGAACTTTGCATTTTACGGCATGGGAACTGGTACTGACCACCATACTTTTTAAAGTTATCTAACTCAGTGTTAAAATATAAGGAGGTGTGGGAATGTGCATTGAAAAGTTATAATCTTCTGTAAATGCGCAGCATCAACATCAAACTTTGTGTATGTGTGCTGAGAAACCATCCGCAAATGATGTTGCCTGTCAGTTGATAAAGCAAGTTAATGGAATATTCTATCTGTGGCAGAAATAATGATTCAATTGTGTTGCTTCCAGGCGCTTAGAGATATGCCGATTTCGACTAATGGTTGCTGAGCGTCGCACGTTGCTGGCCATTTCAGAATCATTTTTCAGGACAGAAAATAAAAATGTCTATAGCCACCTCCTTGCATCAGTAAGGTAAAATGAAAAGCTATTTATTTATACTCGACATATATATTAAATTTTGAAAAATAAGAGTCACAAACATTCAGCACAGATTTTGGGGAAAGTTTGAAATGAATTTATGGATTGCTTTCCATATTTGTATGGAATCCGTTGTACATCTATGATCAAAAACATTATATGAAGGAGTTTCATGTATTCGGTGTACTGAGTTGGGAGCATTTAAGAATAAGTTTTCGTTGACCGAATCAACAGAAAGATTACATAAAATAGCAAGATTATATAGCGAAGGTAGTTTATGTGTGAAGCCAAAGTTTGGGTTCCATAGAATTCTGCATTATAAATGCCTCATTTTTCACATATGCGAGCTCAAATTTCTGGCTGAGATGGAGGCAAACGTTTTACCCGAACTCCTTAGATAATAAATTTAACGGCAAACCAAATGTGATCTCAGGATACACCATTGGTAAGGCCAGTTGAATTAGTAGGAAATCTCAGTTATCTGGAATCTGTCAAACATTGCAAGGTTAAATAAAACGGTGCCCTTTTAGAGTTCACCACAAATGATTATGTACGCTGGTAGCCATTTTGTTGACATACTATGTCTTCAGCAGAAATGTAATATATGGAAAACTAAAACATTACAGCATTCTTGCACATGCACATTTGGAGACGCCATCGAATTTGGAGCAATGAAATAATTGTTTCTAATTGTTACAAGCGGTTGCTAGACAATTTTATTAGGGTGCTAAGGGCAGAAAGTAAATGAAGAAATAGCAGTGTCGTTGAAGTAGAGTGACAGATACGTGAAACACCAATGTTTACCGCAGCACCGGTGCGAAAGTATTATGACATCTTCCGCTTTTTGTACTACGCTACTTCCATTATCCGCCGATCATGATCTACATCAAGTAAATTAAATGCGTCACTTGGTCATCAAGTGGATTTGAATCATGAAAAGCTTTGGGATTAATTCTGTGCGTCGTGAGGGATTTCCATTTCTGCTACACTCAAGTGGTATAAACGTTTCGTCCATATTTCAGTCAGCTGTACTGCGTAGCCTGATTAAACTGATTGCAACTAGGAAATGCTCCTGGTTGAGATTTAAAATATGATGGTAGGTGCGATTGGGTATTTTATGAACTGATTAACGTTTACGAGGTTACTCTGTAGATGCCAATAACGTCCGCTCTACACGTTCATAATATTCTGCCTGATTTGGTAGGTGAGTTGGTACAGACCTTCCAAGTTTATTGTCGATGTGCGCAGTGAGTTGGCACTTCTGTCAGAGTTTGCGAATTTTGGATAGCGTATTTCGCTTTCGACCTCAAGTGGGCAGCAAGTATTTGGGCAAAGAGTGAGGCTTGCAAATTTCCGACCGTTCTACAAAGTATTCTGAGTTGCATATTTGCATAGTTTGTTAACTTTTCGGCCTGCTTCAGAAAAATAAGACTAGTTTGCAATAGCACGTCGAGGCAACTGTTAGTGGACATTATGTGTTTCGCTGCAACCCGTGTTCCCCGCAACTTTCGTAAGTTGCATGGCAGTAGAGGATAAAGCTCGCTATATCGCAGTTAGCATTTAAATCGTGACGGCCGGAAGCAGTCCCTGTGGCACAATACCATAAGCTGCTGACTGACGATTCAGTCAGCTGGTGCACATGGGATCGAATCCCGATGCAGTTGATTGGTGCGCAATAATGATGATAGCCAACAGACTCCAAGTGCAGTCTATTGAGTTTTCGGGCATGTGGACGACTCTCTGATTTGGAAGAAGACTGAGAAAAACCTCTGTTAATTACATCAAAATCTCCTACTGATGAGTACATTAAATTATATCCACCTAATTATTTCTTAGTCCTTCTTCGTACATAACTAATGTTAATGGGTGTCGTGTTTTTCTGCTCTATCAATGTCCTCTGCAACGTTCCTGAATTGCATGGCGGTGAAAGGTAATGCGCGCTATATCGAATTGAGCTTGTAAATCATGAGAGTCCGAAGCTGTCCTTTATGGCAGAGTGGCATTAGATGCTGACTGGTGGTTCAGTTCGTTGTTGTACTTGAAGGGCAATCAAAAGAATCCGATGGATGCGTTTTACTGATGATGCCCAACAGGCTGAAACTGAAGTCTAGGGCATTTCCAGGCATGTTGACGATATGCGATCAGGAAGCAGACTGCGATGAACCTTGACTAATTACATCAAAATCCACTACTCATGAGTACATCCAAATATATCCGCCCTAACAGTTTATCAGTACCATGTCATACATAGCACATGTTAGTGGACGTCGTGACTCTCGGGGCCAACACTGTCCTCTGCAACGGTTTTATCTTACGTGACAGTAGAGGATAAGGCGCGTTATATCGCATTTGGTTTGTAAATCATGTCGGTCCGACGCTGTCCCCCATGGCCCAGTGGCATTATTTGCTGACTGGCGGTGCAAGCCGCTGGTGGTCATGGTTTCAAATCCTGATGGATCCGATAGAGGCGCAATACTGATGATGTCTAACAGGATAAAATTGCAGTCTAGTTTTATTTCCCGGAGTGTCGACGACTATCTGTTTGAAAAGCTAGCTGCGAAATATCTTAAATAATTCTAGCCGAAGCTCCTAACCATTGGAACATTAAAACATATCCGGCTAAACATTTCCAAATCCTGCATCGTACATAGCTACATATATTGGACGTCTTGTCTTTCGGGGACAAAGCTGTACCCTGCAACTTTCGTAACTTGCATGGCAGTAGAGTATAAGTCGCGCGATAAAGCAGTTGGCTTGTAAATAATAGCGGCCCGAAGCTGTCTACCGTGGACCAGTGGCATATACTGCTGACGGGCGGTGCAAGCCGCTGGTGGTCATGCGTTCGAATCCTGATCCGATGGATGGGCAATACTGACGAGGACTAACAGTCTGCAACTGCGGTCTAGTGCTTTTAGGGGCATGCGTACAACTATTAGATTTGGAAATGGTTGCGCCGAACCCTCAATTAGTTTGACAGTTTCTTTTGCCTACCATAATTTTGTTTTTGTACTATGTTATCGTGGTTTGTCTGCGTCTGACTGTAACTTGTTGTATTGGATGTTTTTAAAGTTTTATCAACAACCCCTCTTTATACCTATAAGTTCAAGTTCAAGTTATCATAACAGTTATCATAACAGCTGGTTGAATGCCATATTTGCTCGTTAGATCCAATGTAGTCCTGAAAGTGATATGCTTTAAAAATTAGTTTAAGTTTACACAGATAGTTTGGTGTTGGCGCAGTTTACTTCTTGGGTGCGGCCGTGAGAGTTTGAGTGGCAAGTGCAATAGAGGAACACGTCACAGGGAAGTCCACCTGAATATACAGGAAATCAGCGCTCTAATTAACCATCTTCTAACACTGTTGTGCGATTGCTTGAGACGGTATACGGTTTCTTACCATAACGTTCTGTGTAATTTCGTCAAGAATTCGGTGTCCAAACTTGTAATTTTTTAGATGATTAAATATAGGGATGTTTCTTCGGTTAATCTTTAATTATCTGCATCAGTGTCGACGAATGCTTGCCTTTACGAAATAGGTTTCTAATATTCTTTACTTGGTTTGGGGCTTTGCTGAGAATCACGATTGAATTGGTATGATTTATGAGGTTTCGTTATAATACAAAAGCGACAATGCTGTTAATAAATTAAGTGGGAGCTCCAGTTGGAGTGTGGGTTGAGAGCAAAATGCCTCCTTCAGTTTCACTGATGAATGTATTTATTGTATTTAAATCCAATGGATGAAAGTCGCAAGTGGGCAGTTATCTTCTACCTGATCACATAATTGCTCCAGCAATCATAAATATCCCAAACTACCTTGTTGTGGTCACAACCCGGAAGTTAATTGTCAACAGATAAATTGATGGAAAGTATTTACAAGTATTTACAGATAAACTTTGTAACTTGTTGGGTCCAGCCATTAAACTTGATAGATAATGTAATGTTTTCTAGTCCTCCAGCGGCAATAACATCCGACTTGGTAAACTACGTTTGTTTTTAATCTCCGCACATAACTTTTGACATATAGGTGGCACCCTAGACAGTATTTATTGAGTTTTTTGTGCTTTTAGTGAGCATCGCGGAGCGGCCAATATATACATCTAACTGGAAGATAAATAGGGGAAACGCCTGTCTTATTGATATTTTTGTTCACTGAATATAGCTTGATCAGCATCAGTATAACGGAGCTATATATCAAAGCGACTGCCGCGATGACGTGAACGATGATTACTGTACAGTTAGCAGTATAAGACATTATGCTGCACAACGCCAACATCGAAGTCGCACCGGGACTTGGTATTAGGAAATTCTCATTGATTTCTGTAAACAAATAAGCGAAGTTGGCACACCCGACTTAGGTAAACTTTAGTGAATTTTAACAAAAGCAGTTTTCCTATTGAAGGCCGGATTATAAAGAAAGGGGTGAGGTAGGTTTGACACTTCGGGAATGTATACAGAAGTTTTGTTGCGGTGCAGTTACAACACACTAAACGTAGCACTGCGTTGGATAAAGCTAAGCACATACTTACGTAACTAGTTCCTTCTTTGCCGAATAATGGAACATCATGTCGCCTCGTTTGATGGGGTGAGACGCAGGGAACATCCTAATCAAAAAACGAACTTTCGGAATATACCTTGGCGGACGTTGCCAAAGCATTGGACTATCTTTTAGTATTATTGTCCTGCTGTCAATCAGCTAGTAAAAAAGTGCTTTGGTTAAGTTATGTTGAATGCACCTCACTATTTGGTATTCATGTACGGTAAAAGTAAAGCATCAAGGGTTGTACCCTCCGCGGATTTGGATAATGTTGTACTAGGAGGAACTTTATTCACATTTTATTACCTCAGAGTGCCACTCATAGTGTATAAAATATTTTGATTGTGACCACTTTTGAATCAACACTAGGGCACGTCCATTTTCGATTTATGCGCGTCTATTGTTAAAAGCACGCTGAAATAGCGTTTGCCAAAATGCTGCTATTTCAATTATTGTCACCGTGAAGTTATTACTCCAATAAATACTTAGGATGACCGTCTTTCTTCAAATTTCTGGAGTATAATTAGCGTGGAAGACGAGTGAAAGGCTATTTTAAAAGCTTGATATTTATGTTGTTTCAACATCTAAATAACCAGTGCCATTACTTTTTCGTTACATGGAATTTATGCATAACTATTACAACAAAATCTTTCCTCTGAAGTTGCTTTTGTTTGTCATTTTAGTGATTGATTGACCCACATGTAAAGTTTGAAAAAGAGATTGAGGTTGGGTTTGTGTATGCAAATCTCAGAAAGTGGAATTATTTCAACAAAGTAACCTCAGACCAAGACTGGGAGAATGACATTTGCTTTCGCATTATTAAATTAGGTAAATCTTCTTTTCCAAATTTGTCGTTAACTGGGTTGCAACTTGAACCTGGGTATAAATCAAACAGTAAACCAACATCACCATAAGCTATTTGGCTTTGAGCATAAACGTTTTCAGCAATAAACATCTAGGTTAAAATGCCAATCAATGCTTCTTTAATCATTACCAGTGAAAGAAAAATAACATGGTAAACATGACGTGGTTCTAAATTTGCGAGCATTGGCTTGAAGCAGCCTAGCGGACTACTGTTTAAGCACATTTACTTGTGATATTTTGATGATTGCAGCTAATATATATAAAGTTAACATAACTATGGATAAAAAATAGATGAAAAGTAATCGATAAGAATTTTGTTGAATAATGTGATAGAGTTGAATGGCACTTTGGAACGTGTTGCGTTCCTCAAGTTTGCACAAATAAATAAATAATAAATACAAGTCTATTTCTAGACTGTTGCTGTTGTCAAATTTAGTCATACACTCGCTTCTTAACTTTTAGTAAGACGAAAGAGCATGCTATATTGCAAAAATATTTATATATGTATGCAGAAATAGGGTTTCTCTTTCTTTACTAATCCAAAGGTCGGTTTAAAATAATATGGAGTGTCAAATATTTCATCTGCATAAAAACAGGTCAGTTAAGTTTGGTCTATGAATGTGTTAGCTAACTACAGGCAGCGAACATGCTTACCGCCAAAGAGAGATGGATAACGTAAGTTGATCATATAAACATTGCGCTGTTCTATGAACCATCCAAGGTACAATTTATATACTAAGACCCTATCGTGCAAACAAGCGAAACATTTCTAGAGGAGGTTGAAACACGTGATAGCTAAATCTGGACAAAACATCAACAATGCTGAGCATTCCATTTACCAGCCGCGGGATGTCAAGAAAAAATAATACGAAATTTTGCCTTCGTTCGATATCACCATACTCTTCACCTTAATATGTCAAGCACAAGCAAAAGAAACTATGATACATTACTTCAAAATCAACCAGGCTCAACTACAGCCACACGACTAGACAGTTTGTGGGAACCCCTGAAGCTCTGCATGAATTCGTGCTTCCGTTTTGATAGACAGATATATCATAGTAATCCTGATAGCGGGGCTCATTGTCAAGAACATAATTCCGAAATAAGAACGATTTCACCGCCAGCAATCAATCCGAAAGTTTGGATACACTACGCAAACGACACATTTGCAATTGTAGAAATAACAGCCTCAGATCAGCAGAGAATTAATTAGAAGCATATTTGAGGATATCAGCTTTACCGTTGAATCGGAAAAGGACAGTAAGTTACCATTTTTCAAGTGCTGGTCAACAAGATTAGCAGCGTATCAAAGCAAAGGTGAGTAGCTTAGATTAAAGCATATAAAGCAGATATCAAACTACCACATAAACTACCCGACAAACCACAAAAGAGCTGCATTCAAACCTTGTTTAAACGAGTAAAAACCGAATTGTGAAAGCAGGTATAAAACCGTATAAAACACGTGTTCCGAAGCAATGGCAACTGTGACGAAATGTATGTCTGACAAGCAGGATGTAAGCTTTGTACACGAATCCGCAGACAAAATATTCCCGTAAAATGGAATGTTTCGTACTCATGGGTTTCAACGCATTACTACGGGGAACATAAACATTTTGCTATCGATAATATAAAGGTCTTGCTGCATAACAGTACAATGTAAGCAAGGAATGTTTTGGAAGCATGGCATTTATTTGTAAATTCAGTCAATCGACAAATTGAAATGATGGCGATGAATCTCATGTTCCATTGACGGAATATGGCAAAACAGCATTAGACCAGCGGATCGCAGGATCACAGGAACGAAAACACAAATGTCAAGAAACAAATAATAGTAGTCTAGCTCATAGTTCATCTTTCCATATGAGAAGCAGAACACGTACCAAAGTCCCTACCAATAGGACGACCCTTTTACACAGCCAAGCAGAGGACATAGAAAAAGCACTCACACAAAATCCGCGCTCACTCACGTAGGCTTACCTAAACAACGCTACGCCACTTCACGCTATTCAACAAAGCACTGCTGATGTCAAGTTGACTGGAAATAAACATGAAAGCTGAACCAGTTACATACACATATTCCAGACTAATACTGGTATTTCATTCACTATACTCGCAGTTATAACTATGGTAGTTCAACTGATTTCGGACGCATTATGCACAATATGTTGGCAATGTTTGTTAGGCTACGTGACTGCCTTGTCGCTCAACACACCTTTGACTACTGCGTATGTGATGCTTCCTGATAATCCTTCATAATGCATGTCCAAAGGTCCAGCTTTAACTTATTCAGCTACTAAAAGCTTCCAAAGTTTAGTGTCTGGAAATCAAAATGCAAACACATAATTATTGTTTGACTGAACTCTTCCAGCCATGTTAGTATTACTGTGAGGTGTGATAAAAGCAAGATAGATTAAAAATGCATTCTCGGGGCGCAAAGTGTTCATTCCCCGGCCGCAATAAAAACAGTTAAAGGAAAACATAAAAGGTTTTATTTCAAAGAAATTGGATTTACTTGTTTCTCCCCTATTCCTTTTAGTGATGAAAACGTGAGTAAGTTTTATTCAAACACATTTCCCTAGAGATATATTCTGATTTCATTATTGGTCAAGGGAAGTTAAGTAAATAGCAGTATATATGATAAATAAACCGAAACACAATGGAAACTCCAGACTGGATGCTTTAAATAATTACAGCTAATACCCGAAGTCTTTTTGATAAAAGCAAGAATAATAACTACTTATCGTTAGCAAAAGATACTGTATAAGCTCGGCATATTCGAGGTTTAAATTGTTTTGAATAACTGCTCTGCAGTTGAGTAATAAATACAATCGAATGCTTAACCATTTACCAAGCATACACGAGTTTTTCGAAATAAACACTTACACAAATATCCCGCGCATTTGGACATTACTTTAGCTACAGCTCTTATTGATGTTCTGGCAAAAATAACAAATGCACTGGGATCGGAATCTGAATGACATCATTCAGCAACTGACTTATTTTAGTCCAAATAGTATTTGTAATTAGTGGAATAGCTTTATAAATGTAATACCATCCGGCGTACAATGCGGCTTAGGATTACGCGTCGACTAGAATACTGGCTTTAAAATAAACAAGACAAGCCAAAACTTGTGTTTGTTTAAGAAACGCTTCATCTGAACTACTAGGAGTATGTCAAGTTCACGTGGACAAGAATAACAATAATGATTTGAATGTTCGTGGAACTAGTTTAAGGTCCCATGCATCACATGAAATTTTAAGACCTAATGACACAGAGCAGTCTTGCGGATAGCTGAATGGTTTATTTTAACGATGGGGCACACGAAATATCAGAATAAACATCCTTGGTGTCATGACAATAGACAGATGAGATAGAGGGGCATTGATTCCCGTATTGAATACGCAAGTGTGCGGAATGGAGGTTGCGGTGTACGGAACGCTTGACACTAAGAATCAAACAGGGTCCCAGTGGCTACAATGCCATAGTTTGTAAAAAAGCAAGGGTACGTAAAGCATTTGCGAAAATCTTCTGCCAACCTAAGTGGGCGCCGTCCAGGTCAATGTGTTTATATTAACTATACTAATTGTCTGTTAACTGACGGATTTCACTGAGTACCGTATCGTAAATTTCTGATACTGCAAGTTAGTAAATAAATGTTTTAGCGACCAGCTTAACGGACTCACACTACATTTGAAATTTAGTTAGAAATGGGAACTAAACATATTGTTTTAAAACGTTGTGCCGTTTATACCGACTTAACAAATCGTTTGCACTTTGAGGAAATAGGTGACTTTTTTCAGTTCACAAAATAAATGTTCCCTTGTCATCATTGACCACTATGGAAGGCTCCTCTAAGCATGTGTCATATATATATCTAATAAACGAACAAGGTGTATGTATATATATAGCAGGGTAATTGATAGCAAACAAATAAGTTCGGAGTTCATTTCTAGTTGAACCAATCCTAAGTCTTGCAGTTTTCGGTCCGTGTCATCAACTTAAATCAAATACTTAGGTTGTTAATTTCACAGACCATTAAGCGCGTAATACAAAGGAAGAGGAGAGAGAATAGATTAAAATATTTATGATTGTTAAGCAACTGGACCATAAGCGCAACCGGTAAAGCATGATTAGAAAGAGGTAGAACCTATTTTTATTTTAATGATAGCGAGTATTTTTCTGCGTTAAGTAATTCGTAGTGTACCATTATATAAAATTGGGCATTGCGAGATACCAAGTAACCAGTGTCTGCATTTAAGAAAAATCTATTTCAAATCTGTCCACGAATACTTGAATAATTACCAAAGCAGAACCAGGTATATGAAGGGGGTCTCCGTTCCAGATGTTGAGATGTTTTAACTAGCCAACTGTGAGTAATAAAACCAGAGGTTACAAAAGGTTCAAACGTCAAGACCCGGAAGGATAGGTTAATTAACAATGTGCTAGTTCCTCGTTGAAATACATTTACGTCAAGTTTGTCATCGTGGGAGTAATATTATTCGCTACCAGGTCCTATGCACCTGTTATCTGCTTCTGGTAGACGTTTTCTGAGCCTTTAATTTGCACTCGATTTTAGGAGACCACTACTTTTTAACTGGGCTCACTATGGGACTAATCGGTTCTGGGTTGTTGGATGTTAGCACAAGATATTCCATCAGTGACACAAGTTTTCAACCTAAATGAAAACGCAACGAATTAACCGCTTCGTTTTCTTTCCAGAAAAGTATTGATGTTTTCGAAAACCTCTAAACAGATTAACGCCCAATTGCCTTATATAAATCTGATAGGGCATGCATGAGTCCTGCGATAAAAAACTGCGTCAGTTCCGGCATTTTGCATGGTCTATTTCCGAACAGTTCTTAGTTAGAATAAGGCTCTGTTCCGAGTAGGGGGGCACTGTTGTTCCAGTGTTGATATGCTAAGCAATGCACAAGGAACAAGGAACAATGATAACAAATCAGTTGCTTGACAAGTACCGCAGGATGGTGAGGGTAAAACAACATTTATCAAAAGATTAGTGAGTTGTCTGTTTTAGCTTTTATCTAGCAGATACTTTGCTAACTAATATCATTGTAAGTGAAAATCGTATGTGAAAGACGTGGCAAACTGAGGACAGTTATAGTTGTTGCACACGGTGAGCACTGCGAAATCGAGAATACTCACTTCTGTACCACCTCCTCAGGTGTATGTAACCGTTTAGACGGTTTGAAGGGCGAATTAATATATTCCAAAGAAGCACCATTTAGGCATTAAAGTGATGGGCGACAGGGGCAAAATCCAACAACATTTTGCAAATATCCAAGGTGGGGGAAGAAACAACGAAGTTTGGCGAAGAGTTTCAAGGTTGGCAAACCCGAAGAGAAACATAATTCTGCCAGCATTTCAGGCGGCTATACTGTGTACACAACTTCAGAGGGTTATTTCTAATATTGGTGTTATGGATGAGTTCCAGCAAGTGAAGGCAAAATTGGTTAGGGTTAGTCAATGTTTGCTAGACTAATATGAGTTCGTCGCGTAGCATCCGGTTGCGGACGCTTAAAACGCGCAATGACTTCAGCTTTTGATGGTAGGACATATCTTGTAGGCTCTTCTAGTTCTTCTTTAGCCCTGCGTTGTGGTTTCTCTATCACTTCTAAGACACGCTTCTATCAAAGTTGTCAAGCTTGGATAGCGTATGCAACACGAGTGCGCGCATAAGAATTGTTCGTCATGGGGAAGATGGACGACTCAAATATTTCGTATGCTCTCCGCAGCAAACGGAGGTGCTGTTTGGCTATTTTTGCAGCTGCTCTGACTGCTTTGAACAGTTAAGGTCACTTTGAATAAGCACACCAAGGTCGCGTTCTTGAAAAGTTGTTTGCAATACATGTGACACAAGTCAATGCACGTCGTAGTGCCTCTGGCGCAAATGAACAGCATGGCACTTTTTTACAATGAACCGTAGTGTATACATAACTGACCAATTTGTAATCGTGTTTTGGTCACGCTGGAGATTTTCGTAGTCCTACTGTTATTTGATCGCTCGCCATAACTTGATATCATCCGCGAAGAATAGGAAATCGTAAGTAATTTTCCTTGCCAAATCGTTTATGGAAATCAAGAATAGACGGGCCCGAGTACCGAGCCTTTGGGTACGCCACACTCTTCCATATTTGCGTCGGAAAGGGATTCTCGTACTCTCACTTCCAACCGATATTCGTGCAGGACATTTGCTATCCAACCCAGCAGTTGGTCACCAATGCTATACGGCTGAAGTTTATGGAGGAGAATTCGATGGTCCGAGCAATCAAACGCTTTTGAGAAGTCCAGGTAAATGACGTCAACTCCTGCTCCACTATCAACTGCTTCAGTCCAGCTGTTGCCTATCATTAACAGGTTAATAGTACATGAGTTCTTTCGCCGTTAGCCGTGTTGCTCTGGTGCAACCATCCTGTGGTATTCCAGATACTGCAATAGTGCATTAATCGTGGCTTCTACTTTCTACAAAATATTACACACTCACAAAACCACCAATACTCTAAATTTACCATGGCCCTTTGAACACTTAATGGACAGTTACTTCGGTTCATTGGGAAGTGACGACTGTGTGGGCCAATCTGCAACACAAGGACAGGTACTGTGAACGTATTGGCAATACGTCGCGAACCAAGCAGAAGTCATGTATTAAATTGCGCACCTGATGGTCACTCCTTGGGTTTCTCGGTTGGTTGAGCAGCGGAAGGGCTATCCGTATGTCCAGGGTTCCAATCCCCGTCGAGGCAGATTATTGTGCAAAGTTTAATTGTTGATTCTACTTTCCACAAAATGATACTCACAAAACCACCAATATTCTAAAGCTGACAGACTCCATAACCATAGAAATTAAAGGGAGTAGTGTTATGGGACGTTAATTCTTTGGGTCAGTGAGACTATCCCCTTGTGAATAGGAGTGATGACGCCTCGCTTCCACATTGTTGGAATATGGTTCTCCTTCATACAGAGTTAATAGAATATAGCTAGACGTTCCGCTAGATAACTGGCAGCTACCTATAATGTCCGCAGTCGAATGTTATTGACAAAAGGAAAGCTGTGGATACGCAAGGGCAACAGTTTTATTGACATACTTTCTGCAGTAAAAGTAATATTGGATAAAGCTGCGTGTGGGACAATAGAAACTGGGATAACTGTTGGTTCCGTTAACATCTGGAACGTTTGTGAGTAAGGGAACCGTAAAAGATAGACTGCTTCCGTTGCTGCTCGCGTGCACCCGTCAGTTGTGTTCAGTGCTATTATTCCGCGTTGCACCTTACGAAGGCATTTAACATGCCTGTATAAGTGTTTGCGGTTCGTGCAGAATCTCTTCATTAACTACTGCTGATGCGTCAGCTTGTCCTGGTGGATCAACCTCACCTAGAAGTTACGCTATGCCACAGACATCCAGGATTCGGAATTCGGGGACTGCTTTTGAGCTGTCCATGCTAAGTCCATCAAAGACGTGCACTTGTATGTTCTGCCCCTCAGAAAAGACTTCCTTCTCTTTTGATGATGGAAACACTTATGCTCAGACGTGTGCGTTATCAGCATGGTAAATGTATTTATGAAATTGTCCAATGAGATTTCCGGGGGGATTCAGTTAAGAAAGTAACAAGCGCAGATAAGAAATTGGATTGCATGACCGTTCACACTTTATGAATCAATACTCTATTGCGGGAACTGTATTTGTTTAAAAAATACAAAATCTTGCAACAGTAAGGTTAACTAGTTTTACTAATACTGACAAGTATTAGGGAAATTGGGTTATATTTTAGATATTGTTTTTCGCAGTCACTTAGCCAAGCAGAATACCACACGTCCAGATTAGCACCAGACAGCGTTCTCGGAATTCTGCCTCATGAGACGCGGCATATAGTTGCCAACTATCAATCACGCAAGTCCGCCGCCATCAAGCATGCTTAGTGAGACTAGTTGTTGCCATCCGGAATTCCTGCGGTCGGAAACCGAAAGAGGTACGATGAACGCGCCCCACTAACGTAACCCAGAATTTCTGAACATTAGCCTGGTAAATTTCCGGAATAACGGGAGCCTGCGTGAATGTGAGGGGGACTACGACGAATTAAATTTAAGGTTGCCGAATTCCCCTTTCTCCTCTACGTTATTGTGTCCCGTTAGGTTTAATTTCCAATAGTTAAAACGTTAGACAATTTAGTTTAAGACCATGAAACTTATTAATATACTTAGGTGGCTTACTGGTATTGAAGTGATAGACTAAATAACACAAACCGTTGGAATGGTGTTTTTTCACATAGAAAGTGGAATTAAAGTGATGATGTGGCATGTGCCAGTTAAAGCGTAATTATCCCACTCTGGAAGAGACCACGCTGACGAGGAATTTCCTCGAGAGCAGTCGCATCTACGTTCGGCTAATTATGATGTGCATACAGCAAGGGAAGACTAGTTCTTGTTAGACATTATGCAGCTACATTGTCAGCCGAAAATGTGCTGTCCAAAAGCAATAATTTGGCTAGCTACTCTCTTCTAATGTCCATTTGGCAAGTGACATTATGTACATTAGGTTGTGCACCAACGTTTCCGGTAATGCCTACTTGCCATTTTGTCGGCTGTGTGCTTGGATAAAATTAATGTGATCGCTTACATCATGGTTCCTGTTGCGGATATTAAATGTCAATAATTGAACAGTGTATCCTTGCGTATTTATGTATATTTCTGTACTAATATCGGCTGTTTAAAATGAATGGGTTTTATTTCCATAAAACTTCATGTTTGTTAATTGATCACTCCTTTAGTGGGTTTTGCTTGGACCCGAAATTTACCCGTGACATACTTAGAAATCCTGTTTCCTCAACAACGGTGCATTTATCAGATTAAGCTAGGGCTCAATATGGGATCCGTTACGCAGTAACATATGGGTGTAGATGCAATCTGCTTTTCAAGTGACAAGACCTCCTATCAATGTCTGGGCAATTAGAAACTCAATTTTAACATCAAAAATAAAGACATCTGATTAAAACAAATAGGAAAGCTATCAAATTACAGATCCACTGACAGAAAATGGATGTTTGAAATCGACTATCGTGTCACGAAACCAAGGTACATTGTCGGACTTAACAAATTTTGTATTTGTGCCTTTAAATAAGTTGTTGATTTTGTCGTCCGGAGTACACACATATGATATGACTGATGTTCAGCCCGTTCATTAAGTTGATAATACACGAATTATTGAACCAGTAAGTAATTTGACTATTATTATGGAATTCTGTAGGCATGCTTGGTTCCCTTCAAAATCATGCACATAAGCGTTTTGTAAATTATGCTTTTTATGGGAGAGAATCCTTTAGGTTTTAAGGGAGCGGTACTTGTGTACATCGTTTTTCCACGATATTTTTATTAGCACGTTCCTAATTTCACTTCGCATACTCTCTAAAGCGGAAGAATAACACGAATTTCGCTCTATACATCATCGCTTAATTATATTGTGAACACCTATCACGCGATATACAAAGTTAAGCTTTCGGCTGCATAAGTTTGAGCGCTAAATCTCATGGTTTTACTGACATACAGCAGACTGATTAGCTTGGCATTTTATATTTTCGAAACATGTTCCTCTGGTTATCAGTTGATTCAGCTCTTATAGCAGTGTTTTTGATCACCCTAGTAAACAAAGTTTTTGTACATGTTTAATGAATCGACTTAGAGTACTTTTAGCGGAAAACAGAAGAACATCAGGCATTTCTACTGGTTGGCCTGAAACTCAGGTCAAATCTGTTGAAATTGCTCGGATTTGCTAACAAGCACTAGGTTGTCTCCCTGAAGTATTCTACACAAGGCTTTAATCGTTTATCAACCTCTTATTGATAAGTAGTTTTCTCAAGTAATCAGAAGATCCGCCACCCAAATCAACGCGACGAACATCCTAGGTGGGGTATGTCGAAGCGAATATGCAACGGCTTCTCAAATTTGTTGAAACGGATCTCAAAATCGGCGATAAAAGCTCTGCAATGTTTCACTCCAAATGAAAGTCGAGGTTATTGTAACTAGATGGGTATCCAACATAATAGGATTTTTCAAATCTGTGTTTGAAGAACTGGCTTGGAAAACTAATCAACCACTAGATTAAGGTGCTGGGTGATTAGACGACTAAGCTGTAGTCTTGATATCAAATCGAAATAAAACGCTGCTCAGATCAAATGTAACCTACGCTTTTAAGTGGAATTGGCACATAGACATATGTGAGAGGCCGAACTAACCGACGAGATGCTCTGACGGTTGTAGACATATACTAGTAAGCATAGTTCAAAGGAGGAATGATACATCCGTAGTTCGTGTTTTTAATATCACATATGATTTTGGGTTTCTTACAAAAACGGGCTAAGCAAATTCACGTAAGTCTACAAAAGGTAAGCGCAGCTGACCTTAGGACAATGAATGATACTCTTTCCCTTTCACTGAGATTATTCTGCTATGGTCACAACAATTCGGATTTTTATTATTTATTTGTTTGAAGTGGCAACATAGGGGACCTTTAAGAGTTTAAAACCATTAGTTTCTTTTGCTTCTTGCGGATTGCTGGGCGGCATTGCCATTAACAATAGTAATGCATGCTGCGACTCCTCAGCTTTGTTCCGCGCAACAATCGGAGTCGCTTAACCAATGCTTATGCTGACCAGTCATCTACTTTACTGTGAATCAGTTGGGATTTATGTTTCCAGTACCGAAATCTTAGTGCTGGATGAGAAACTTTGAATGGAAATGCAAGTAAATGCACTGTATTTGAATTGTCGACTTCGGGGTGCAATGAAATTCGGATAGCTGGAGTGTGCGACGCAACGGAGTAAATAGGACGCGTTGCTCTATTTTTTCGCCGATGGGGGCTATGTACTCAATCGCTTAGTGACAACTATAGTCTAATTTACTTTTACAGGTCACGTCTATGTGTTCACCATTAAGTCAATTGCTCCCTTAGCTAACAGCAGGTTTGTTCTGAATAGTAGTTGCTTTCCTACGCATATCTTTAAATGGTATGTCAACAAAAAATCACTAGGGTTCATTTTCAATGTGCAACATGCATTGGTGACAAATCCCAACTGTAGTTTAAAACAAAGGCCTGTCCGTATACATATGTTGACACGTGCATTGGACACCATTGTAAACCCTGACATATAACAATTCATATGAAGAATTGCTGGTGAGATTCACGTATTTTGAGCAAAATCCTCATGTATAACCCTGACTTAACGCCACTTTTTCGGTTGATCCAGACAGTAAATAGGTGAATTTAAGACAATGAGGATATTATTAACATGATGGCGTCATCACGGTTTTAACTTAAGACAATCTACAGCCAAATGTCACTCAGGTTGCAAAGGAATTTTTATCGATGTTGTTTGAAATTAACATATACATACAACGAAATATTCTTACTTGCACAAGCATTTGTCGCAATTTCCCCTTGGTTTCATATATATTTCTGATTTATTGCCGCAATGCACATTGCATTTTCGAAAATTCTTTCATCATCATATACCTTTGAATATATTTAGCGACATTTGCAAACCCATGTGTTTTTGTACACGAGCTCAAGTTTAAATTTCAATCAGGCTAATTCTGAATATTTAAAGTAATTCAGGGGACATCGATGAACTGGACCAGAAATAACTTATGCAAGCAGGGTCCCTATTATTATCCTTTCGTTAAAAGCAACGATCACTTTAAAAAATTAAGCTAACTTGTTTCGATCCTTTAGTGCGTTGCTTGTATATGTTTTGAAGGAGAACCAGGCCTACTAACATCCATAACAAAGGATAAGATAAACTATAGGTTAATAATTACTTTTACTTAGATAATTCACAGAGTACAATTGATTTAAAGTAAAACGCTCGAGATTCGGACAATATCTTATTATTTTTAAGAGTAGCGCAGCTTCAAAATTTACATGCAAAACCTTTTACTTTACGCGTACATGTTATGGGTACTGATCGTGAGTAAGGAAAGCTTAATGTTTTTATTTGAGTATTAGAGTCAACAGCTCCAAAGTTAACTATTATTTAAAATGTCGATGGAAGAACCATACGAGAGTCTACGCTTATCTAAAATTGTCCGTATAGCAGGTCTATCCGCTCCATCTGTATCTGAATCCATAACACTTGGTAGCAATTGTCACTAGATAGCAGCTTGAGTAAACTTTCTAGGGAGGAAGGTAGTAGGCATTCATTATCAACAATCTAATTGTTATATGACACAATGCATACTGCAATACTTTGCAATTTGCTTGGTCCGAAATTTCTAGAAATACTTGTTAAGTTTGACGGCTCAGGCGTCCATGTTCCCGCCCATCTTAGCAGGCAGAGCGAAATATTTTGTCCAGTAATTGAAGGGACTTCTTAAGTGTATATATTTAGTTGTTGCGCCTCATGAATGCACGTCTTCGTATATAAATCAGTTACTTATAAGTAACAGACTGGTTGTTCTAATGCTTTCCTCGGTAACTGTCAGTAGTCACGGTTTACAGTAACTATACTGCTAAAACGTCGGATGTATTTTATCCACTAGACTGTTATAACAACATTATAATATGTAGATTGGCTTGTAGCTGGCTTGACTATATTCGCCGAAGTTCTTAGAACTTTTTTCTTCCTGAACGATAACTAGACCTGCTTTATTGAAATAGATGCTTATGATCACAATTACACAGAGCTGAACTGCAATTAAATTTGCAGGTATCCTAAAAAGCGCAATATATTGCTAGACAATGAGGATACTAATCCAACTGAAAGTAAAATATAAATGATCTAACCGACAGTTTTAGGAGCCCAAACATACCCAAGGTTTCCTATCTAAACTGGGTGCACAAGCAGACTGCCCAGCGTGTGAATACCTGGAAAATCTAGTACAATTCAACGTATAAAGGGGTCATCTTAATACACCTAAACAGCCAACTTAGTTTCCTATTTAAAAGACGTATAGCTGTGAGCACTTAATAGAATATGCAGAATGGCACTGTTTCGATTGAAAGAACTTGCAGTGAAATCTAGTTCGTTCTCGAATGAACATTCGGCATGATAGTCTTAGTCATGGCTTATACGCGAATCACATATACCTAACCTACGAACATGCCTCGTATAGTTTGTAGACATACGTTTAAATTTAGTTAGAAATATACTAACTAATAGTTCAAGTACACTGTGAAAGTTATGTAACGTTTTCCGCTGATTTTAATGACATAATTGTCCGACGAGGTTTGCGTATACGACACCTAATACGGTGAACTTGTATCTGTTAAGGCAGAATTTAAGGGAAACGACATTGGCAACCCTGCATCCACACAAGGGATGACGAAAAGGATTTTAATAAAATTAAATAAAATTAAAAAATAAAATTAAAAAAGAGATGAAAGAAAAGATTGATAAAAAATTAATAATTAAATAAAAATTAAATACGTTTACTCGGTTAGATTATGACAAGAAAGTACGTGCATTAATTAGCAACACAAACGATGATTATCCTAAAGTAATTTAAAGCAAATAATCAACAGGATAAACCTCAAATTGTCAATCAGCATTATTATGCAGCTTAGCTTAAATGCATCTGTACTGGGGATAATAAATTGAGCACATTTGATTCAAAAAGTCTGTTTCGTTCATTCGTTTTCTAATAAGCTAGAGCCGTTAATGTGAAAAGACTAGCAGGATAAATTAGAAAGGGCGGATTGATTTATACTGTCAAAATAAAAAAATTATTTTAACGGTTTTTACCCTTTTACTTTTTACGGAAACTACAACATTCCATTTTCAGCTCATCTTTTAGGGATAATGCTTACGTCCGACCACGGATGTTCCAGTAACTTCCGTATCCGTCTACAGTGTGTTACGCAATTTGTGAATGACTTAATTTTTGCTCACATTTACTCAGATAATCCACCGCCGCTAACTCAGAGTTCTCTTTTCACCCATCTAGCTAGTATGTTACGCTTTACTTTATATAAAACCAAAATAAACCATTTATGACAATCAGTAAGATTTATGTCCTAAACTTTGTTAATAATAACTAGGATTGTTCTCTAGCATACACTAGGCGTATTTAAAATTTGATAGTTCGTTTAATAAATTTGTGAGTTTTTTGATCAAAAGCTGCTAAGCAGCTAGACTGAGTGTGCGAAACGGAATACTGCACATGATACTGACATACATTGTGATAACATGCGGGGAATTTATTTCTCTTTAATTATTCTTTGTAATTACCAAAATGCAGTTTAACAAGAGGTAATCTGTGTCTTCAGTTACTCAAATACACGCGATAAATCAATGCTGCTTACTGAAGAATAATACGTTTGCATTTTCTGGAAAAATTCCTCACGCTCTCTGCAAAAGGTGGAGTCCATTTTCTTTAGTTCAACTTTTAGTTTTCCTGTAAATTGTAGACATGTTCCTTTTGAACAAGCATATATGCCTTTTGACTCGAATACGACGGAATCTGTGAATTGTGTTTCTAGTCCACTTTCGTTAGTTTTCCTACTAAAGACCTGGATCGGAGTAGAATCCGAAACACCAAAGATTAAATCAAGTTGGCATTTGTTGTCATTAATTTAAAGGTACAGTGAGATACTGGTTGATTACGGAATCGGGAAGGATTGACTGTCATGACATTTACTGAGCTATTACTCATCTAATTGTAAACATTCTTAAGTAGGCTGGAATGGCTTTATGAGAAAGTCGATCATCAGTTGCTTGTGGATAAATGCTTTGATGTTCTCGGGAGTTTTTAAAAGTACGTTATGCATTGAACAGCGGCGTCTCAAAAATTTTGCTTGCGATTATGTTTGCAAAGAGAACAAGAGAGAAGGTGTGGTAGCAGGCGATCTCTCGGAAAGTAAATAATTCACAGAGGGAGAAAAACGTGAGTAAGCAGCGGTATATATTTACCATTAAGAATATTTATATAATTCACGTAAAAAGGCTAAATTGTAGGCAGAAATTAAAAACGGCTTTCGTCAGTTTTCCGCTCCTTAACTGGCTTTTCACTCAAATTTGCTGACCAATATTAACACTTTTCTTTTTAATATTTGTTTTACCTAAACACAGTGAGTCATTTTTCTTGTAACGACGTTTTCTGTAAGGAAACGTAGTTTAAAACTTCGATGAGCTAAATTAACTGCGATTGTTATCAAACAAATGCACTACCATGCTTTACTCGAGTAACATTTCATGTCTGTTAGGTACATCGCCGATAAACCTCTTCGTGTTACCAACTGTGTAGTCTGGGTAAATCTCACTCCAGGGAACGGTTCGGTGGCGGAGTTCTAAGTCCATGTGGATTTCGAAGTGACAAGCTATTTCCAACAAATATATGAGTAACAATATTGAAATTTGCCGGGGTTGATTTGCCACTGAAGGAAGTTACTACATTTTGCCCGTCTAAATGATCTTGCCCATCCGCGTACTTCAGTCATCCATCTTTAATAGTTATGTTGATCGATACTTAGGCCGACAATCGGAACGAAAACATGAATAGTCAAAACAAATCAAGGAATGATCTATACAGCCAGATAGATCTCACCTATATGCAAATCCAATGACCCGGCTCCTATATACTTATTCCGTACAACATTGGTTTAGTGCTATCAGTAAATAAGTAATGTTTCTGCATATTTACAGATAGGTTCTGTAGCCTTCCCTTGATAATGCTTATGCTGACGGGCCTCGCATCGTCGAAAATATGTCATATCTATAATAATTTTTATTTCAACCTTGAAATATTTAAGCAGACATGAAAAAATATAAAGAAGTTGCATGCTCCTTCTATAGCATATAGTTAGTTGAGAATATGCTCATTTAGATATTACGAATTCCTGGGTGTAATTATTCTTGCGTACATTTAGGTGCGACTGTCAATTAAAAATGCGTGTTATTCCATTCCGCCGTGTTGATTAACTAGTAATTGATTATTGTTTATCTTGGGCCATTTCATTCCGTTTCTCTACTAACGTACCAGTAGCGAAGGTTTCAAGGGCAGCGAAATGTTAACTGATTTCGATAGAAATCATTGCTTCAAAACCAGGTCTACAGGCAGGGGACTGAGATTTGGCGGTCATCGTGTCTCCTCACTAAGCGCATGTACCAGTATTTCCTTACGTGTGTGCACAGTAAATCGAAATATTCTCCCATGAAAATTTAGCCCTTCACAGGAGGGCATTATTCACTAATCAAAACCTACGCAGAAGTTGGCATTTAATCTTTCAGAAGAATCGATACCAATACCTAATAATGCTTGTATAGGTCAGATCTATTAGTGTTATGTATAACTACACTTTGGAAATTGGATTATGCGCTTACATTTTCCTGTTTACATGAAAACCATCGGTCGCCTTGGATGATAGTTACAAAGCAACGGAGCAGAGCACTAGCACTCCATTCCAAAGCAGGTAGGTAATGTCGCAGAACTCGGTGCTGCAGAGACAATGGGATCGTTTGCCAAAGTATGCTCAATCAAAATGACAGCATTATTAAGTTTTAAAGACCTTTATACAAATAACTAGGTCAGTTACATAACTAACGATATCGATACGTCAATGTGATTTTTGCTTTGATTCAGTCAAGCAAACTCACGTCAGCGCTGAAAATACGAACCAGCCCGCGTAATGACGAAGATGCGTTGGAATTCAATCATCTGCGTCGTTCGCTTGCTTTGCTTTGCTTTATCATCTAGAATCCTTTGAGTATGAACATACTCCGCAGATGAAAAAGAAGCTGCCCCACTCTCAGAAGTTCGTCTTTGTATTTCGCCAAACGGTGTACGCATATTATCAGGTGTTCTTGGGCCGTTCACCATAAAGTAGCGGGTAACCAAGGTGACACACTAGTCGCAATAGGAGGAAGCTCCTAACTGCACTTGCTGTTCCCGCGCTTCACGATTCGCCAGATCACGAGGCGCAAACACACGACCTAGAGCAGTGGTGCTATATTCGCAAACCACTCTTTCTGGAAAATGTTATAGCGAAATGGTTGGAAAGAACTCGTTTATCACCTAAATTAAGGGATGAGGTTCATGATCATCGTATATGATGTTACATTCGGAGGTGATGCCACAAGTTCTATTGGAAGAGTAGTCAAATTTTCGAGTCAGGTTATAACCGAGTTTCGATGAGGGGCAGCAGGCAAAAGGCCACAAGTTGTTAGCAATCCTATGTAACATGCACCCACCTTTAATTGCTTAATTTCACATTCCTACAGATAGATTAAAACAAGAGCACCTACTGCGCACATATGTACACAGCGAACCATGCGTGAATATCCTGCACTTAACCATTCTTCGAGGCTATGCCGCTAGATTAACATTCATAATCCGACGATCAACAAAAGATATGATTAAAGGTCGGCCACATAATGTAAATTAGAAATCCATCAACGCGCTATAAAAATAAAACTCTATCGTGCTTTTATACTAACACCCAAGACCTTAGTAATTTACCTGACATTAGAGAACTTCATGCATCACCACCGCTGGAACTTTCGTAATAACGGAGACCTGGATAAACATGATAACCAATCCTGAGATTAATTTACCTGGAATGTCGGCACTGAATTTGCGCGTCCGGCTATCATGAAGACCATAAGAACAATGGCCCCTGTAGCTGCCTAATACTTTGATTCATAATAGCAAACATTCCTATAGATAGCCCTTATCACCATCACTCCACAATGCCCACAAAATCAGCTCCACCGACTATGATATCTGCTTTGCTTTGGTTATCTGCCCAAACTAGACCTACTTGTAGGATCCAAACATACCTTATTCTGTAGTATGCGGCAACTATTCGCATAAGGGACAAATACAAGACATACATTTCTATATTCAATAGTATAGTAAGAATATCATCACTAACCACTAACTAGAGACTAGGGGTAGAGACAAGCAGTCATCCGCGTTCATAAATGCCCCTCTGAAAAATTAGCCCTGTTATAAATCACCTTCACTCGATAATCATACGGTTCAACGATTCCTGATCAATCCATATTAGAATCTCATTTCGAATCATTCGATCCGTAAGCATTTATTTATCACTACTTTGATCGCTAAGGTTCCCGCATCGATTCATTGCAACGCCAACTAGTCACGTTAATTCTCAATAAGCCTAAATTACGCTATCATTTTTTTTTAGCAATCACGTAGTGCACAAGACTATGCTCGATTCGCTGCTGACATTGAGCTACTGGTACACAGTCTCCAATGTTCTATTCTGCGCCTCAATCCGCGCTTCAGAAGAGATAATTAGGGATATCGCATTTATAAGGATTAAGTTGCAACGACCAGCAACAGTCACGACTGTAACAGTAAAACCGATCAACTACACATGGCGAACAGGCTAATAACACAAGCTCTGACTCTCAAATTATTTTAACGTAAGCTAATAAAGTTGCGAACCATAGTGCAACCTCCCACCCAGAATGCTCATAGCCCATGCAATAGCCTTGCACGCCCGGCTAATATTATAAATGAATACCCAAAAACAGGAAGCAAGATGGAACGAAACGTTGTAGTCACAGCATTCGATTACCTTAAATCAAAAAGTAAAAAAAACAGTCAATAATTATATAATCACAGGACGTTCTAGAATCTCCAAGGAAAGAGCCCGCCCTGGCCATCTATATCATAATCATTCGCCATAAACCAAAACATTAATGAGTCGCTACTGCCCACGACCGGCATTCACATGGAGGGTAACAAAATTGACCGTCAGAACGGGCGAACGACCTTTCTAAATCACAGAGCAGCCAAATACTGCGCCTGTACGTACTGTAGCCAAGCAGAACGCGCAGCGCAGCAGAACGCTTAGTGCCTCAAATATGCAGTTATATCGACTATTATGGCAAGGACATTAAAGGTAGCTTTCACATTAACGTGCTCCAGATACGCTTGCAACTGATTAATAAGCCTAACTTTGAGGTACGATAGTAATAGGATAATACAAAGCCGCTGCAAATGAAAAAGAAAACGCTCGTTTATTTTTAACGCATAACGCAATTCTGATGTGCGCCTTACCCAATTCTTGCCTATTCCAACACCCCAAACCTCCCCCCTCCATCATTCTAAGAAAGCAGAGATTGCGCACGCGCATTTAAATGCAACTAATAATACCAGTCCGAAGTTACCATTGCCACCTATTCGCTAGCACCAGTTTTAAAGGCTGCCTATAGCTACAATAAAAAATCCCTAACCATCGCGCTAGCACCACTCTTCGCGCTGACAAATTTTCGCCAAGTCATCGCCAATAGACTTACTAAATATTGATGCCGCCCACAGGACAGCCTCCATACAATCCAATACAGCTAGCCGGCCAAGATTCACCGGCTCAGTTAGCTCTTTTGCATACAGCCTCAGCCTCCATCAATTACATACAGTCCCTGGTAACATTTTAATTGCAACGGTTGATACCGCACACTTCCGGCCTCCTCTAGCCTACGTATAATAATCTATTGATGCTAGGGGAGTTACAGCCCCGCACCAGCCGCCCCGTAATGCCCTATTATCGCCTTTTTTGGAGTGGGTGGTTTTACCGGTGGTTGTAGTTTTTAGGTTGAGGCGGTGCTGACATGCTATAAACCAAGGCGAACGAGCTAAGCCCCAGCCAATCATAAATTGCTAGCCAGGTATAAAAACGTCGCCCCAGAATATAAAGGCCCGGCCCATTTCTTCATCTTGCCCATACAAACACAAGCGTCTAGGTATGCCCTAATCGACGAGTGCCTAAGCGCACCTTTCCAGAGTACGTCCGCCCCCATGAATCAGATCATAATCGTATAATGATATACTACCCAATTAAGCGGCTCTGAATAACTTTTTCCTCTATGAATGCGTATAATAAACTATAGCTAGTTATCTACAATTTTTACAGAAAAAACAACGCAAAGCGATATAATTTGTATCGGTACTGCATATCAAGTGTTTATAGCATTTCGTTATCTTTATAATATAATTAACGATATACGTTCAACCAAGGACTGATAGCGAGTAGAAAGTAATATAACAGAAATCCACAAATTTATACCTCAAGTATTCCCTCAAGATAAAGACAAAGGGTCACGCGTTATGACTTATTTATCCATTCAATTCAGTATTCCGGCACATAATACATCTTACTCCTCAGCTGCCATACGGTTCGCAAAAATTAGTAATTTTTCAACACCCAAGTTTACCAATATGGATTATCTTTAGTCTCTGTATGCTTGCTTTAAATACCACTCTGTATGAATCTCCTAACATGTATTTCCTACTGGTGCAAGCAGCCGCTAACCCCCCTGAATAATGATATGACAATATCCATATACCAAGCGGTATTCTATCATCAAGTGCTCGCTCCTTGGACACCTTCAAGTAGAATAACTAAAGAGCACTAAATAGAACTGTTTACCGCCTAAAATGTTCGAGCTTCAATATCTTAAAGTGAAGACCAGACTTACATCCGTTGATAAAATTAGTGTCTGGAAACTGTCAAACGTTGTCCATCAAGTCCTATCCATTAAAGATAAAGCCAGCTGCAAAAACATAGAATTAGAGCACGCCAAATCAGCCTACACATCCAATAATGATAGTCCCCCAGCTTGCAATTATTGCAGCTAGGACCGCGCCCCTCGATATCTTGCACGCATCTACAATACTCGCACCCCACAGCTAAAAACGTCAGTCACACTAGATTATATAATGCGGGTGCAATAAAATACTAGAATTTACATCAAATAACCATTAAGATTTTTTTTTTTTTTTCTCGTACTTGAGAGAACTAATCTAGCATACTCAACAGTATATATCTCAACGTGACAACAAATAAGGTATATATCCCCTGCCTCTTCCTTATTGATGCTACAGTATAACTCATCTCATTATCCAGTTAGCGTTTTATAAACCACAAAGTTTTTAAAAACAATGTGAGGCGCAGATTATAGCATACATGCCCTCGCGAATAAAACTTTCGTGTCACTTCATACAAACATATTTTCATATATATCAAAACTGTTAACACACCTCATTGGACTAAAAGGAAATGACATTATTTCAACAAAAATGAATTGCGATACACGCACATACTAGTTTACCCCACTAAGCGACATCATAATCGTGCCAGTCACGCGTCAATGTTCGCATTAAAGAAAAATACACAGACTTGACATCTACTAGTAAGATCTTAAACTTAATTCAGCTACCGATGTAAAAATCAGCCCCCTAGTGCGAAATGTAACAACCCACTAACGTACAGTTGGAAGTATACGCTTCGCAAATGTGCTACGCTTCATATAAGCCCCTTATCATAACCCAATTAAAAGTAAACTATTGTATAAACTACCGCACCACGTAATAGCAACGACAGCTACCGCACCATTGCCGATCTTTGATATACCGAAACAACAATTAGCGCAACTTGGCCCTAATCATGATATATGAACAGAGGGTGTGGAAATCTAAACATAAAAGATTAACATATATCAAACCGCGATCTAATAAATTCGGTCTTAATCAATCAAGAGCAAATCCAAGAGAAGATAACTACCATACCTTTAAAAGTTCGCTTTACGCACGACTAAAAGCAGTACGATAAGCATACCTATCATACTATGTGACGCGCATATAGCCTCAGCGCACAACAAGAAGTATATGCTGGAGCTAGTAGCCTCCCCATGGCCCGCCATAGCATTTAATGCTGAACGCCCGAGTATTCGTGATGCACAAAAGCCAATACAATAAATAATTAAAGCTGCATTGTAACTCTTACAAAGAAGCCGCCAACCCACGCCACGCCTCGTTGAGCAACGTACACCTTAAAAGCCAGCCAAGATAAATTGTATCCAATTCCATATCAGTACTCTACGTAATTATAGCTCATCGCTCTCATCCGGCCCCAGATAATGCGACTATCATCATTGTTGTCTAGCCATATGTAATAGGCAACTCGAGCATCGTAAATAAAGGCGTACAACATCATATGAATGAAAGGCTCCCTATACTAAAGCCAATCCCCCTGCGAAAGCTTATTCTATGGCGCCTTAACGACTCTTAGCGAGTGCGACACACCACAACCACCTGAAACAGCGAGCTCCGAGTAATACATAATGCTACATAGCTCGTAGCCGCTGACAAGGAAACCCATCATAGTTTAGTTCCTACCTAACGCCAGCGACTAACATATTGCAATAAGGAATTCCGGGCTCCGAGTGCCCTATAAACTCCGCCCTTTATCCGCCTCCATGTACATACAGACATCCGCATGCCCTTACAGAGCACTTTGTCATATTGCAGTTGTTATACTTATTACTAACTACGTAGCAGGTAAACCAGCTTCGACCGACCTTCTAGCTGCAGCCTGCAAATGCTATATTAAGTAGCAACCTGTCACACTCTGTAAGAATTTTACCCCCCCGTCTGCCGAGCAAAGTGATCTGACACGACTAAATAAGGTATTCGCAACTGTAGGCTTGTAACGCATTACGCAATGCAGATTATATCCGAACCATGATGCCTTTCGGTACACTGATCACCTAACTTGTCCGTCTTCCATGTGACTGATAATATAATCAAATGATGGCAGATTATGTTCTCGTTCTAGCTAACAGATGACGCGTAATTTGCTAATTGCATTGTTGAAGCACTCAGTCGAATAAGCGATTTAATAATCAGACTACTAGGAAGCCAAAATCGCATCGACCTGGCGTTTACACTATGACAATTGGTATACGTTGAGGGCATTCTTTTTTGATCAAGAGCAAAAAATAAATCAGTTTTTAAGGTTCACTGCGTCACCCATTGGCACGCCATCGAGTTGGCGGTATAGCCTGTTCCGTAAGTAAAAACAAAATTCTCTGTGCACAACGGCAAGAAATCTCTTAGTAGCTCGACGGGAATCGGTAATGAACCACCGAAGTGTTCAGCCAGTTAGCAAACACATTCAACAGTCTCATGTACTGAGATTCTAGGGAATAGATATTGAAATTATATAGTTATCCCAGGTATTTGATGATATCGTTATATAAGCTAGAGAAAAGCCAGCACGCGTAGATCCGGCACAACATGACAGTAATATGGCTGCACCCACGGAATCCGCGTATAACTGAATTGCAGTGTTGTATTCCACTTTTGCTTCCTGATTACTATGTAACACGTGTTCTTTCTTTGTGAATTTTACACCAGTAATATTCATTTGGTATAGTTTACAATATGTGCACATTTGGTGAATGTGATGTGCCTACTTTCGGCATTCTCATTGATTGGCTAAACTGCCGTCGGTGTCCGCCATTTTGCATTTCTCATACAGTAATCTAACCTGTGTAGCAGTCAAGTGACTTCAGGTGAACTAGCATCATAGACCAACCTCGACAAGTGCAACTGTCTGGATTTATTTGAATTAACCTAAGCCGGAACCAAATGTTACTGAATCGATAGCGCAAAACTAAAAATTGCTTGGCTTGTATCGAATTCGTCTCTTTTCGCATTGATATTTTCCCTTAGCTCAAGCACTAAAGACCTTGCTTGGGCCACTTATTTCCATCCACCATCCCTAGCTACTTCATCTAGCATTCTCGTCAGTATAGTTTAAGTTATTATTATGGCACCCACAAGGCCTAGCCACACCTGACAAGCTAAAAGTACTGTTATATACACCGCGTGAACCATACCAACGAAAACTGAGGTCATGACCAAACTGCGATCCAGAGCTGTTTACATTGCTGCTCTCCTTTCAAAACGCAGTGATAAGGTCAACTCCTTAGTATCCCAATTCACCGAGATGAGCAAATTAGTAACCATTATCAAACCAATCCATGATCATTTGGCTACATTAGACTATATCGGACTATATGTTGCCCAAATTAGCAAGGCAGGTCCGTTAATCGCCTCAATTGCTTCTGAGGTATATGAACGAATGCATAGACTAAGAATGGTGATCGTCTTTAACATTTTTGATAGACTTACTTTAGGTAAAGTGAACACTACAGTACTTACGGCCTGCAAGGTTTAGGAGACTGAATGCAACTGTCTTTGTCTGATAAAGAAATCATCGAAACACTGCTGCACGATCGTTTTTAAATTTTCAACTGAGGAATCAGCTCACCATGTCCCAGCGGACCCAATTCAAAACCTATAGATTAAACCAGATTGCACTACTCTACAAAGATCCCCTAATGTTATTTCGTTACAATCACTTGCTCAAACAGCTAGTTCGGTTAAGCGCTCTCAGAGAAGCGCTCAAAAAGATATTTTATCTAATGTGGCAACTGGGTACCTTGAGGTGGATCTCGACAGCTCACTCATAACATAAGGACCTCGGTCACCAAGGCTCCTGACGATACCGCATTGTCATCTAGACAAACTCCCACTAACTGCTGCCTCCAAAATCTGGACGCCTGTAAACCAATTGAAAGGAATTCACAGTTCATAAATGCTAAAGACAATTCTAACCATTGGGAAGAACGACCTAACAAGAGCTCTGTAGCTCTATCGCAAGGTGAACTCAACGCCCGAAAACACCCACGGTCAGCCAATCCTATAGTGTAGAAAACCCACAGCCACACATCGGATCCAACAATGATTTAAGCCTGTGATGCATAAGGTAGAAAATAACCAGATCTACTAGCAAACATCGCAAAAACACTTTAGAAAGCAACATCTTGAACCGATTAAAACCAACACCAAATGTCTTTTGGATACCCCTTGCCGTAATTCCCATCAATACTACAAAAAATGCTCAGTAATGATAGAAAAAACTATGTCACGAATCCAAGGCTACCTCCCATCCAGTCTTATATTTTTGCCGCCTTTCCCAATACCCCTTTTAAATGCAGGAGGGACGAGATTTGCGGACATTCCCACTGCTTACATACCCAGCAGAAGCCAACTACCTGTTCCCACTGCTCCTGCAATTTTGCAGATGACTCGTTTAGTTAACTACCATGCCAATCGCAAATTAGACTTGATTCCTCAACCATCTGCATGTGCACAGCAATATCGCAATAACAAATGACATATTACCCATATTATCAAGACGGTTAAGAGTAGACCCAGACCCCAGTATTCCCACTCACCTCCCCTGCGTCCATGGTAACTGACTACAACAACGCGTATAACAAGATGACCCAACACCAAATGGTCCTTTTTCTATGCATATAATTAATGCCAAATCTATTAAAAAAGTGTACTTCCTATGCATGTTTGTACCTATCAACGACCCACAATCTATCCTAGTTTATGAAACATGGTGCTCCCCCGAAACAGACTCCACCTTAATGATCCCTAATTATCAGTTCTTCCAAAAATATCGCGACATACGCAAAGTAAATGGATGCATGATAGACCTACACTGTACATTTGCAGCACAACTTATTGATCATCCACGGCTAACAAGTTTTCCGAATCTCTTGGGTTGTCCGTCTCAGGAACCAGTTCTCACATTTTACTCGGATTTGTTTACAACCCGCCAACTGCATCAACTGCGAATGGTACCACCAATACCTTAGCTTGCAACTTTGCTGCTGAGATGCCAAACAGAGAGGAGATAATTGTTAGCAATTATGAAATACTAAAGATTAATTGGTGCTCTCGACCATCCTCGTCTACACATACAGCTTTCCTTCCCTCTCCCAGAATTGGTAGCTAGATTCAGCAGGTTACTGATGCAACAAGAGCGACCAGTATACTCGACCACATATTCACTTTGCGGGTAGCAAGTGCAAGAACAGTTGTAGTGGACTAAATCTCTGGTAGGGAACACATGATGGTGCGATTCACTTGCTGTGTCAAATTGGTCATCAAACGCACTTTTATTCCGCAATATATATATATATATTTGTACGTGTGTATATATAGGATAACTGAGATGATAAACTAAAAGCCATTCCAACAATTTATCCCATCATCCGATTGGGTCTCATTCTTCGTCTCTAACAATTTGTGCGATGGTGTGGACTGTTCCTATTACCTGGTACATCAGGTCAATGCTGTTCTTACTCTTAAAGATGCGGAGACCACTTGTGTCCAAAAACACGCAATCGTGAGTTCAGTCAGCCGGAAACACAGAAGACAATTTGCGGGATACAGAAATAGGGGAAATTCACCTTGAATTTACAGTTGCACCACATCATTGACAGAATCCAGCACATACAGTTGACGAAGGAGATAAACGGAGGACAAATGACTCCATTAACGACGCGTAAAATGAAGGAACTTGTTAAAACTCTGCCTGGCTGAACTAATAACCACTCCCACTGGATCGATAGACTGGTTAATGAAGACGGACAGTCACATCATTATTCAGCCGACATCTGCGATGTGTTTAGCTTAACTTTCGCTATCTCCATGAGCCTGGGGACGAACCCGTTAAATGCAAGCATTGAGGTGTAAACAACCAGCGCCCTGCGTAACATTGAATTTTCTATCACTGCTATTGAACATTAATGAATTCCTCTAAACCCTCTTCCCATCTCGATTCCGATGGTATGCCACCTGCCGTGCTAAAACTAGGAGGGCCTGAGTTGCCATGCTATTGCTGAACACCTTTACCCTTCCATTGGAATCCAGCTCCTTTCCAGACCAGTGCAATACCTAGCTCATCATCCCCCGTCACGAGGGTGGCTCCAATGAAAAAAAATTATTAATTATCGGCCAGTTGATCATCCCCCTTTATTAGCCAAAATATTAAAGAAACTGGTTAAGAATGGTGTGATGAGGCTCGTCAATTCGCTGATGCCAATAGACAGGGCACAGCATGTTTCCTGGACAAACGATGGTGCATAACTTGCCAATTATATTATCTAAACCATGTTTCAGATTCTATTGACTCAGGGTACGCAAGCAGAGTTCTGTTCCTGGATATGGAAATGTCATTCGAACAAGCGCCCTATAAACGGTTGCTAAAAGATTGCTTCCTGTGGAATTCAAAACCCACTTTTTAGGCTGGCTATTGTCATATCTGAGCGACCGTTCTCAGTTAGTTACCATAGCCGACCACCACACTTCACCACGTCTAACCACCATTAGTGTTATTCAAGGATGTGTGTTTGGTCCGGTACTATTTTTACTCTACGCTAATGACATAAGTGCGGTTATCAGTCATGGTATGCCTTTCCTCTTTACAGATAACATAAAGATGTTTTACAAACTCCAACGAGCCACACTTTAAGACCTAATACTGCACATACAGGGAGACCTGCACTCCTTTGAGAAATGGTGTGACACCTGGATGATGAACTTCTTGGCGAAAAAGTCTAGCATCATTTATCACGGCTGTTCGATACCTGAGGGATCAATTAAGCTCAACGGTGAATACCTTTGTGTATATCTATATCAGCGCGACCTCGGAATCAGGTATTCTTCCACCTTCAACTTTTCTGAACAAGTGAAATACCAGCTGGCTGGGGCCAGAAAATCAATGGCTAATATATTACATAAGATCCACATAACCCCAGCCAGAGTAGAACTCTTCAAATTACTCACTCGCCCCATTTTTCTATACGGCAGTATCATTTGTGGCAGCATGAGGATATCTGACAGAGCATCTCTAGACACGTAGATAAAGGTCATTTACACAACTTCTGTTAGGCAAAATACCTAGTAAGAATTATCGGGAGCGCTGTCAACAATTCCAGCTCGATCCGCTTTGGCTACCATACTGAGACACAACCTGCCGCTTCCGTACAGCATGATACACCAAAACGCCCACTGCTATTTGTCCTCCCTAGAACTAAAACATTGTCCCACAAGGGACCTACACAATAAGGAGTGTACCCTGAGTGTACACAGGTACAGGGTAAATCTGCGGTCTAACATTTTCCTTATCAGGTATGCTATCCTGTACAAAAAGCTCCCAGTCACAATCTGATGGCATGAGAGCGCAAAGGTGTTTCGCGTTAAGCACGACAATTATCTAGATTTGAACACCATTATGACCCTGTTCTCTTGAAAGAGATCCCTTGATGATTTGTACCAAAAAGGCTGAGACAACATCTAATGAGTGAAAAAGCTTTCTTACTGTGTGAGATACACCGAATGCTGTTACCATCCGCTATTCAAACTAGCGCCCAGGGCGCTGAAACACACCTGCTACTTAATACAAACGCTTGAAACAGCAAAAGCAATAAAAATCAGATAAATATTTACCAATCCTGAATGTGCTTGAGATATTCGGTAACAGATGATCTGTGACAAACGTGGCTACAGTTTCTCAATAGGTGAGAAATATACGTATCATTATTATTAGAGTCTGAAGATAGCCATTTGTTTTTTTATTCGAAACAATAGTATAATAAAATATGAATATTAAGTTGTTCCACAAAACTTAAAGGTCGAGGTTTTAACAGCCAACATAGGAATGTTCTCTTTGCCAGCTTACCAGTTATACATAAAACATTATTGCCATTACATATATAATATACTTCTCATAATGTAGCAAAACTGCACAGAAGCTTAGCAAAGCAATTGAAACTGCTCAGACAGTTTACTAATTATTCTTAGTGTAAAAGCAGGGATACCAAAGCTGTTTAAACCAAGGCCTGTTGGTCAATATCCTATTCAGCATATTTGATTCACAAACGGTGCGCCTTAAAAAGATGCCCCCAATTCTATAAAAGTTGTTGAATTTAGTGTTGCGAACTTGAAAAATATCATGGTTTTGATAACTCATGCCTCTTCGGGTTACTTGAATTTAACCCTTTATATAAAACATGAAACATGAGAATAATATATACAAATATTTACAAGTACGTGCGGGCAAAACTAGCGATTAGTTTGACGAGAAGAACAATCCATGCTTTCGACATGACCTAGCTAGGTCAAGTATACACGTATCTCTGCAGTGCCTACACTTGTTTCCTATGCTTAATATGATTCCGACGGAAAGAAGCATGCTGCTAGTCGATTCAGTTAAATCTACAGCGCATTTGTAATTATGGTCTTTTTAAGATAAGTCAATGCGTTTTTCTAAACCAGTGACCGTTATACATACTGTTGGTTTTTTAATCAGCCACCGATGAAGCAACAAGATTTCCGGAAGCGCACAAACAGCCAACCAACCCCGTTCATTTTTTTGGTGAATATTTGTGTAAACTATTTTACGAACACTTCCGTTTGTATAAGGATAACTCTGTGTTACCAAGAAAGGTAACACTTACGAGGAAATCGGTTCCTTCAAAAATTGTTTTTCATTCACCTTCTAAGAGAACTACGCAAATGAATGGTGCTCTGTCGTGTAATAATCCAAATATGATTCAGGTAGCTTTTCACACATAGGGCATTCAGGTAGGTGTCGGATGATTGAAGTTGCATGCAGCCTTGTACAATGCACAAAATGTCTCTGTTAATATCCTCTAAAATCCCTTGAATACTTCTGTCGTTTGGACCAACATACTGTTTATCAAAGTAAAGTTTAATAAGTAAATGCATTAGGCGGCAACTCTAGTGTTTGGCTTTTCGTGGTTTGGTCCCGAGAGCAACATTTCAACTTGGTGCAATCCAAAGGCTATACATGTTACTAACACATTTATGAAGTAAAAGAGATGATACCAGATCCTGTTCTCCTTTTAATCTCCTTTAAATATTAGCGTTATGGGCACACATTCCAGATGCGCCATTTGCTTGTTCGTCCCTGGTTTATGCATTTTCTTTTGATTACCATGCCATAAACACCGGCTTTTAACTACTTTCACGTAATGTTGATAAGCTTTGCAGCACACATTCGAGCATTTACTCAGAACAGATATGGATAGGTTACACTCACGCTATCACTTTTCTTATATGTTTACTTAAGAATGACCAATGTTTTGGTTTGCGTAGTGAACAAGCCAAGGATCTAATTTCTGTATTTCGGTTATCCTTACCGCTTGTTGGTGAAAAGAATTACGATTTTAGCACAACAACCAACACATACAATATGATTTAGCAGCAAAATGCAAAATAATTGAAAGCACGGCAACTAATCCCATCATCTATAATGTCCGCCAAATTCACAATATGATTACCAAAGTTTTCACAAAATACCAGCATTGCACAGCTAGAAACTAAGAGCGCTACTGCTTGCTGATGCGGAGGTGGTATATAAAATTTTGACAAAACCTGCTCGTTACGTAAACAGGATTACTATCCAGTTGTTACAACTGATATAACCAGCCAACAAAGCCAGCAGATGCACATGATATCAGGCACGTGATCAGACACCTTACGTTACGTGGTTTAAGTAGTTTGCATATATTTGACAAAGGAGGAGAAACCACATTGCGTACATGTCTAGCACTGTGAAGCCTGCGAAAAATTATAGGAGAACATATGTTACATTTTAAGCTACCGCTAAATTTCTTTCTGGACTGGAGGTTATTTGGGAAACATGGTTGGTGGCATCCGGTTTCGGATGTGCCTCTCACTGTGGACAGCCACAGGACGCCTGCGCCTACACTGGGACCATGGGTGGCTTGTGCTGCACCACACACAGCTCCAATCACACACACCATATCCAGTGTAAACCCGAAGGAATAAGACCGGGTGGCATGTGGATGGGAGCCAAGTTACATCAACGGAGCCGGCCCACACTCCTTCACAGGCAAACACAAGTATGCTGTATTTGGGGAATCAAGCGCACATAAGGCGTGGGCTGGACCGTAGTCCGCTCCACATTGAGTGCATGGAATCGCTCTTTGAGCCTAGCACGGCCACAAGGACCGTGCACCAAGTCCCCTCCAGCAACGACCAACAGTCTCCTGGAGCCAGCATGAACGAGGTAGTGGGTAATGGAGAGGTATGAACCTTTTTAACATACACATCAAGCGCAGACACACCGGGGATATCAAACAACAGCCATTCACTTTAAACGACAAGCTGAAATAAAATAAATCCAATAATGCATACAGATACGGTGGCATAACCCTTCGCTAAATTACATATGAACTAAGTTGGGTAGCAACGAATCCCCGATAAGTAAGAAATGTCCAAAAGTTACTTAAAAATGCTACAAATACAACAAAATTACCGAAGAAAAGCGCAATTAGCGTAAGCAAGGTGGCCAGTTAATAGAACATTATTCAGGTAGGCAGAACAAACTAAATAAAGTGGAATGATATTTAGCCAGCTCAAAAAGACCTAGTTTAAGTGTAGGTTGGTTTAGCCCAACTGCGGAGAAGGAGCATTAAGAATGCAACAAAAGCCTCAGCATGAGTCAATTTGGGAAACATACAGAAAAGCTAATAGACATGATTAAATTAATATAAATTTATTTAAATTACCTAATTTGTTATTAGTCCCAACATGTCGTTTACTTCATACCTGGATAGATTTTTCATGTAGCTTTTGGCCAGTAACTTCGGTTTTGTTTTACAGATTGATGATTTTATCTAATCAACCACTTATCAAAAAATTGTTCAAACAGTTGTAGAAATGCGAGAAGAGCTCCTTTAATATTGGGGCGCTTATAGTAGAAATGCGAGGTATTGACTGTCAATAATGCTCAGTCAGATGAAGGAGGTGAGTTTATATTTACCTAAAACTTGGGAACTCTGCCAGTTTTAGGCATTTATTTTACAATTATAGTAAAATCCGGTCTTTGTCTGTTTATAACTTATGTAGGAATGCTACAAGTTTCTTTATATAACGATAAAAAAACAAACGCACACCGAAATAGTTGTCCATCAAACCAATAAGTCTGGGTAGAGATCCATAAATTTGTTTTATAGACCAATGGGTTATTGTTTACTGTTCTTAAATTCCAATAACTATTTTACCAAAGCACATTTCAATTGGCGGATTCCTACCGATCATTTGCCTGAGTTAATTGTTTCGTCATTTTTAGCAACCGGTTGCAATTACTTTCGATTTGACTGATACAAATTTGCACTTTATTCAAGCTAGCCCAAATTAATTTTGGGAAATTCATCCGACCTATTCACGATTGTCTGTTTGGCGACAGTGGCGCAATTCAATCTTTTGTCCGCTGGCTCCATTTGTTTCGCTTGCAAGGTCAATCAGCTTCCGCCGAATAATCCGCCGTCCACCTAAGGTGTGTCGATCGTGTGTAACTAACTTGGCTTTATCCAGGACTAAAATTGTGCCTGTCAAAATATTGCAAGGCAGTTTGTCACTGTTACAAATATCCGTCAATTTAAATAAAACCCCGTAAAAGCCGCTATCTCTTACCCTAACAAATCTATTTAACTCTCAAAACGTAGGACACTAGCATCTGTGTATTGAAAGAAAACCTATGATGTCAAACTCTCTCGGCGAGAAAACAAAGGAGCTAATCTTGAAGAAATATTGAACCAACATGTGTGGACTTTACATTTTCTAATTATATGTATCCCTGTTAAAAGGAAACAGAGTCCTAATGGCAGAATCTGTAAAAAGGCACAAAGCACCAGCCGTTTATAACACTGCCGCGCGTAATGCAATTTTAACTAACATTCCATAATTCCTGCTGGACGTGTAGCTCGGTCAAACTTTACGGTAGGTGGCTGGAAACTTGGGTCAGCTCGACTTATCTTAATCAAAACAATATCTTGAAACAATGACGAAATAAGACGTATGCCGAATAACTTGCACTGCATCATCAATGTAAAAGGAGCAAACGATGATTTGCCAAACAGATTTTTGTTAAAAACGCGATATGTTAATACCTCCTAACATAATCTGTGTCGTTCTGGCATTGTGCATAAGGTTGTAAGAGACATCAATAAGTGCTTTCTTATGGCATCAACAAACTCGCACGCATTATGGCGTAAACTACGTCGAACCTGGTCTTGCACGTTCACCATAAGAAGCTTAATACAAACGTCATGTAATCAAACATTCAAACGACTGCCAAATTTTAAGTGGCTACTTTAATTAAAATGGAAAGTTCAAATTGATTTAATAAAGTGGCTGCACACTTCGCTACATCCTGTGAAAAACTGTGTAAACATAATAAAAAGGTGGGTAAAATGTATTACATACTGTAACGCTTTTTATGAATCTTAAAAGCTATCTGATTATAATTGTGTGGGACTGCATCGGTGCCTACTAATGGTAGCAAAGCATTTTTGGATTTATCAAGTAAAATTTGTTTCTGCAACTGAAAGTACATTATAAGGTCGCATGTCAAAAAACGTTTCTTTATATTAGTTTTGGGTGTTCGCAAGATGACATACACAATAATTTATGTACAACTCGTTATCAGTTTCAGACAACATGCATCTGAAGGCATATAGATAGCACTGTCACTTAGCTAGTTGACAAATAGACAAATTATATTATCGCTTATATAGCATAGGTAAAAAACGCGGTTTACACAGTCACAGGCGTAATTTCATGGAGCCCCATACTAATTGTTTGTTACGTCGTTCAGTTATACAAAAAGCAAAGAGAAAGTGCATGAAGTAATGTTTCATGCATTTTGCAAACAGATGTAACGTAATCACACGTGATATTTATTTAGTTTGTTTTAAATCCGAAGAATCTCGAGTCATCATTACAATCCTTTATAAATGTACTCCATTTTAGTAAATGACGGATACTAGTTTATTCTTTGAATTGATATTAATTGATAACTTTGCCACCGTTCAGCCAGGAGGAGTTTTGTGTTTGTACAAAAAACAACATACAAATCGTGATATGATTACAGGAGAAACTGTTACACTTTGGGAGGAAAGCTAATCCTTTTATTCACAAAACGTGTCTTACTGCTTTTTACCCCTACCGTATTTTTGAGTACAGTTTTGATATTACAACTAGATGGCTACGCTATAGGCAATTTCACTCAGGAGGAGAAAATACAAGATAAGATGTGACTGTTACAAGAAAGCACCTAGCGTTTACCTTCTTTCGGATAACAAAAGTATAATGTCTAATGCTAATCCATCATTTAGTTAATTCAGAGTTCGTTCGACTTAGTTAAAGCTTTCGTCCAGAATATTGTTAATATGAGTACACGATTGAAACTGTGTATCTCACACACAGTAGAAACAAACCGATATTTGACTGAAATTTATCCTTTAGTTCAAACGCGCCCTGTCGAAACTTTGGTACCCGTTCCTATCTTTTTATTAATCAGCTTGTCACCAGTTTGGTTTTAGTCTTTATAAATGATATCTCAACTAAGTCCACGTTCCCAACATGAATATATTGTGAACTATCAAAAAATATCGGTTACATTAGTCGTTAGCTGGTCAAAATATGATACCCATCAAAGTAGGGATAAATAGTAGGAAAAGGATATTGCATCCATCATTACTGATCAGGATCCAATTAATCGCAATGCGTTAAATTTCGCCAACAAATACTTAATTTGCTGTTTACTGAGAGCACAAATAGCATTTATCGCACGCAAACCACGAATCAATATTGTCGAGAATAATGCCTCCGCCATTGATTCTTGACAACAAGTGTGTCTGTAAGTTCGTGGATACATGTGTCGGTACTTGCAACAGCGTCATCCACGTTCCTATTTGACTGTAGGTTTCTTCCACACCGAAATTATGTGTATTTAAGCCTTGCTTTGGCTACCTCTTACGTGGGATATATTTATTTTCTGAAGACCAGTCGAGTGTTTTCAAAACCTAACCAAATGCATATTTAACTTTTTTCATGATATCAATTCTTTAGATAGCCAGTTGCGCTCAGACGCCGTAATCTGCAGTTGACGTTTTATTATTCGAATATCACCCATCCTGTGGACAATTTAAGCGTTTTTCCCTAAAGCGGTAAATAGATTGATTTGCTTTTATTTTAATAGTGTTCATAATATAATAACATAATAATAAAATAATAGCCTAATAAAATAAAATAATAAAATAAATAAACGTGTAAAAGAATTCTCAAAATACAGAATATGCGTGCGCTTGATAAAGCGCAAAGTTGAATCTTTTCTCGTCTACATTATTGTAACTTACATGGTTTTGACATGTGACTTTTTCTTTGCTTCGTTCTGAAGCTGTACCTATGGACATGCAAATTTTCGGCGCTTATGAGTTTGAAGCATAATCAATGTCAAATTTTTGGACACATGAGGTTTTCGGTGTATTTGCAGTTAACAGAAAAGTCTTACCAACTGACGAACAACCAAATCCGCTTCCCGAGTATCGTTAAAACAATAAATAATATGAATGTGCATGGAAATTTATTATAGTTTATGGTACAAGCTTCCAGATTGAACCTTAGATATTAAAGTAACATTTGTATGTTGCAAAGGATAATAACTTCATTAATTTGCGTATAATAAGTTGCGTTTTAAAAACCAAAATAGTTGAGGATTCGATTTCGTTGTGATCTAAATTAGCATCTTTCTTTATCGCATTGCTTAATACGTGCCAACAGAATCCTTCCTCATTTGTCTAACTAAAAGTTATTCCCTTTGTCTATAAAATAAATGCCGTTCTTTTAGTGCGGTTTCGAAGGTACCCAAGGCAGCTTTCAACGTTGCGGCTACGAAAATGATGCAGGGCTTGTTTCCTAAAAACAAATCAACCAACCTACGAGAATGCATAATTTCATCTTCGTATCACATTGGATACGGAAAAGCAATACGAATATATTGCGTGGTTAAGTAAAGAGGATCAGTTGAATTAATGGTTGTTACTTTTGAAGTAACATCGGTGTGAAATAAGTTCTACGCGCCAATTTGGAATGGGCCGTGCTTCGCCCCAAAGCAAATCGTGGTCAATTCAATCACCAAAGCTGTAATTGATGAATCAGCAGATATATAAATATATTCGCCTATGAACATTTTATTAACTTTGTAGCTTATATTTTATAGGAGCATCTGGAACAGCTTCGATCTGCTGCATGCGAAAGCAAAAATAAAAACAGTCCGCCTTTTTCTTTATTATAGTGTAATTGTTGAAACGACTTATTCAATGTTTGTGGACCAAATACCGTGTGATTTGTAAAATTTTCCATAACGCAAACAGTTATTTAGTAGGGTTGCCTGAGTTCTATCCCAGCTGGAATATCATCATATCGTTTGAGTTCCACATTGTCAAATACGTACGTAGCAATTATGTCACGCATGTTGCTGTGTCTGGACTGATATTTATATATATATTTTTCAGTTCGTCCTTAAGAAATATTTGGCTAGCGATGAAAAAGTGTGCTACTTTACCAAACGTGTCATAAGGTTTTGCCGAAAATGTGTGTAACCAAGATTAAGTGACAAAGTTTGTAAAGACGTATAATAGCTTAAGCAATCAAACCTCAGAATATTTGAACAAAAGGTATCGGCTTATATTTTGCAAGGAAATTAAGTGGAAAATTGAATAATGTGCCAACCAAAGCATTCTGACGAATTGCTGGGTACAGTTAGGTTGCTAACAGACACTTGCATAAATTACTCAATGTAACATAAGATGAAGAAACATAATATTAAGTACGTTAGTACATTTTAAAAGGTTAGTTAACATATACACAAGGCCCAATTAGAGGCAGATGTCGAAACCTACGCTACGCCTTTGCGGTTTATTGGGGAAAGTAAACGAATTTTGTGTTTCATGAGAACATTTATTTATGCAGTTTTTCATTCCCTTTATATACCATAAAACGCTCAGCAAATATTTACATATTTAATATGACCTTATTGTTAGTAAATACTGAAAAACACAAATCATACATAGTTTGCTGTGTATAAGTGTGATTAAATATATTTTCGCATGGAGTTGAACAGTTTGCTCCTCTCTGTACATAGCTCTAAATGCCCTAATCAAACAAACATCAAAATTACGTCTCCATCTTGTTGAATTACAACACCAGTTTAAATGTAATCGTCAGTTGCTTGTGAACAACCCAGCATTGTCTCATTTGTGTAGGGTCCAAGGTAAGCTAAACGTGTCCGCGGTAGCATGCAGTCCTTCGGCCAAAGCATGAGTTCGTTACGAATATCTCCGTAGTCTGGATGAAAAGGCAGTGGTCGGTTTCTTGACACCCAAAAAAATGTTTATTGCCTAGTTTGGCAGTTTCGCCTCCACAGGAGCAAGTATGAGGCTGACAAGTTAAAAAATATAATGATGACCAAATAGCTCCTTTAAGAACACCGGTGTTTCTGATTATGGAAAGATGTCTCTGTCTCCTTAACGGCTAACATAAGTACGACGTAAAATAATCTCACAACGGAAAGAAAATGTAAGGATGTATTCCAGTGCCGAATAAGCCTACCAACAGCAATTTACGTGTTCCGCAGCCGAGTGGTTTCCGAGTAATGAAAGTGTCATTGTACACAGAATTGATGGTAAAACATGTGTTCAAAAGGTGGCACAAAACGCGTAAAATGCTGCCATCCGAAATACATATAAAGGCAATAGTTACCGGATCACAAATGTACAATGTAACACTAAGCATGCAACTTATTAATACAGTTCTGTCATCGTGTAGCTCAGAACCGAAACAATGCCGAAACAGACCAACAACTGAAGGAGGACAGCATGCTCACCCACTTGATGGCGCTGAGAGCTCTATACAACAATCTGAACTGGCCCCAGGGCATGCGTCAACGGTCCTACAAAAATGACCGGCAGTCGACCCGGCAAGGGTCGGCATAGACCCCACCGGAAACCAGCATTCAGACACACGATTCTGACCACAGATGCCCTCACCTGCTTTAATACTAATGCACAAAGTCTTCTCGGCAAACGAACCGAAATTCGTATGCATCAAGTCTCCATGCATTGAGACCTAGTTATGGTCATCAAAACAGAGTTGAATGCGGAGATCACGGATGCTGAGGTAGCACTACCCGGCATGACTTCCATACGAAACGATCGACCTAGCAGAGAAGGGGGAGTGCTCCTGTATTATCGATCCGACCTGCTTATTGATTTCATTGAGGACCCAGAAAAGCAAGTCATCGACGCTCTTTGGGGTCGTATACACCTATGACGTGGTGATATGTGTTTACTAGCAGTAGTTTACCGCCCTCCAATGTCCATCTTGTAAATGGATCAATATCTAGCTTCTGCGATGAAACGAGTCCTGGCACGACCATACAGTCATGTGCTTCTGTGAGGGACTTAAACCTGCACGCCATAGAAGTTCCAGCATCGCACTGCGAACACTTCAAGGCGGATTTGCAAAAGGTGATCACAGATGTACCTATTTAAATCCATGTCACCTTTCCGCATGTGATTCCGAAAGGGTGACACACACACTGTTTTAGACCTTGTGCTCTCCAACGAGGAACTAATGGTCGACACGGTGACCAAAGATGCACCACTAGGCCGTAGGGATCAAGCGATGTTGCTCTTTCGTTACATCTGTTACTCGGAGTACATCAGTAAGAACAACGTAGAACCCTGTTAGTTCACATTACGATAAACTATACAACTTCGTACAAGAAACAGACTGGACCTTCCTAGCCGAAATGCCGCCAAATATCGCCTGGATGTTGTTCTTCACCCAATTCACTGAGCTAGTAAAAAATGCATTAGAACGCAAGTTCCTTGGCCTGAAGCAGGTAAACTCCTTCCTGAGGAGCCATAGTTGAAATGCATGGCCTTAAGGGATTCAGCCTGGCGCGCTTACAATGCCTGTCCAAGGAATTTAACCTGGGGTGCGTACACAACTCAACGAACCACGGCGTCAAGTTGATCCGCGAAGACAAAGTCCAGCACCAAGAGAACTTAGCGACAAAATTCGGTACAAATCTTAAGATGCTGTATAGACATGTCAACAAGCTCTACAGAATACAGCGTGGGATCCCGGTTTTAAGTGAAACAGATGGTCTTGCGCAAAATGCCCAAGATGCAGCCAACGTGATTCTCCAACATTTCATCCATACCTTTAGGAATGAACCATCATTTCATCAGCTTTTGATACAGCTTCCATCAACACCAGGTTTAAACCACGTACCGTTCAAGGCAGCCAATGTGATGAAAACGCTAATGTCATTGCGCGTGCAAGGCTCAAATGGCGTGGACGACATCAAACTGAAGGCCTTGAAGACAGCGGTCAAGAACCTTGCTGAACCATATGCTCGGTTCTTTCAACGTTTTCTCGACGAAATGCAGTTTCTAACAATGTGAAAACATGGAGTCGTAATCGTTTGGAGCCCAAGGACTACCGTCCAATCACTCTCCTCCTAGTTGTATCCAAACTAATGGAACGTATAAGTACAGAGGCCCTCATAGGATACCTTGGGAGCAACAATATCCTCGTCTCAAAGCATCACGGATTCCGCCGAAATCGATCATGCACTACAGACTTTCTGCCAGCCCGAGCAAGCTAGACAGAGTCAGTCGATGCCAGAGTGGGAGTCGACTTTGTTTAGCTGGACTTTTCGAAAGCGTCCGATCTTTTGGACCACTGCATTCTCCTGCACAAGCTTCGAAGCAATGGAATCGGTGACCCTATGCTCGGTTAGATCGGAAACTTCCTCGCGCAACGTCAGCTGAATGTGAGAGTCCGCAGCACCATTTCCAACCCAAATGAGGTCCAGTGTGGCGTAACTCAATGATCGGTACTAGGACTCCGTTTATTCCTCACATTCGTTAACGATCTGGACAGTGTACTGCATTCGAATATTTTATTATTATTATTATTATTATTATTATTTGCAGATGATATCAAAATATGTCATGATATCAAGACATCGGATGATCACATGGCATTGCAGAGCGAAGCAGACAGGGCTTATGCGTGGTCATCCGACAACCGGCTCCAGCTCAACGTGACCACGCGCAATGTCGTAAACATTCGCATCAGCTTATCTATAAAAATCGACTGAGGGACCAGCAGTTACAACGTGCTTCCCAAGAAAACGACCTCGGGGTGATCGCCAGGACGGCCTTATTTGCTCGGGACAGGCTGAAAGCACCAAAAAGAGCCAGTCAACATTTGGACTCTCACGGAGGTCTTTCGGCAATTTTGAACCATCAATCTTTCCGCTACTCCTAAACACCTAAACGAGACCTCAAGTAGATTAGGCGATCCATGCCTGGCGTCCGTGGCGCAGGCGCGACGTCGATGCACTTGAAGCTCCGCAACGCAAAGCGACCAAACCCGTTGGAGGATTGTTTCCTCTCTCCTACTAACGCAGACTGCAGTCCCTGAGATTGGATAGTGGTGAATATCAACGTCAGTGAGGCAGCCTAATACTGGTTCACTTAATACTGACGAACCCAACTCACCCATGTCGCAATCTGTCGCGGTTGAGCCGAAACACCAAACTGGGAGGTCGTCAGCTCAAACTGGTTACGCACTACAGTCAACTTGATTGTCGACACAACGTTTTCTACCTCCATGTGTCCCGTGCCTGCAATGCCCTTCCGACTCGCATTATCCTTGCCCCTACATTAATGCTATTCCAAAAACGCCTTGATGAATGGCATTCGAACTTGCATTACTTGATATAGTCCACTGCACATGGAGGAAGAAACAAAGCAAACAAAATTATGTGCTTAACGGCCCTCCCCGCAACGTGGAGGTAAGGATACATGCAGTGGTGTCCATGTAATTAGCCTGAATGTATGTAAACTGGATTAACCTATCACATCTTTCAAATGAAGAAACAATCGAGTGAGCATTGTCATTTCCTTGTTTATTTCTCACGCAGTTACTGAACAATGACAATTCTCCCTATTATTTTGCGTGTGCACATACCATTCCCTTTTAAAGCTATCGTTATGCAGTATTGCATTTAACTCGGTAGAAGCATGCAATAACGATTCATTGTTCGCTGATCCTACAAATATTGCACTAACCATCCTACGAGACTTGTCCAACATATGCGTTTTACCCTTGATAAATCATTGTTCATTTTTTATCATTGTATCCTAGGGAACAGGTACAGGTGAGGATACATTTCCCGCGATGATAGAACCGAATGCAAATGCTGGCTATTGCCTATTATTGGAACTCGAAATGAGGTAGATAAAATAAGGCAATCATCTGACCGCTTTTGTGCCAGCAACTTGACAAAATGATTAATTTTAACATCCATAAGACATTTGAAGTGCAACCAATTGGTCGATTTATGCTCGAGTCGATTTTGGTATAAGTGTTATACTGACGACCTTACAGCGGTCGACAATGTAATATAGTTGGATACAAAAGATATATGCGGACAGTTTTGATCAAGGAGCAAGCACATTCTTTAAGGACGACAAGCGACAATCTGTCCGGACCTCTTGCTTTTCCGGAGTGTTGCTGTTTTAGTAACCAATGTACAGTGTTGCTCCCGGCAGGGGGCAGTTCGTTTGCGGATAATTTAGGCTGCGCCAAGTAATAACCGAATAGAGTTGTTATACGAACAGAATTTGTAGACAAAAATTGCCCGTACACATCCGATATCTGCGCGTGCTACAACACGTTGATGCCCTTTAGCGAGGTAACGTCTATCCCGGAGTTACTTATTGGTACAAGTGTAACACATAATATACCGCCCAACGATCAACATAGGCATTGCGCATGAGCAGAATCGCTAGTTTGTGGGCCCTTGTCTTAGCAAAATGACCGACACTATAACCCTATATTCACACAATAACCAAAAAGCAACGTACTGCTGGAGTCTTAATCGCAAACTTAGTAAGTGTCTGTTTCTCCGCAAAATGTTCTGCTTCACACACTGTTTGATATACTGGCTTACATAATGAATGGTGCACGTTAAATACATACTTTTAGTTGTATTTTCAATAATTTTCTTCGTTTTTTTCTAAAGCATCAATGCTCCATTCCCTGTGCAAAATGCGGTAATATAAAGCAACGTGCCATATCCACCGTACGTATGTTAAATTTGGGGAAGGTTAAGCCACTATGGTTGGTTATGCATAGTTACTGCATGTATGAGATATGTTCCATATCCCGATTCACTTAAGTAAAATCTAAAAACTATTGAGACACAAAGTAAAATTGTACGACGGCAGTTTAAATGCACCAGCTAAATCTTAAGCATTTATACTAATTTCTGTCTCGAAGTCTGTTGGTGTGCCGAAATAAATTCAAATGAGAACCATTACTAGAGTTATATATGTTTCTTAAGGCAAAAGCATCTAGTAAGGATGATTAGACAATGTAGTAAACAAGCTTGTTTTCAGTGGTTCATCATTGACCAAACTATATCGCATACAAAGGGTTGATAATATAGGATGGACTTGGTCACTAGCAAATAGAGTTTTCAAAGTACTCAAAGTGGGTGTGAATCATTCAAGCGGGGTTACCAGGTCGACAGCTGACCACGGTAAAGCCAAAGCCTTGAGGAATAGTTTATGCACACACAGCGGGTAATTGTTCATCCGAATCGCGATCACCTCCGTCAATGCAAGGATTTGGTTTCTTATAAGGTTAGAATGGACAGTCGTTACATTGTAGATCGGACGAAAGGCTTTATAGATAACGACTGGATGATTATGTTGGGCTAAGTGCGCAACCGTCGCGGTGGTGCAAGTATTGTTCACTCTTCGTCAAATACAATCAATATATGTAGAATTTGGTTTTGCAGCCTGCATACGGTCTATGCAAATGTGTTGCGTTTCAATCTCCGTAAATAACAGTAACTCCTATCCTCGTTCCAAGAGTAAGTATTGAGTTTTAAACATCAGCGTGTTTTGGGACATCCTTTAAATTCGGCCGTTGCTGTTGTGCTTGGAAAACTGTTCTGCGCTTCTTATGCGGATAGTGTTTGCTTTCTGTCTCTTCGAATTATTGTTCATTTTTTAAGTAACAAGTTCAGGGTAGCAATGAAGAATTACTCTGCTATCATTGGACATGGTTTCTTGAAGTTATCCAAAGTTCACCACTAGGCAAACATGACCATAAAATCAGAAACCCCTTCAAAATAATGGTTAACACAAATTGATAAGAGCAAAAATTGCACCGTGCTTTCTGTTAACCTGAACTTTGATTCTGTTTATTCAACAATCTCAGATCATACGTATGCTACACAATGATGTCGGACGGCTTTTGTGAAAACGGTTGACCTCCAAGACCCTTTAAAAGAAAAGGAAGATGAGTGATTATCCATACACTGGTTCCGAAGTCTGGCAGAGCTTCTTCAGAGTGAAACTTGTGATTCCCTACAGTAGAGAGATTGGTATATATTGGTTTCGCAACAGTCCGTTAAATGTATTCACTCATTAAGCTGGCACCGGTTTTAATGTAATAAAGGCATCAGCAGTATCCTAGCACTGAATACTGGCGCTTCACAGCTGCGCAGTTACAAACACTTGCTTGTGGGCCTAGGACAGTGCGAGGGTAGCACGGTCTATTACGCAGTCTCAAACCCCTGACTTCGGGATTACAAGGTAAGTGTAGGACGATATCTATCACGGGCAGGATCTTTTGGGATTTTAACCAAATTTACTTGATGACTAACCATATTTTGTTATTTGGAGCGCTAATGTAGCGCCTACCGCAGAACCCTGAGCGATGAAATATCTGCGGATCATCTATTCTCGGTATTGTAACCGAAGTTACGTTGGGCCCACTGCCTAGCTACCGGTGATTTAAGTGGACGACACAGTAACCAACAAATTGATAAGCCTGACCTACTTGGTATAATTCTTCGATAGACTGGACGCACATTCGATATTAATGTTTACTAACACATACAAGTTATTTTTCTTAGAAGGATCCACCCCAGTTAGTAATTGACAGCACTGCATCCGCAAGTTATCACAACGGACTTACTAAAGACCAACTAAGTTACGATTACAATAAAGCAATTCAGGTCGCTTAAGCATGAGATTGTTCAACGGAAAACATTGAAAAGCTCAAATCTACTACACATTCAACCGATTTCTCAATTTCCACCAATAAGTATAGATCAACTTATTGCCGGTGCCCCAAAAACTATAGAAATATCTGATTCTATCTTAAATGACTTAAGAAACGCACAGTTATAGAAAGATATATAAAGATATATACATTACATTAAGAAACTGCTAGGCAAAACTACATGCTTACAACTATAAATTAACGGTCCGTATCAGATGTCTCTCTGCGGCTATAAAATCATGGATGAAAACGTTTAATAGCTTATACATTGTGGACGTTTTAGGGACTGCATTATTTTGTGAACACATTTTCTACTTTATTCGAAAGTGGTCAAAACATTTATCGTTTATTTTCCGAAACTTATATCGCTTTTTATAAGATGTTTTTCTTGTCTGCACATATTCTTTGAATATTTAGCAAAGTCAAACTACCACTCTTTTTCTCAGGCTCAAAATGCTGTGTTTACGGCATGTTTTAATTCTTAGTTTCATAAATACATGTACAATTTCCAAAATGTGTCCCTTTCCTTGTGATTTTCGCCGGAATGCTTTAAATGAAGTATATCGTTATTGTGTTATCGCTAAAGTATTTTCCTAAAGCCCTGAATTAAGAAGAGCTACCTCGTTACTTTTATGTACATCAAGCATTTAGACTCACGCCTTAAATTATATCCAAAACATTTGCAACCACTCGAAAGCCAGTTACGCTGTTTTGTCAAGAACATTAACTACTTCATAAAAATGTCTCAATTCGAACTTTTATTTTGTTTAAGATCGGTGTATTGCAACTTTCACTTTCACTTTATATCTTTCTAGTTGGTCAGCCTAAATTTAATGCTTTTTATGTGAATATTCGCAAGCGCGAAAACGACCTATCCTCTTCTTCTTATGACTTCGCATTATATCCTCAACTATTCTATGCTTCATTATGTCCACGGTGTTTGTATAGACTGCGGAGAGGGACCCATATGGGTGTTTAAATCTCATATTGACTTACGCGTTATGGTCATTTTCGGGGAAAAACATTACTGTTATTCGGCTGACTGTGCCTACCTTTGCTTAATGTTGCGTGACAACCCATATACGTTTTAATGCATCTATTTGCATGTAATTATTACATCGCCTTTCACACAAATATCTCACGGTTGTTTATTCAGCACATAGTTAAACTTCTAGTTGACAGGTCAGCGGCGGTTTTAACGGCCGTTACTTCGTGAGTGTCAGCTGCATGACACCATACCAAACCTTCTTGTTCACGTAGCAGTAAACAAACCACGATACTTGAGTCCATTTTCCGAGCATCTTGCCATCGACCAAGGAGAGCTTTTATTCATTTATGTATCCAGAATCAAAAGTACTCATGTTTGATGCAATGTTTTGGTAGTTACATATCTGCTGACTTTATTAATAAACTGGAACATCGAAAAGAGTTAAGCTCTATTGCTTTATTTCTGTGTCAGAATAGCCTCCACCACTGTGTGTTTCACTCCACCATTCCATGATTATACACAGACTCCAGAGTCCAACTATTCACCATAGCTCAGTTTAACTCGATTTTCTTTACGAAATAACCTTTGCATAACATTGCATATTATTCCATTGGAGTTACGCCAGCAAGTCTTTTCTTGAAAACCATTTATTAAATGCCACCGTGTTATTAGTAATCTAATGAACGGGATACCTAACAAAGTTACATATTATGTAGGCTGAGCTGGATATTTGGTTTATGCCAACTAAGCTAATATAGTTTTGTAAAACTGAAGCAAAATATGTTTTACCAGTTTGATTACAAGCAGCAACTATGAACCCACAAATAAAGCAAAAGGTTCACCTTAGGTCATATGGGCAATCCAACAACAGTGTCAAGAAGTAGATTCTTTTTATTCGTCAGCAACCGTTCAAGCAAAACATCATACAACTCTAAGAGGAAAAAATTATATTTGCATGAAAAAAATGCACTGCATTATTTTACCGCAACCTTTCTACCCCAATCTGCAGTAATGAGACTACTAATTGTTAAAAATATTCAAAACTGCAAAGATGATTTTAATGGTTTTACAAAACGCAAATTTGTTAGTTTAGGCTTCCTTAGTTTTAATGGAAAGCATGCTGCTCTGCATAAGTGCATTAGTAAGGTACGTCGTCAGACCAACTTTCCAGTTTCTCGTGATATTTTTCAGGTTATTAGATAAATATCACAAGCATGCCGCGTTAATTTGCGGACAGCTCGCCTTACATTTTTAACCATAACGTTGCAAGTAACACCTACATAATGGCTCTTTATTCTACTCTCGGATTCTACAGCTCTTGGCAGACTTTTACCAGTCGCAAAACGCTACTTTAAAATCCCGGAGCATCAATGCGTTTGAGAATATATTGCTTTAATAAGCTCAAGATCACAGCATCCTTCACTGTTTCAAAATAAACTCTGTTACGAAGATTAATTGGAAAAGAGCTCAAAAGTAAATCACATGCACCGGATGCTTATGCGGCACCATTGTGTTTCTAGACTTTAAAACGACAGAATTTTAAACATACGTTTAAACAGAAGCATAAATATGGTGGGGGCGGCATTTCTTCAATCCACTGTTGATTCAAGGGTTGAGAGCAACAGCTTTGGCTTACAAGTACATAGTCCTTTTAAGTAGATACACGAAAATGGGTAGCATAAGCAGCCACAGTTTTTAGTTCGTGTGTTTAAAAAATAAGATCACCCTCAGTTTTGTGATGGATTGTTTTGTACGGAGGACTTCCGTTAATGTGCTTAAATGTTTTATTGACCATAAGATTAACGTGTTGTTTAAACATTTCTTCTCTACCTTAATCTCTTTAGTCGTTCGCTTGTATTCGTCACTAATGTAGGTTATCCAGTTTTGTTATTTTACTTATCTGATGGAAATGTTAAAATTTGTCTCATTTTACTTATTGGATTATATCCAGTCTGATATTCAACAGTAGAAGAATGTAATATTTGTTCACTTACCGGCTGATTTTCGCATAGTAAACTGGTTTAATAAGCCGTTCACTAAGCACATGATGAAGTTCGCTAACCACGTGTCGCATACCCGGAATTTCCGATGCGCTTGCAACAATTCAAATGAATCCTTCATTTCTGAACTTAAAACAATTCGCGTGATCTATGATCCGAGATGGAAATATATTTTCTTTCTTCCTGTGCATAAGTCAAGTTTGTGTAGACATTCGGAAGCAACAGTAGTGAAATTTGCCCGGCTATACGGCTGAGCCATGGGTGACCATTTGGCATAAGTCGCTGACTCGTCTAGGTCATTTGTTAAATCTGCAAACATTCGGAAACTTGACTTACTAACGAGTCCCAGTACAGCGATAGGGCCGTATAGAGCATTTCTTTGTGTTTGTCTAAACTATTTCGCTGAGTCCGGCTGCGATGACTATTCTGAAGAACCCAAGACACGGGTAATAACAATGTATGCTGCATCGACGAGATTAACCGCCTCATTCAAGGCAGGGTTTAGGATAATTCACCCCCCGCGTTCACCAAAGACAATGTTGCCCTTCATGGTCATAGTAGGGATGATTCGTACATGTAAAACATCCGGGATTAAAGCTAAATGTTTTTTAAGTGAAGCTAACATGTATGCTCAAAAAGAATGAGTTTTACCTTCAGCATATTATTTTACTCTTGAGCGCAATGCTATCCCATACATTTGTGATATAAAAAACAAATACTTTGTTTAACATATGTTCACATCAACGTAATAGAAGGTGCAAATCTCCAGTGATCCCACATTTTTGAATAATACAAACGTAAAATATAGTTTAGGCAAAACCATGTGAGTGAGAAATATGTAATAAAGTTCTTGAATTCTTTAATGTCAGATCGAAGGTTTACAAGGAATAATCAGGCTCCTGGTATGCGTATAACCCTAAGGTATTCAGCAAAGTAATGCAAGGCAACACAATGGTGCTTGAAATGGTCTAGTTTGGTTTTACTAGAGGGAAGCTGGGTTAAACTCTGTGATTTAGCTAGTTCGAATTTTGCAAACTGTAGATGCTACGCCCGATATGGCTTTATATACGGAAATAAAAAATGTTGTTTCTCTTTTAATTAACTCATTGGCATCTTATTACAGATAAACATTTCCCCAATACAACAAATTAATTTAACCACAAGGATTTTAAACGCTCAGTTGTAACTCTGATTATATTCCATCATGAGTTTCCAAACTAGCTCGATAAGTGTCTTTTAGCCAAAAAGCTACACAACCCATAATTATCCTCGTATAAACAAAGGGCTTTTTAATTAACAAAACGGCACGCACTACCGCGTTTGTGATAATATTTCGTCCTAAATTACTGGAAGCTAATCAAAACAACGCCAATTGAATATTATTCTTGGGAACCAAGAACAACAGAACCATGGATAAACGAAGCACTTGTGCATATTTCTCTCGGCTGGTAGTAACTGGAAGTAACTATTGACTGCTGTTAAAATTTCGACTACACGAAAAAGGGCGACAAATAAAAGAAACTAATTTCCATGATCATGGCATTGCTATGCCACATTCTTAATTAATCTTACATACTGCAGAGCTTATTGGCCCATATGTGGAATATAAAATCTGGGACGTGTAATTCAGGTCTAGCAACCATGAGTTGGTCGAGATCTGACCGTGGAGACAATGAACACTATGCAATTAAGAAAGTAAAAGGCATTAACCATTTGAATTATGTAGAACGGCTGCGGGTGTTCGTGATCTACAGCAGAAAAATACCGGCGATTAAGGGGGACAAAATTATAACTTAGTTGATTTTCATGAGCACTAAACGCATGTCCAAAGTGCTGTCAAAAATTCAACACCTACAGCTGGCGGAACAATATATTCTTTTATATTACTGCCAATATTTTCCCCATCTTTTTCCTCGCCTGTTTCGCACTCCAGAAATCTGTCAGTTATACTCTCAAATTGGTGGATCATAAAGTCCAAATTAACAGTAAACCCATTTTCTGCAGTGTCCACATGAGTCATAGCCCGTTGCCAAACGCAAGTAGCTGCTAAATATTTTGGTGCATTTCCTCCACCTGAACAGGTTATATATTTTCTCCGTTTGCACGGTTTTACCAGTAGGTGACAGGGCCTGTGCGAATCTCCTATTTGTCATGATTTCGGATGGTTTGAATAAAACGTTTTATCATTAGTTTTGTACTGTAACTGTTTTGCTCCTAGGGAAGGAGCTTTTCAAGATGAATATTGTCCGAAATGTAACGAATTGACAAGAGTCAAGGGGTTATTTAAATTTAACAAATATAATGGAAGGTTTCCGATTATTCGTATGCATAGGCCTTTCAAACTGGAACAATTCTGTTCCTGTTGCTGCTTACCTCAGTACGTCCGCCAACGCTGTTAAGACCAGGCAGGTCAAGGCAATCCGCCAGAGTCTGAGAGCTTCATTTACCAGTTCGTTTCACACAGTGAATTCAGTGCAGTTCACCCCATCAACAAATAACACTTGGCATTCTACTCTTGCGGCCCTTTTAGTAAAATCATAATCTAGTCTCTTTCGTTCTCCATGTTCAGCGTGTCTACTGCGACACTCGGTATCATTGTGGGGACATGTATTCAGGATCCTTATTCGGTCGATGCGTTACTGGCCTAATGTGCTCTGCTATCATTGTGCGATGCTCGTTGTGTACGATGTTTGTACAAGTTTGAAGAGTCTTTGCAGCTGCTTCTGTAGATACAATTGTTGGTTCTACAAATCGGAATCGGATACTCAAACTTGAAAGGGAAACAGGGCGTTTTACTCATTTGGAATACCGTCTTTATGTATTCCATGTCGTCATTATTGATAAGTTGACATTGTGTTTGCCATATTTTATTTTTATACTATAGTGGGTCAACAGGTATGAACTTATGTTTTGCTAGCACCAGTTCCGTATTTTTTGATACTCAACCTGACCATCCAATTTGACTATATACATTTTGTGATTATTTAACAGTTTTCCCTCCTTTCACATACACTAGGCAGCTAAAGGTGAATATTAAGTTAAGTCCTCATAATGTTCCATCTGAGCAACGTTGCATCATTTCCCTATAGGACCTCGCCCAATTCGACGAAGTGGCAGCTAAACGCAATTCACTCAAATTTAGTTGTTTCATCATTTCGTTAACCGATCTTGCATTTGTCAATACATTCAATTTTACACAGAATCCAGTGATCAAAGTTAAATCAACTACTGACCTTTGCTTGACAGCTGGTATGCCATAACTATTATTTGCCACATCTATCTCCGTGCTTTTATAGCTGCGTAGAAAGTGAGGCCAAAAATTAAACAGAGACCCTAGTGTAAGGAATAAATAAGGCAGTCTAATTTGTTCACCTTCCGGTAAATGCCTCTAAAAGACTGCAATTTTGTAATTTGTCTGGTATTCAAGAGGTCTGATGCAGACGAAAGTACAGATTCTCACCCCCTAAAAACCCAACATGTAAGCAACATCCTCAATCGGTCATGTCCACAGTAATATAGTCATAGTTATGTGGGGGCTGCTGAAGTAATTCGGATTGGGTCTACTGAGTAGTATTGCGTACTCTGAGAAAGCCAAAACTAAGAAAGTTATATTGTTCAGTCAAGAGACCCCAGCTACTCTAGCTCTACGTTAACTCCTTTGAAAACTGAACAATGAATAATGGTTTATTTTGGGTAAAATACAGTTGTTTGACAAGTCCCGCAGGTTGGTGCGGGTCACACTAAAATTATCAAAAAATAGATGAGTTTCCTTTTTGAACGTTTATCTAACAAGTACACTGCTGAATAATAGCAGTGTAAGTAGAAATTAAATAGGAACTACGAGACAAAATAGGGAGAGTTATGGTTGTCGTACCCCGTGAGAACAGTAAGAAAGTAAAACGAGAATACTCAATTCTGTCCCGTATCCTCAGGTTTATATAACATGCTAATCCTGTTTGGAGGGATAATTGATATCTTCCAAATTTGAAACGTTTAAGCATGGAAGTGATGGGGGCCAATGGGAAAACTCAAACCTTTTTGAAAAATATTCAAGACGGAGATGGAAACAACAAATTTTGGCATAGCGTACTAGGGTTGGCAAACCCGAAGTGAAAATTAATTCCGCCGACATTTCAGGCGGCTAAACTCTGCACACACTTTCAAAAGGTTACCTCTGAGATTTGTGTTATGGCTTTTATGATATTTCATACGGCTAAAATTAACAATTTGCCGTTTGTACTTGGTAAGATATGTGGACCGGCAGACATCAGCTTAAATCTTTCAAAAGCCAAGCAATTAATTATTGTAAACGTTCCTTTACAGCATCCCTAGCATTTGAATGCAATAAACAATTAATATGGCTCAGTAGCTGGTTGTGTTTTCTGCAAATATTGGTTACGAACATTTCATCAGCATTTTCGAATTTAGCCAGCAATGCGATCGATCTTGCAGCCGATTTACCGCAACTAATAACCTGTCGCTTATTGCTAACAATCTCTAGTTGCTATTGATCAGTAGCACTTTGATGACCTTCCATGCATTCACAAGTGGTCAGCCATCACAAGGTGCTTTGAAACAAAATAGGTAGGGTTCTACTGCTCCGATTTGATCCGCTAGTTGAGCTAAACCAACGTTCGGACAGTTCATCAGACCGCTTGAATGCCTATGCTTTGGGTTCCATATAAGCAGGAGCGTCCGGCGACTAACTAAACGGGTAACTGAGTGCTTCACAAAGTATTTGAGTTGGTCCAAGATGCGAGATTTTGAGATGGATTAAGCGGAGATTTAGAACCTAAACCTAGTTTATTACAAATCACCTCTTATTGGCTTGTCATTACGTAGATCCGTTGAAAGCCTTCATAGTATTATTGATCAACCACATAGCCACATCCCTCTCAACAAGTATTGAGTTAATAATACAGTCAACCTGCCAGCATTGTGCGCGCAACAGTAACTAAAAAAGGTATTGTGTTTCACATTGCCACGAAACCACATTACTATTATTGTTATAAACTCTCTTTGTTGTCTTATAGTTATTCATTTGATGAATGATCTCAGATTAACAAAGAGGTTTTTTTCTCTTTCTATTTTAACCTAGAGCATTGTTAACGAGTATATTTCACAGCATTAATACCTAGTGCAACGTGATTGCTTCTGAAAGCATTATTTGTTATCCTTTCTCATGCAAACTTTCTCTATCAGCACAAAAGACTGTATATTAGTGTTTCCACGCGCATTCCTTAATTATCTTGTCGTCAACTTTACGTATGTTTCTATTTTATTTTCTAATGATAATATTATTTAATTAGTCAACAAGTGCTCTACAATTGGGACAATTTGTAACCAAACGCATACATGTTTACGCAGTTTGCTTGGATTTAACTGCATAGTTTAGCGCCAGTCAAACTTTTGGTTTAATCACCATAATACTCGCATATTTTAATGCACAGATACATTATGTCTCAAGGCAACAGTGCCGTATTTTATATTAATATTGGTATGTGAAATATAATTTATCCAATGGACATAGCGTTAGCTCAGCTAGTATTATGCGGAATGTTGCTTGCATATATTGAAATGAACCTTAGCCAATTCGATCTCTAGGGCAGTAGTTGCAGCAGATGGATACTGGTTATTTTCCGCCCAAAGACAGTGCACAAAGTGATACGTTTTGCTTAGATTTGATCTGATCAGGTGGAGATAGCCAGCTTAAAACCAGGGATCATGAAGATGTTAGTTGCAAGTAGCATTCCATTCACATACGTTGTACTTCAAATTTACCGAGAAATCAGTCAAAAACATTTGTAGCAATCGTTGGCTGTCGTGACAAAGTTGCCAAAAGAGTAGACGGCACATGAACAAACAGTTATCCAAATATAACTTGATATTTAACCATGCATGCCACACCTTTATATTAGCTGCTCAAACAATGTACTTATTTTCGTGGTATTTCGACTTTTAAACATACTAATGGACATATTAATTTTGTGACTTATCACACACTTGAACTTCATCATATATTATCATAGTGTCATAAACGGGTCGTAAATTTGAGTGGTAGGCGCTTCCAAACTCGTGTATCCTAACTACATTTCAAATGTGAAGCAGTATATATTCACATATCTCGTACTATGAGAACAGTTGATGAGAATTAGTATATCATAACTAAGTGTGATAACTTTTGGAGATAATATGGCAATGATAGATGCACAAGATTACGGCCGTCACAAATGTTACAACGATAATGTTCTGCACTTGTGTATTTTGGATGCAAACCAAGTTAGCTTTCATTTTAAGTCAAATACGTTGCAAATCTATATTTTGGGGCTTGTTCTATCCTGCTATTCTGTTTAGCAACCTTCTTGATTCAGTTCATGTAATTCCGAGGAATCATAATCTTTGGATAGATGCACGTAGCAACGCCATCCGAACTAAGGCGAGTTCATGGCAAGCTTGAGCAATATTAATCAGGCAATCTTATGAACACCTGCTCAGCTTGAATACAACTATCTTATGTACATTTGTATTTTTATATGCTAAGCAAAGCAGTAAATTGTGGATATAGATGCTAACATTGTACCGTTTGTTCAGCAAAGGAGGGGCTAGGTAAACAGCGTCTTATTATTTAACTTTGGTCACAAAACTTTTTCTCAAATAGAGTAGTAAAGGATTTAATTGTGTTGTATATATGAGTAAGGTTTGGTGCATATTTTAATTGAAAATTACCAGACAACTAAATTGTAAGAACCTAATAATTCGAAATAATTGAATATGGCTTGTTGTGCTGTAGGTTATATAATAGAATGCAAAGGATTTACCTCCAATTAATGACAATATAAAGACAACGACATATTTTTACCTCAGGAGAAACCTCCCACCAACTGGATTTAACAACCGCATTATCATTTTGGTCACAGCAACGAAGCGATATGGTAGTCGCCGTTTACATTTATTCATTGAAAAATAGAGCGTATTAAAATGCCTGTGCCCGCAATCGATCGGTTGGTTCAGGTCTGCTGGTAATTGCGCGACCTGACGCCTTCTCCGTTTGACTCCTTGGAAAACCCAACAGGAAGGAAGACTGAAGAAAACTCACCAGAACAGAGTTGTATTAGGACAAAGAACACTCATATTTATATGTCGGTCACCCTAATTCTCTAAACATCGCCAGGCGGATTTGGCCGTAAGCCCACGCTCCACACCTGATTGTACGCACCATCTGGCTATTATGCCGTCTTGCTCGGGTATGCAAGTCTTCATCCGTCTATCCGGGTCGTGGCAACGCACGGGATGTCTGAGGAGTCAATTCATCAACTTTCAGCTGCGCCCTGGTAACACAATCAAAGTTTCTGTCCCAAGCATAATTTGTGTCCAACAGGCACTCGTTGACACTCAGCTTTCTCGGAAATTATAGAGAATACCCATAGCTCGAGATGTGGATGAGACGATTGTACTGTTCTTCGAGCCGGGAATTTCGGTTGCAGACGTTTCGTTGCCAAACTAGGCAACATCTTCAGTGCGGCTATTCAGTCCGGATTCGCGGTCTCGCTAACCAATGTCAGATCCGAGTGCCTGGCAGTGCCAGCAGGCAGCGCCGGCTTCGAATGTCAGCCTTCGATCTGTTCACGTGAGTTGGTCGAGTAGGCACCGCTTCTCCTTGTCGATCTGGTGCCCAATGCTGGCGTAACCTGCAGAGCTTCATAGATACCCCCAAGCTCCAGGTGTATGTTGATTGAGTTCCGGCAAGAATGCCAGGCCTCGAGGAACTCACGCGCTCTGCGGTTTCTTGCTCTTCCAACTATTTCAACGTTCTCCAGATCGAACTGATGGTTCTCGGCATCCATGTGTACTGACATTAAGGATTTCTCAGCGTGGCGGCGGATGGCCAGACTATGTTCGTTCAGTCTTGTGCCAAGTTTGCTTCCAGTCTGACCAACATTGTACTTATCACAGTTCTTGCAGTAAATGTTGTAAACTACACCCGATGTGTCTTTATTAGTGAGTTTATCCTTCACCTTAAATAGTTACTTCGTATGGTTTTCGTTGCTTCATGTGCAACAGTTATCCCGTGAGGCATTAGAAGTCTCGCTGCCATTTCAGAAATCCCATGGATGTAAGGTAGGATAATCGTTCTTCTTTCTGTTGCACATGTGGATGCGGGTTGTGACTGGCTCTTCGACAACACGCAGCGTAGAATAAAGCTTCTAGGGTACGAATTTCGCTGAAACATGCTAAATAGTTGGCCTTCCTCCGCCTTCCTCAGTTGCGGCGTGCTACAATGTGTCTGGACCTGTTTGAAAAGAGTCTTCACGCAACTTCGCTTGTATATGGTCGGATGGTTACTGCGATAGTTTAAGATCTGATCAGTGTGGGTCGCTTTCCGATAAACTGCAACCGTCTGCAACCGAAAGGCCCAGCTCGGAGAACAGGACAATCTTCTCATTCACACCCCGTGATACAAGTATTCTCTATAATTTTTAAACAAATTGCGCGCAAAGCGCTAAAATCCGCTCGCCGATGGGAGACCTTTGCTAACCGGCATTCCTCCACTCACGAGCAACTCTACTTCCTGCACAAATGTTTGCGAAAACATGTCCTCCCACCAAGTATGCACTATCGTCCACTCATCAACAATCTGTTGGCCTGGAAGATCACTAAACAACATGGACGGCGAATGCTACGTCTGTTGATCACGGATGCACACAACCGATAGCAAAAGTATCAACGAGTAATCGATCAACAAAAAGCCATTTGCTTATCTATCCTCGGGGAACAATTAACCAGAGAGCTTGAAAAAGCGATCGCCATTAGTACCCATAAGACCAAATTCCAAACAAAGCAGAAACTAAAAGAGAAGTTGGACAGAATCTCGCAACAAAAACCAGCAAACGAAGAGGACGCATGGACGCCTCTATCCAAATGAACCCTATCAAATACAGAAACAGCAGTTATTGTGCGAGGGTTGCAAATCAATTACAAAGATTCCAATCCCATTGATATCCGTGCCGCACTTGAATCAACACTGACCACATCAAACATCACAACTGAGGCCCAACATACAATTCGACACAGCATCAATTCCGCTCTGAGTCACAAAGTGGAAACCAACATGTTCAGTATAAGCGAACGAAAGGCACCAACAAACCTCAGAAAAGACAAAACTATTGTTATATTGCCGGCTGACAATGGACGTCTTACTGTAATAATGGACAAATCTGAGTACATGAAGAAAGCACAAGAACTGCTCGGAGATGCGAACACCTACCAGCCGATAAGTGAAGACCCTACAAAACGTCTGGAAAGCAAGATCAACAAAACTCTTCAAAGACTGGAACAAATGGGACAGCTCACGAATTTAGAACACAGCAAGATGAAACCCGAGGATTCAGTGATTCCACGGTTATACGGCCTACCTAACGTACACAAAAATGGGGTACCGCTTCGCCCTATCGTGTCATTACCCGTGGCGCCAAATTACAAGCTGTCTAAGGAACTTTGGAAAAGGTTGAAAAACCTAATCGCAGGCTCAGAGCACTCAATCCAGTCAGCAGAACAATTCCCTGAAAAACTTAGGGGAATAACAACAGAAAGAGACGAGATAATTCTCTCTTTTGAAGTTACAGCTTTGTTCACATCAATTGACACGACGCTGACGAGGCAAACAATGAGGACTCTGCTTGAACAACACGGAGCGGTAAATACCAGCAACCGAATTGAAGCCACATAAATGATGGAGTTGCTTGACTTCTGTCTTACCACACATTACACTTTCAATGGTCAAATGTACAAACAGATAACGGGTACGCCAATGGGATCGCCAATCTCTGGACTTGTTGCGGAAGCGGTGATGCAAAGTTTGGAACAGAAGGCATTGCCAATAGTGGAGCCCAAACTTTGGGTACGTTACGTAGACGATACTTTTGTCATCCTCAAATGCTCCAGACTACAAGAAACACATCAAATAATCAACAATATATTTTCCGGCATCCATTTCACCAAAGAGGAAGAGAACAATGATCAGTTGCCAATCTTGGATGTGTTCGTGAGAAGACATGCTTCTGGGTCACTGGAAATAAGAGTTTATCGGAAAGCGACCCACACTGATCAGATCTTAAACTATCGCAGTAACCATCCGACCATATACAAGCGAAGTTGCGTGAAGACTCTTTTCAAACAGGTCCAGACACATTGTAGCACGCCGCAACTGAGGAAGGCGGAGGAAGGCCAACTATTTAGCATGTTTCAGCGAAATTCGTACCCTAGAAGCTTTATTCTACGCTGCGTGTTGTCGAAGAGCCAGTCACAACCCGCATCCACATGTGCAACAGAAAGAAGAACGAGTATCCTACCTGATATCCATGGGATTTCTGAAATGGCAGCGAGACTTCTAATGCCTCACGGGATAACTGTTGCACATGAAGCAACGAAAACCATACGAAGTAACTATTTAAGGTGAAGGATAAACTCACTAATAAAGACACATCGGGTGTAGTTTACAACATTTACTGCAAGAACTGTGATAAGTACAATGTTGGTCAGACTGGAAGCAAACTTGGCACAAGACTGAACGAACATAGTCTGGCCATCCGCCGCCACGCTGAGAAATCCTTAATGTCAGTACACATGGATGCCGAGAACCATCAGTTCGATCTGGAGAACGTTGAAATAGTTGGAAGAGCAAGAAACCGCAGAGCGCGTGAGTTCCTCGAGGCCTGGCATTCTTGCCGGAACTCAATCAACATACACCTGGAGCTTGGGGGTATCTATGAAGCTCTGCAGATTACGCCAGCATTGGGCAACAGATCGACAAGGAGAAGCGGTGCCTACTCGACCAACTCACGTGAACAGATCGAAGGCTGACATTCGAAGCCGGCGCTGCCTGCTGGCACTGCCAGGCACTCGGATCTGACATTGGTTAGCGAGACCGCGAATCCGGACTGAATAGCCGCACTGAAGATGTTGCCTAGTTTGGCAACGAAACGTCTGCAACCGAAATGCCCGGTTTGGAGACTTAAACAATCCTCTCACTTAGCTTTCTCACCCAGCTGTGATTTCTCTTTCTGAATTAAATCAGGTTGCAAACCCTTCGAATCTTATTGTGTTCGTAGGTTTTTGCCCGGGGATTGATTTGCAATGGTTGTGTTCTTCTTTCCTTCTTGGTCGGCCTGCATTTTGCATCGGAATTTTGCGGCATATTTTGTCTCACTGGGTTACTGACCCTCAACCTCCAGCCCGAACCTGTCTAGTAGGATGTCCTAATGTAAATCTGGTAGTTCTTGGGGATCTTGGATTATGCCATAATTCGGTCTCAACTGTTTGATATGCCTAATCCACCTCTAAAGTCCAACTATCACGTAGACAACTCTATCCTTCCTGCCGATAACAGTTCCGCTCGACCACCCCTTCGGCCTACGAAAATCCCTAAAGTAAACCATGTAAGCGACCTTGAAGTTACGGAGCCTGACTTTGCGATCTTCCTCCAAGCGACTATTGCAGTGATTTCTATTCTCCTTGGTAAAAGATTATCGAACATTGTCCGGGTCTTTCTTCCAAATAGTTCCACAATGGAGGATTTCCCATCAGGGGAGTTTGTGTTCGGAGCTTGCCGATACATGCGTAGGAAAGCTTAAATTACATCCTGTGAAGCCGTTCTTTGCCTTGCTTTACAGAGTGTACGTCTGAACGTATCCACGCACCTTTACGCTTGTTTGTTTGCGGATGACATGTTGGCGAGAACATCTGCTGAATTCCCTTATCCTCACACCACTCTTGGAAAGAACTTCAGGTGAATTGTGTTCTATTGTCTGTCACTAACATCTCTGACTGACCAAAATATCGGAACAGCTTCTGCAGCTCGTTGACAATGTGCTGGGCAGTCGGATTGTTTACCTGGAATCACATCAGGCCACTTGGTGAATTTATCGACAAAACAAGATAGGATTGACCATTGATTGGTCCCTCATAGTCTAAGTGTATTTATTGCCACGGTTTCTCTGCTTTACGCCAAGGTTGCCTCTGACACTTGGGAGGGGTTTTCGCTGCAAGTTGACAAGTTTCACACAGTTGGCAAAAGTGTTCACTTTCACAATCCGTTTCTGGCCAGTAAATAAAACTGCATGCCAAGGCTTTAATGTGGTTTGTACCAGGGTGCCCCTTGTGATACTGCTGCAGTACTTCACTCTGAAATTTCTTTGACACCAGCACTCGATTTCCAAACATCAGACAATTGTCTATGACTATTAGAGTTCCACGTCAATTGTATAGCGGTTGCAACTTCAACGGTATGCCTCCATTTGGCAAACGTGTTCGTACCCACTGCATCGCTTTCTTCAAGATCCTGTTCCGTGATGTCTCTATACGAATGGCGTCGGCTGTTACTAGTAGTCTTCTCAAATTCTTAGACAGGATTCTTTGGACTTCTGATTCGAAACTGACAGCCGCAATCACACAATCAACATTCTCTTTTGAATGCGAATTGGTAAGACGAGTCAGGGCATCCGCTTGACATATTAGTTGCGCAAGCTTGTATGGTATACTAAAGTCGTAGACCGTAGTATGATCGCACATCGTTGCAGTCGGTTTGCCTTAAAAACTGGACTTCTTTCTTTGAACCGAATATTGACAGTAGTGGCTTGTTGTCAGACAGGTGCGTGAACTGTCTGCCATACAACATCTAATGGAACCGTTTCATTGCGAAAGCGATGGCGAGCGCTTCCTTCTCCATCTGGCTATAATTCTTTTCAGCTGCCGTTAGTGACCGTGCTGCGTGCGCGATAGCATTCTCTCCTCCATGCGGAAAAACGTGGGAGATAACAGCACCGATACCATACTTGGAAGCATTCGTAGTAACGACAATTTTGAAATTTGGATTGAAGTGCGTCAAGTGTATATCATAAGTGAGACCAGCTTTTACTGCATCAAAAGACTGCTGGCACTCCTTCGTCCGTTTCCAACCCTTGTCTTTTGTCAGCAGCTGGTTCAGCAGACCACCGGTTTGGTGAAGGCTTTGTAGGAAAGCGCCATAAATGCTAACGAGCCCAAGGAACGTGCGGAGTTTTGCAATGTCTTCTGGGTGCTTCACCTTTTTTATGACTTCAACAATGGCAGGATCCGGGCGCCGGCCATGTTGATCGATGCCAAACCCAAGAAATTTGACACTATCTAATAGAAACTCACATTTTTTTAGTCGTAATCATAACCCAGCTTCCTAATGACGCAGGAGCACTCTTTCCAGTGTCTGTATCAAGTCTTGAGAAGCTGAACCCATAATCAATGCATCGTCTAGGTAAACTGCTGTATTTGGGATATCGCTGTGCAGGGTATCCATTATTTGTTGAAAATTGGACGGTGCGGTTTGCCCTCCGAATGGCAGCCCGTTGTACTGAAATAGTCCGAGGTGGGTCTTTACTGTCAGTAATGTTCTGCACTGATAGGCAAATGTGATTTGCAGATACGCATCAGCAAGTTCACGTTTTGCGAAAGACTTCCTCTATTGAGTTTGCTGAACAAGTCTTCTGGTATTGATAGGGGATACTGATGGTCTTCCAACACAGAATGCCAACCTGTCGAGAAATCAGTACAAATACGGACTTTACCGTTTCCTTTCTTTACCACCACGAAATGTGCTGCCCATTCTGAATAGTGAACTCGTTAGATTATCCCTTCAGATTGTAGTCGGTTTAACTCGACTTCCACTAACTATTGGTGCTCTACGACTACCGGGCGTCTTGGTCAAAACGTCGGCTTTGCGTCTGGTTTAAGGTTCAATGCGGCAGTAACTAGGTTACAAGATCCGAAAGCAATTTAGAACAATGCATCGTGACATCGTTTTTTCTCGGTAATCTGACTTTGAAACATCAGACTTGAAGTCGACGGTTGCGACAGCAAGTTGACTTGCGGTGGTTGACATATATTGTTCACTGATTGATCAAGGATTTTCAGTTTATCCATCCAGCCGAGCCCCAACAAATCTAACCCCGGCTGTTCTGTCGCGAAACATGTCGTCTGGATTTGTTTATCGCGGAAGTTTAAATGAAAGCTCAGTTCAGTAATCAATTTTAACCTACCTCCTGAAGCATTCCTTACAGTGTGGCCAGTTTGTACGAGTACGGGTCGCCCCAGCATGCACCAAGTGTCGCTTGATATCAGCTTGATATCTGAAGCCTTGTCGATTTGTAACGTGAGTTAGACATCGTTGATTTTCACAGTTGTGTATTTGCGTTTGCTGGCCTCGTTAACCTTGAAAGTTGCAGTGCTAGATCTGGTGAAATTGTGAGGCAAGAACAATCTGGCATTGTTACGCATCTGCTTGGTCAAAATGGGACGAGTAGCTGGGCAACAAGGCTCTTTACGCTCTTTACTGCCGCAACAGTTGCGTGTTTTGAATGGGCATTCGGGGGCAAAATGCTACTCACTACCCAACCAATATGCAGTGGGAGGTTTAGAATGCGGTGCACTCACGTGAGGAGCTTCTTTTTAGGATGTACTGCTGCCTGCACAGACAAAATCTTGATCGTTCTGATTGGACAACTGCTGCATCATTGCGGTATCGTGCTTCAGATTCGCCATGTGTTGGCATTCACCAGTCACTTGCTGCAATGTAACATCAGGATTCTGCTCAAATTTGTTCAGTATTCGTGTTCGAATGTCCGCGTCTTTGGATGTTTGTTTTCCACAAACTTAACTGAGACATTTAAACTGATCACTTGTCATCTTGTGTAGTTGTGACCGTTCGTATTCTCGATTCACACGGCTAGAATAATCGACCCAGACTTCGTCTTCCTTTTTTGTTATTTTCAGACACTTTACCGGATGTTGAACTAAGAAAACTTGCGACAAGCCGGCGACCAATTCATCAAACGACAAATCGGTACTCTTTTTAGGTAAGATGAAATTAGTAAACTTTTCATGTTCGGCAACACTGAGCTTCCGCAGCATTAGTCGAATATTCTTTTCCGCTGGCAGTTTGGGGAAATAGACCCGGAACATGTCTTCATACTTGTGGAACCAAGAACCAAATTTTATGTTGGCATCAGCATCTTAATGGGACTTACTGATCTGCTGAGTCAAGGTTTCTGGTGAGGGAACACTGTCACTTGTCCCTAACCCTAGGTGTGACTCACTGTCAGCCTCTGAGTTAGCATCTCGATCAGCTTGGCCTAGGATTCTTCAAACTGCGCCTGTTATTGCTGCAAAAGCATCGGCAAATGTTCAGCACTGGTTGTCATTTCTGGGTTCGGTGGTACTTGTGTCGCTACTGCTATAACGCTGTGCCCGCAATCGATCGGTTGGTTCAGGTCTGCTGGTAATACTGCGCCTTTACGCCTTCTCCGTTTGACGCCTTGGAAAACCCAACAGGAAGGAAGACAGAAGAAAACTCACCAGAACAGAGGTGTATTAGGACAGAGAACACGCATATTTATATGTCTGTCTCCCCAATTCTCTAAACATCTCCTGGCGGATTTGGCCGTAAGCCCACGCTCCACACCTGATTGTACGCACCATCTGGCTATTTTGCCGTCTTGCTCCGGTACGCCAGTCTTCATCCGCCTAGCCGGGGCATGGCAACGCACGGGATGTCCGACTCGCCATCTCATCAGTTACCGGTCAGACCTTGGCAACGAACATGCTGTCTGATGCGCGGTATCATCAGCTTTCAGCTGGGCCCTGGTAACACACTCACAGAGTCTGTCCCATGCACGACTTGTGGCCAACAGGCACGCGTTGGCACTCAGCTTTATCACCCAGCTGTCAAGCACAAACACTGTGTTAGGAATAAGCAAGCATCCCCTGTGCTTTGTTATGCATGGTGATACGCTTCCTTGTTAGCTTACATCTGAGTCAAGATAATAGACGCAAGCTAACTGCATGTGCCATTATAAGTTTGCTTGTGTGTCCTTTCGATCACATTTTTAGTTACGCATTGATTAATACTACTTACGGTATGCACTATTTGTAGAATTCAACTTCACTCACGACACCTCATCTAAGATAGCAGGAATTTCGAAAGACGTTTATCCTGAAAATAATACTCTTCAGCTTTGTTAAGAGAAGCCGCAAAATGTGAACTAAGTTACTAGCACAGTTATCCCCAGTCGGATAAAGGCAAAATAAATATCCAAAAAACCATATATGCATAGTTCACCTTTCAATAATCGGCGATCCCATCTATAGTTGATCCTGAGTAACGAATTTGAATTACGCCCAATGAATCACTGATTGACACGCAAGTGATGAAACGTTAGAATGGGCTTATGATGTTGAGCAGAATTTCTGGATCTGTATAACTAATTCAGGTCGTCTTCTGCATTCCATTTTATCTAATTAATCCCATTATATTTCTACCATATTCGTTCAATTGTTGACCGTTGATCTTATAGTGGCTGTGTCGTAAAATATCAAAGTTATTAAGCTCTGGAAATTGGTAGTATCTACATGTGCATTAAATCCGATGAGCTAGATCAAAATTCTTTTGGTATAAGACACACGAAGAAACAAATCATTTTGCAATAAAATAAATTTGTCGTTGGTCAGATTGCTAAGTATAGTGCAAACTTGTGGCTAAAAATTACTTCCGGACGTGCTTTTGTATTTATGGTCTGCAGCTATCATTATCACTTTATTTGACAGCTGTCTGCTCTTATTATTCAATTCGCGTAGTTGTGTGCTGTTCGTGCTCGTATCTCCGAAACCTATTGGATTACCAAACTTCATCTTGCGAACTTCATGATGTATTAGTTCTGATGCAACTTTTGTTAGCGGAGAAATGAAATGTTAAAAAACATAACGTTTGCGCTTAATTACCCTGTGTTTGTGCAGTTGTTTGCGGTATTTGGTTAAGATATTGCGGCCATGATATTATTGCCGCGAATTCACGGATAGTATCAAAAAAGACAGTTTGACAGATTGTCTGATGACCGAAATACGCAGATACACCTAGGGTAAAAATGGACCTCCTTACTGTGCGTGTAAACAGTTACTGTAAGACGGTTTCATTTTAAATCCTTATTGTCATTACCCACAGAGATGTTCTCCACAGTATATTGTATTTGGATATTTCTTCATGCCTTCCAGAACCGAATTTGCTGAATGTGGAGTTTTCAGCGTTAAAATTCGGTGCATGACTGCACACCAAGCAGCCGCGCATTAACAACAAAAGTCAGGTTAACAGCTGCTCCAAGTATGGTGACAGAATGTAGAACATTCTCTATCTTGAGGCTTGGGAGAAATGTGGTATCCCATTTTTAACTCTCCAGCTTGAATGCTAGAAAGATAACAAGACTGATCAAGGACGGATAAAACAAAATAAGCTTACACATTTTCCTCCATAGAACCAAGAGTGTTGAAGCCCAGTAGGTTCAAAATAACAAAAAACCGTGCCCTGCGGTTTAGGCATTTTGAGATGCATGTTGAATATATGAAGTAACCACAAAGTGACGAAAAATGGGACAGGATTTCGTAAACATAAGGATGAGAGGATACAATTAGACAACTGAGCTACCCAGTCGGTTTGATATACAAAAAGTTATTTGTATTAAATCGGATAACTCTTCAGTCGCTGAATTAATTGTTCGTACTTTGCGTAGATCCAGCTTAAAGGTAAGAGAATGAAGTGCAGGCTTGAACACGCATCATAGCTGATTGCAAGTGGAGGCTTGTCTTTTTCTACAGTGGATATTTCTTTTGAAGTTTAAGATCCGTTCTGTGCCATCAAATTACTTATGTCGTAATCACCCTTAAATAAGTTGCTTTAGCTACAAAAGCCATTTCCTTGTGACTAATTGCCTGTAAAGTAACGGTATTATTTCCACATTTGCATTTCAGTATACTAGCCTCTGCGACTTGATTGGATCATAAACTATCAGCTTAGACTGAAATCTCTAAGAATCTACAGTAGTCGATATCGGGTTTTGCGGGGTGATCTCATAATGATTTACCAGATTCTGAAGAACCCAAACCACATTTGTCGTCCGCTGCTCGAATTGAACCACGACACAAAATAAGAGGTCACCCTCTGAAACTGACAATTCAGTATAGCCGGCCTGAATACCGTAGAAATATATTTCCCTCCGCGTGTGCCAGCCTTGGAACGCCCACCCCAATTATGTCGTCTCTGATCCCAATCTGGCGATATTTAAACTACGTGTTGACGATACAATGTCTTAATTACATTTCATTTTATAATTAGTTAGCCAGGGGCTACAAAACACAATCAAACGGTGTCTTGCCAAATGCCTAACCAATGGATTTATGGATTTATACTTTTAATCTCCGCTATTCCACATAAGTCTACGGTGAGTCCACCACAACGCTTTTCACTTTATCACGCAAGTGATTTTCGCAATAATTTCCATCCCACGGGACTTGTTAAGTGATGCTTTTATTCCGTAATAAACCATTCTTCCATCGTTTTCATTGTGATCGAACGGAGGTGATTTATCTTAATTGCATTGTACTCGCCTGCTTTAAATAAACAGTTTCTCACACGTTTCAGCCTCATGGCAACGCCTGCAATAAGTTCATTGATTTGATTGTGTTGTAAAGTGTAGTTAAGAGGACTCAAATTATTCCCATCAACACTAAGACCACGTATATCAATGCAAACCGTAGTCATTAAGGAACCGAAGCTTACGCAGAATTAAAGTGCGGCCTGGGTGTCTTGCATAGGTGTGTATCTAAGGGCTATTTTCTACTTTTCTCGGTCATCGCATCAACAACAGCCGCCGGTAGACGATTCCTGTCATTCACTATCCTAATGGAGAGGGCCAAAGCAGTGCCCAATTTGGGCCTGCTTCCTTTGAATAGCTTCCAGTTGTTCCCTCCTGTAGAGCCACCTAATTTGAACTGACCAACCTGCCATGGCTGGAACCCAATTTCCCCTCTTAGTTGCGCCTAGTAAAGATGAGTTCTTTAAGACATCCACGGTCTTCCATGGAGAACAGATTCATCTCCTGAAACGGACTTAGAGCCGCGCCTTTGGACTTTACCAGTTATGGCACATTCATACTTAGAGTGTGGAAATGTAGATGGCAGCCCATGCCCTAAAATCGGTCTGACATGTGAAGGGAATGGAAGCCTGAAGATCATCGGTGTCATTCTAGACAAGGATCTAATTACGGCACAGCACATTTAGTTGGCAGAGGCAACATTTTTCAGTATTTTCTGGGTAGTTTTTAGAATTGGTGATATTAATACGCCTAGATCTTCCTATTGAGTGGCATGCTTGTGAACGAACCCACCAATGTGCTACGTTCCAAGTGTATATGAAGCAACAATCGGCGGGGCGCAGCATTCTACGTAGTTTATTGGTAGGTCCTACTTAATGCACCAGTTATGCAACAGATCAGGCATGACCTGTAAGCGATCTGGGGCACTTCAGACCACAGCTTGAAGTCATCGGCATAGATCATGCATTCAATTTAGAGTGTTGAAGGTAGACCATTTATCTGCGGTTCTGACAATTTGGATCCATAGACAGATTACTGTGGAAAGCCGCTTGTCACGAGCATCAGCTTGGAAGGCGTCTCCTTCACTCTCACTTGCATGGTCCTACCATACAAAAAGTCGGAAATACACGAGTGATGACTGCCAATAATACTGATTTCCATAAGCTTCCAAATTAGTCTCTGGTGTAGGACTTTGTCGTATGTTTTGCTAAAATGGACGAAAACCACGTCTTCGCTTTGTTCGGCATCAGTTGCTCTCGCCCAATGTTCTCTCGCCAATAGAAGGTTGGTGGAGCAGAACTGTCCCTTCTGGAAACCATGCTGGGTAGAGGAACTGATGTTAGTTTCGTCGCACAGCTACTGTTGGTGCTTTTGATGATTAGTTCGGAGATAATTTCGAATAAACCAGCAGACATCTGCATTTAGATATGCTTGCCAGTAAATTATAATTCAAAATAGTCAGTCAGCTGCAATCTGTTTCAAATTATCCGTTCTTGTAAGATAATGAAGGGGTCCAAGTCAATTCCACACAAGTCAAAAATGCGTTTTATGCACCTACGAAGAATAAATATTCAGTTAAAACATCTACCCTGATGAAACAAATAAAATTAACTAAAAAATATGACAAATCTATATGGTGCGCCACCAATCTGCAAAGGTGGCAGCGTTGATAACAGTCTAGCAAAAATATCTTGCTTGATTCAGTTCGAGACTTAGGAATTAGGTATAGCAACTCTTCCTATGCTATGCAGATATATCACCAGAACTTTCTGCCTACATGAAGCATGTTTTACGTCATTTGAGGCAATATTATCACCGACTCTGGAATACTGGTCTATCATTCACAGCCAATTGAGAAAAAATGAACGGCTCTGGAAAATGTCCAGCGATCATTTACCAAGTTAGTCATGGAACGCTGTTCAAATCTGTTATTATGATCGCGGTCGGAATCTCCAACTGGATACTCTTTGGCTGAGAGGCTTAAAGAACAACCTTGTTATCTTTTATAACATTAGAAATCAAAGAAGTCACGCAGACAGCACCGTATTTGAACTGCGGAAGACTATAGTCTACCCCACAGGTAATGACGACTACTTGCTACGCACAAAGCTTGTGAGTCATAAAACTCGATCGAATTCCTTCTTAGTGAGATTCACGGATCTGGGGAACAAACTACCCCTACAGATACGCATGAGCGCAAGCTACATCACATTTCAAAATTCTTTACGGACATTCCTGTTGCTCACTTTAACTGGATCTTTTAATACTCCCGGAGATATCACAGGTGTATAATATGTCCAGTGCCGTGGTTCGCAAGTGGTGACAATACCTAAAATCAAGTAACGTGGCACGATGGAAGACCTAATTCTGTTGACCTAGAACGTTAGTCTCCTGACTTTAGTGAATATTTCATTTACGTAGTATGATCACGTGAGATCCCGACTTAGTGTGACTCCCAGATATATCACAAAGTTACAGGTGTTTAGACTGACAGTGTCAATACAAAATTGCGCGGTGTGCTTCAGGAGCTTATTATAACAAGTTTCCTCGGACTGGGAGAAAATAATATTTTACACTTCGATGATTTGAGGGAAATACATCTGGACTTCTACCAGGAAGTCAAGTTGTCCAATAAGCATTGCAAGTTGGCCGATGAATCTGTGGTGTTATTGTGAACACCACGGATCCCATCATCAGCATACTATAGTAGAATGGCTTCTTTTGGAGCGGGAATGGAGTTAATGTAAACAGAAGATAGAAATGGGGACAAAGTAGCGCACTGAAGGACACTTGAATTTGTGGTCACTGGGAAAAAGCTTATTCCTCTAATTGTGGTAAACTGCGTACGACTGGCAAAATAGTCTGAAAGAAAAGGCCCTAATGAAGATTGAACTCCGGAAATTAGCAGAAGGTGGAACAGCAGCTCGTGGTTTACACAAGCGAAAGCACTGCTGTAAGCTAGGATGCAGATATCCGTGCGTTTTGTATTTTTATCGAGTGATGAAAACAACTAGAGTAAAGGACAGAGTAATGCATCCAAAATCGACGGTGAACTGCGATAGGTGAACTGAAAAGATCATTTAGGTGGATATAAGCAAGCATTCAATCAATTATGGTTCGTCTTAATGTTTTCAATCCACAGACGTACCGGCAATTACTCGGTACTTACAGGTTCCATTTTTGGCAAAGATGTAATGAGGACGCTTCGCCAGCCGTCGCCTATCTTGTGCTGATGTAAGCACTTGGTGTAGAGTTCAGAAGAAGGATAAGACATTGGCAGCTTCCTTGAGAACTATAGGAGATAGTCCATCTGGTTCATGCAATTTGCACGACTGCATCCGTGTTACTTCCATGTGAACTGTTGCACTGTCGATGAGTGATGAAGATTGTGGGGAGAGTTGTAACGGCAAAGATGTTAAGTGCATTGCTGTATCATTTATATGACCACAGAAATTGCGGTTTAATTCTTCTACAATGAGAACAATATGTGTGACGCTTCTGACGACTTCACTCAGGTTATTCATCATTCTCTATACTTCTCGGCAATTATTATTTGCAAGTATATTTTGGATATTAACATGATTAAGGCTGCATAATTCATTTGATATACCAGTCGATAAGGAATTTTATGAAACGGCGTCCTTGCGTTTGTATACACATTCTTATAGTCCGCGTAGTCTTTTAAGGCACTGAGAAGAAAACCTATCTGCGCGGATGAAAAGGATTTCCATATGTTGAGTATGATCACCAAACGCTTTCTGAAAATGGGTAAAGTGGAGGCACCAACACTTGGGTTTGGAAAGTCATTCTAGTACGTTATGGAAACAGGTTGAAACATGAAATCCATACACAATTTCGCAAATGTATTGTTAAGTTAATGTTAAGCTAATGGTCCCAAGACTTTCTGGCCGGGAAAACTTAGATCTCACTGGAATTCAGAAGGTGACAGCACAAGTGTTTTGGATCGCTGGACAGTGAGTAGATCATCGTGAATTACCCGCGCAGTCGACGTTAGCTTGCACTAAACACGCAAAACCTTCTCTGTTGTCCCTGACACAGGTTTCTTGAAACTTTAACATCTTTTCCTCGTGATATTATGAGGTCTCGAGAGCTGCTAGAGCACGTTCTAGCAAATATTGCCAAGCTTGAATAAGATATTCTGCTTGGGGCACCCATAAACCTAGCTTGCAGAGAGAGATGAATAAAGACAAAGTTATTAAGAGCCTTCTTTAAGCGAGCTACATGCTGGTTACCTTATTTTGAAACGAACACAAATAGTCCGGAAAAGCTGTATGTACAACAGAGGCGACCGTAGGTGTGGTATCCGGAGGAACATTTGCAAAAATCTCCGCATAAACGAATAAACTTCCCGCGGATTTGAACTAGACCAGAGACCCTTGAGTTGCGGATGCAGAAGACTGATAATCGGCCGCACCACACAAGGTAATGACAGAAGTTGTTAAGACCGGAAATATTTGACGGGTTGCATTTTTCGGGTGAGGCTTGGTTTTTGGGGTTTTGAGTGCCACATGATTCTCAGAGCCCCAAAATGTTAGCAGCTACCTTTCTTTCAAAGATAGACGAAATAAGATCAGTGGGGTCCTAGGCGATTGTGGTTCCGGTGAAGAAACTTGTATATCATCAGTTTCCTTAGAAGTCACTAAGCTGCCTAAGCGCCAACTTGCTTCCAGTGATACAAACTTAGCTTTGATACGCCATTCCACTTCCGCAAATAATTGGTCTCAATTTGCACTAGAATAAGCGTGCACTCGGCTAATGGTATGGCCCCATAAACAGTACGCAATCATAAGACGTCCTGGGAGTTGTTTTGATCTTCCGCTTTCGTCCGGAAAGATCTGCACTCTAGGGACGGTACCAATTCAAACGATTGATTACAAAAGTGAGAAATAATTCCCGGGGATGACATCGTGTCTATTCTAACTTGCTTTATTGTGGTTGTATTAGCCTGATGATGAAGCCATGAAAACAAGCTTGTTCGCTACTTTCTGTTTCTGATTACAAAAGTGCTATTGCATGGAACTGTGCAGGGGAGCACTCTAAGCCGCAATGTCAAACATTCCAAGCTGCTGCGCTGTAAGTATTAGTCTAAAGTTGCCCATTGATTTCCATATCTTTGGCGGACATACGGTCGGTCCGGCCGTATTCATTGATCATGCGCATACGATAACCAGGATCTATGATAAACCCCCAGGAACGGGTGCAATGTAGTCGAAGGTAGTTGGAACGGAGGGTGACATGTCGTCGCGCTATCGGTAGCTCTAAATATACTACCTAACGAATAATGAACACAACGTAGGCTTTCACTGCAATGTGAATCCAATATAGTCTTTGTTTACAGTAGCTCCGAGAAAACCTTCTCAGAGTCAGAGGCAATTTCAAATGGATGCCACGGTTTACCCCACTCGGGATGGCCCCGCAGTGGTCTAAAGAAAATATGGTGAATCTTAACAAGAAATATACCGGTGGTGTTGAATAGGTTACCGATCGAGCAGATGCACAGCACATGTGTTGTCATTTCGTACATGCTACACTATTTATTGACAATAGTGTAGCTTCTCGTAGTCACTTGCTTCCGCTACGACCTGCACCAAGAACTGCATCCTTCTTTCTGTCTTGCTCAGTACACCATCCGGGTTCGCTCAGATATTTAGTAATATTGCCACCCCATTTGTTGTTTAACATAGGCCTTATTGGTTCCTCAAATACCTTCTATTGGGTTTAGTTTCGGAGAACACGTGCCAGTTGCAGAAGTCTTCTTTAACTGCAAGGCTTCACTTGGATGACGCGCTCCAGATCGGAGTGACATGGTGCTTTTCACAAATAAGGAAATGGCTTTCAGCGTAATGGATGATATTGGCAACAAGCAGTAGCTGCAAAAACCGCAGACAACTTTAGTTATTACAACTGGCTCTTAAGGCAGAATATCTAAGCAATCCATCCAGGTTCATTGCGCGAATCAGGTGCAGATTCTGTCCGGCATTCTGTTTTGCATCGGCATCGTTCAGTGCCCACGTATGTCACGTGCTGAACGTCATCTTGTGCGAGCGCAGAACATTTTAATGTTCGTCTCACCTATCCATAGTGCTCGCTGTCCTTCAGCCTCTACGTTCATCAACTCCAACTCGTACGCTTTCCATAGGCTCTTGCTGTTCATTTTATTCATGGCTTCTGGTATTGCATGTAATTTCCTCATCGTTATGAGATGACGGTTTAGATGGCGTGATTGTGCTTACGCTTACGTCTACCTCAAATTGCACCTTCAGTTCTAAACTAAGAGCTTCCAAGGTAACCGTAGGTTTCGGTTCCGCTCATTCAAATAGGTAATCCACGTGACTGACAAACAACTTCGAAGCGACAAGCTGCGATCACTTGCCGGCTCATTTAATTCTAATATTCTTGTTTAGCTTCTACATGTATTCAGGTTCAGTTGTAACATATACTATGGTATTTCCATCCTCGCCCTCTTCATATCTTCAGAATAAGAGGCTTTACTTTGAATGGGTGACGGACGTACGCTCTTCTTCGTCCCATCCTCCGTACTGCGAACTAAAGATTAAAAAACCTTAAAAATTAAAAACAATACTTGTAAGTGCTCTGAGAATTTTTCTTTTTACCTTACCCGCTGCCTGATATTCCCCTATAACCCAACTAGGGGAAAACACAAGTGACAACTTCGGTGACCAGAGACGGTCTGTCGGAAGCGTATGGATATTTCCACGAATAATCAGTCGCGTGAATTCACATTGACGCTTTGAACCTAACCTTCCGCGTATGCAAAGCGCGTGTGCTGCCGCTGTATGGCGTTCTGGCTAAAACGTTGTTCCGCCCAAACTATTGGGCATAATGACGCATTTCTCAGGCATTGGCGTCTGTTACACATCGGCAGGTTGAAGTCCGTATGGTTTCGCATGTGTCCCAGTGGGCGTACTGAGGCAGTTCGCACGCGTTGACGACTTCTGCACTTGGGTATTTTCATGTCCTCCTGGTCACACATGCGACGTGGCTTGAAATTTGGATACCATTCACATCACGCTCACGGCAGACCACCCAGTGCAATCTGGCTTAAATTTAGATAAATATTATAATAACTTATCTGCGTTATGGACGAATGTTAATGAGTAACAGAGTAAAGAGGTTGCAGTAAGACTGAAATCAATCAAAAGATATTATTGTTCTCTCCATCGAAATTTAACGCTTTAATTGATTACTTTCATCCAGGTCCAAATTGGGCCTCTACACTAACGTTGAAATCCGGCGGGATTGATTTTCATTGATTATTGTTAGACTTGTTTAATACCTTAGATTCATCTGAGTCTTATCCCGATCATCGAAATTAGACGGCAGTGTTCACGGGCCTCCTCATGGAGTCAAAAAATACCTGCCCATAAAACAATGATCTACTTTCGAGAATTACTGAGCAGCTGGTTAAAATAGGATTTCTAAATTCTTAACAGCAACCGATTTTCGGCATTTGTACCGTATGTCTTTCTCCTAAAACCTTCATGTTCGACTTCCCTCTTTATCTTTCAAAGAACTTACAGATGCTGGTAAGTCCTGCATTTTATTTCACCTTAACCCAAGGGCTACAGCAGTTTCACATTAAACGCTTAACTTACAACGCTCAATGTTGTTATCACAAGCTCCTTATAATGCCTGTTGAAAGATTGCATCTCTGGTCGGAAGTGGGCAGTCAAGATAGGTGAGTATTTGTTGGTCTCAGTGTTAATAGTTGAATACTATAAGGTAGCGCACACTACCATTTTATTTGCTTGAATCTTTTAAATAATATTTCATACGATAAGTTATTTCGAACTTTATATGTTTGCAGATGACATAAAAGTTGCTTATAAAGCTGAGTTTTGATATCCGAGACATGAGAACATCGGACTTAAACACAGTCCCGTGGGATGGAAATTATTGCGAAAATCAATTGCTAATAAAGTGAAAAGCGTTGTGGTGGACTCACACATAGACTTATGTGGAATAGCGGAGATGTTCGCATATCAAACGTTATAAATCCAAATCCAGAAACGTTGTTATAAAACTCGGAGGGAAAAACCTCGCACTTTTGTTACTAAACTTTTTCACACATTCACTCACTACCGGCTGCCTTCCAGCTCATGGAAGCAATCCATTATAATGCCTAAGCACAAGGGTGGACCGGGAAATCCAATGTTATGCTACCGCTTAAAAAATCACACCTCTGCTGCTTCCAAAGCCGTAGAGCGAATAGTCAAGAAGAACATCGTCCAATATCTTACAAGACTGGATCTGATCAACCCTTCACAGCAAGGCTTTCTCTCAAAATGTTCCTGCGTTACATGCCAGCTACAATTTCTCCCATCACATCACGACCATGATAGACAGAGGAATGGCAATTAGTATAATTCTGTTGGATATGCAAAAGGCGTTCGACCGCGTGCCACACCAGCCACTGCTGTCTGCTCTAGAGTCATATGGAATTGGAAATCCGCTGCTTAACTGGTTCGACTCATACCTAAACGGTCGAACTCAGGTCGTTAAAATCGGTCAGCAACATTCTACACCAAAGCCAATAATCAGCGGTGTCTTCCAGTGAAGAGTGGTCGGACCGCGACTTTTCTTAATCTATTTAAACAACTTATGTGACCCGATCAAACATGGACATCCATTTCTGTTTGCAGATGATGTCAAACTGGTTTAATCATTTCATCCAGACCAACTACATATGTGTTTGGGGAACATCTGTGAAGATCTATCCGCACTAAATATAGCTAGTAAGCGTTTATTAATGAAGTACTCGGCAGTGAAATCCCAAGTACTTGGGTACAGATGCCGCATCCCAGAAGAATCCATTATACTTGCCGGAAACGTGATCCCAACATCTGATTCAGTTCGGGACTTAGGAATTAGGTACTCCAACTTTTTCAATTTTCCCGAACATGTTCTTTATCAGGTTGCGAAAGCAAGGCAGCTATGCGGATATATCAGCAGAACTTTCTTCCTACCTGAAGTACGACTTGAATCATTCAAGATAATAGTACGACCGACTCCGGAATATTGTACTATCGATCACAGCCAATTGAGAAAGAAAGACTGAACGGCTCTAGAAAGTGTCCAACGATCATTTACCAAGCTGCTTATGGGACGCTGCTCAAACCTGACTTATTATGATCGCTGTCGAAAACTCCAGCTGGATCCACTTTGGCTGAGACGCTTAAAGAACAACCTCGTTGTCTTCTAAAACATTATAAACCAACGAATTTACCCAGACAGCACCGCGCTTGAACTACGGAAGAGTGCAGTCTACCCCACACGCAATGGCGGCTACTTGATACGTACAAAACTTTCAATCATAAAATTCGGTTGAATTTCTTCTTAGTGAGATACACTTATCTGTGGAACAAGCTACCCCTACAGATACGCATGTGTACAAGCCATGTCACCTTTCGAAATCTCCTTCAGACCTTCCTCACTATACCAAATGCTCTGAAGATATTTGACTCACAGCAAACACTAGAAACATTGACAGAAGTTGGTATAAAAAACATTTGATAATAGCTTCCTGCTAACTTACCCACTATATGTCATTACATATCATACCAAATCCTTTGTCTTTGCAGCCTAATAGTCCCTTCCTTTATTATCTACTCCTGACGATACAAACATCCGTGAATTTTACATATGAGTTGCGCGGGTCTAGGACTCAAGGAAAAGTAATCATGATCCGAAATGTTATCAATAAACTTTTATTTAATGTTATGAAACGTGTTCACTATACAAATGGTCGCTCCCACTTATGGGGCCGTGTACCGTCCGTCGGTAAATATACAAATTTATTTAGTTATTTATTTATAAGTTCAGTTAATTAGCCATTATTTTGCCTTAAACTATTAAGAGTCTAATTTCATGGGCAAAAAGCAGGTAGTCGTTGCAGGATGTTGTTCACTAGAAGGGGAAAACCCTTATAATCAACGACGGGGATTCAAAATAAATGGCTAAATACTGTCGGAAAACTACATAGCACACGTTGTGGGCTAGTTCAATTGTTGCCATGCAAACTTGTGGAACTTGCAGGTGGTCTAATCTAATTAACAATATATAATACCGCAGCACAATCAGTATTTTAATTAAGTTAATCATATTTGTAGCAGGCATGTTATAACATGGATTGGTGCTTACCAATACTAGTATCCCATCTATTTAGTTAACTCTTTCTGGTTTAACATTCATCAAGCATCCTTGTAACCGTAGTTAGCAGATGCTTTTACTGCTAGTATCTGGTTTCAAGAAAACCAGACATACTTGTATTTGTTAGGGTGGCCGTCAACCCACTATAAGTTTTACACAAGACGGTTCACACACCACCTGGTTTTGCTCCATAACTGCAGCTTGTGTCCGCAGATCCACTTTGAAAAATTTCGCAAGAATATATGAATGAAAACTTTAATTTAGCCTATGAACACTTAGTTATCAGTTTACTCAGTTCTGAAACTCCAGTGAAAATTTCGCTATATCTTAGTATGAGACGTATACAGCCAATTGCTCAGGTAAGGAAAAGCCGATCAGATTCATGCAGCATTTAACTAAGCATAATAATTAATCTTTATAACGGAGGCCTATTTGTTTTTATTTACAATGTTGTATCCTTCCTATTTCTGTGGTAAGTAAATTTATTTTACCTCCCTTTATAAATGGAGGGCAAATAACTGACTTTGTGAAAACCTGTAACTTTCAACTATGCGGTGAACTGCCTCCTGACTAAAACTTGAATAGCGCGGAGATGAAAGCATGTGAGGAAACATCAATGCAAAACTAATATTACTGGGTTCCGTAATCTTTAAGGGTAAAATATTATGAGAGTTTCGAAACACTTGTAAGAACTCGGATTATCCTTTATCAAGCAAAAACAATTTTTGGCTGAACTTGAGGATGCTGGCAAATCTAAATGAAAAGGTGCCTTTTTGTTGGATATATTTGCTTCCGAATTAGACTACCAAGATTATCTCGAATACGTTTTATAGTTCACAATCTTGTAGTCATCATTAGTAAAGGGTTGTCCCATAGTGTTTCGTTCGTCGATCATTGTTAGCGAATTGCATTTCCTGATCGGTCTGTGTTACGTTTGTTTAACTAACACTGGTGCATAAGTATAGAAAGGAATATACAGTGTCTATATATTTCCTAATAGATAATTAACTTTAATAGCCATATTGGAACAATTAAGTCAGAAGAAGGAAACTTAGCTTTGCCGGAGATAAGCAGTTAGTTGTACTCCAGGAATGTAATCACGATATTTCGTAGTCCGTCACGTCGAAGTATTACCTTCCGTGAGGCATCCAGTGTGTTTGCAGATTGACATTGTTCACTCCACGGTTAGCACCTAGTTAGTGCTCCGGTCAATGTAATTACGATGAACGCAACAAACATTTGTCATGACTATTTGGAGGCCAAACAATAACCAACAACTTAGCTGAGTGCTCCGTCTGATTCAAGCCAGCCTAACGTGTCACATTCCATAGCGGGGCGCAAAAGCGAAGACTTGACCTTTCGTTCAATTGTGCATTCTTCTCCAAACTCGACGCATTCAGTCCACTTGATCTACTGTTAAAATGTTAGAAAAGTTCATAGCTAACTATTAAATGCAGCTTGCTCTTAGAAATTGTAAGTACTCACATGGCCTCATCGCACCCACGTGATTATAACCATGACTAATTAATGTAGGGGAGGGTGGCGTAAGCGTAGATAAATATAAAGGATAACTCTAATCAGTTAGTAAATCATGCACCTGCTGTGATCTAGATCCTGTAAGTTAGAAAACTTCGACCTACCAGTGCATTCGTCTTTCTGTTTGGCTATAGAAGCTACAATATAATGACCGATTTACGACCGTGGACTGTCATACGATTGATGGTATAGAACTAACTTTTCTGTCACAGGATAAAACGTCATATGCCGCTTTAATTAAAAACAAGGGTACGGACACACTTACAACTGCTTCCACTAGACAATTACGCTAAATTGTTATTTTCCATTATCAGTTCCTGGTGGTCAAACATCGATAGGTGACTAATTTGGCTGCACGCTCTAAGACCAGATTTTACCTTTGCAAAGTGGTCAAAAATTCTTTATTAATCCACACATTAAAATTTCCTTGCTCGATTTAAAAATAACTGCTCCCTGGGCATATTTACACAGTGAACATACATCCGTATGCAGAAGCATGTACCAATGTTTTGTCTGCTCTTTGCTACTATCAGGAAAACGCGTATAACAGAGGTACATAATTCGTAATTGAGCAAATATACGAATAAGGGTTTTTCACTTTAAACACCTGTTCGTGCAGTTGGCAATTGATGCTATGCTCATGGTGAGCAGCATCAATTCGCATCACTCGCCTATTTTCCTTTTTGTCACTGCGGACTCAATGACACTTTCCAGTGGATGCAAGACAGCGCGTTAACAGCTTTGCAAATAAAAACAGGCGCTGTTACGTATCGAAAGCGTGCGTATTAACTGGAGCATATAAATGAAAAATTAGCGCTAACTCGTCTATGCATGAGAGGTGTGTGCTAATCGCGAGGTCGAAATGAATGCTTGTGAATTGGATGCGGTGAAGCAGATACGAACTATCTACAAAAATCTCTAAAATCGAGAAGCAAATGAGTGTGAAGATTACATTTACCTCTCAGTTTCCCTTTTGTAGAAATGACGTGGTTTGTGCAAAAGTTAATAGACGGAGTATAGCGTAAGAACAATAATGAGAATAACAAGTAAATCAAATTGCAACCACACTTAACATTTGTAGACTTGCAGGCTGCAATTTAGGCTTGAACAATAACAACAAATCTGTGGTGTGAAACGAATGGCGAAATGAATTAGTCCTTGAATGAAGATAAAACATGATCCTAAGCCGCATCAAAGCGTTTCGTTTTCATACAGATGCATAATGCGTTATTTAGCCAAACAAAAAATGAACAGTGGTTTATGACTAGTAAAGCGCATTGCTTAACAGACCCCTTGGAAAGAACTTATTGGGAATTAGAAAAAGTTGTTTATAGTGTTGGGGTAATTGTAAACATCTGGTTTGGATTGACTCTGTGCGCTATTCATATGAATACATACGTGTTGGCTTACCGCTACGTAATTAAAAGATTGGTGAGCACTCCGTTTGCGTTACTTGGTCCTTCAATGTAAACTTACTGTTTCACTTAATATAAATGTAGTATAGCATAATCCAATACTTTTAACGAAACGTTAATATGAAAGCCGGAATAACTTGAGAAGGATGCGCGTTCCACTTTATGTATACTGGAAGGGAAAAATTATTTCTCGGTAGTCAAGCGGACGATAGTTTGGTTAGTTCGAGCTGGTGCCCAGTTAGTTTGGTATGGTGGCTGAATGGCACGAGATCGTGACACGTGTGATTGGGGGAGGGTTAATCAGTCTGTGGCAAACCATAATAAGTTCTGCTCGCAGGCGATGATAATTACCACTGTGCAAGTCTTCAACTTGCATTTTGTATTTTTTGGTTGATAAGATAATCCTCTCGTGATATCCTTAGCTTTTCGTTGTGGAGATTCAAGCGCATTACCGTATTGCTTGCGCCATTGGCGCTAGGCCTGGATCGCGTAGTTCACGTTGAGCCCTATGCAGGCCTTCGGCTTGTTTGGAAATATTGATGGCTAGAAATGTCCAATCGGCCTTCGTAGGAAAGTAAGGTGCTAACTCGGTCTTTGCGATGCGTTTCGGTCTATTTCGAGAAGCCACGCTCGTCCTGCACGATTAATCCTAGGTCGTTTTCATGTGCAGTATGATGCAACAGCCGCTCTCTCATTCGATATTTATGATTAAACCGATAGCCTAATCCAAAGCTTGATATTTTGCCAAGTAAAAGTGAATCCTCCAAACACTTAAAGGAGCAACGTCGAAATATTTACGTTTCGAATACGGTCCCCGCGCTCTTAATGACCAAGGTTTAGCTCAAAGTGAACCGATGTCTCAGTAGGGGTTGCGTGTCGCAACCAAATGACACAGCGAGTTCCTCAAATTCAACTTAGAAATCTGGATCATTCTAGGACCATGGTTGCTAAATACCGGGCAAAAACTTAGTTCCAGTATGGATCCATACGGCTTAACCCACTGGACTTCAAGTGGATCGGAGATGGATCTGCTGACTCTCACATGCAGCTGAAGTGGAACGTGGAAGTTGCTTATGTAACCTCACAGAACAAATTGTTCGCGCTTTCTCAAATTATCTGTCGTCTGATTCCAAGCAATTGCGCAACGCTTGAGAGTGAAGCCTAATATTGCGCTAGTATGTATAATACAGTTCCTTGTCCTGTGCATAATGGAAAGCTTACGTGCCATCTCGGTGTATAGGGAAGAAAACGCTTGTTGGTTCTCTCAAACGGCAAGCACTAGTGATGTTTTAGTGTTGTTTATCTTGAGGAATCCGCTTTATCTAACAATAACATTCATAACAGGTACTAATGCCAAAGTTGTTCGTCAGGTGTGTTGTAAAGTGTGACTGTGCGTTTTCTTTTGCAGTTCTGCTCCAGTTTCTTATATTGGAGTGGAATTGTGAGTAATAATCGAATGAGCGACAAATCCGAGGTTTTGTGGGTAATCTTTGGTTCATCCAAGACAAATGATTATAATGTTTAACTTTTCATTCTCAGACTTTATTAATAGCACCTAGTTAGCAAAATCTTAGCGGTTTGACTAATATATCCCAAGATTACAAATTTCGAGGCAGGCGGACACTGTTTACCCTCCAGCAGTATCGATGCGGATGCCATACTGCACCGATAGCATGTACGTTTTCACGTTGAACGATGGTTGGATTTCTGGATCGTCACCCCAATTTAAAAACACGTAGAAATCTGCTTGTATGTCGGTTAGCTATAAATGATAATGTCAGCGTCGAACTTATAGACAATTTTGAAATCAGCTGCAAAAGCACATGGCTCGCTGTCTAATAACATCAAAGACGTTGTTAGTGTACATTAGAAACACTAGAGGAGCTTGAACGCAACGTTGAATCACGCCACATATGAGTTGTCTACAAGCATGTATTGCTTATTATCTTTCCTGCTTGATACCGACCAGAAATGCATGATGATGCCGAATTGAGTTGTATTTAATAAAATCACCCCATGTTGCACTCGGCATAATGTTTTACGTGTATCAAATAATATGTTGTTCAGGCGATTAGCATAGTCAGCGAAATGATTAACAGCATGTGATACTTTGATTTTCAATGTATACATTACTGTGTATAGAGAAATCCATTCCGATATATGTTGATCAACTTCCAAGACGTTACAAATTCGACCAAATTTTCTGTTACTCAACACAGATTGGGCAGCTAATAAGTAAGGAGTTGAAATGGACCATTCATTTCTTAGTGCAATGCATATCATTATTAATTATTATTATTTTATTTAATGGTTAATTATGACCATTTAGAGGAACCTCAGGCGCTTTAGATACTTTAGTTCATTTTGCATACGTAGCAGACATTAAGCATTTCGACATTGCTCATAGCAGACCTTCTTCCATCTGGTCGATTATAAATACTCCAGCCCATTAATTTTGTCTTAAATATTATGGTTGATTACTCAAATGTTACAGTAATGACAGAAACAACACTTTTAACAGTGTTGTCTATCATTAGTAACATACACGCCTCTGTGAGCTACGACGACAATCATTCAATGGAAATCGCGCACATCTGACCCAGATTTACAGAAATGCCTTTTTCAAGCAGTATACACTGAAGCTGTATCCTATATATACTAAACTATATAAATGAAGATACTCCTAAGGTAGATTAGCCTAGGTATTTCCTCTGGTATCTTGAAGCATGGTATACATTGTCTGCTTGCTGAGAGGGCTTGATTACCATTTCGTTTCTAATTATGATGATATTTAATTTAGTTGAATTATCATACTAAATATGTTAGTCCTTCTGTACCTCTGACGTTGCCCCTCAATTTTTGTGTTATACGCAAAGAAGTGGTGTTCTAACTCACATTCAGGGAAATAATCCTTTGACGCATTATATAGATGATACCTAAACACGGGAAAATGTTTTGTGAAGAAGGAAATTCCTTGTTACGTTTCAGGTGGTAATACTTATTCTACTCAAAGTAATTCCAGTTAAAGTGTTAAAGAAACTTAAGAACACATAATCCGCTTAGGAGCGTCGCCGCTGTCGGCGATTCCTCCAAAGACGAATTCGCTACAATGTTTCAGTCAAATGACGAGCATGCAATTGTATTTACATGCATACGCCTATTGTAAAGACTGGGTCAAGCGCGTGAGAACCGCTTGTTAAAGATAAAATCTAAATATTTTTTGTTATTTTATTAGATTACTTGCTATTAGAGTGGGATTAGTTGTAATATTTTTAAGGCTTTCATCCAAGTAGTTCAAACTTGAAATGCTGCATAGCAGAGCATGTTCCCCAAAAGCACTTGATGCCTTTCGTCTTATTGAGGTGGCTCAGTGGTGGGTATCCCTTCAGCTTCCACACGGGATCGTAGCTATGAGCGCTAGAGGCAAATGCCAACAAGCCAGCAGCTTAAGCCATTGAGCCATGGGTAACGTTAGCCAAGCTACATACTTTTCAAGCTATTAGCGATATAGCACAACTTATTTCCCACTGTCATTGACCGTAGTTAGCTTGCGTGTTGATGATCCCCTCCCTCTAGACGATATAACCATAGCATTTGAAGCTAACAGGGGCTGTTTATATATATGCTTATTTAACTCGAAAAAGCAGGAGTTTAGTGGTAATTGTTTTAAGCATTTTCTCCAAGTAGTTTACAAACCACATAGCACAGCATAGCTTAGAAAAGCAGCATACGCGTTTAGCCTTATAGGGGATCTTCAGAAGTGCGCACCCCGATGGTCTTCTACTACCGATAGAACTCATGACCGATAAAGGCGAATGCAAACTAGCCAGCAGCTTGAGCCAATGAGCAACGGGGACCTTGGCTGGGCTAAATAATTTGCAAGCTAACTGGGATATAGCAAACTCTAACTTCCACTGCCACTGAGAGTGGCTAGCCCACAATGTGATGACGTCCTCTCACTAAACGCTATATCCGAAGTACTTGGAATTAACAGAAGCCATTAATATATTGGCACATTTTACTCGTAAAAACAGGATGTTAGTTGTTATTTAGTTAATTATTTTATCCAGGTATTTCACAAGCAACTTATCACAGCCTAGTCTGGCAAAACTGCAAACGTGTTCCGCAATATTGGGTCTTGGAATTTGTGCGAAGTCCTCGGTCGAGTTCTTAAAATTGAACCCATTAAGGCTAGAGATAAATGCCAACTAGCCAGCAGCTTAAGGCACTAAGCCATGGGAGACATTGGCCGGGCTATATGATTAGCAAGCTATCTGCGATTTAGAAATATAAATCTTCCACTGTCACTAATGTTTACTAGCCTGCCAGGAGATGGCATCCTCTCGCTAGGCGCTATATCCTTACTATTTAAAAATAGGAGGAGCTATATATTTATACCTATTTATGTTACTTTCGCCTATCAGGATTTTGGCGGTACTTTTGATAAGGCTATCATCCCAGTAGTTCACAAGCTGCATAACACAGCCTCGTCCGGAAAAGCACTAGAAGCGCATCGCCCTATTGGGCGGGTCAGCGGGGCGCATTCCCTCGGTCTTTTAATAGGATTCAACCAGTGACCGCCGAGGCAGAAGCCAACTAGCAGGCAGCTTAAGCGATTGAGCCATGGAGGTAGTTAGCCATGCTGCATAATTTGCAAGCTGACCAGGACATGTCACCACATATCTTTCAGCGTCACTGATAGTGGCTATCATGTGAGGTTATGGCGTCCTCTCTCTGAACGCTACATCCAAAGCATTTGAAACTAAGCTAGGTGTAATTCATGTGCCTATTTTATATTCCTCGTGCGTAGCAGGATTTTAGTCGGACTTTCGTTAACGCTTTCGTTCTAGTAGATTACAAGGTACATAGCACACCCTAGCCTGAAAACGCACCAAACGGGTTTTGGTCAATTGATTCCTGTCAGTATTGCGCATTCACTTGGTCCCCTACAGAAGATCGAACAAATGATCGCTGGAGGCAAATGCAAATTTGCCAGCATCTTGAGCCTCTGAGCTATAAAGGACTTTGCCTGAGACACATAATTTGCAAGTTAACTAGCATATAAAACTAGCTCTCTTCCACTGTCACTGAGAGTCGCTAGCCTGCGAGATTATGACAGCATTTCGCTTGGCATAGTATCCATGGCATTTGAAACTAGGAGAGACCATTTTTAATTTAAATTACTCGCGCTTAGCATGATATTAATAGTAATTTTGTTAAGGCTCTTATTCCAGTAGTTCAGAAGTTATGAAACACAGCCTAGCCTGTAATAGCACCAGCCGCGTTTCACCCTAATTAATCTCTGCCTTGGTGTGCATTCCCTTCGTCCCCTACTGGGGATCGAACCCATGAACGCTTGAAGCAAACGCCATCTTGCCAGCAGCTTAAGTCATTGTGCCATGAGGGTAACTTTGGCCGGGTTATATAGTTTTCCAGCTGTTTACTATTTAGCATAAACTATTTTTCACTGTCACTGAGTGCGGACAGCCTGCGTTGTGATGACGTCCTCTCGCTAGACGATATATCCATTGCAATTTAAAATAAGTAAACTCATTATTTATTTCGTTTATATTCCCTGCGAGTAGCAGCATAATTCTGAAATATTGTTAAGGCTTTCATGGCAGTAGTTCGAAAGCTGCATAGCACACCCTAGTCCTTAAAAAATTCAGACGCGTTTGGGCCTATTAGTGCTCCTCAGATGTACAAATTACCTCGGTCGCCTACGGGGGTCTTTACCCATGACTGCCAAAGGCGGATACCAACTAGCCAGCAGATCAAAACACTGAGCAATGGAACGTTGTCCGGGCTACATAATTCCTAAGCTCACTGGGATAAAGCACCAACTATCTCCTTTTGTCAATGACAGCGGCTAGTCTGCGAGTTGTTAACTTCCTCTTTATAGACGATATAACCACAAGAGTTGAAACTAACAGAGGTATATTTTATCTATTTAATTTTTATTATTCTGAGCAACAAGAACTTAGTTGGGATTTTTTCATGACATATCCCATTAGTTCACAAGCTACATAGCACGACCTACTATGGAAAATCCCCAGACGGGTTGTCCCAATCAGTATTCTTCGGTGGTGCGCAATCTCTCATTCTACTGGGGATCGAACCCATGACTGTTGGAGGCAGATGGCAACAGACTAACAGCTTAAGCCACGGTGCCATGGGGAACGTTATCCTGGCTAAATAATATTTAAGCTCACGGTGACGTAGCATCACATGTATTCCAATGTCACGGATAGCGTCTAGCCTGCATGGTGATGATGTCCTCTCGCAAGATGCTAGATCCATAAATATGAAAAAATGAGAGGCCATTTATTTATTTATTTATGTTTATTTTACTTTTCAGTAGAAATAGTAAGTTGTAATTTCAGTTGTTCACTGGCTACATTTCACAGCCTAGCTCGGCAAAGCCACTTACGCGTTTTGCATTTTGGGGTTCAGGCCCCTACTTGGGATCGAACAAATGACTGCTAGACTCGGATTCCAACTAGCCAGCAGCTTAAGCAACTGAGCCATGGGGGACATTGTATGGCTCCATTATTTGCAAGCATAGTGGGATAAAGCTCTAGTTATCTTTACCTGTCGCTGAGTGTGGCTGGCGTGCAAGGATATGACGTCCTCTCTCTATGCGCTATATCCATAGCATTGGTAACTTGGCGAGGCTAATAAATATTAATTTCTTTATTTATATTGATCGCGAACAGCAGCATTTTAGTTGTATGTTGGTAAATCCATTGGTCCCAGTAGTTCACTTTCTACATAGAGCAGGCTAGCCGAGCAAAGCACGAGACGCGTTTTGCCCTAATGGGGTTCGGCAGTGGTGCGCATTTTCTCTGTCCCCTCCTGGGGATTAAACCGTTGACCAATAGATACAGATGCCGACTAGCCAGCATGTTAAGCCACTGAGCCATAGGAGACGTTGGCTTGAATAAATAATTTATAAGCTAACTGGGATATAGGAAAGCCTATCTTCCACTGTCACCGTCAGTGGCTAGCCTGTCAGATGAGGACATCCTATCGCTTGACACTATATCCACAGCATTTATATCCCAAGGGTGGCTAATTTTATATGCATTTATCTTACTCGCAATTAACAGGACCATAACTGTAATTTTTTATACTCTTTCATCACAACGGTTCATTAGATAGCACAGCTTAATCCGGCAAAGCACTAGAGGCGTATCGCGCTGCTGGGGCTGGTTAGTGGTGCGCAATTCCTCTGTCCTTAGTAGCAGTCAGAAGAAATGCCTCTCCTAGTTTCTAACACCTCGGATATAAGGTCTAGCAAGAGGCGCCATCATCTCACAGGTTAGCCACTGGCAGTAACAGTGGAATATAGGTGGTGTTATATCGCATTTCGCGTGCAAATTATTTATCCCAGGTGACGTCCCATGGCTCAATGACTTAAGATGCTGGCTAGTTGGCATCTGCCTCTAGTGGTCAAAGGTTCAACTCCTAGTAGGGCACTGAGGGAATGACAAGCCCGAATAGGGCGAAACGCATCTGGTGCTTTTCCAAACTAGGCTGTGGTATGTAGCTTATGAAGTACTGAGATAAATGTCTTATAAATTTACATCTGAAACTCAGCTACGTTATGCTGATACCTAATGAATTAATAGGTAGCTATTTCAATTTTTAAGTTTTGTGGTTAGAGCGTCTAGCGACTAGCCACTGTCAGGCTAGCCACTGTCAGCGACAATGGAATATTGGTGGAGCTTGTCCCGGTTAGCTTTGCTAATTATGTAGCCCGGCCAAAGTTCCTATGGCTGAATAGCTTAAGATGCTGGCCGGTTGGCATCTGCCTCTAGCGGTCATGGGTTAGTTCCCCAGCAGGGGACTAAGTGCATGTGCACCACTGACGAACCCCAATGGAGCGAAACGCGTCCGGTGCTTTTCCGGCTTAGGCTGTGCCATGTAGCTTGTGAACTACTTTAATGAGGCTTTTTACTGATATGAAATGTAGTGAATAATATCAAATGTGTTTTCTGGCAAAGTAATTTGAACGCGTTTGAGTAGGATTCATAGTATGTCCCTTAGATAAGTCAAACAGTTTGAAATTTGCCTTCATTAGTTTCTGCTTTTTACACCGCTGAAAAACTTTTGTGACACTTTTGCGTCTGGTCGATGTACAAACAATGACAATTTGCTTTTGCATAGTACCAATTAGGGTGTTCTTGCTACGTATGTGAATGTCAACCCAAACAGGATCATCAAGACCACATGTAAAATGTTCGCATACTAAAGTTGCTTGGTTTTAGTTGTCCACTTATATGCGGCAACCATCAATATGGCATGATATGGGACAACACTTAAAGCTTCCGAAGTTATGAATGTACAAGTGAGTATCAGATATATGCTCGTTTTCCAATTTCTGCTTGACAAATACAACATCAGGACAGGAGATGAACGATAGAGAACATTAGTGGTGAATTACGTTCTTGAGCGCCTGTGCATTTAAAAGAACTATGACAACATATCTGTTGCCGAGGTATATCTGCCGACTGCTCTTATATATTTATAGCAAAAGAACCTTAAAAGTAAAAGAACTTGCGTCAGTACAGTCAGAAAACTTGTTTCTAGATTCAGACATGTTTGGTACTGTTAATGATCCTTGGGAATACTTATGACACGTGGTGCCACACTAGAGTAGGTATCCGTGTGGCGACCGATAAACCTAAAATACAGTTTAGTACAAACAGGATCATACGTTCTATACAATACAGAATTTGCTCTCTTTGTAATGACTGGTGTTCTGGCATACATAGTCGGCTTATCTTTTGTGCTAGAAGTGAACAGGTGTCTAAATATTTGCTATTTATGCGGTGTAAGTCAGTTGAGACAAACGCAATGATTATACAATGCGTTCATCGCGGAATGAAAAAGAAAAGCTACACACTAGTGGAACATCGGTCCTTCTTTATATTCACCTTCTGGCTGCTAACAACATCTCATTCGAATTGGAGTTTTCAGTGAGACCTCTTGATATTTCTTCTACAGGAACAGCATTAGAAATACAGGTAGAGTGCAAAGGCCAATTTTTAAGTAAAAAATGTTCAGCATTTTTCTTTATTTGTTTTGCATTTTCATTCGTAATTATTATGCTTTCGATTAATCAAATAATCAAACAGAAAACCTAGAACGCAATAATTTATCCTTCGATATTTAATCATTTATGCTACGTTACGGTTGGATTTGTCCAAATTATGTTCAGCTTTTAAGTTTCTTACTGCATTCCCTTGTGGTTTGCAAACTTCCTGTGTTTTACCTAACGTGAAGTGCGCAAATCAGTAACTTATTTTCATATAAAATTGTTTCTAGCGCTTAAAACATAGATGTACAAACGGCATCGTTTTGTTTTACTCGAATAATATAACATAAACATGGTGAAAGCCGTACTCTTTATTTCCGTCAAAGTCATGTAAGCTTCCATTTGTAAATTGGCAGCGACGTGCATAATCGCACAACTTATGTGTAATCAACTTAGTAGAACAATTGTGAAAATTACTTTTATTAATTGCTCTGCAAAATCAGCTCAAAATCATTGCTGGCGGTGCATGTTCTCAGGAATAAGCGTATATCTTTTAAACTAGAAGTGCATGAGATGGGGAGTTAAATTTATTGGGATTAATGAAAATATGCTGAAATTTCTGTTCGGTTCTGTGGTGCTTATTCAAGTTCTATCGATTCGCATGGAATTCTAAGGTGCTCACACTCTGTCCCTCCCTAACACATTTGTTATCCGTGGCATAATAGAAACAGAAACGGGAATATTTGGTACGACGCGTAGTCATATTCCAAGCATTGAAATGTTAGTTGAAGCGGCATGTGCGTTAACTTGTTAGGCGCTTTTTGGGTTCTCTGGTGCACTTAATGCTATTTCAGCATCTATCTCGCCATATGGATGCGTAGTTCACAGACAACTAAATCCCACGTCATCACTGACCGTAAGTTGTAGAATATACTGGCAGGTCGGAACTAGGGTGCAAATAATCAGCTTACGGCATTGACAGTCCACTCATCCTGAACTTTCAGTTTGATCTGATTTCCTCCGAATAATCTCGGCCGAATGGTTATGAAATTAATAGGGAGGCAGAGGTTAAGGTGTAAAGTCGGCTCTTTTTCTGCTTCAATGTACACAGAAAATCTTCCAGTCAGGCATTTCAAAGTACTGCGAAATATTATAAATAAGGTGGAAAATAGGGACAGTTACTGGAGTAAATGTTTTTAGTATTTTGTTGACATGAGAACCCAGACTAATAGGAAGCTGTTCCGTATACATACTCCAGGTATTATTTTTCTCCCAATATAGTTGATACGAAACCATCCTTAGTTTGTTTGCTGTAAGCATCTAACTACTTATTAGAACGCATCTTCTCAAGTTTGTGATGTGTTGGTTATACTGATTATTTGCCATGTCGTTGCATTAAACTCTAGATGGTTGCGAATCTCTGTTATTCATCACTACGTTTTCTAAAGCAATGGTTGATATTCAGTGTTTATCATCTTGTAATTTTGTAAGATGCATTCTTTTGAGATTAATAATTTATCCTTAGTAATAATCACTATAATTTAAACCATAATCTACTGATCCGAAGCCGTCAAATTTACAAGAATTGCAGTACCGATTGCGGCTGCTTTATAGGCAATACCAGAAGTTTAGTAAAGCGTTGTGTTCTCTCAAAAGCCACTGTATCATACTTTCCATGTATGGGCATGCGGTTAGGTATTAATTGATGGTAGGGAAGATATTTGTTTTTTAGTTTCTGACGCTAGTCTAATTGATCTGAAAAATCTCTGGATATGTTTCTAGCTCTTTCTTGCGTTTACCATTTTGGACGTCGGAGTGTTTGAAACAGTTAATTGATCATGAGTAGCAGAGACCTAACCCGTGCATGACCTTGAAATTCCAGATATGCGTTCAAGCAAAACTGTGCTATTTGGCGAAATCCTACACTTTTGTGTGAGCAAACTGCATACAGCTACGGCAACCGACATGTGCCATGTATCAATAAAGGTTAGGTCGCCTTGATTGGGACATAAAACTTCCTGCCTTTTTATGAGTAGATAATTTTATGTCATCTGTAACCATAGATGCGCACCCAAACATTATTATATTCGTTACATATTCAAGAATATTACACGGCCGATAAGGTTCTTTGGATCACTGCTTTAGTGGCAGCAACTGAACTTAGTAAACAAGCACCTATTTGCAACGCCTTGTTTTGTGTTTGTGAGGCAGCAAGACAGCAAAGAGTGTAGCAGTACTCGGATGCCAGTAGAATGTATCATACATGTCAATCCAAAATTGGTTTCTCTTTCTAAACCTTGTCATGATGAATTGTCAGTGCAGACTTAATTGTACCTGTGTACGTCCTTGTGTGGCTAAAGATTATCCGGTTGGTATGCTACATTTAACTGATCTTTAAGAAAACTTGCAGAGACTTTTGAATTAAGTTTTCATGGCTGAAGCAATCCTGCATTTTTTCCTTTAATTCTCCATTCCGACATTCTTTAACTACTCCAAAAAACAGTCTTCCTGGAACAGCATATCTAGAATTTGGCCAGGGTACATTAAAGAACTTTTGCCTGAATAAACTTGGTTTCAACGGGAGCTATGAAATCCCTTGGAATCACGAGGTTACCGAGTGGGTTGCCATTGCATTCTGTTTACATAACCACAAGAAAGAAGTCGCCAGAAGAATACTGGCAGTGACGGCCATTTTCTAACTAATATAGCAGAGTGTAAAGCGGTAGAACTTATAACTGTACGCTATCCTAATAAAATTGTTTGAATAAACATGATATGGTTTTGATTGCGATGCAATAAGAGCGATTTTTCCAAGCTCGTGGTACGCTCGCGATTTGTTTCCATCGACTCGGTGTTTAGGTAGCTTAGCTTAGTTCCGAGTGTCTATATTCTCTAGCTGACATTGATTAGTTGAGCAACACCGCGTTCTTAGTGGATTGCCTAACCTTAACTTAGCAATAGTTATTCAGGACGTGCTTTAATCCTGGTGTCCTGTGATCCATGTGCGCAGTTTTTGGCCCGATACTCTGCTTCGTACTGTGTCTCGTTCTGCCTGACTGCGGTCTGGGAGTGCAATTCGCTTGAGGTCGCTACTACGTATTACTGGCGACGTGATCCAGGTGAACCCTATCATTAATCCGCCGAGGACAAACCGAACTTAGAAAACTGGATAAGTTGGAAGAAATTGTGTATTTACTACTTGGAACTACTGCCTGGTTTGCATCCCATGGTTTCAATTTCAGAGTCCCACAAAACTAGACTATTCAGACAAGTGTTAGGGGAGGAACGCCGGCAATGTTATGATGCAGGACGTTTGAAAACTGTGAAACTGTTTCACCTAACTTGGATAAATATACCACATTGTGAGTATGAAACGGAATGTTCATGTTGCGAGATATTGTTTTCAAAGCTTGTACAGAAACGGAACGAATGTGTCAACGACGTTATTGCTCAGATCCACCAGTTCATTCCCACTTGTAAGTACAATAAAAATTCAGCTCGAAAACATTGGAAGCTAAAATGAAAATACGGTAATTAATTGTGGGGATTCCTCACAAAAGTGCGATGGAAAAATAGTTATCTTTGTACTAGCCAGATACCATTTGGGATATTGTTTGTCTACTCGTTCGCCAGAGGGAGAATATCTTGCACCAGCTACGTGAATTCGCTACACATCCAGTCGTCGATGAAGTTCACGCAGCTGCTAAACCAGACTCCAGATAAAACTCGAAGACGATTCGTGTGCTACCGCTGCGGGATGCAACATGCTCGTGCTTCTGAGTATCATTACAAAGAAAGCGTCTGCTGAAAGTGTGGTAAAATAAACCACCTAGCCAGCGTGTGTAGAACGGAACCGGCCCCACTAACTAATCTCACTCAACCGAGGCACCATAATAAGCTGCGAATTGTGGAGAAAATTGCTCTCGAAGACACAGACAACGATCCAAATTCCGTCTACTAGATTACCGTATCACCAAACAAGTATCTGCCATATACGATTCCTTTGATGATAGAAAATAAACCAAGCGATTTGGAATTGGATACAGTACTGACGTTACCACTATAAACGATGATTCCATCAAGAACCTGCCGCCCTTACAACCTTGTGGTTCCAACTTGTGTACTTAGACTGGAAATCTGATTAGGATCTCGGGAAAGTGCATGGTTAAAGTCAGGCACGGTGAACGGTAATGAACTCTACCTTTGATTGCGGTACCTGGAAAAGACATAACATCTTGGACAAGAATTTAATCCAATTCTTTGTATAAACGATGCATCTTTATGAGGTCGTGATCAATGTCAGCATTCTAAACGATTTGTAGAACCGATTTTTCTGTTTATTGGAAAATAAGCTAAGGAAGCTGAAACATGTCCAAGCTTCCATCAATCTACGGGGAACACAGTGCTAAGTTTTATAAAACTCCTACAATATCGTAAACATGCGTCACAAATTCCAAGTAAAACTGCAACGGCTACAATCCGAAGGCGTAATCATGTCCGTACAACAATCGGACAGGGGTAACCCAATTACTCCTGTACTCAAACCCGACGGCACCGTTCGTGTCGGTGGAGAGTAACATTGACTGTCAATCAGGCTTCCGAGGTGGAAAGGTAGCCCTTGAAAGGCATCCCAGATTTAAACTCTACATTATCTGGCGGTCAAGTATTTTCTAACCTTGATCACATTCATGATAATCAAGTTGAAATTTCTGAGGGCTCACATGAATTAACCACCATAACAAGGTCCCATGATTATTTCGGTACAACCGTATCCGGAATATACACCGTCCCCATCATCTTCCAACGAATTGGGGATGACAAAGTGAAGGATATCCCCTATACTTATGCTTATTTGGATGATATCCCGGTTTCCGGTCGCAGTGATGGTGAACAATTAAAGGCACTTCTTACGGTGTTTGAGCGTTTGGAAACGAATTGATTGAGACTAAAGAACTCCATTTTGAGTGCTTGTCTGAATCTGAGTGTACTCCTGGCTACAGACTTGAAAACTGAGGACTGCAAGTTTTGCAAGCTAAACTATCTATAATTATACAGGCACCGCAGCCTAGGAATGGTGATAAACTTGGATCATTCTTAGAAAGTTGTCATATTATATTCGTATTTACTAGGGGCAACAACTAGTTTAGCTCTTATAAATGCATTGCTACATAAAGACAATATATAAGTATGAAATGATGAGCATCAGTCCGCTTTTACATGTGCCACAAACTGTCTAGTATCAGCGCCAATTTTAGCTTACTACGATAGAGAAAAGCCTTTGATCATACGGTGTGATGCTTCTCCATACGAAGATGGAGCGGTTTTGTGTCGTAAAATCACAAATGATGCAATTATTCTAATCGCATTCGCTTCGCGTGCTGAAAAATGTTACTCACAACTGGATCAAAAGCCCTATCAGTTACCTTTAGTATCAAGAAATTTCACCAGTTTTCCCCTACAATGCAAAAATTGGGCGCTTATCCTGAGTGCGCATGACTACAACATATCTTACATCCCAGGCTCTAACAATCATGCGGCAGATGTCCCTAGTCGGTTACGGCACGCGACAGCCGTAGCGCCAGTAGATGAACTGGTGGAGTTAGTACATTTGATGCAGTGCTTCAACACTAACCATACGGGGAAGTAACGTCATACAACGATAGGCCGATCGCGATCCCTAATTAGCATCTGTGATATGTTTCACGAAACTGGTGTAATTCCGGCTGCTTTGAAACTTTTGTGACTTCTCAGGTTGAGCTGATTATAATCGACGGTTGCTTGGGGCTCACGTTTGGTTCCACATGTGATGGCGCGTTCGTTCATTCTAAACAAACCACGAACGACAACCAGGTGGTACCCGAATGAAAGTCATTGCACGCGGCTATTTATGCTGGCCCAGATTAGTCTGAAATTGAAAGCAACCTGCAAGATTATGATCACTGCAGACAATATCATTCGAATAAACTTCCACATGCAATACACACTTGGCGTTGGCGTAAAAAGCCAAGGCAGCATATCAATGCAGATTATTTTGGTCCTTTGAACGGGACATTTTTCCTGTTGGTAGTCAATTCCTATCCTAAGTGGATCGATGTATATCAATATATCATCGCACTGCTGGAACGAACATTTTAACATTACGAGCATCGTTTGTAGTTTCGAAATACTTGAAATTGATTGCACAATTAATGGGTCCTGTTTAACAAGTAAGGAGTTCGAGAACGTTATGCATAGCAAGGGCATTCAACATGAGCGTACAACCCCTTGTCATTCTACATCAAATGGGTCAGCCTAATGGGTGGTGTTGACGACAAAAAGAGACCGCCAAAACATTTATCTGGAACCATTAAAACCAGACTAGTTTGCTTACTTTTTGCTTAAAGAATAACTTGCAGAAGTCAAGAGTAAATCCCCCGAAGAGTTGATGTTTGGTAGAAAACTTCCTACAGACCCACGCCTGTTATTTCATAATCGTCGAGCGCAAATAGGAGTAAACAAAACAAGACAGCTACGCTGGACAGGGATCACTATGTTGTTTTCAAACCGGGGATCTTGTATATACATAGTTCCCCACTAACATTCAAGGCAGCCCGCAACAGCGTTTACAAGTGATGGTACCCACTCTGATCGAGCATAAAATGGTTGCGTCTTAAGACGGCATTCAGATCATACACGTCTGCCTTGTGTAGAAACAAGAGAAAAGTAGGAAGCTATATCTGACTGAATCCAGTCGACGCTGGAACAACCCACTCAGCATATGTCGCAAATAACAAATTGTCCACCACTTCGCAGATCACAACCTTTACCTAAACGTTTTGAACGTTTTGTTTCCAGTATGCTTCTCTCTAAGAAAGGTGAGGATGCTATGTCCCTCGATGACACTGAGTAGTTAGTTCAGCCACATCGCATTCGTATTAGTTTGCGTCGCACTGACAAATCAGTAGTTGCGAACGTCATGCTTTAAATCGTGTGTACTGTGATCTATGTGTGCAGCTTTTGGCTCGCTACCCGCTGCTTCTTACTATGTGTTGTTCTGCCTGACTGCGGTCTGGAGGCGTGCTGTGCTTGACATTCTTGATATTTGCTCTCGGGCAACGTTTTTACGAGTGGTAAAACCAAATCCTGACAGTACAAGGTCGGCTAAACATTTGTTTGTTCTGGATTTGCCCTTTTATCTAGCTTCAACAGTAGTAGACAGATGTACGAACTAATCAATATCAAGTTATTGCTGCACTTGGACATTTCCGGGGAAATGTCCGCAGGAACTGTGGTGCAAGTTTGAGATTAATCATGTGTCTAAATTGACATTCTTTGTAATGCGTATAACCGCTGCTGGGGAGATAACTGAGCCGGTGGGCACCAAAACGCATTAGGGCAGAGCAGTTTAGTCAATACTCCTACAAGACGTTTGAATATACAATGCAAAGGCTGAAACCCTAATTTTTGCGTCCAAGTGACACTGCAACCTAACGATTATTTACATTGATCCGCTTTGTCTCGTGTAAGGACTGTAGACATCATAATTACTCTGTATTTTGTATAAGACTAAGCTGTTTTAGTTAGCAGTTTCTTAATTAGAGCAAATATGGTACAGCCGTTATTAAAACGTTCAAGCTTAAGAGAGGCTGGGACGTTGACGCCTCACGTTGTAAACACAAAATTTGTTTGATAGGCCACTATGTTCCATGTTCAGGTTGATGTGGTTTTATAACTTGATAACTTCAGCACATCTGTTGTTTCCCCAAAACTGCTTGCTTGACCGGCACATGGTTCCAACCCGTTCATAGGTATCAAAACTTTCAAGTGTCAGATAAATAATTCTTTTGGCTGCTCCTCACAAGGTCTGTTAGAATACGTCGTCTAACCTTGCTGGTACGTTGTTTAATCGAAGATTATAATGAGGGATAAAAAGTTTGTTATGTATCTATTATGAAGTCGCGTATTTTGACGAATTCCAAACTCGCAATTACGTTCAGTTTGACAGCGTATAAACTTTACATTTCGTGTGACATTCCTCGAAGCGCATCGCAGCTATACTGATTGAAAGGCATGTTACCAACGTTTTGTGTACACAATTTATCATTATGGCATTTTCAGTTGTCAAGTACCAAACGCACAGTAGCTCCAGAAGCGCTTTTCCTACGCCTTGTACATGCCGCAATAATCATCAATACAGCAGCTAAGGTATGTCTGTTCTTTGCTTATAGCTGCCTGGACTACGCTGCATTTGATCAGCGAAAAAGTTTGACATCGGGCAAATTTAACTCGTACACACGTTATTCTTTCAACTGGTCACACTTTCCGCTCGCAGCACGGGTTTGCATAGCTTTTAATGTTAATAAATGAAAATGAAAGTGGAGCGTCCTGGCAGAGGATTTGATGTCGCCAACTGAATAAAGCTTAAATATATGTCAATCATTTGAGAAGACTATTCGGTATTTTAATTTCAAAGAGTGATTGTGTGTATAGATTTGTCTTGTCAGTGTTTACGGGATTTCAATGCTTATAATGCTCAAAATTGCTTGCAGACGACAGTCATTTTGAACTAGTTGTATTCTCCTGGAACGTGGCGCCTTCTGTCAATTGATCTAAAAACAACACTGTTATCATTTCAACTAACACTTGGGCCAAAAGATTCCTTAACTATATTAATGGTTTGCCACGAAATGCTTAACCAAAAAGACCGCGCAAAGTCTGCGCGGGCAAACAGAGACATTTTATTCCACTGTATTTATAGAAAGCTTCTGGGGATCGAGCGCCACTGCCGCCACGAGATTGTCCTGCTCAGGCTGTGAAAATACGATACAGTTCCAAGATTTTGAAACTGTCGTAACCTGCGGTACATTAGGTTGTGCTGATATCCGTTTACTGGGTCGGTAGGTAATGTATAATCATTTCTGCTATCTAACTGTATGGCAACGTTTATTTCCAGTGGGTAAAGTACACTGCTTGCCTCGTGTGCACACGCGTCGCCGCTGCCGTATTCCAGAGCAATTTGCGCCTAAGTAACTGAAGTCAGGCTCTGTTGCATAATCTACCAACAGCAGATCAAATCAAAATTTCAACTCACTTTAAAGTGGTGGACATATCTGAAGTGCATTTATAGCTCTTCTTCGACAACGATGCAATTTTTACAAAGTAGTTAGTAATAGATACATTGAGTGTTTTTCAACTTACACTGACACTTTAAATGGTAATCTATTTCAAACGAGTTAATTATGTATCACGCATCCACGGCAATGAATGAGCCCGATAAAATTGAAAAAAATTGTGAACGACATTTCAGATAATCACAATGGTTGTTAATGTTGAAATATATCCAACGAAGGGATTATTTGTATCTCATTTTGCAAAATCTGTTTCTTCGTGATTTTTTATTCGTTCCGCAATATAAGTGCATTGAGAATAGTCATAAAATTAGGCGAAAAGTCATTTTTCACAGGTTTCTCTTCTTGCTGCCGTTCATACGAATTCCTTCATAATATAGCGACATAAATCAAATGAAATACAATACACATACCTTTTCTGCAAATCAGCAAAGCCCTGCAGCTAGAATTAAACCGGTTGATGCAGATCTTAAAATCATACAATCAAAGTAAAAAAATTAACTGCAACGAGCTAGTTGAATAGTTTATTACATTTATTGCAGTTAAGTGAATTACAGTGATATTTGTCTAAAAAATATATAGGCGCATAGACCAAAGAGTATGATTCTCATTCTCAAGAATGCACTTACAAGGACGGATTTATATCAATTGCCTTTTCCAAAGATAAAAAATCAGCCAATCCAGCTCGTTAATTCAGATAGGCTAACCTATATTTCATCGAACTTATGGACATCGTCGTCCAGTACTAGCATTAGAAAGAAATATAACGATTTCAGTTTTCTCAGATGATGTCCTGGAAATTCGAGTCTACCGTTTGCCGAAATTACGTGGAACGAAGATGCTTGTTGGTTTACATTTGCACTCCTTGCCTGGCCGCTACGCATTTTAAGTGTTACAACAATCTTTTGAGAATAATGTTACTGAATTAAGGCTATGTTAAAACACGCAACAATAAAACTATCTCCTTAGTAAATTTGCGGATTAAACAATTAGATAAACTGAAACTAAATTTTATGTTTTCCGGTGACTTCACGCATGAAGCGCACATTTCAGTGTTCACGCAATACGCAGATTGCGTGTAGACATTGCGCTTTGATGGTTTTTATTACAAAATATTTACCGTTAATAATGGAAGAAGTATCATTAAGATTGTGACGGCATGCTTCAGGCTACAGCTTAGTAAGCGCAGTGTCGGATGTTTATTTGATGAATTATTGGTGTTGAATAATTTTGACAAATTTTTCCTCACTGTTTCGTGGCATAAATTTGGTCCAACTTTTAATATGTTCTGTTTTATCCAAGACCGAAATGTTAGCTTCAGTGCATGTGAGTGGCTGCTGATAAGAATATAAATAATTGTGTAGATCATAACCTAACTAAAATTGCATAGTAAGCATAACCCGTATATGAGCAACTAGCCAAATTGTTTGCTGGTCTATTTTATATTATGCGGAAGATGAGAAAGAATGATTTGTAAGGTGTAGATGGGTTGATTTTTTTTTCGACTACTAAAGCCTCATGTAGTACTTCGAAGCAGGCCTCGTTTTTCCACCTCATAATTTACAAAACGTAAATACAGAGGAGAGAATTTGATGTTCCTCTTTCATACAAACATTCGGAGCACAACATGTACTGGCGCAGTTGTTATTTGCGTTGGATTAAAAAAAATTTTAAGATTTTCTTAACCGAAAACATTTACGTGTATACTAAGATTCCATGTTTCATGATCTGCAACATACCAAACATTTCTGCCTCACGTTCACATAACGGCTGATAATATACCATCCTACGTTTCATTCTTGCGGTTTTTTGTGTGTGCATAAAACAGTCTGAAAGAAATTTAACCTATGGTTAACGTACATTCAGTCTAGGATATACAAAGGCACTGTGCAGCATTATTCCCGACTGTTGCCTCTCGCAACTTTGCTGTGCTCTTATCCTCTATTTATCCTAGGATTATGGCGGGAATGATCAGGATGGCAAAACTGTATCAGTGACTGCCTGAGGCAATTTTCGTTATGTCTACGACATGATCATTCTTTTAATCTCGGATTAAAAATTAAAACCACCAAAGAAGACTCATCTTAAATCCTTCGAACAATAGAATGAAGGCATATGACTAGAAGCTCAGGAGCTTTACAAGTTCAGTAATTGCGTTAAATTGTGCAACATCAGTTTAGAAAAAAGTTTAAAAACATATGAGCAGGGTATTTGTTTCATAAATCATCATTTATCAAACTCCAGTGCAAATATAGGTTCGCGTATTTGCGGAAAATAAGCATTTAAGTCATGCACTGCAATATTCTCAAACTTTGACGACGCGGTCAGCTCACGACTGACTTAAAATCATGTATTACCCATACTTAACTTTGCTTCCGGTAGAAGTGTAAAAAAAATTGTATCAACGTTGATGATATCCTTTTTCATTTTCAAAGTAAAATGCTAGGATTAATGAGATAATGTGAATGCAAGTTAAGATTAATCTGCTTATAGGTCCGGCATATAAGCATAAGGTTTGCAATCAATCAGCAACAGTAGTACGTCAGCCACTTGAATTGATGCTTCGCGGCCATACAGTCATGATGACCTAAGGAACAAAAAATAATAGGAGGAAGAAAAGGAGGGCTTGCCTGAAAAACTTAGAGTCCCAAACAACCATTCAGGGCCAGGACGCCTAGACCTTGTGTTAGCAACATGCCGTCACAAACAGCTGCCTATCATGCAAAAGTACGGTGATATCGGTTAGACAGATACCTTGCGGTATTCACTACCTTGTGTCATAGTCAGCCATTACCTCGCAGAAGACAAGGCAACAAACGCACTTTAAGCCTTCAATCCGACTACGAGACGACAGCAGACGCGCCACTGGTGCTGACTGCAAGAAGTGTCTATTAAGGTCTCTAGCAAAACCCAAGGGGGGTGACTTGTACTCTGTGATAGAATTGTGTAAGAAAGCGGATAGCGAACGGAGCAGTTGATTGGACGCCTACGCATATTTCGCCTAGTGCTGATTGGTTCGATAGTGCAAGTTTGTGTAACTAATTCAAAGGAAGAAGCTTATGAGTGCAACAGCATTATTAGTTATGTTAATGACTTAGTTATTTATATCTAGGTTGCTAAATGTTTGTAAGGCTGTTATTTTTGGTGAGCTCGCATTGCTGAATAAACCGTTTGTCCCTGAATGACTGAATTCTGCGACATGGTGTCACGATCACCCAGTGATGCTCAGTTCCTGACTGGAGCGCAACCAGCTGTGCAACCACCTGCTCCGCTGAATATGGAAGAACAGAATTTGGCCAATAATTGGAGAACATGGAAAAACAAGTCTTTCGATTTCTATGTACTGGTGGGGCTGAATGAACAACAGATGGCGTATAGATTGGCGATGTTTAGACATACCATCGGTGATGAAGCACGCTGCATATTGGAATTGATGCAATACGACAAGGACGAAACCTCTACTGATCCGGAAACTGTCGTCCTAAAATGTGGTGATTTATGCAAAGATCAGACTAACGAGACGTATCAGCGGTATCATTTTGTACCCGAAACCGGCGCCTAAACGAAACTATGGAGGACTATATTACGGAACAGAAGATCCTGACTCGCTTTTGTAATTTTTGCCATTATGTGGCTGCGAGTCTCATCCTAGATATAATCGTGCTGGGGAACAATGACGAAAATTTTAACAAGCAGCTGTAGCGGCAAAGGCAGTTATCGCTCGGACAATATCTTGCTTTACGCCTCAGTGAATCGTCCGCTGCCACAACATCCAGAAAATGCGGTTGCAAATAGAAACAGAGCTATGTGCCGAATCCATTTTACCTGATAAAACCGCAAAGCCTGTTATCAAGACACACGAAACGTGCGGATTCGCGGCCGCCTGACACCCGAAGGATCGTGATCAATGTCCGACTTTGGGCTGAAATTGCACCAGTTGCGGCAGACGGAATCATGTCGCGCGATGTTATCACTCTTTGAAGGTGAATGCACTCAATTGGGACAAAACGCCTTCCGACTCTGAGCATTCAGTTAACAACTTGTCGTGGACAGGACCAAATAAATGCGTTTGTGCAAGTTTATTGATTGGTGACGAGTTGGTGCGTTTCCAGTTTGACTCGGGTGTTACCATAGCCATAATTCTAGCGAAGCGGAGCCAAAGAACTCTTGTGCGACCTGATCAGAGAGTCCTGCGCATGTGAAACGTTTCCGAGCTCCAGCCGAAAGGTTTGACCACAATCAAAGTGATCAATCCGAACCACGGCTCTTCACATCTGTTTGATTATGTGGTCGTTGAGGAAGAGCTAACGCCTATTGTAGGCATTGATTCCACCCAATGTTCTGGTATTATTTTTTTTAATCTTGACCGTTTTGTGCAAGTATGTGAAACGGAGACTGATGTTAGTGAACAGTATCTGTCTGTGTTTAACCCAGGTTTGGGGTGGTTTGTGGGTTACGATCATTTCTCAATAGACCCGTCAATACGACTTATTGTGCTGCCAGCTAGACGTGTTTCGTTTGGATTACTTGATAAGTTCGCCACAGAATTATGTAACTTAACGCGGTTGGACGTAATCGCTAAAGTGAACGAGCCGACAGAGTGGGTTAGCGAAATTGCGATTTTTACGAAAAAGGAAGGTTGTTTACCTATGTGCCTAATTCCCAAGCCGTTAAAAGATGCCTTGTGTAGTAAACACTAAACGTTAGAAGATGTGCTGCGGCGTTTGGATAAAGCGAATCACTTCACCAACTTTGATCTCTCATCAGCCTTCTGGCACGTGCTCCTAGATGATGAATTCAGTTTTCTGACTACGTTTGTCACACGCTTTAGGCGGTTTCGCTGACTACCATTGCCATTTGGTTTGAAGGTTTCGAATGAAATTTTTAAAAGCTGTTATTGCAAGCTGTTGACGACCTAGAACGGTGTAAGACGTGTAGCAGACGATGTACTGATTTACGGCTCAAACGAAAAGGAATCTGGCGTCAATCTGCACCATTTATTGGAGCGATGCCTGCTAAAGAACATAAAGCTGAAACGCGAGAACGTTAAGCTCCGGAAACCGGAACACGGGCACATGCTGACACCCGAGGGAAAAAGATCGAACCTGGAAAATTCAAGCCAATGAAGGAGACGCCAATACGTAAGGATGTCAAGGCCGTTAGTCGTTCAAGTGACATCGTGAATTATTTGAACCGGATCTTGCAAGATCTGGTGATATCATGACTACCATTCGGACTCTGACTCAAGAAGGTATAAAGTGGAGTTGGGGAGAAGAGCAGGATCCATCAATAGTCTTATTAGCTCTGTATCAGTAATTATTTCCTATGATGCAACTTTACCTCTGCAGGTGCAGTGTTACAGCAGCCAAAGCGGAATGGGTGCAGTTCTGTTACAGGATGGTAAACCCTTGAATTTCCGCAGTCGGTGCTGAAAGTGACGGAACAGCGGTATGCGCAGATCGAAGAATAGATGCTCCCTGTCGTCTACGCAATGTTGCGATTCAAGGACTACACATTATGAAGGAAGACTCCAGTGTATATTGACCATGAACCGCTCGTGTCAATCGCTAGTAATCCGTTTCACTGTGTCCCGCGACGCCTTTATTGATGTTTATCCGGTTCTAAAAAATATGATGTGGATTTGCTGTTCACTCCGGGGACGAAAATGTTCATCGCGGACGCTCTGTCGGGAGCTCATCTTCCAAAAGTCGAACACCGACAAGATAACTAAATGCAGTCAATCTAGGTCAACTTCTCCTGGTAACGGAGAATCGCCTTAAAGAGCTAAAGCGTCATACGGAGGCAGACGCAATGTGCGTGGCTTTGCATGACATGATTTTGAGGGGATGGCTAGGTTCTAACAATAAACTTCCGAAGGAATTAATGCCGTTCTTCAAATTTCGGGATGAACTAACAGTGTCTAAATGTTTAGTGTTTAAACTAAAATCGCAACGTCGCTTTGCATAGAAATGCTAGAAATCGCTCGTTGGCTTCACTTGGGTGTCAACTGCAGTATTAGTAGAGCACGCGAACCCATGTTCTGACCCTAGACGATAGAACGAATCCGAGACCAGTTATCAAGTCATGCAGTCTGCACGTCCCACGGCGCTCACCAAGCCGAGAAACCAATGACATTGCGAGAGTTTCCAGATCAACCATGGCAGAAGGTAGCTGTGGACATGTTCTGTGACAACGGGAAGAACTATTTAATCGCTTTGAACTATTACATTGACTACTTTGAGATTGATACACTCGCCGATACTACCATGGAAGCAGTCAATCACAAGCTTAGATATCAGTTCGCCAGATATAGAATACCGGTGGAAGTGATCTCCGACAATGGCCCGCAATGTATTAGCGGTGCATTCCAGACGAGCGCGAACAAGTGGGAAATTTCGCATCGACAAAGGATCCCTTATCACAGTTGATCAAAAGAAAAAACAGAGGCAGCGCTCAAACGAACCAAGCGGCGGTTGTCGGAAGCCATAGCTACACATGGAGACCCGTGTCTAATGTTGCTGGAGATTTGCAACACGCGAACCCCATATATCGGTCTCATTTCATTGCAAAGTTTGTACAGCAGAAGGACACGAATCCAAATGCCTGCGTCCGTTAAACTCTTACACCCTGTCTTCGCATCATATGAGCAAGTGCCAAGGGGTTTGAGAAAACGAGTGGCAGATCGGAAACGACATTACGACCACGGACCAAGGCGCTACTGGAGCCGTCACTAAATGACGAAGTGGGGATCCAATCAATACTAGGTGCCAACGAACAATGGAAGAAACGTGTGGTGAACGCGGGAGTAGGAGAAAGATTTCATGAAGTCAGTACTGGAGGGAAGTTAATCAGAAGGAAGGGAGTGCAGCTGAAGTAACAACAGGAACGGGAAGATGAACGTGCAGCGAAACACATGACACTCCACGGAGTGGTCACAACGAAAGAGGCATCAAAGACGACGCGGAGCGGAAGAGCGTATGGAGTCTCCTGCGGCACCGATGTAGCTGATCCCGAAAAAGGGCAGAATGTGATAGGATTGTACAAGCGAGCGGCTAGCAAACAGAGCAGTTGATTGGACGCCTAAGCATATTTCGCCCAGTGCTAATTGGTTCGATAGTGCAAGTTTATGTAACTAATTCAAAGGAAGAAGCTTATGAGTGCAACAGCATTATTAGTTATGTTAATGACTTAGTTATTTATATCTAGGTTGCTAAATGTTTGTAAGGCTGTTATTTTTGCTGGGCTCACTTTGCTGAATAAATCGTTTGTCCGTTAATGACTGAATTCTGCGGCAGACTCCGACAATGAAAGCAAGAAAACCGATGGAACGCAGTCTGGTAGTCAGTGATTTCATTTCCCCATCGCAATGCGGCTGGACCTTACCGCGGTACTTGGTTTGTTTGCCCCTGATTTACATTGAGCTATACTGGTTGGTTTATTTTGCACCTTCAGAGTTACTTATAATAGATTAGTCAATGGTTAGAGGCCAGACAACCTCAGTCCCCCGGGTATCCACGTTGGATGTTGGAATGAGTGTGTCTCCATATTTCTCAAAACGAACTCCTTGTAGTCCACTTCCAAAATCCTTGCATTGCCGTCAGGTTTATGAAACTATGGTTTTGGTTGAGAACCTTAATCTTTCTGCTGTCTAGGTCTGAGCAGCCTGACATTATCCAGCCCACGCAATACTATGCATCATGTCTCAGACCATATTCTGATGATCGCGTCACCACAGAGGATAAAGAACGGTACCATATCTGCTGCGTCGAGCAGAGTGGATAGGGGTTTAGAGGTTAGTCCTCAAGCCTTCCCGTCTTCTTATTCCATCCTTAGGCTTTTTCACCCTTTTCGTCCCGCTCCAACTTCATTTTTATCATCAAGTATCCAATTCCCAGTTCTTGGCCTTACCAAACTTTGCATTAGTAGGCGTTTATCTTCCAGTTTAAACTCATATGTAAACGCGGAGCTTCACGCTTGCCCTATCGACAATCCCATGTCTAACAAAGCGGTCAAACCCAGTTCATTAGCTTCTACTTTTAGTCTCTGATCCACCCACAGATTTTCATGCCCCAATGTACACACATTGCTGTAACTCGGTCAACAGGCAGTACTTGCCCGAACATTAACGAACCTATTGATCGATATCTGCTGCCTATCGGCATCCAGTATGTTCCCACTCTGCGATCCACTTCTGGTTACCCTAGCAGTGCTTTCACATTGTGTCTATCCGGAGAAGATGCAGCTTAGGGTACCGGCGAAGCCGTTGTTCATATCACCCTGAGTCCTAGGTTGAATGTTCTCTATTTGATTGGATCCCAATCAGTAGCCGGGTGTATGCGGTCGGATTGGCTGGCTCGTTCAGAGCTACGAAGTCGCGCAGGACTAATAGGTGACTAGTCGTCATCGCTGTCTACGGTCCTACAAACTCCAGCGCTGATTCCGTAAAAGACAACTTATATCGTCAACGAAACGAGATCCTACGCCACAGAAGATGCAAGGATACCGTAGTGCTGGCTGGGGATCTGAAAACTGAAGTTGAAAAATTATCCAATGATGAGCTTCATCTGGGCTGCTAACACGGTCTAAGCCTCCGTAACGATGACGGTAATCGGTTACTCCATTTGTGAGAAGATGCTCGCTTATTTCTCTCCAGCACTAACTTCCGACACAGCACCAGCAGGAGGGTGCCTTGGCGCCCATGAATGTCGAACGAGCAATGGACGCAAATCGACCAATCGGTAATGGCTGGAGAGGCTGCGTCAATATCTGTCGCTCGATCTGAAGCACATATGTGGACACTGACCATTCACTTGTATGTGCTGATCTGTAGGTGCATTTGGTGGTGTCCCTCGACGGCTGTGAGCACATAGATACCAGCCAATTGTCAGGGCTGCGTGTTCTGAAGGCGTAATGAAGTAAGCTTGTGTTCGGGATGAGCAAGCGCTCACTGCGTACAGTTGTAGGTCATTGGTTGCATGTTCAACAGACCTTCCTTTAAGCAGGTAAGTCATCATATGGTAAATCAATTAGCTAAAATAGACATTGGGTCTCTTCGCAGTCTCTGGAACTTACGGATGCACGCCGACACGTTCCGGTTGCAAGCGATCACAAGTAAACTCGCAAGGACCTCAGAGTAAAACACCGTGCTAGCCTGAAGATAGACCATTAAGTGGGCTGCTCTCATCGTGCGTCAGAGATGGAAGTGGTGGCTATCCACAGTATCCATCGAATGTTGTTCCTTCTGATACAGAAATTGGGCAGCGGAAGACCTGGTGTGGACATCCTAACCACAACTTGTCAAAACGTTTGGAGCGTTGGCCTGATCATTTTAAAATACAGTTAAATTCACCGAAATTGGGAAACACTTTATACCGAGGGATCGCCCTGTTTCCTGGGCTGGCCCTTTGGATCCGCCCTCTAGCTCAAAACACGAAGATGAGGTCGGAGTGTTGAAGTTGAATAACGTCGTGGGACCAGATGATATTCATCCAGCGCTCTTCAACCTCGGAGTCTCTGCTCTTGTTGCTGGTTTACATGAATTACTAGTGAAACTGTGGGAGCAGGAAACTGTCCCAACCGGCTACAGTCGATCAGTTTTGTTATGATATTCAAAGGATGCCCGAGTTTGGAATGCGGAAACCATAAAGGAATCAGTCTAGTCTCCATCGCCTCTAAATTAATTGCTTCTGGAATCCTTCACAGAATGACTGGCGACTGTGAAACCAGATACGTAAGGAGCAAGCCGGGGGTTCGCCGTGATCGTGGATTAATCGACCACACATACACATTTCGCTAGTTGTCTGAGTAACGTCACATATATTGGCGGCCCACCGTTATCGTGTTCTTCGGCATCAAAGGTGCCTAGATTCAGTGGATCAACATGCCCATTGCTACTGTCTGCTAAGGAAAGGTGTGCCCAAAAACTATGAAAATATCATGCGAGCGCTTTACGCGCCACCCTTCAATAAATGCAGTCGTGTTTGACAAGGATGCCCGCTGTCACCCTTTCTCTTCGACCTCGCTATTAACAAAGTCGTGGCAATCGCATTCACAGGACACGACTTAAAATGTGTACATGCTGCTTCCAGGTGAACTTCTTGATTTGGCGTATGCTGACGGTAATGATATCATCTGTGACAGCCCGAAACGTGTCAACCAGCACTGGACAGCTTAGAATTGGTTGTCACTTGTTTCGGGCTATGCTTTGCATCCAGCAATTATAAAGCTTTTCTTTAAGACTGGCAGGGCCCACCTCTAGCGTTGATTCTAGGTGGGTGATCAACTAGAAGTCGTTCCAAAGATCAACTACCTAGGTAGTTGTATCAGCGCTTTTTGAAATGAAGGCGAGGTCGCCAATCGTATAGCAAAAGCTCGAGGCACTTGTGCTAACTTTCGCCACGTATGACACCTGCACGACAGCACGCTTTCCCTGAAGGTCAGATTGACCTATTGATGGCCCACAGTAGTCGTGTTCCTCGATATCAATGTTACCTTTGATTCAATGATCGAAGTGCCGATTAAGACTGTCTGCTAAGGAAAGATGTGCCCGAGCAATTTGTAAATGTATTATGTTGGCGTTTTGCGAGCGTAACTCGGGCAGAGTGAAGTCATACGGCAAGCTATCGTCTCCATTCAATATATCCAGCTGTGTAAGACAAGGATGTCTGCTGTCACCGTTCCTATTTTCCTTCGCTATTGATTAGGTAAAGAAAATCGCGTTCACATGGCACGACGTAGAGGGTATTGAGCTGATCCCAGGTGAAGGACTTTTTTATTTGAATTATGCCGGTAACATCGCGCTCACTTGTGACAGCTAACAAAATTGTCAAGCGGCACTGGACAGATTACCAATGTCTGTCACCCGTTTTGGGCCATGCATTGCACCCTCCAACTGTGAAGCTTTCTTCTAAGATTGACAGGGACCGCCTTCTGCACTGACCCTATTTGAGGGATCAGATAGAATACGTTCAAAGATTCAACTACCTAGGTAGTTTTATCAGCGTGGCTGTAATTTTAAATGAGCTCACAAACCGTCTAGCAATAGCAGGAGGCTTTTTGATAATTTTCGAAAACGATGGCTCCGGCGCGACATCACTTTTGCACTGAAGGTCAATGTTTACAGTGCAGCCGTGCCTTCGATCCTACGGTACGGTTGTGAAACCTGACGCATTCGATCAGCAGGCTAGTTATATTTGAATATAGTTGCCCTCGCAATTTGACTCATATCTGGCGGGTACACCATTTGTGTACCGAACATGTACCACGCCTTGTTTATGGCGCAAGTAGAAGAATAAGCGAACCGCTCACTACTGTTATTTCACGCACCAGGCTCCGATGGCTCGGCCACGTGTTACGCATGCCAGCCCACCAGCGCTTTCGACGTGAGTTGTTTGTGTTCTGAGGGTGTGTTTGGTGGACAAGTGCTGATTCCTCAAGAGGAATGGAGGAACTTACTTAGAAATCGGCCTTGGTTGGAGCCTCTCGACTCCCTGGTTGGGAAGCAAAGAACGATGAACAGGTTTGACTGGATACAACTGTTGACATGGCTAGGAGCCGAACTCAAGTGCGTTTGAGTTTTGCGTTTCCTTGTTCCTTCCCTCACGCTTAGCCTTCCCATGCAAACACGAACTCAATTGTTAGGGACAACACGAGTTCTTTGTGGCACAATAGCCGGATGTTTGCTCTCCAGAACTATATCCATTCGTTACCCGGGTCTCAGCCGGCGTGCCTTGCTTCACGTTCATTTTATTCTATTGTATTACGGCACAGTAACTGAGGTGTCTTTCAGCTTCAGATAACGTGTATAATGATGATGACAAGCAAAAGGTACGCAAAACGTTGATGAGTATGAAATACACCAATCTTTCGAACCTTAAAGAAGTAAGCCGAATGTATGAGTAAGTGAGAGAAAAATGCACCAGGACTGGAAAGAAAGAAAAATAGAAAGACGGGTAATAAATAAATAAATGTGCATTTTTGTAAATGGTGCCAGTCAGCATTAGCGAGAAAATCCCATTATCTGGACCCATGTTTCAAGTAAGAGTATTGCACTTCGCAAAATAATTGCAAAACCCCAAACATTAATGCGTCAAGCTTTTGGCTGCAGGCATTCGTCAATAGACAACTTTGCTTTTGGTAAGCAATAGGGCGAAAGCGGTGTCACAAACATGCGTGCTGCATCCGACTGGACAACAAAATTGCCAGAAAAATATTCCGGTTACACAGTACAAGATAATTTTAATTTAGATGAAACTTCTTTGTTTATCTAAGCGACATCGGATAAAGCATGACTTGTCAATGGAGAGAAATGCGCACGTGATAAAAGATGCAGGGAGCGTATCACCGTTAGGCTGAGCCCTAAAATGTTAGGGGAGAGAGAATCGGCTGTAATGATTGGGAAATCAGCCAAAGCACGAATTTTCAGAAACTTCAAGATAAAAGATCTACCGGTATTTTAATAGAATAGTAAAATGGCATGAACGACGGTAGCTATTTTCGGATATTAGCTATTAAGTTGTCAGGGAAAATGCAGAAATAAAGCGAAATACCATGTTGTTTGTTAAATTTGGCACCTACCATCCCACATTCAAAATACGTACTGTCAAATTGCAGTTCCTGCAACCCAACACCACTGCCTTAGAACAACCTCACGACCAGGGCGTCATTCAGACGTTTAAATGGATGTTTAGGCAAAACAGCTTTTGGATTTTTACGATCATGAAATATCACAAAAATATGTCTGGAACTGAACTCATGAAGCGAGTAAATTTTCTGGATGTGTGGTTCTGGAAGGCTGCGGCGTGGTAACAGGTGAATATCTCAGCAATCTCTAAGTGTATTTGTAAAGCGATGTTTCCTTTTTATGCAGAAACAGCTTTTAAGACAGTAGTGCAAAATGGACATAAGATAAATGAGCAAATTGTACCACCTTCAACTTCTTTTGCTTTCGATAATCTTCCTTAGAAATTGTTTAATGCAAACTGGATGACAGCCAAATGGTTTCTTCTTATCACCAAGCCTGTAACACAACAGAAATAAACTGTGACCTACCTGCCACATCAAGGTTAGCAACTGAGGATGTGAATAGTGAATCAGATGAGGGGTAGAAACATAATTCTACAGAGGTGCTAAAAAGGTGTGCATTCATAGAGGCACAGGGTGCCGTTGATATTTTGTGCTCCTGCGCAATACAAAACAGACACGTTGACATGCATGAAATTATCAAGAACTGGAGGGGAAAATTCACTTCACCTTTCATTTCAATTGCTAAGCAACAGACAACTATACAGAATTATTTGATCTGGTGAAAAGTGATTTGATAACCGAAATGTGTGTGTACGATTTTTCCAATACTTGTGGAGTTAGATGATATGCAGGTCAGCTTTCAAAATGTTGACTAATAAACTATAATATTCTTTTATCCGTAGTTCTCATATATCCCACATTATACGTGACCACTGTTGTTTCCTTAATTGGAACCTAAGACGGATGGCAGAATCCCTCGGTTAACAAATTTAGTTCGAGATTTGAAAGTTTAGCACACATGTGGAGTCGATCCTGATAGTATCGCTAATGCATGAACCCATTCATGGCGATCGCCGGTCCAAGGCCGTCCCTTTTTGTCGGTCCCCGGATTGGTCGACGTGGACAGGTTTGGCAGTAGCTGAACACTGCAGCCTCATTGATGTCCAAAATGTACAATAGCAGCTTGATTTGCTGAAACATATTCATCATGCAATTTCTCATAGTCAATGTCAGATACATAAAAGTGTGGAAGATTTGATTTAATCGTAAAAATAAGTGAATCAAATGGAACTTATGCGATGCACACTTGGGGAGAGTGTTGCTAAATGACAAATTTTCATCACTGCACGAACTTGGTCCAGAAACTTGTGCAGCCAATCCACATAACATTACCGGTTATATATAAAACCTTAGCAAATATTGGGGGTTTATTTCACACGGCCTTTAACTTATTGTCTAACTACTCATCAGATATGTTACACTGAAGAAAACAAAAAAAATAACGTCACGATCAGAAAGTAGGTTTACTCTAAGTGCACCGAATCGACCCCTTTATGGATATAAATATCTATGTTACGAAACGGGTTTGCATGAACTACTAGGTCAGGTAAACCAATGTAATAAACTCGTAATACTTATATATGTCTACGTAGAGAAGGCCTCTGCTTCGTTATAAATGAATCGCCGGCTTCATTCATGCCACTTGGTGATAGTCCCATTGAAATATAAACGAGCAAAATTTTGTGTGTGTTGAATCACAAGCGCCTACAACAATATAATTGTAAACTTTTCGTCCCAGCTGCGCAAAGCTACATACAACAACCTAGTCCGGAAAAGCAACCGACGCGTTTTGCAAATTGGGGCTGATTAGTGGTACACATTCCTTCGGTCCTATACTGGGGATCGAACCCAGGACAGCTAGATGCAGATGTCAATTAGCTTAAGCCAATGAGCCATTGGGACTTCATCTGGGCTCCGCAATTTGCAAGATAATTGGAATATAGCACAACCTATCTTCCACTATCACGCAGGTTACTATCTTAGCAGCCAAAAGTGGCTAATCTCAAACGTCTATGACCTCCTCTCACTAGAAACTACATCTATAGCATTTGAAAACTAGGATAGGCTACATGGAGTTGTCGACTATCTAGTACGGCCAATAACTTGAAATAAATCGCGCTAAGTTGCCACTCACTATAGAAAATGTTAATTACGGAAGCCGGGAGCGCCGATTCTTGTTCGTCCTAATAACCGGTGCATAAATGATTTGCTCTATGCAAAACTGGCTACTTAGTTACATGTAGTTTGAGATAGTACAGCCCGGAGATGATTCAGTTAGTTGCAATAAGTCTCAAACCAATAGCTGGTGGACCGAAATTCCAAAAGTATTTCTCTTAAAATGAGACGTGTGGTTTAACCATGTGCGTAATGAATTTATATTTACTTTCCATTCACCAAAGTTAGCTGCAATTTGGCATCCCCGAAATCAGTAGGCAAATGTATATCAGGTATTTTAAAAACAAGATGAGGAAGATTTCATATCCGTTCCAGGATAACGGAAAACTCTTTTTATCAAATATTCGAACATGGGTTCTGCTGCTGCTGCTGCTGCTGCTTGCCGCATAATGCATGGTTATCTGGCCTACCTTACCAAACATTACGACTGCTTACTGACAACAGGTGTTACATTAAATTGTAACTCTTACTTTTGCCTTTTGTACACGCCCATTCCACCATTATCTCATAAATTTTGAGCCTACTTTCTCATGTTATAGGGCGCGAAATTACAATCCAAAAGAATGAGACCTTTTGGAGCATCAATATTCAAAGGTAGCAGCCTAATACATTATTAACATCAGCGAACTAAAGCTTTGTGTCAGAAATTGGTTACTTTTATGTACTTCACCAATGTGGATTTTCATCAGCCGAATTGTTCTGTACAAAAGTACTAACAATGAAAACAATATTTTCGATGGTGATTATTGTATCAGTGGTGGTTTCTTTACTAACAACATCAGCAGAAAATGTACGTACACAGCAGTTAATTCGCATGGTGGGTGTTAACCCTGGAAAGGTATTTTGCTATGCTTAAAAAACGCCACGCACAGAAACATAAAACAGTATAACAACAATCCAAAAACCCAGCATCTTGAACAATGGTGCTCTCATTGAAGATAAACTTGCTGCCTTAAGTGACACTTTTTCGAAACGTTAAAAATGTAGTTTGTAAGTAGTTTTATTCAGAAATATGAAGCTTTTGTGTAGTTTCTATTAGAATACACATTTATCGTTGCTTTTTTGTTTGCTAACCACGGTTACATCTGTGTTCGATTCGTAAAAATTCCGTCAAAACATTTTATTTAATTATATAGTTGTTGTGCTCTGTCATCCAGAAAGTATAAACTGACAACCTAAGCCCATTGTAAAACGCGTGAATGCTTAAACCAACATAGTTCAATAATTTCTGTTTATGTACCTACTGTAAATTACGTCGTTGCTCAATCACAATACGATTTTCCAGAACCGTTAACAAACGGACTCGGTCCGTAATGCTGACGCACTGGTTCCTAACCTGAGCTCCAGTGAAACTGGATCGCTCGAAACACTTACATTGTAGGCTTGCTGTTATTCACCTCTAAACTTCAACGGCATAGTGTGTGTAAATACTTGCAACACAAGCTTGACATTATGAATGCGATTAATGAAAAGATTTAGCTATTTGCATGCACACTGCGGCGACCTTTCATCTACTGCCTTATTAATGAAAATCAAGGGTCAATGCAAATTGTTGTGTGCATAGTTGGTGCCACTGGTTAAACATTCACTGTCATACCTCACGTTATTGAATCTTGCGCAACTAACATTTGCATCAACTCGCTGCAAAATCATACCACTGCATGAGTTACTGAATATGTCATAGTCTGTAAAAGCACAAAGTTAAATTTCCTTCGCCACTTGTATGCAGTTTAGCTGTTAGTTAAGTTTACGAAGCCAAACCATTTAAGGCATGGCATTAGTGAGACACTTTTACTTGTTACCGGTCATGCAGGAGGAACAAACGGGCTCATTTCCAGGGATTTATGGAACTGAGTTACCGTTACACTTCATGACGGCACGCTCTCATCACACAAACGCTATGACATGAAACATTGTGTCACCTTTACCCACTTGGTAAACTCAGACAGAAGGCAAAGGTTGCGATATGTTATCATTCGGCTTACACTCATCATTCGCAAAAGGTAATAAATAAATAAATAAATAAATTGTATACTCCTCGACAATGCGAGAAGCTGTTCCCAAGGAGGAACAGATCAAAAAATTGGTACAACTTTTCTATGACATTTCATCAATACATTTTCAGAGATAAACATGAACGTAAATGCGAATTTGATTACACAGAGTAATCGGAATCGTTCCGCTATTTTTTTCTGCCATTGAATCAGGATTCTTCACAATAACGTGATATATATATATGCCGAGAGAAAAAATTGCAATGAAAGCGATGTTGTCCGAAATGTTATGTGTATGTGCATAGGAAATTTATTCAGACACAATGAGTACCGTTATCGAATGCGATATCTAGGGAATGTGATGTCCGGAACACATTAATCACGTTTTGGACGGTTAAATGCTAATGACGAACCGAATTTTACCAAGCGCCAGCTAGTCTGCGATGGATGGCGGAGGCAAGTAATTTGGTGGCAATTGTTATCAGACTAATTCATCTATGGTCGCCGCATTCCGAACGTCGGCAACTTAAGAGCATTGGAACAACAACGGATCGGCTCCAGTCGGTTGAGACAATTTCCTGTTCCTCCATTCACTAAATATTCACGTAAATTATCAGAAGTAGTAGGGACGCGGATTTCGAAGAGGGCTGGTTGATACTCAGCTGGTCACACGGCTTTATTCAACTTCAGCATTCTGATCTCATGCTCGACTTCTAAGCGAGAGAACAAATCCAATGAGAGAGCACAGGGAGCAGGGCAATCACTAGTTGTGGAGGAATCTAACAAATCTGGCCGATTACATTGCTTTGCAAAATACTCAGACTAAGCCTGCCCGTTTCCCATATCAGACGAAACAAGTTCCGAAGGTTACCGTGGGCAGCAGCTACTTGCACTATGTGACCATCAAAACATGCGGTCTATCTTCAGGCTAGCACGGAGTTTTGTCCTGATGTCATTGCCAGTCATTTTGTGTTCGCTTCCAGCCGGAATGTGTCGGCGAGCATAGTGCATTTACCACACAATGAGTTACCTGCTTCAAGTAAGTTCTGGTGAACATACGACCGGTGACCTACAACTGTATGCAATGAGCACTTGCTCAACCCAATCGCCAGCTTACTTCGATACCCATGCAGAACACCTGGTTTCGCTAGTTTGTTGGTGTCTATGCGCACACAAGGACGTCGAGCGCGACTGCCAAGACACTCCAACGGATCAACACATACCAGTGTATAGTCAGTATCCACACATGTGCTCCAAAGGGAGCGACGGTTTTAAAGGCAACCTATCCAACGATAACTGATTACAATGTGATCCATTTGCGTCTACGGTTAGTTCGAAGCTGTTGGGCGCCATATCACCTTCCGACGGGTGTTGTGTGTGAAGTTAGTGCTCGCAAGAAATAAGCGAGCACCTTCACACAAATGAAGTAACCGCTCACCGTTACCATAACGAAGCCTACACCATGTTGGCCACCCAGACGCAGCGAATTAGTGAGCAATTTCCCAACTTGAGTGTTCAGATCCCCAGCCAGTACAACAGTGTCCGCACTTCTCCCTTTGGCGATGAGCTCGTTCAGTTGATGATAGAAGTCCTCTTTCACCGAACTATTGCTACCGTTTGTAGGCAGCGTAGGCAGCGATGATAACCAGACATATATTAGCCCCATGCGAGTTCGAAGCTTTGAACGAGCCAGCCAGTCGGACTGCAAACATGCGGCTACCGATTGGGATCCATTCAACCAGAGCAGCTTCAGTCCGGGGGACTCAGGGCAATACTAACAACGGCTTGGCCCTACTAGAGGTTGAGTCGTCTCCGGTTAGGCGCAATGAGAAATCATGGTTAGGGTCAACTGAAGGGGATCGCAAAGTGAAAACTGAGCTCAAGTCTTGTAGGCGGGTTTCCGGTAGGCAGCAGATATCGATCGAGATGGTCTCAGATGTTCGGGCAGGTTTAGCTTCGTTGACCGATCTGTAACAATGTGCGTACATTGAAGCAATCCAATCCGAGGGAAGACCGGGACATCCAAACTTTTGTCGATGATCTGGGATTGATCACTTGGTTAGACTTGGGCTTGTCAATAAGTCAAGTTTATTGCTCCGCGGCTGCATGTGAGTTGAACCTGGAATATAAAAGCCTAAGAAAGCAAACTGGGGGAGGGCCAAGATTTGGGGGGTTGAAAACAAGGGAACCAAAGTGAAGTTGAAACCGGACGATAAGGGTGAAAAACCTTAAGAGGCATAATAAGAAAATGGGAAGGCTTGAGCATAAGCATCCAAACTCTATCCACTCTGCTCGATGCATCAGATAGGGCATGGTTTTGATTACCTTACGTTGGCTAGAGTCTCTGGATATTGTTTGAGGAAAGATTCTTCACTTTGTCGAATCACTGATATTCTTTTTTCAACTGGAAATGCCTTTTGTTTGCTGAGTTGGAATTAGCCAATTTTCCTTGGTAAGAATTTTTGAAAGCAATAATAGAAACGAATACGCATAACCAATAAGAAAGTAACTCAACAGTACCCGCTCGGTGCTGATAACCGACTGGTTACACAGTAAACAATACACATAGAAAGTGATAGCTAGAGTGCTTTTGCATGTAAAACCATATCACAAAACCTAGAGAGCGCAAGGAGAGTCCAAAGGCTATTTTGTTGGGTAACATTACTCTATCTGATTGGTTCACTGCGCAATCCACAACGGGATCCATGCGTTAGATTCATAGGGTGATATCCAAGGGGGGGGGGGTAATGTGTCTCTGGAAAAGTATGGTGTGAAGGTAGTGTGACCCCTGAGGTGAGAATGAACCAGTCTGCTGTCGCCAAACTAACCGGTGTGGAGGAAACCTAAGTATGTTAGTAAGATGTAAGTGGACAACACAGTGCTCAAATTCAGTACAAGAGTTGCTCATTACTCAGACATCCCGGATACTTGCTACGGTAAATCATTAACCAACGTCGAAAATTCTGTGAACAACTATAATGAGCCCTACGACTTCATTAAATCTGAACATTTGGACAGCTAGACGTGATGGAATTCAAGGGTGATTGATTCGGAATCTATCTTAAGCACTACTTGTATTTGACTGGTAGTATCATTCTCTAAATCCAGTCCTCCCTGTATGAGAGATATATGCGAGGTTACCGAAGCGATTATTACTTCTGTGAGCTGCTGTGTTGATAAATCTACCTCGAGCGCTAAAACCTATCATTTGTACTGCCTGTCGATATCATATAAGCTATTGCTTGGATTACCTGGTATATCTCAGAAAACGCAGATGACCTCCATATTTTCTACTTATGAGCGATTTTGCTGTCCTTGAATACGATGGCCTAATAGTTAGTTTATCACTAGACATTGTAAATTGGAAGCAAAGTTAGTGGAAATGTTACTTTCAACTGGGGTAAGACAAGATGAATGTCAGCCAGTGCGCATAACTTTGCTTTCACTTTCGTCACACCCATGGATAACGAGCTGATATGACGTTCTAATCCCAGTACTTCTTGTAGCACTTGCCCACTGAATTCACATTGTCAGCATGGGGCTGGCACTGCAGTCACCTTATCCTCTATAGCCAACTTACAGCTGCTGGAAAATGGACCTCGGTGGTTTGACTCAAATCGCGAACCACGTGAGTTGGTCTCTGAGTCAGTAAATATGTTTCTTGTCAATTTGTCAGCTGTACAAGTGTAAGGAAATTCCATTTGCTATTTTTGTGCTTCTTTAGTACCATAAAATCAAACCTATTAGACCACACTGGTTAGAGAGGGAGTATAGCAAGTTGGCTGGACGATGGCACAGAGTGTAGGTCAGATTGCTTTTATCTGACTTCGTCGACGGCGATTATTTAAGTAAGTCAGTGCGAAAACGGGTAGGCGCCAGTAGTTCAAACATAAGCTTGCGACTGCATAGAAAACTGCCCCGGAGATAATCTTTGCTTACTTTAAGTGACGCGTAAAGACAGAATGTGACCTGCTTGTGATAAAACGCTCAGCCGCTCAGCCGTTTACATCCAGCAATCAGTTTGACTCGATGTTGGAGGTGCACTCTACTTCCGTGCCTGCAGATGATCAGTTGTATGCACCAAGTTAAAGGTGCACTGCTCCTGTGAAGCCTGACCGTCTGGATTTCCGTGTTGAACAAGTGCTTCAACTGTCCACCAATCTTCAAAGCACTAAGCCCGCTGGGCCTGACTCGTTTACCTTTAATCTCTCATCGGTCATCGTCGCACATGCCTTTACCGAATTGTTCATTAGTTTGCTGTCCAGTGTTCCGTTTCCTACTGACTGCAATTGCTCGCTGGCCGGGTCGATCCAGAACGGCAATTACCTCAGCGAAATAGCTAGATATCGGAAGATGTGTCTGAGGTAGATTTTGCTCAAGAAAGCGGAGAACGTCGTGAAGAATAGTCTGCTACTTCTGTCCTAATTAAAAGATCTCTCAGCTTCCGCACAGTGTGGTTACATATCAGATCGCTGATTTACTATCAAACAGCTGGTAATGATGCATAAATGGTTGCATGTACTACATAAGCGGAAGTCTTTATACATAATGAACCATGCAATCCTCGTCCACGGGCTGAGAATTTGCAAACTTAGTAATCCCATAAACTTTTGGATAGGGACATTTACGCTGGAAGCAACTGAACGGTACTGGTCAACTGCATTTAACCGGCCGGCATCACCGGACCATTTGTGTGTTTCAAGGTATGTTACTGGGCCTACTTTATTCCTGATCAACCAGTAACAATGTACCTTGGCATCCCTGATCATCGTGTGCTTAGTTCACAGACAGTCTAAATATATGAGGAGTGATAACACCCAAAAGACTGTGGCCAGCCTCAAAAAGACCGCAGCCAAATGGACTGCAGACGTTTGTCTACCAGTCAATCTAGCCAATTCGGTACGTATAATCTTGGGAATCGTTGGTTACTACCGAACGTATTCTCGTAATAGCCGTTAGTGAATGACCTAGGCGTACTCTCGCTCTGTGATATGTAGTATGTTGATAGTGCCTAGTTGAGCGAAACGGGAGGCGTATACTGTTCGCACTCAAACGCAGCTTCCGCTCTAGGTCTGAAGTGAGTGTCACTATATTCTTCTCCATCAAAGTCCAATTCTAGAGTACGGGTAGTTTACTTTCTATTTGATCCTGCAGTGCGATGCGCAGAAGATATACCTGGGGCAACAATTCGTTGCCTGTCTCCTCTCCGATTTACGGTGTTTCACTTAAAATGTCCGGTGCATGAAACACGGATCATGCGCCCTCTCCTGTTATTTGGTGTGAGTCCGTCTCATCGTAACTTACTGTAGTTCACCTCTGGATGACTTCCACTTGTCAGAGTGGAAAGCGAACATCACTGTACCGGAATAATCCAACCACCGACAATAAGTCATCTAATTTCAGACGAAGCTTTCAATGTAACACTATGTCAGTAGGAAAGGTTGGAGCACTTACATTCAGTATTGAGAAGAACACTATTTCTCTAGCTGTTGGTCGCGATAGTAAACTTAGTTTCTGCTGCAAATCTGACAAGAACTATGCCCCACATGTGCAAGTTTGATCTGACGATGTGCTGGATTTCATTTCATCGTGCCCAAAGAAGCGGTGGCTTCCAGATTGCTTTTAGCAGCCGCCGGAAACCGGCTGAAAATAGCTTACTTCGACAAACGTGTTATTGCGGCTCCAGTTTACGTAGTTTGAACAATACGTCTTAAGTCTGACACAGAAAGACGCCAACTATCCAAATCATATATTATTTATTTTCAGCGGTATATCCCATAATTTGAATACACTTAAAGTATCGGTGTTAAAAATTTATCACTGCGTGTACGAAAGTCGAAGGCTGTCCCTCTAAAAACAGCTTCACAATCCTGATAAAGTGACCGGCATTAACATGCCTGTGATCTCAGGAGTGGATTTCCGTCTAAGTAACAGATGAACTTCTGATGGAGCTAGGTCCGATGAAACATCGGTAGTAGCAGCAACCCGTAGCCACAAATGTATTGGTCTGAGACACTCAACTGCGAACTTTGAGTAAATGCGTTAGCAAGCAAAGAAGACCTCCTGCTACGAGCTACTGCACTTTTCTTGGGTTGCTTAATTCAGTTGACATCAGTAAAAGCTTAGTACACGCTCGTGCTAGTCTGGCCTTTACACAAGAATTTCAGCATAAATAAACCTTTATTGTCGAAAGTGACAGAAGTCATCACTCTGAGGATGCAATTCGACGGCACTAGTTTGAGGGAGGAGGATCGCTGTGTTTCCAGTTATACTAAACTCTGGCTCAAAGTTACGAAACAAAATTTCATCTTGGGCAACAAAGCTTTTGAAAAAATTTGCGCGGTTTCCCTTGAAACGCGTCAAATTTCGCTTCGAATTTTCTCACTTGTTCATTTTTTTAGTATATGTCCACATGCTTCGCACTTATCTTGTAGTTAGCTTCCTCATTCTCTAGATATTCGTTAAAATAGCTTGGGTTGAACCATAACTGAGATTCAAAGTCACAGCTATCTGGGAAAGTGATGACCTCCTATTAATCAATAACAATCGGTGAATTGCTTTCGTTTGATTAACATACATGGAACATTTCGGGCGGTCAGACTGTGGATAATATTCAAGGCATCCTCAGCCTGATTTTCTATTCAGTGGTTAAGTATTAGTAGTGGAATATGAAGGAGAGTTCGCGCTAAATGCCTCAGCAGTTGCATAATGGATCTCCATTTACGCCGTGCCCTATTCTGCAGGTATTTGATCACAGTTCGACATAGAAATTCGTCCATTTGTATAAATCGAGCAACTGGTGTATTTTCAATGGATCGTCACCGGTAAACAAGTAAAGTGAAAACGTGAGACTCGGCAATAATACCTCCAGAATATATTCGTTTAAAGAAAACTTCCTACTATTACTTCAGTTCATTTACTTTTTAGTCTGGCCCAGAAGCTTTTGACCCGCCCTTGTAGCAGATTGGTCAAGAGTTAGAGAGCAGCTCAACAGTCTCCTAGCCTTCCAGTTTCAAAGTATTAGTGAATCTGGCTCCCTACTCAATCAAATACACCCACTCTAGCCCACTGCCAAAGCACCGTTGGCTGGCGGCAAGGTATAGAATGTAAAGAACTTGGTTTGGTACCCCAGTCGCTCTCCTGTATAGGCTTGGGCAACCTGATAAATCAATGACGTACTCTTCAATCAGTTTCTTTCTGTTGCGGAGGATGCTCAGCCGCGTCCTATCTGCTGCATCGAGCAGGTCGGATGGAGGCATGGATACTATATTAAACAAACTGTTCGTTCAGCTTGGTAGTTTTGTTGCCAGCGTTCCGTCACTAGTCGAGGTGGTATCCTGAGTATGTCGGTGTGTAGCGCAGCGATACATTAGTGTTATGGACGGGGTAACCAGGCCCGTGCAAATTTTGGGCTGTCAGCTTCCGCCGTTCGGGCATGCCATCATGCAAAATGACCTCGTCGATCCAGGCGTCATGATCATAGTTTTTCGTATCAGCCGGTTGTACTTCATGCCTGAGTTGTGTGAATGCTATTATTTTCCATTAAATTCATTCGACTGCGGCTGTGGTCCATTATTCGTAGATTTGCGTAGCTTGCTTTCAACACAACTAGTCAACTGATTGAATTCTTCATGTAATGCCATGATTCCAATTGTTCTCTTGTCTGCGGTGTAATCGGATATGCTAGAATATTCACATTGTCTAGGTCGAAATCATGATCCGCTACCTCCTTGTGTATCAAAAGCAATGAATAGGGGTCATATCTTTGGTTGGAATTCTTATACTCCGTGTTCTTTTTACAAAGTCCCATGCTTGTTTGCTTAATGTAGTGCATCATCTTAACTTCCTTAGTGGGAGCTCCCTCTGTACTGAAAACCGTAAACGGCAGCTGTTTTTTCTGAGGGCGAGTGCTCGGCTAAATTCCTCGATCCTGTTGAAGTTAACTTATGCGCTCGCAACATACAGACGCCTAGCGTTACGTCAGTCACTAACGGGAATTCTGTGCAATAAATAAATAAAAGATAAATAAAACGCATATTATCTATGTTACACGAAACACAGCAAAGAAGACATGAGCAGTTTTTACATTCGGATACGAGGAAATTGCTGTTTGATCACATATTCTTCATGGCAAGTGTAACTGATGAGGTCCTTGAGACCCAGGACATGAGATGTGTTTGTGGAAACTGTGTACATGTCGGAATAGCAAGCTATGTTGCGAATGCGAAGGAGTTTATGGACTCGAATTACGATTTAGCTATTTATCGTTAGGGAATACAATATTACTGACTCAAACTGTGTTTCGGCTAGTTAGATTGATTTGACCTCGAACCGAGTGCTTGCGACGCTATCCACAGTCAAATGTCGTCAATTTTTCGCTCGTTCGTCGCAAAACCTTGCGTCAGAGTTCATTGGGACGCGTTGAAATCCTGTCCGCATTTAGTTGAGGGAATCTTGAGCTTCATATGAGTGGGGATCGGAATCGCTGATTAAGGACCATCCATGGTCATTGCAAAGTTCCACAGGTGCCAGCCAACATGTCTGAAACACTCGGAAAGAAGGGCAACGAGCAACAGGCAGCCGAACAGACAGCCAGACAGAAATGCGATAGAAGCTTACAAGAAGAAGTGAGGAACATACAACAAAGGATCAATTGTTGAACCCTTACGTACTGTGTATCCGCGTTGCTGTAAATGTTATTTATAAATAAATTTTACGAAAGGAGAAGCAACGGCAAATACGAAAAATGCTTGTTGGGATTGAATGCTTGATAAGTGCTCGATAGTGCGAAGTAGATAACTTTGCAACTTGTAAAGAGTACGTGAGTGCCTGTATATTCAAGACTATGTCGCTGCATTGTTTAGGGTGAATCAGTCATCCTATCTTGCTAAAAGATGAGAGCTAATGCAAATAGAGTGGTGGAAAGCAGGTGATGGCGGTGAATGTCAGTTAACAGTAAAGCGTTAAATGGGTCTAGGCAGGTAAGTAGATAAGTAAGGAAGAACAGGCAGAAGCTAAGGCGCTGCGTCCCGCAGTGTAATGCAGTATTCTTTACCTGTTGGGAGAAGCTAGGGACTCAAGACTAAGTAATGAGAGCAAGAGGTGGAGACTGGATGACCGCTTGCAACGAGCAGCCAAAGCGCTTTGAGTCAGTAAGTTTTTACTTTGTTACGAACAAATACGAGATACGGGCGGTGTGTCAAGCAGGATTATTCAGTCGTCTTTGGATATCTAGCAGAATAAAGTTATGTAGGCTAACTAATGACATGCAAGAGAGGGGGGCGGAAGCAGAGGTTTGGGCTGCAGATGATAATGATAACGGGTTAATCGTCCAACTACTTTGCCAGATTTAAAAATAAGGATCGATCTGCACCCAGTTCCCATATCTCATCTTCAGACTGGTCTAGGGCAAGAAATTCTGTACTAGTGATTGAGTCGATTAACTGGTGCAAATTAGTGCGAATTACTGCAACCGTTGATATCGCTCTGATTTTTATTGGCAAACTGATTCAAGTGAACACATATCCACAAAGAAAGAAACTAGCGCATATTCTTGTACGAGCTTTAGGTGAAGTGTTGGAATAGGATCTAGTCCGTAATGGGTAACGCTCATCCACATTCTGTCCATCGAACAGCTCATTATTAGCTTTTGATTTGTGCAGTATCTAGAAGAGGAATACCAAGTTGAGTTTAGACTCCGGAGCCACGATATGTCTAGCTGGAGCTGTTTGTAGCTACCACAATAGCTTAGTTAGATGGTTTCATTCGTCGCTTAGGGAACGAACGTTGCACTCTCCCAATTTATATTCTCTCAATTCTCCGCGAGTTTGATAATACTATGGAGTAGTATTCCTGGATTGGTCAATTGCAACACATGTACGGAGTCAGTCTGGATTCCATAAGCACCATCGACTTACAGATGTAGTCAGTGACTGATCTGGCCTTGGCTATGCTGTATCCCGCCTGTTCGGGGAAGTTCATTGAACTGGGGTAGTGTACTCCTTGGTCACGTACTGCAAGGCAATTGGCAACTAGTGGTCTGTGTACTCTCAAGGCATTTTACGGAAGAATACAACGATAGGAGATGACGTTGCACTTTGATGGTGAGAATACCATTTTCCTGTGGCCATACCACTGTTGTACCGCGGAAAGATCACTCTGAATATGAGGCAGGCAAATTCCAGTTCCATTCACATCTAGAGCGAAAAGAAATGTAATAGCATCTGCAGATAGGAAGGGCCTTCGGTAGGTGAAGCAAACAAATATGTCGTTAACGTGAAAACAAAAATAATATTGGGCCTAGAACACTACCTTGGAAGACGACACTAGTGATAGGCTTCTACTGTGCTTCTGCTCTATTCAGCGGTGCTTTGTGTGTACGCTCTGTCAAGTAGGATGTAAAATAAGATAGCAGCTGATGTGATATACCGAATGAGTAGAGTGTAGTAAGTTTTAACGGGTGTTCGGGACTCGGTCAAAAGCCTTCCTCATGTGCAGGAAAACAATGACAAGTGCATGGTCTGAATCAATTTATTTTGTTACAAGCTGGAGAAACTCGGATTGACACACCTGACAGCACCAGTTCAGTAAAACTTATTAATTGAGCTGCGCGACAGCATAAATGCAAGAACTTGTTCTTTTACTATTCTCTTCACCACTCGTGGCTGGAAAGTGGTGTGGCTGATTGGACAATAGCAGTCAGGGATCTGGCGACGGCCACTTTTGTGTCTTGCTAAAACAACAGAATGCTTCCAGGAGGCAGGGAAGGTGCTGTCTTTCATTGCTAAAACGAAAGTGTACAGCAGTATGAGAGGAACGTCAGGACCACCTATCTATAAGATTACAGAAGGTGAGCCAACAGGGCTAAGATATTAGGAGAGCCTGCGCGACTTTATCACTCTAACGATGGGACGCAGACCAAAGGTCATGCTGTTTACTTCATCTTCTGTAAGTCTAGATACCTGAATTGTGAGTGTCAAGCTGGCGTCAGTAGTCTTACAAGAATGTGTGTTTACGATTTTGCATAGTTCTTCTTGGTCGGTAATCAATGTTTTATCCAGTAGCAAAATGACGTGATGGGTGAAACATTACCTGAGCCCCTATTATTTAGTAAATTAGTAAGCGTTTTTGACGGATTTGCGCTTAAGCTCGCGGTTCTCTCCTGTGCTGACTTTACCGAAGGCTTCATTCCTCCATTGCAGTTTGGTTTCATTGATGCGCATAAGAAGATGAAACTCCTTTGTCTACTTGTATTTAGATCACATTTTTGTTTGACGGATATTGTCTTTAGGGTCGTTGCGGTTGGTTGACAGATTGGTCGACCTCCGAGTTGCTTTGGAGCAAGTATGTCCAGGCAGAATTCAACATTGTGCTACAGGTCGTAGGTAACTACATAGATGTTAGTAGCCAACAAGAACCTATCCAAATCCATGGATCTGAAGTGGTTGGTGAAGCTGTCCCACTTAATACTCTGGGATTGTGGGTAGGCGGACACAGGTCTTGTAGGGCAACGCTTCACCCTAGTTATCTCAAACGAGAGCTCCGCTATATTATGCTGGCTATCTTAGATATTCTCTAGCACACTCGCGGATGTATGGGAGATTGCTGTTGTTTGAAATAAGTCAAGATAATTATCTTGTTCAGTGCTTGCACGTACATGCTGAATCTAGTAGCATGTCGCGTTGGTGTCGAATGGGGACATGTATAATTCAAGTGCTGTTCGAGAGTCCCATTTGGTGTTAGACAACTTAAATCAACTCCTACTAATTGGTGAGTAGTCAGTAGTTCGGAAACTTGATGGACGAGTTTAACAAGTTCCGTAGCACATTCCTTGGTAGTGTGTGGTGGGTTATTATTACTGCCAATTAGGACCTCCAAGTTCCTCCCACTGTTCTGTACCCTAATTGAGTAATCGGGGTTACCAATAGACAGGTGTTCAAACGTAGTGGCATGAATGTCTTTATGGGTATAGATAAGAGATCCCCCACCTCGGTTAGTGACACCTCATTAAAGTAGTTTCTGTCACCCAGGAAGTGAACAGGCGTGTCAGGTGCACTGGATTAGTGTTTCGGTAAGGCGTACCATCTGAGAACCAGATACAAGATAAAGTGGCCTTATAAGTGTGTCGTAAGTTTGGTTGCTTCAAAGTTAATGAGAAGCGCTTTAATCGGCCCATGGCTAGATATAGCTGCAATTTGGGTTCCAAGTTCAATGTCATTACGTTTATCCTTAGTCACGGGCTCTTTGCATCTTCCCAAGTTTTGGATGTTGATGCCGCTTTCATTGTAAGAGTGTTGTATATTTCCGTAGATGCGGTAGGTCCTAAAGTCATGACCGGTGCATTGGTGGAATAGACGTAACGCTTAGTACTAGGGGATTATAGACCCGCTGCATGATGAGAGGACGATGGACTGGTGACACAAACGTGATCGTTGTCATTGTAGAGCATCTTATCTACCGTAGTTGAGTTGGCAAGGGAGCGCCGAGTCCTGAACACCAATAATTTGAGGAAGATTTTGACATAGATAGAATTTTAAATAAATGATATGGGACAGCTGCGCTCTCCAACGGAATTTGGTTAGGCCAGTCGCAACCTCCACATTCCATAAAAAGGCCTGGTGGTTGGTAAGAGTGAGGCAGATGTCCCAGGTTGTTGTGCATGGACAGAGTCTAATGGATAACAGTGGGGATTTGCCTAGCTCTGGTATCCTTGTAGTTCCGCCCTTTAGTCAATGTATCTCTCCATTGCTTATGGAGAGGCGATCGATGTTGTTAAGCAGGAGAGTACCAGTTGCAATGTGGTGGGTTTGTTGCCTCCAGCAGATATGAGCGTCGGGGTGACTGCGTGTCCTACTGGTATGGAGTTTAAGCTTGCGCCTTCGTAGACGTTAACTTTGGAATGCACAGGCGGTTTTCACCGGGGAGCCGAATGACGTGGGTTTGATGATGTTGGGTTAGGGATGTCTTGCTTCTTTTAGGTTACGTCTTTACCTGTTGCGAATAGGTGGATGGTGGAGAATTTTGTAACTGAACATCATGAGAGCCCGTAGCAAAAAAAAACTGGGCGCTGTCGATCTCAGTTTCACGGTCCACATCCTGCATGTCGGGTTTTCAATTTTGAGCAACGATTGTGATCTTATTAATAACACCATTATCAATAAGTGTAATGAACTTCGCGGGGTCGTCGTCGTCCTCCATTTTCGTACATGACGTAGCTTTATGTTTTCCAGTGGCAGCAATTACTTACGTGGGGGATGAGTCTAAGTCTACGCATGACATTTTGGCTAAGATAGTAGCATTTGTACTCTGTGGCACAGAGTGACTGTTTTGTACGACAGGAGCCGCACTTGAAGACAAAATAGATCTCTGTAGTGGTGTCCTGTTGGGTTTAACTACTATCTGGTCAATGTTTGCCCGGGCTTTCAAGTTAAATCTATTGCCCTAAAATGCCTTTGTTAAATCTCGGCTTTTAAATGTAAATACCGTGGAGTAGCTTCGCTCCAACGTCTTGCTCTTCGGTCACTTACAGATGCAACTACCAAATAGTATGTTACACAAGCCTAGTAATATGCTCTTTGCTCTATCAAAAGCCACCCGGTCCGGAACATTGAAGAGGACCACATTAAAGGCACGGTGAGTGCGCTCACTTAATTTGTTGCCAATAGTCGCAAAGAGTTCCCCAACGGCTTTAAAACAATGGGACTGTCAGATTTGCACATATCCGACAGCTGGGCTAATGGCATCCTTTTTGCCTATGTTCCAGCAATGGAGACCAGTTCATTCTATGTGGTCTTCACTTCATTTTCAATGTTTTTAATTTTAGCAATCCCATCAGACTACTTCTGAGGAAGAACTGTTTTGCACCCCCCAATGTTGTGTACACTTTTGATGTTGACATTTTTGTATTCGTGGCTGTTTTCACAGACTTAAGGCCATGCTTGTTACGTTTAGCTCACATAATAAGCAAAGTGGAGGTAGAGTAACAGAAAGGATAATGGGGCAAAAATAAGCAAAACTGACCCGACCTGTCAATCTACAGGTGTGGAGGGAGAAAGATAGATGAACACAGGGGCCAAAAATGGGAAAACAAAGTAAAGGTAAGGAAATGTTACCTTCTGGTAACACAGTTGTTTTAACCGTGGGTTTATATTGGGTTCTGATAGAATCCAAGTGATCTGATATACTGAAAAAGTTTCACGCACCATGTAATCAGTCGGTTATACTGGACCACAAGTGAAATGTAGTTGACGAAATAATTTCCATTGCTAGGCGGTGATGAGGGATAATAAAGTTTCCTACTTACTAGACACCTACTGCCCCGTTTTGCATAAACCTACCTCGCAATTCTCTAGTAAATCATTTTGTTTTATACTATCACATATTTTTGGATTTTCTTATGAAAAGTTTGAGCTACCACCTACTTATGTCTATTGACTTTATTTCTCTTTACGGGGTTGGGGACCACGATTCGTTCGAAGGACATCTCCAACTGATATCTGGAGACATGTAAAACATTAGTCCTCGCATTTGATTAACAACCACGTTAAAATAACAGCGTTGAAAGAAACCTGCGTTCACTGAGCCATGTATGTCCCAGCTGAGAGACCCAAAAATTATTATTGTTATTTTTACATGTGGTACGTACCTCGATTACGTGTCGGCGGGGGAAACTGAACCGCTGCCCTACCGTCTCAACCGTTAGCACCGGCACCAGGATGGTTCCGCGATGCTTGATCACAACCTCGTCACAATGACCTATTCAATATATCGATGGATCACTCGTAACAAAGCGCTATCCGCAGTTGGCGTCTGACGGTAGAAAATGAATGCTAATCTCACATACCTGTGCAACCACCGCGAGAAAATGGCGACGACGTACCGAACACGAAACCGCCCTACTCATACCAAGCACTTGATTTCAAAGTTCTGTTTGCAGGTGTACACGGGCTTTGTGGCGGCGATTAGAGAAGCTTATTTCTCACTATGGTTGAATCTCATTCAAATCAACCAGAAATTACCCCAGTACTGACCACAACTTCCCCCTCAGCCACCATCATACAGCTGCGTATTCGTCCGCCTTGTTGTGTACAAAGCCCTAATATCAAACATTAAGCCACAGTGGAATATTATTACAAAATGTTGTCAATCTAATGACATCATACACATTCGAAAATCAACTTTCCAACCTCAATTAACCCTTCGCCTTAAAAGCCTTCATTGCCATGCGCAAATGCATAATTCGATTCGTAGTCTTTACCTCAAGTGGTCAGCCACTGTTACCTGAAAAAGCGGTACCTTCCAGAACAATATAGATCGCGTTATGTTCCAGTTAGGTGCAACTCAATACCGTTTACTACAGTACTCTACGGCTCAGTGGCATAATTTGACGGCTAGTTGGTGCAAGCTGCTGACGGCCATGGGTTGGGGTACTGATGAAGCCAGTGAATGCACACACTACTGACGGTCCACAATGGGGTCAATCGACCAACTACTGTTTTTATGAAGTGTTGATCAGGCGTGGAAACTGTCAGGATAAATCAGTCTAATTTCATCAGAAATCCTACTATGCACTAGCAATAAGCATGATTATCCGAATGGATGAAGTTGGTATTGCATGTAACGATATGTGGTCCTATTCAAGATATAGTGTTAATTATCTACTTAACTTAGCTGACGTACTATAAAATATATATTAATCTGCTGTAAGGCTAAGCACCCATAATGTTACAAGCTCATGTAAACTGGTGGGCGCTCTACAGCCACCGAAGTCCATCTTATTTTGTTTTGCAAGTTGTACCAAGCGCTTCAAGCAAGCTATATTTTTAATGTTGCGCCGTCTACCACGCTATGGCTAGCATTTTCCAGCTTTTAGTTCTTCTTTTCAAATCTAGATGTGTCATATTCTCCAATCTTGAAGATAACAGCTAAATACATAACCAGCCGCAGATAACTGACTTCATCGATGTTCCCGCTGTCCGTTTGACTGTTTACAAGATATTTTCATTTGTAGCTTGAATGCGTGGTAATTGCGTTGGAATTTAGTGTTCCGCCCAGCACGGAAGCACTTTACTACTGTGCATAAGATTAGCGATATAAAGAAATAGTACCATCCTCATCCCATCTTATAGTTGGATTGAGGTATACTGTGTGTCTAGGATTATCAGCAAGATGACGTGTTTCTTTTAATGTCCGGTTAGGCTATGGATATTTAACGCTTGACGGTTGCATTTGCGATGTGTACGGATGCTTACTAATGAGGAAAGTCTAATAGATTATACACAAACCGCGCAGCAACTGTAAATATACATGAAAGCAAATGTTTTAGTCCTCACTCATTGACCTCTTTGTATAGGTAACTCATTTGCTTCTGCGACTGCATTTCCAGTTGCCCTAAATCTCATTAGATTTGCCCGCTAAAGGAAAAGGAAATTTGTATCACACGGTTCCACCTCTGAGCTGTACCACACGTTCGAAGTTGATCAGTATATTTTGGCTGTGTTCCGCCGCACTTATGAAAACATCGTCTCTGTTACTGCACACTTAGTATGTGGTGTTATATGGGGACCAGTAGATGGACTTCTATTGGAAGCTGTGACTGACAGTATTGGCGACGACGAGTGCAATAAGCCAACGCAGTCTAAATTTGGAACTATGAGCTCGTGTGTAGTGAATTTTGATCAACACAAGCCAAGTGCTTAGAATTTCCCTTGCATGCATCGCGAGAAACGCAAATCTATGGACAGATATACCACTAAAATCCACCGCACGTCTGACAATGGTCAGCCAGATGGACGTATGGACACAGCTTGATTTTTATCTCTGTGTGTCACGTAGTTTAGATCAGATTAGTCTGTGCAACTGGCAATTGGAAGCAAAGTGGTTGAAGTCACGGTATAATCAATAGTTAGACAGTTGCGCTACAAAATTAATGCTCGGTCAAGCGCTTTGTTTTCTGCTTGGTAGGTTTGGGTCGACCATTTTAAGGACTAACGATTTTGGACAAATTTGACGTTACAAATTCATACTGTTGGCTTATGTACGGATCGGTTAGCTTATTTCATTTAACTAAGAGGACCACTACGTTGGAATTATCAAATCAGCATCCGTATAACAAGAGACAGGAAGAAGGTTTTCCAGATTGCTAGCTTTTATTGCTGAATGACTGCTGTGAGATGCATGTAACTGACAGAAATTTATACCTTAGTTGTATCATTTACGTTCGGTACGCAAGAAACGGTTGCCAAATTTTTGCTTAACTATCAAGTCTGATGCACAGCATGAATTAAAGATAAATGAAAAAAACACTTAGGAAATTATTTAGCCGAACGCCTAAAGCATTTAATCGGGAAAATGACTGCAACTGCGGTAAGGATGCAGAAGGAAGCATTGTTATATTATTCTTATTTCCCACAGAATTTAGCTATGTTGTAATCAGATCAGTAGACAATTCAGCAGTTGTGTTAACTGAATCTTTCGCTTCCACATGGGATCGGTGTTTATTGAATTATACCTTGATTCAAACACACTGGAAGGAAATGTGGGAATTCATGCAGCCAGTCATTACACGAGTAGCAAATTATTATTTGTAAATATTTTCACAGAGCAGATGCCTACAAGTTTAACGGGCATCTGTGTGCTTTAATAAATTCGGGGGAACTTCGTTTTTAGGGATTTAATTTCTGAGTCACATCCAGGTAATTTGAAGACTGATTTAGTCGGAACTACTTTATTCGCCCAATTAGCGAAACATTTGGTTATCTACCGCGGGTCAACCACTCTTTCATCACATTTGAAAGCCGTAAATGCAGACTAACACAAAGTGGATAAAACTGATAGTATTGCGGTAGCGAAATCGCAGTGCAACCGGGGGTATAAACATGGTTAAATTATATGGTTCACTGGCATGCGACACATCGATGATCGATGGGCCGTTGACAGTCCGGTTGAATCCAGTCAAACGTGTGAGTTTGCAAAAGATAACTCTTTTCTGTTCTGTAAAATGCTTATGTTGTTCTACTTTAAAATAATTGTTTTTGTCTTAGTGTTTCTCACTTATCTGCTCTATACTTTCACACTTATCTGCTCTGATTTACTATGCTGAGGTTTGCTCATGTTTCGCTGTATCCGTTCACGTTTATTGTCACCCTATTAACACAAACCGCTTTGTCCTACTTTCCCGTCTTCTAGGACCGGTGATTTATCAAGTAAGCTTTCTTGTACTAGGATTTTCTAATCCTATACACGTTGACAGTAAGGAACAGGTGCTCCTTCTGAGATAGTTTGGTGTACAAGATACTCAGTAAGTGTTGAAAATGTTCTCAGACCCACTAACATCATATTATCCGTTTCGTATACTTTGGAGAAGCTAAAATCAAAAACGTACTTACAGCTTTTACATTTGTTTCAGAATCAAGCTTTTAACTAACCTCCTGAGGCACGGAGCTTTTGATCCACCCTCTAACAAAAAGCTTGGCTTTTCAAGGCAATAACCTTTACTTATGGCGAGTTTGTAGATGCATACTCGTGTAATAGCTGAAAGGCACCATCTACTGATCTAGTTCAATCAGGTGCCAGTGCTTCAAGCCTTGGCGCAGCAAGCTAAATGTCGATGACTTGCATTTATATTAATGTGATATGTAAGTAAATGACCAATTTTTAGGCCCTGCACGTTATTCCTATGTTTCAAACGACAACAGCGATTTACTTACCTGCTTTAATTGCTACCGACTCCGATGTTTCTGTCAGTTTACAAGAGTTATAATTGGTTTGCGTTGGCTATATTAGCTGCTGCCTCACCAAATGAAACTTGTTGCTTTTTGGCCACGTGAGATTACACACAGCCCAAACTTTACCCACATTTGAAGCACGATATATTGGGAAGCTGCAAGGCTCATAACAAAACATTTTCGGATTGTTACTTTGTACTCCAATACATATAGCCCAGGAATATGGGGCAGTTGTATTTTTTACCGAAAATGCCACGAACGCAGCAACTAATGGCAAAATAACAGCTGTGTGTTGCCAGTTGTGGAGCATACCGCTAAGTGCCTAGCGAAGCGGTCAAGCTCAGGAAGCAATAGTGACCGATATTTTAGTGATTTAACAAAGTGTTCAAAGCTAAAAGTATGTTCGCAAGCAGATTCTATCTACAATATCAACTCTGGCACTAAAAGTGAGAATTGTGAAACCAGAAAAGAAGCAGCATTGTGCAAAATTTGGTAGCATACTACGGTCGAAAACGACTTATCACGACAAACCAAGTACAATGCGTTAGGTTTAACTAATGATAATATGTTTGTTGAAAGCAACTCAAATTTTAGCCCTACAGGGGCGGAGCGACTATACCTTGACTTTTCTACATGACCTAGCTTTAGTTCAATTGAGCTTTGCCACTTTCTGTGGGAACCTGAATTGTGAATACGTTTATCAATCGCCAACAAACCTGTGCAGAAAATTAAGGCGCAAATGTGTTCTGCGCAATGCAGACTCTGCAGCAATGATTGCTGGAAGGCATCGCTTCTTTTGCTAGCAAATGTTTCTCCACAAGGGGTAAAAATCTGATCATGGGTTGTTAACGGAATTCCTATAAGCCAGCTTCAGTGTAAACTTTGCTTTTGCGTGCAAATATTGTATTTAGCGAATGAGTTTATAATCGAGTTGACCACTGCATGATGCACAGCCGCTGGACTTATATATTGCATAAAATACTAACAGATAGTTTGATCAGTATGGAATCATGGATGCATGGTTTACGGAAACCACAATTTGACAAGTTCTATGTGACGGACCTAAGTCTATTGATTAATGTTCAGTTGTTGTATTTGTTTCAGTGCGATTACTGGAGAATTGGGCGATAGAAAGTTTGCTGATACAAAGCAGTGAAACCACAAGTATGTATGGTCGAACAAAGCAGAATCAGCGATGAAACGGAATGGTATCCAAATTTCTACGAAACACTTCCAATGGACAAAGAAATGCAACACAAAGTTATCTCATCAACACAGCCGGAATAACCGACCGGGGCAGCTATCCACGGTCTAGTGGCTTGTGCAACTAACCAGCACCTTTTGCCTCGTTCTGAGTTAATACACGATATGTTGTTTTCTTTAAGAGTTCCTCATCTCAGTGCATTTGCGAGCGCATCCTGGCTTAGTTTCACAATGACAATATGAGGCCTTCATATAGATCTACTACATCGCATTCTGTTTAGCTGTGGCTTCTTAGAATGATTACAAAGGCGTCTATTATCATCTAAATACTTTCCTACAGCTTTTGCAAGCAATGATTTTCCATTGCTGAGGCTGATGACATCCACCATCTGAAAGCGGATTTGTGTGTTTAAAAGGGATTCACAAGGCTAAGATTATTGAATGGATATTAGACACTGCTACATTTTCGTATTGTTGTTATCTGTGATATGCACTTCGGATTAATCATAACTAACATACCAATATTCCGTTTTAGTTCTATTCTACCATATGTAGCAAGCTTTTGTTAATCGATTTAACTGTGTAAACAAATAATAAACAGTTCCCTACCCATGCATTGTTGGTGCCACGTAAGCTTTAGGGTCTGTTTAGAAATTGATAACGGGGAATTCTTACATGTGCGCTAATTTCTGGGAATGTTTTTGTTAATGAAATGACAATATTTTGATAAAACCCCAAATTTATACCTTACTGCATGTTAGACCGTTACTGTTCCTTGGTTCGCAAAATTTTTTATGCTTTGGCTTACTGAAATCCTCCTATTCATTCGTGAATTGTATTACATAAAATATTGACTTGCTTCTATTTAGCCGGATCCAACTTGTGAGCCGCACAAGCAACAGAGGTCACCGCTACTAGTTAAAAAGCTTGCAATTACCTAAGAACTTTGTGTTGTGTGGTACCGCCTTTACATGTATGAAATACAAATATATAAGGGCTCGTTTGGGAGAACTACAAAATAATGATTTCAGCTGAGGTAACTCATGATCAGTGCAACTTTAAAATAAATATCATTACCGCAGCTTTATCTGCAAGTGTTAAGAATACATTGGTTGCTTTGCTATTCATTCATCCGAATTGCAGATATTTTTTATCATTCCTGGCTTTACTCGAAATTGCTAGGATAGTTATTAGAGTAGCATCAACTAGAAACTGCATTAATATCGATTGACACATACTTCTATCCGAAAAGCCGTTTACTTCATAGGAAGCGGACTTTGGTGCATTTCTTCGTCAAACTGGTTTACACCAGTAGTACAACTACAATCCATTTACTCAAGCGGACTTATGACTTAGACATTTCAAAGTTTGTTTACTTTGCGTCATGCACCTAGCGTCGTAAACATCAAAGAAATTAGCCAGCAAGCAAAATTACCTAAAGAAATTTCACACAAACTATCCTTTTATTTGTATAAATAATATTTAACTGAAATAAACTGTTACATGATTCAGCTGCAAGTGTGACAGTCAGTAGGGAAAGTGAAGACCCTATAATCCGTATCCAGATGTGGTGGTCATGTGATTTCCAATCGAGGAGCAGATAATATTTTCTACCAAACAATAGAAATGCAGTATTTCTCTGGATTCTATAGAACCGTGAATTCGTATTCATTGTGTCTAGGTTGGATTTCAGTCAATAGTTACATCATAAATCTTTCGAATCCGGATAAATTTGGCATTACCATGAAGTGTTTATCAACTGCAAAATTGCATATTGGTTTTTGAAATTTGTCTGGAAGGATAAGATTAGCAACAACGTCAAAGATGAAAGCAGGTAGATGCAAGCATTGGTTATTGTCCCCTCATTATTACCTAGTAATATATATGCATATCTCAACGTAGCATCAGGTGAGACCAGACAAATTGGGAGTACAAATGAAATGTAAAATCTCCACCCATACTTCCAAGGCAGACAGCCTGAAATAACTTTTATCTATTTACTTTCTGCCAATTAGAAAGGAATCACTTTATCCAACAAGCACCAGATGAACGTTTTGTCCTAGCAAGTTTTGAAGTGGTGTGCATTTCCCCGGCTCCCTTTCAAGAAACTGAAGCCACAACTGCTACCGGTTTGCGCAACTAGCCAGCAGCTTGTGCCACGAAGACATAGAGAAATAGTCAACCTAACAATGATATGGCCGAAGCAGCCCCCACCGATGTGCAGGTTGCTGCACGTGCAGAGTACAACGGCTGTAGCTTGAGTGCCAAGACTTCCCTTGCCAGTTTCTGAGAATCCACACAGTTTTTCTGAGGATTGGTAGGATAAACTACATAGGATTAAGCCCTGTAATATAAAAATTAATAAATTAAAGGTTATTGCTAATTAGTTGATTTATATGCGTAGGACTTGTAAATATATTTAATGGGACATACTGGTAAAAAGCGGAATGATTCATGGAGTAGCATGATGCAGCATGATCTGGAACGCTTAGCTCAAGTATATCCGGTGATCCTAGACTACATTTGTCTTCCAGCGACCTACGCGAGGAAGGAGGTTAAGGGGTATTGGGACATCCAATCTCATGCCGAACGCATCTTGACATATGTTGCATTATACGGGAACTCGGAGTACTGTCGGTTCTGCCTAGTTAGGTGATAGACTAACACCTTCGTTTTTAGTCTGCGACACGGAGTCTGAACTACGGCCCCGTTTTGCTTTTCTACATCATTTCAATCACTTGGATTGCATCCGAAGTGCAGTTGTAAACCAGTTTTTCCCTCAACAGTTCTCTCCAAGGATAAGTTCGTCTCACTTTGGATTCTTTAGGTGGTGATAACCATAGCGCTTCTGACGTTTTCTGCAATAGGAAATCTCTATTTACCTCTCTCAACAAGTGTGTGACAATGAAGGTAGACATCAACGTGACGTGCATTTAAGCAGATGGATTACCGGACCGATGCTAGTGTAGATGTTGCAATCTTTGTTGATTCCTAATAGACAAAACTGAGCAGGATATTTCGACTGTAGTTCGCTGTGCTTGCGTTTGTTCGCATCCCATTCCTTCGCAGTAACTACGCGGCAATACATGCCATTGTGTTGCTAGTTAAATCCTGAATATTGCATGAAATTTATTTCCAAAATTACCTTACAAAATTGGAGCTGTTTTGGAAGCATTGTTTTTGGGCACCTGATCAAGATATAGTAGTACGAAATAGCAGGATATGGAAAGTAGCGAGTTGTTTATGTCAAGCTAGGTACTTGATATGCATCTTTAACCGAATCATAGATTCCATGATACTACCATTGCAATTAGCTTGATACTGATGTGGGAAGTGGTAAACGATTTATACTGGATCGTTTCTTCTTTCAGAGCATAGCTAACATAGAATTTTAGGTATTTCCAAGTGCTTTTCATCCTTGGACGTTGTTGGGAAAGTAATAAATTGGCTGTCGCATACCACATAAATCTTAACCTCTCGACCTGTGCAAAAGTGTGACCCATAAAATGCATTTGCGCCAATAGTCGAATCGATACAAGTTTTCGATGGTGATGGGGATTGAAAGCTGGTTATTCAGCTGCGAGCGCGCAGCTTGAGTTAAGCAAGTAAACTCAGAATTACAACGTCCGAAGCTAGGTCCTGTGCACTGAGCCATGTGACGTCACTCATCCAGCGTGTTTGTTCGTGTTTTTGGGGAGGTTTGCTGTTGGAGGTGTTGTGCCGCTTGTGCACATGAAAAGCAAATACTGTTCGAGATGTTTGAATTCTCTTAAACGATCCGAATCATTCGTGCCTGTCAATATACAAATAGTTATGTTTAAGTAAAAATTTAGTTAACCCAACTTGCGCACTACTGCAACTAAAACACCAAGTAAGCATACTTTCTGTTCGGTAGAGCACAGAACGGCTGATGATCCGGAAAATGTGGACATTTATGTTACCGGTGTTGGTCCTGATGATTTGAAGAACCCTTTTCTCGGTTTAACTTTTTTGTGGGCCCACTGCTTTGTTCCAAAATTTAGCTTCAAGCAGACGCCTGACTAAATGAAGTTTTTAAGCGGTAACGGGTCAAGTAATCAGATTGTAATACTAACGTCCTGCGTCACCAAAATTCACCGTTTGCATTCGAACGATAATGAAAGTTTTATTTTTTAGTTAAGCGTACGTAAGCAATATCCAGTGCCAAGAAAACAAAAAAAGTTTCATTCATGGAACAAATCCGAGCCAGGTGATGCTGAAGTGGTTGAACCAGTTCCTGGATAATTTATCTACAATAAAAGTCTACAAAAACTGAGTTGCATTTTGAACCTTCCGAATTTATAAACTCGCAGTCGTTTCCAAGTCATTTACGTAATGTTAAATTTTACCACGCACGCTGTCTGCAACCTCCTTTTCTGGGAAAATATGCGCTGAATAAAAAGTGAGTTGCTTGCTTAAAATGGTGGGTAATAGTTGCGTTTTGTTCATCTGGGGAGGCTGTGTGCTTTGACCGAGCGCAACACGAGTTCAAAGTGCCACGTCAGGTAGTAATTAATAAAGCAAAATTACGAAATTCAACCTCGGATTAAAACTGTTTACGCTGCATTTTACGCCAGTAACCATAAAATATACCTCCAATATAAGTGCACATTTAGGCAACTCGAGGAAAACGAGAGGCGGTGAGGGCATTGATTTATCATTTTAATAAAAGTCCAGTCCGCTTTTTCCAAGTTACGTAACCCTGTTGCAAATGTGGTAAGTGCTGAACTGCCGTTTCATTGAATAGTAAATGATTGCATTGTATTCTATGTCTTAATGTAAGGGATATACCAACTGCCTATCCCTATAATATAGCAAATTTAAATCTTAATATCGCAAATACCTGGGTACTGGGATTGTTTTTCGGAAAATTTGGAGGATTCTATCCAACGAATCAGCACACCTTTGATCGGCCACTTAGTTGCGGAAACGTCATAACAAAAGACAAATAAACCTAACCGGAATATGCCTTCCACCGATAACGCTGTCATGAGAAAGTTGTCATTATTACCGGAGGGCATTCGCAATGTAGCACTTACTTACATATGTTGACAGGAATATTCTCTCACTGCAGCGCGCGTAATGGAAAGTAGTTTCTGTGGCGAAGCTGACAAGAAATGCGCTGCATTTATGTTTTTTGATGTGGCAATGTTCTGGCATTCACACTAAATTGTGCCCAAAGAAGGAGTGCTTTTCGTTTTACGTTTTCCGCAGCATAAGTGACGAAAATTAGGCTAAATTCAAAATACCTGTTAATGTGGCTGCAATTTACTTGGGCAGATTAAAACGTTTTCGGTCAGACGCAGTAAGAAGGCAGCTATTCAAGTCATACGTTATAACGTTACAGCATCTTCTCACACAACTTGAATGCACTTAGTTCTTCGGTGTTCAATAATTGCTACCCCTGCTTGAACGAATGCCGAAGATTCTCTCTGCAAACCATTCTACATTCCTCATCAGTCTGGGCAAATATGTGACCCATATATTGAGTTTTCGGTTTAAAAAATGCGTAAGGTCTGTTGAATCCGAATCTGGTGAATAAGCGGTATGTGGCAGTAAATTAAAGCCACAAATATCCACAGCGGCTACGGCTACCTGAGAAGCGTGCACAGACATGTTGTCATGAAAAGGAAGAACTCCGGTTGCGAGCTTCCCACGCTGTTTTCTTTTGATTGCTTACTTCATTTGACGTAATTCTGAAGCGTAATACTCGTCTATAGTAGCCTGATTTATCTGCACGACATCATAAACTACTATGTCTAGATTGTCACAGAAGACAAATTATCACCTTTCGCACAGACACCACTTGCTAGAAGTTCTTTGGAAGAGGATAAACGCTGTTTACATTAAATCTTTAACTTTGTTCAAAGTGGTGTATGCAGATTTTGTTCCGGGTAAAACTTGCTTTTGAAAATTATTAGCTGAAATGTTTCAATATGGGCCTCGATTTTATTAACCTGTTCACTATCTTATTAGGTACCAAATATCTTGGCACCAATCTCGCGATCAGTTTCCTCATCACCTAGATGCTCGTTAAAATAACGTGCGCTATCATAACCAATGTTCGTAGTCATATCCATCCGGTAAATGGATAAGTCCATATCAAACAAGGTCATCCGGAGAACCGCTTAAAATTAATCATCAGACATAGATCATTTTGGGCAGCTAGACCATGAGTTATCTCCATTGCTCCAGTGTCAATTCCATGGATAATCATCGGCTAAAAATACAGTTAAAAAGTTGAGAATCGGCACTAATACTTTGAGAATATATATAAGATTTATAACATATTCCTACTTTCCATTCAATTCATTTGCCTCTGATTTGTGACGAGAACTTCCCATGCATTCTTATAACACTCCGCATTTTAAGCCCGTTTAAAACTCCATCAAATCAGCCACACATTTCTCAAGTAAAACTCATGACCCGCCTTCTTTAATCTTATATTGTTCGCTGCCAAATGATGTTATTCCGCTAATGATCGTTTACATGAGGATTCGAAGTTAAATGGAGAAGTATTCGCTGCCAAAATTCCTTCAAGATATTATTTTAACTTTTTGATGTGAACTCCCTCAGTATTGGCAATCAAAAACGATAGCTGTTTGTCGAACGAATTTCGTTCACTTTGTGTATGCTTACCTTAAAAACACCTAGCGTTGCACTGAAGATATTAATGTGAATTAAGCACAAGTGACCAGACCCAAATTACGACCTATTCGCTGAAAAATTCCAGTTGCTCATCATGTGGCCATGTTTTATATACCTTTCCACTAATTAGACCCACTCGGCTGTAAAAGTGACACGTCAGTGAATGATGCATTGGTAATTTTCTTGTCAGCTACGCACCGTAACATCACAAGCAATATTGCAATGTATCCAAAGATGCTTTAGAGCTAAGGTTAGAAAAGTAAACTAAATCCGGATGACTTCTGCAAACAGAAATACGTAAGATAAATCCTCGTCCACGATATTCTCGAGCTTCAGGCATAACGCAAGTTGGAGGCCAGAGCGAATAATTTGGACGAATGGCGGATCATCTGTGAACTACTGACATTGGAAAATGTGATCGCTAATTCGACATCAAGCCTACCGTTATCACCTAACTAGGTAGCGTGATTTCCCAGAGTGATGAAAGTAAGGTTGCGGTACAAGCTGATGACGAATAAAGCAATCTGAATGTAGCATAAACAGTTTCCATCCGTGATAGGCATAAACCTCGTGTAGACACGGCCACAAATGAAAAGCGTTCCACTGAGCAAACAGTTCACCTGCGCAACCCGGTCACCATGCAGTTGACAAACGGGACACCGTCAAAACTCCCAAGGAGCTGACGAAGTTAGAATTCGTTATCCACTTGCTGACACGAAGTATGCTACACAACAACCGGAACAGCCCTAGGTTCTGCGTTGGTGGACCAAAAATACTACCAGTAGCCGACCCCTCAATGTTCAGTGTAGACCATCACCAGAACTCCTAATCAAAAAGCTAGCTACCAACACCTGAGAAGATCATTTACTTATATACAAACAGTCGTTCTTTTTCTTATTTTTAACGTCTCCACGCCTTGGGACATGGCCATGGGCACCGAAACATAATTGAACACAGAGACAACCGATACTGATTATGCTCAACCCGGCATGATTTCCTTATGAAACGAAGCGCACAAATCATTAGGGTTGCTATACACTGACTGCAAGTAGGAAACTCATTTGATGTCATTGGATGGCGTTGATTTTCTCTGACCACAAATGGGGTTGAAAGTAGCGCCGAAGCGTTGAGCGTTTGCGTTCTGCGTTTGGTGATGTTGTGCCTTCAAGTACCACTGTGTTTGAATGGTTTGTGGAGTCCATGCTTGGCAGGCGGTCCCTGGATTATGAGACAAGTTTTGGCCGACCTGCGCAGACCACCATTGTGGCCAATGTTGCTGTTGTGCAAACAACACTGGAGGACGACAAGTAAGTGATTATGATGCAGCTGCGGAAAGCCACTGGGATCTCATCCGAAATTACTCCACAACAGCCTACATCAGAACCTCTGACTGCAAAGTTTTCTACACACTGGGTACCCCATCTGCTCAGAGTGGACTAGAAAGCATCTTAGTGAAATCGTGACGCACCATGCTTGCAAGGATTGGTGGTGGAGATTCCAATGCTATTTGGGAGATCCCCAGTGGTTCTGGGACCTGGGTGCATAGTTTTGACCCAGAGACCAAGCAACAACTGGCTAAGTGGATGGCTTTTGTCGGGGCGACGCCTCAGAAATTCCAGCATGAGTGTGGTGTGGCCAAGCAGATGGCGGCTGTGTTCATGGCCAAGACTGATCACGTGGCTACTGTACCGCTCATGAGGCAAAGCACAGTTGCCGAAAACTGATATGCCACCCCCTATATACCACAAATATTTGATTCTGTAGCATAATGTGGTTCAAGGACTAGATCGCGAGCAACCGTGTTGTCCCATGACAACTCATCTGCACACAGGTCTCATGTCGTCGTAGATTTTCTTGCTAGAGACCGTAATCTGGGGGTTGGTCATCTACCCTACAGTCCAAACCTGGCTCCGTGAGAGTTTCGTGTTCCAAAATGTCAAACGAAGGACCGTGGAATTCGCTACTAGTCTCCGAAAGCTTAAGTAAAGGTCTTTATGATGCCGCATTAAGGGTTATTCGCTTAGACATGTTCAAGCTGCTAATTTAAATAGTTTGAGCGCATAGCATTTTGCATGAATGCTGGTGGGGTGCACTTCGAGAAAACTTAATGCCCATGTTGTTTAAGCAAATGAAACTTCTGTGCAACCGGAAAATTTTGCTTTACCCTCGTACATGTTGAAAACATCGCGCATCTAGATACACAAATTGTCGGTTCTCTCTTGTACGCTCTGTACCTTACAAATGTTGTTATGTTTAGCAGAAGTAGTTTTCCGCTGCCAGTACTCACCCTGACAATAGATCGCCGTCTGGCGTCTGCTGTAAAACAAAGCCTGACTGGGTTCTACAGTCACATTCTTCTGTTGAGATACCTCAAGCTGCACGCCATGGATGTTTCGCTCTGCGAACATTTTACTGCTGACTACTAAGAGGTAGTCGCCGAAGTACCTCTGTACAATCATGTCACCCCTCCAACCGCTTCGGTACTAGTAACCAGCCATCTGTTCTGGCGTTGCGCTCTCCCCAGAGGAAATATTCTTCAATATCGTAACCATATATGCACCACTTGAGTGTAATGACCACAGGATGTTGCTATTGCGTTATATCTGCTACATGTAATACACCATTGTAAGCAAAGATGAACCCATACGTTTTCAAATTATGACAATCTTTCTGACCTCGTTCATGCAACCGACCGGTCTTTTCTACCCGAGCAGCTGCTCTATGTGGCTTGGAAGGCGTTCGTCATCTGATTTACCGGACTAGCGGCAAGGGCATTGGAAACCAAACTCTGTCACCCGTTGCATTCGAAATCCTACCTGAGGAACCGTGAGTGGATCATCGTCCCACTCGCTTTTGACACAGCTCACACAGGTCTAGGGGCGAACCACGGACCTTGCATGGTAGCAAATGTAGTGTAAAGACTAATGTCATTGAGCGCGCATAACTCTTCTTGTATGGGCAACGTCAGACAGAAGGCAGTAAAACAGTCTCCATAAACCCTGCCTAACCGTTACCTAAGTTCTTTCAACTAAGCCTTGTGGAAATACGGGTACAGACCGTGTGGGAACATGGAATAATCGATCTTATTTGCAAGAGTGCGAATCATGAGGAGCCCTCGAACAACCAATCAGCCTCTTCTCCATGTTGTCCAAAGTTATGCGGGTTATCATCCCAGAGGCATTCACGGGATACCTTGAGAGTAAACACTTCATCGTGCTACCTTAACATGGATTCGTATTAAATCGGTCCTGCACCACGAACATTTTGCTAGCCCGAGCAAGCTGGACGGAATCAGCATATTCGAGAGTAGATGTAGACATCGTATAAGTGGACTTCCTTATGGTGTTAGATCTCCTGGGTTACTGCATTTTCCCTTACATACTTCGCGCCTATGGAATCGTTGACCCAGTGTTGTGTTGGATAAGCAACATACTTATTCAATGTCAGCTGAACGTAGGAGTCCGCACTTCCATCTCCGACTCAACTGAAGGCCACCATGGTATGACTCAAGATTGGTTGCTGGGACATCGTTTTTCTTGTATAAATCAACGTTCCTGCCATTTCAGTTTAGTCAACCTTCCGAAACTTTGCAGACGGCGTCAAAAACGGGCATACTATTAAGAGATTGGGCGATCACAAGAAACTGCAAAGCCATCTTAACAGAGTTTATAAGTTGTCACCTGAAAATCGGCAGCAGCTCAGCGTGAGGAAATTTAAGGTTGTGAGTATATTTCCCCAGCTTACCAAAGAATATAAACTCGGCGACCAGAAGTTGCAACGTACTTCCCAGGAAGGTGAACTCCATGTATTCGCGCGGGGGTGATCTTGGCTGGTGGGAACAGGCCAGAAGAGCATCGAAAATAATCAGTCAGCATCTCGGACTGTTACGGAGTATTTTCAGAAATGTTGGACCACCCAACTTTCCATCAACGCTGAACGTCTACATGTGGTCCACATGGAGTATGCAAAATAAGCCTGGCGTTCCTGGCTCAAGCGCAACGTTGGCGCACTTGATGATCTACAAAGTAGGACGAACAATTTCTGTAGTGGTTTGTTTCACATAAGCTACCAACATACATTGCAAACTCCGAGATTTTACAATGGTGAATATTTTTATTATCAAGAAGATCTCGACATGGTTCTGTTAAAACTGACAAGCTAAATCACTTCTGTCGCGACCTGTTGCAATTGAGCCAAAATACAAACAGAGAGACCACTAGCTCAAATTTGCACGGCACCTGACTTGACTGTGGACAAACGTTTCTGCATTCCGGTGTCCCACACTTGTTGCGACCTTCCAGTCCACGTCATTCTTTCCTTTATGCAAACGCTTTTTTAAATGTGCCTTGATGAAATACTTTCTCATTTGTATTACTTAATATAGTCCTCATCCCTCGGAGGACGAACTAACACGAACCACCAGCTGTTTGCACGTGGTGGTTAGAAATCCCACAGCAGGAACTAAGTGAGTAGCTTAGATGTGTCTAAACTGAATTAACGTATCACAGTGGTCAAGTGAAACAGAACAGAACGCAGGGTTTTCATATTCATTATTTTACGTTTACTCCCAGAACACGTGATGTGTAACTGCTCCGCGTATTAGTTTGTATGCGCACATTCAATCTCTATTTTTATCTATCGTTATGCAACAGTGCAGTTAAATCGGCAGACATTTAAACTGATAATTTCCTTGTCTTCTCATTTTTTCATGCTCATTATGTCCTATTGCTATCTTAGAAAAATCGGAAACAAACTCCTTGGATCTAATGAACATTTATGTTGCAATAAACTTCTTGATGGAAAGGTGTACCTTGTGTTTGTACTGGGTTCACTGGATCGTGTCTGACTCATCCGACAGAAGATTCTTATTATCATAAGTAATAATATTAAATGCGCTATGCAATGCGGTTGATTTAACGCAAGAGTAAATGGTCTGTTACTGCACCGTTTTGTCAGGCGTTCGCTTACTGCATTCGCCGGTACTTTCACCGCTGTCATGATAAGTCACTTACACAAAAATCTTATTTATTGTTCATCCACTAACTCCGGATGATCAATTGCGAAATTAGCGACACATTTTACACTGTGTGTTTCAACCCCAGGACGTCGGATGGCAGGACGCTTCGGTGTGCTGGATGCAAAATTCACCGAATTAAACGAAACATTCCCACAACTGCCAACGTCACGGGAATTCCGGAAGAATGATATCGTCAAGGCATTGATTCTAATAAACCTACAAACAACAACTAACTTAAAACGAGAGTCAATTTAAGCGCTTTTTTTATGAAAGAGATGACAATATGTTATTAAAAATGTGGAGCGAATATTGGTCGACGAGTACGGTGGGGAATTTAATCACATATGAAGTCGTTGATTCCTACTACGAGCCGAATTGTCAAACATTGCTGCGACTTGTATGCACCAAGTTTATCTTATTATGTGATCGAAATGGTGGCGTTTGGTGCAGTTCATTTTACTCAGCGCTACGGCTTACAACAGCATTCACTACAACACCTATTTGAATGGCGCTTGGATGCAGTAAATGACCGTTTATTTTTTACAGACGAGCATTTAGGATCTCGGTTGGATAACACGTCACTTAACTATTATATCAGCTTAACCACGTATTTCTAAGAACATTCACACGCCAGCGCTGCATGCTTTGTCAGCTACTTCAGTCCAATCGGGCAAAAGAGATTTACACGCAAAAACTTGTGTATTCCAATGAGGCTGTAGCAGCCAGAATATCACCTTTACACACATAAGAAAAAACTCAGTTGAACGCCATCAAACATGCTCCTCGTCTTCATCAAATTCGGCATCAGTTTCTATAAAGGCTCAAACTTCAATGGATTGTAATTTTATCCATTTCTACAGCTATTTGTTCGACTTGTTCTAACACATGGTTGCTGTTTGGGCTTTTACCATAACCTTTGACGCCTTTGTTACAGGCGAGGATTAAGTTTGACAGTGTTTAGTTATGTTTCCTCTTAGTTGAAAATATTCGGTCGTTCGGGTTCAAAGTTTGCCAATACAGACGCTAACAAGAAATTGAGCGTGTAGTGCTTTCTTGAGGCGTTTCAACTAAAAACCAAATTAGTTGTGCTCGTGAGTAGTATATACTCACACGTGTATAGCAAGTAACGCGGTGGGCATCAGGCGCATATTAGATTCTCGACTTATTAAGAACAGCAAACAACACGCCTGTTGGCTTTCTATTGCTTTGACAAGTAAGCAAAATCGTTCAGTGAGCAATGCCACGATAATGTACTTTAATTTGTACCGACGTCATATTCTCAGGTACGGAGTGCTGGACCACATGGTGTCGCTTGAATGACCGCTTTATATTGGAGTTGTGGGAAACACTATTTGTTGGAAAAATGTGAACTTTCGTGGTTCGTTATGTACAAATTGGACGTATGTTGCACAAATAGGCAACTATCAATCCTAACGCAACACCATTAGACGATGCATGGAACACACGTGAGGAATACGCTTCCGAAACGAACAGTCAGTCGGACAGCGCAGGGACACCAAGTTCGTCCATCGTGCGCAGCCATTGATGGTGAATCTATTGCTTTTGGAACCGTATCAATGTGTCTGATTCATTGCTTCATCTAATGGGATTACCCGTAAACATGTTGTGCCGAGCCTAGGGCTGTCCTGAATTGACACGCTAGGTTAACGCGCAGGAAAAGCAGATTCTAAACTTATCCCCTATCACCGACGCAAAGACTGTATTTCAATCATTGAGACATGTTAAAATAGAATGCGTGGCGGTTCCAGTGTCCTCACAATGACCTATTCTCATTTAGCGCATCAAAATATCATGCCTACCGAAGCGCTAGCAGAAGGTTGCGTTTGTTGATGGAAAATGAATAAGGATTTTGCGCACCAATGCAACAGGACGAGAGATGAGAAATGGCGCATTGCACTCCAAGCCATATGGTCCACACACCACGGCCTTATATTATCATATGAATCTTGCAAATCTTCTTTAATAAACAATATTTTCCGCAATTTTGGGGGTATTGAGAGCAAAAGTATTTCCTTTTCCTATCTACGCCTTAGTGCCATGTGTACATTGAGTTCCGTTGACCTACTCTGAAATATATATTAGTCCAAACACAACGTTAAACTTATCCATTATATAAAAAGCAAATTCCAACTGTGAGCTCTTTAAACAGACCGGAGATCTATCTCATTATGTTTCCAAAGTTATACCAAGTTTTGCAAGCATGTTGTAGATGTCTAAGCCTTTGGCAGCTACTGCCCTATGGATACCAGATTCCATCTATAGAGTTTTCTCTTTAAAGTTGGATCTCACATACCCTCTAACTTGGTAGATGCTGCAGTGTGAGAGAATTAGAGCACTACAACAAAGCTAAAGTGATCAAGAATCCGGACCACGAGCTTTGTTAGCATCTGATATGTTGAGTTCCTTGTCTAGGTTGCTTTATTCGAAGGGCGCAGCACGACTTAAGTTCACGAAAGACGGCAAGGAATATGAGCATAGTGAGGCGGAACTAAACTCCGAATTCAGTTTGTCCACATCAACTTCACCGCTCTGGCTGTAAACGCGCTTACCACAGCGCTGCCTCAGGCGTCTCAATGGATAGCGACAGTTAGGGTTAGAACTGCTTCGATGCATAAGTTGTTTAGCCCTTTTAGCTTGAAATTAATTGCTGTGGTTAGGCTGTTGACACGCGTTACATTAATGCACTTGTAAGCCCATTCTTTTATCATTCGAAACCGCTTTAGTATTAGTGATTAAAATCTAGCTGCGCATGTGGCAGCATATGTCAAAGCAATATTTGATGTACTCCGTATGATGGTCACATTGAATCACATAAAGAAAACATCGGCTTGCGTCTTGTGATATTATCCAAGGAGCAATTTTATCGTTTGATAATCCTGTAAAAACATCTGATAAGCGTTAAAAAGGTAGACCTGCTGTATATGACTGAGCTGTTTTAGAATACAATGGTCTGAGCTGCTCAAAGGATCCTGCTTTTGTGTAGCAAACAACTGTCGTTTGTTTGTGAACACAGCGTCCAACTGGGCATCTTGTCTGTACGAAACATTCCCTAGTTCTACCAAGCCAAATGTCTTCAAGCATATTGTAACTTTTGTATTGACGTCATCAGCAACAATACTAATAGAGCAATCTAATAGGCAGTAATGTTGACGAAATTGGTCCTCAAAAACTTTGACGCAGATGTGTCAGAGCAAATGTATAAGTTTGCAGCGATGACTGACCGAAAGCCACTTAAAAACTTCAGTTTGCAATCAACTAAATGGTAGCTTATAGAAATCGTTGAGTATGCGAATATTACGATGACTGAGCTTCCTCAAATTCGATTAAGGTAACTTATAACACCACCATCATGAAACTGGGGTTTCTCCGGGGCGGTCAAACCTGATGGAAAAATAAACATCGTGTTGAATTACCCCATGTTCCACATCAGTATGCAACCAGCTTTCTTGTAACAGAATGATTCCTGTATTAACATACTCATTTCGCTGCATAATGACACTGAGTTCACTGCTTTTATCAAGAAGCGAGCGAAAGTTACTGAAAAGTAACAGTGGAACTTGCGCTTTGTCAAGATTACCAGCCAGCACGATGTATTCGATTTTTTCCAAGACAAGCTGAATAGGTTTGTAGATATTCCTGACTTTATAACCTTATTCGATGAAGCATGCATTTAATAGAGAAACGCCTAACATTTTACATGGTTGACGCAGTAGGACAATATTGAGCTTGAGACTTGTTCAGAAAAAACTAATTTACCTCGGATTTAAAACTATTACAGATTCCGCAGTCAGCAGTGTAAAATAATCCAAGGGGAACAGATAGGGTCAAATTTGAAGGCACCGCCAATTTCTATGAGAAACAAGGAAATGGCAACACAAGTTCTTGTGCTTATCTTGGTATATGCAATACGTAAATCCAGTGTGGGCATGTCCTAAAGATAGTAGCAATGTTCATATTAAAAGTACAAAGTGCGATTGCGTAAGTTGATTAAAGGTGTTAGGCTGACGCCTGAACAAATTGGCTTACATGGCTACCGAAACTACACTGGAATATCATTGAGACGTCTTTTGAATACCATCAGTGTGAGGGAAATAACAACGTAAGTGGTGAGAACATTTCGTGGTATGTACAAACGAAGTGAAATGAGCTACCGGCAGCCTTCCAATCAGCCATACCGGGTTGCCAGCTATAGCTCATGATACCTCAGAGTGGCGTCGAGATTCAGCTTAAGAAGGTGATCACAAGCATGGTTTGGATTCATCAGGAGCAAATGTGTCATTGTCATATCCTTACAAGGCTTCAAAATTGTCCACAGCAGACCACTAGACTTTTAGTCCTAACTTGTTAATTGAGATGAAACAGGTCAGTTACAGTCTTGATCGACGTCGTGGCATTTCAAGTGCGGTGAGCTCACGTTTGCATCAGGGCTGCCAGGCGTGTGTGGTGTATTTCGAATGGGGCTTAATGATGGTGTTGAGCATCCCAGAAAAAATAGTATGCTCAAGACGTCCCAGTGCTCTCTGCAAAAGTTCAATGTGCTGGATGGTCATTATGCATGCTTTCTCAGCCTGATATGAACTGTAGCATTCAACGGAAGTGCACTTCAAAGTATTTTTCTTAGCATGCACTCAGAAGTGGTTGGATAGTGTATGCATAATACGATCCAATTGGTTTTGTTGAAAGGAAGCATCTTATAAATTGTATAGTTTCGTTTCAGCCGAGGCACGCCTGTGACGTCATGTTTAACCAAATAAATTACTTTTCTGCTTCATCGATGAGGAATAATCGAAAAATGTTCAACAGTAATCCATATCGACTTTCAGGTTTGATAAGGCACAAAAGTTGATGCTTGTTTCAGGGTGTTATCTGAAGTTTTATGGAATGTCTATATGGTTAGTGGAAGGCCCCTGGAGTGTAGGATTATAGAAAGCTTAAAAAAGGATCTTGAGTAATAGGAAAATAGATTAAAAATAAATATACTATACCCATAATTTTTATTTTAGTACACTTATATGGTTGCATTTCTCGAATATTCATTTGCTTTGAATCTTGGTTGCGGTACACACATGGTACTGAAGCAAAACAGGCATCTCGAAATGGTATTTGTAGGGTGGATGGCTAAAAGGGTTCTAAGAACATTGACGATAAAGCTAATACATATAGAGGCGTCGGTTTGTATTTTTCCCTCAGTATACATTTGCTCTTGCTAATGTTAATGAAGAAGATGAAGGCGGTAATTGTAGGAACAATAAAAGTTTGTTTGGTATAATTTTCTGGGTTATATCAATCCACGGCCTTTTTCGTAGACTTCACTCATTGACATCTGATATCTTAATAGGTGGATTCACGTTTTGCGTGGTCAACTATTTCCTATGACTTCTGCGAAATTTGCTCATTGGTTTGCATCGATGTATTTCGGATGGCGTTATTCCAGATAGTGGTAAATCCGTTAAGAAAGAAGTTGACAGCATTTGCTCAAATTTGAATTCCTCACTGTAAAGTCGGTGCTTAGAATAAAATACGTTTAGCCGTCAAGCATATATCAGATGCACGGTACATGCCTATATACTATGGGAACCGTATACATAAAAATTTCTCCGAAAATCTGGAATATGTCGATGCTATATTCTTCCGATTTTCAGTTTTAACATTATTTTAATACCGAAAAAGCAGCACTTGGCACATTTTATTCATTCTCGCTAAGAAATAAAGATAACAAAAAAGCGCATTTATGATATGTTTAAATACTTTTGGTGTGATACGGAAGTGTGCAGTTATGGAATCATCTACGTCTAAAATATGTCTCCCATAATGTAATAGATTGATTGCTTTACGCTGTTCGTCATAATGTGAATCAGCACCCCATTTTTTCATAACTTTGATCAGGGAGAGTTTTATTATAAACTGTGAGTCTCTACTTTGCGATACCTCTTCCATACTGTCTGAAGCGCATGGCGTAAATTGACGTCCAACATACAAGATTGCATATTCATGATTTGTGCCGCTGCAATCGCAAATAGCCTTTTGGGTATCATTTAATAATGCTCACTAAAGATAACTCCTGGGATCAGCGTCAGAAAGTGAAAATGTTTCTCATTGAATGGTAACTTTTATGCGTCAATTTGCATGTACAGTAGTGTTATAATAACCATTTTTCACTGACCTTATGTTTTGCGGCGTAAGTTTTCTGTGATTTGTGTTAACACTCAAACTAACGCAGATGAAATCATCCATTTGGGAATCCATAGCTGAAAGATCAGCAACCAAGGGGAAAATTGTCGATCGTCTGAAAAATGCGCTTGTTTTTCGGTGCATGAACAATATATATTTTGCCAACACGGCTTTGACGTTGAACGTTGAATTGTCGCCAGATTGATGGGTATGTCGATGATTTCTCGTCATTCCTGCTACTTTCGTGCCAATGTAGGTGTCTTGACCGTTTCTTGGTATTCTCTCCGTAGCAGACAGCAGCATACTGATGCACAACGCGAATGTCTATAACGCAATGGCTTAAAAAAGTGACCGATGCCAGTTTTATACGCAAACGGTGTTTATTGATTACAGCACGTACATCTACCTCTACT
>OX104060.1:22303430-22336496 GCA_944474145.2 Dicrocoelium dendriticum | reverse complement strand
GTAACATGCACCACCTTTAATTGCTTAATTTCACATTCCTACAGATAGATTAAAACAAGAGCACCTACTGCGCACATTTGTACACAGCGAACCATGCGTGAATATCCTGCACTTAACCATTCTTCGAGGCTATGCCGCTAGATTAACATTCATAATCCGACGATCAACAAAAGATATGATTAAAGGTCGGCCACATAATGTAAATTAGAAATCCATCAACGCGCTATAAAAATAAAACTCTATCGTGCTTTTATACTAACACCCAAGACCTTAGTAATTTACCTGACATTAGAGAACTTCATGCATCACCACCGCTGGAACTTTCATAATAACGGAGACCTGGATAAACATGATAACCAATCCTGAGATTAATTTACCTGGAATGGCACTGCTTCGGGTTATAGAAGCATAAGGGCCGGTAGTGTAATTATTTATCATAATACAAACATCCAATGTGCTTTATCCACATCCAATGAAATCAGTACCGCTGATTCGCTTTGGTTCTGGTGCTGGTTGCGGAACTGGGACATACAAACATACATTCTAATTAATAGTATAGGTAGAAATTCATTACACTAACACTTAGTAAGAGAGTCATCGCATGCCTGAAAATTGCTGTATGGCCGCATCATCCGGTTAACGATTCCGACTCCAATTAAATCTCATATATATTATTTATCCACTCTTTTGACGCGGTTCCCGTCTGAATGAATGTCAACGTAACTCTGCAATTACGCTACTTTTTAGCACACAGGACAGATGTTGTCTTGACAGAGACTGGACACAGTCTACTGTTATTCTGCGCCTCACCCGGCTTGAAGGTTAGGATGATTCATGGATTAAGTTGCAACGCCCGCTACAGGCACGATGTAACAGTAAACCGACAACACACGGGAACAGGCTGCCTCTTAAATTATTTTACGTAAAGTAAAAGTGACCCAGTGAACCTCACCAAATGTTCATAGTGCAAAAGCCTGGGGTAAATTATTGAATACCCCAAACAGAGCAAGATGGAACGGCGTTAGAACTCCAAGGAAAGAGCGTGCTCAATCATATTTCCACATAAACCAAAACTAAATGTACGGGCATTCACAGTTAACAAAAGCCGTCAGAGGGGACGACTTAAATACAGAGACATACTGCGCCTGTACCGTCTGTGAAGGAACGGCCGCGGCCGAACGCTGTGGTCAAATATGGGTTTTATCGACTTTTGGAAGGAGGTGCTTTCCTAGTGCTCAATACCTGACTGTTAATAAGCCTCTTGAGGTCGATAGTAATGGATATCGCCGTTGAAAAGAAAAGAAAACGCTCGCTTATTTTAAACGATACGCAATTCTGATGTTGCGCCTTCCCTCTTTCTTGATCCAACATTCATAAGAAAGCAGGCTATTTGGACCGGCATTTAATGCAACTAAATATACCAGCCGAAGTTGCTTGACCTATTCGCAGTACAGTTTTAAGGGTAGTAGTAAAGCCCTAACATCGCGTAGACATCTTGCGAATTTTTTCGCCAAGTCATCCGCATGACTTCTAAATTTGTGGCCCACGGACAGTCCATAAACCAATAGTTGGGCAAGTTCGGCTAGTTGCCTTTTTGCATGTCAGTCATCAATTAATACTAGTCCCTTAACAGGGCATGTCGGTTGTACGCACCCTTCGGCCTCCTTCCTAGGTTAAAACTATGACTGCTAGTGGATTACGCCGACCAGCCCGCAGCTTATGCTGCTAAACCAAGGCGAACGGTAGCCGACCATCATAAATTGCTAGCTAACTGCGATAAAGGCCGACCCATTCTCCACTGCCATACAAACACAAGCGGTTCGCCCTTCGGTGTCAGGACTTCCCGGTTACGGCCGCCATGAATCGACATAACGTATATGAATTCCATATGGGTTGAATCTTTTTAATTGTATATATATATATATATAGGAAAAACAACGAAAGCGATTAATTTTATCGCTGCAATCAGTGTTTACTTGTTTCTTTATTTATTACCGATAAGGTTCAACCAGGACTGTGGGTCGAAGTATAACAGAATCCACAAATTTACTTCGTGAAGTAAGACAAAGGCACGCGTTATGTTTATCCATTATTAGAGGCCACAAATCTCTACTCTCAGTGCAATCGGTTCTCAAAAATTTGAATCAAAACCCGAATAGTTAATTTTTCCTGCAGTTTGCTTTACCACTATGATTCTACATTATTTCTTGGTGCAAAGAGCTGAATAATGATTGACAAATCCCAATCCAGCGTTTCTATCATCAGTGGTTTGGATAAAGGAAAGTAGAATAACGAAGAGATAAATAGAAGTTACCGTAAATGTTCTGCTTTATTTCTAATGAGACCAGACTATCCCGTGATAAAATAGTGCTTGTCAAACTTGTCAAAGTCTATAAATGAACATGAAGCGTGCAAACGTGAGTACCTCCATATGATGATTGAAATTGTGGGGATATTGCACATTACGACAGCAAAAACGTCAACTATATATCTGGTGAATAAAAACCGAATTCATTCAAATAACCTGATTATGTCGTCGGAGAACTAGCTACTCAACAGTTATTTCACTACAACAATAAGGATAATCCTGTTTTCCTTTATTGTACATTTAATATCTTTATGTTAGCGTTTTAAACCACAAATTTTCTGGGAGGAGATTTAGCATACATGCTCGCGAAATATTTTTCGTTTTAAACTATTTTCATAATTATCAAATTCACATACTAAAGGACGACAATTCAAAGAATGATGATACAGACTCTGTTTACCCCAATAAGGATTAATCGGGTCACGGTCAATTTCGCACTAAGAAAATATCAGACGATACAGTAAGACTAAACTATTCAGCTACCGATGTAAGAAATCGCAGTGCGAAAATAACCCTCAACGTCAGGTTTGAGTATACGTTTCGAAATGTGCTACTTCATTGCTTCTACCCAATTAAAGTAAACTATTTATAACTACAGCACGTAGACGACAGTCGCATTGCCTCTTTATTACCGACAACAATTAGCGACGGTAATTGATAATGAACCGAGGATGTGATCAAACATAAAATAACATATATCAAAACGGATTAAATAAATCGGTCTTAATATCCAAGGAAATCCAAGGATAACTAATACCTTTAAGTGTACGCACGATATTAGCTACCTTCTACTAATGTTGGCAGCCTCAGCGAACAGAAGTTATTGTGGAGTAGTGTCCCAGGGCAAGCATGTGAACGCAGTTTCGGGCAAAAGCCAATCAATAATAATTAAAGTGATTTTAACTTTCAAAGAAGCCGGCAACGCTATCGCTTGGGAAGGTCAAATAAGTTTTTAATTCCATTCAGAATCCACGTCAGTACGTATTCCTTCATCCGGCAGATAAGGCTATATCATTTCAGCCAATGTAATTGGCACTCGGATGTAAATGGGTAAACATATTGATAGCTTATACTGCACCGGAAATATTCTGGTTCGTTTGATGAGGTCCCGAGTAACATTGTATGTCGTATGCGCTGCAGCAACCCATCATAGTTTGGTCCTTAACGCAGCGACATCAATTTGATAAGGAATTCGGCATAAACTCTTTTTATCCGTCTATGTACTACGTCTGTTGACCTTTGTATTTGGTTGTTTTTCTATACCAAACTACGAGGGTAACAGTTGGACATCAGTGCAGCTGTAATTAGTCCTAACTCTGTAGTTACACAGTCTGCTGAGCAAAGTGACCTGACACGACTAAATAAGGTATTCGCAACTGTAGGCTTGTAACGCATTACGGAATGCAGATTATATCCGAACCATGATGCCTTTCGGTACACTGATCACCTAACTTGCCCGTCTTCCATGTGACTGATAATATGACCAAAGGATGGAAGATTATGTTCTCGTTCTAGCTAACAGATGACGCGTAATTTGCTAATTGCATTGTTGAAACACACAGTCGAATATGCGATTTAATAATCGGACTACTAGGAAGCCGAAATCGCATCGACCTGGCGTTTACACTATGACAATTGGTATACGTTGAGGGCATTCTTTTTTGATCAAGAGCAAAAAATAATTCAGTTTTTAAGGTTCACTGCGTCGCCCATTGGCACGCCATCGAGTTGGCGGTATAGCCTGTTCGGCAAGTAAAAACAAACTTCTCTGTGCACAACAGCAAGAAATCTCTTAGAAGCTCGACGGGAATCGACGATGAACTACCGAAGTGTTCAGCTAGTTAGCACACACATTCAACAGTCTCATGTACTGGGATGCTAGGGAAGAGATATTGAAATTATGCAGTTATCCCAGGTATTTGATGATATCGTTATATAAGCTAGAGAACAGCCAGCACGCGTAGATCCGGCACAGCATGACAGTAATATGGTTGTACCCACGGAAGCCGCGTATAACTGTAATGCAGTGTTTTATTCCACTTTTGCTTCCTGATTACTATGTGACACGTGTTCTTTCTTTGTGAATTTTACACTAGTAATATTCATTTGGCGTAGTTTACAATATGTGCACATTTGGTGAATATGATGTGCCTAATTTCGGCATTCTCATTGATTGGCTAAACTGCCGTCGGTGTCCGCCATCTTGCATTTCTCATACAGTAATCTAACCTGTGTAGCAGTCAAGTGACTTCAGGTGGAGCTAGCATCATAGAACAACCTCGACAAGTGCAACTGTCTGGATTTATTTGAATTAACCTAAGCCGGAACCAAATGAGACTGAACCGATAGCGCAAAACTAAAAATTGATTGGCTTGTATCGGATTCGTCTCGTTTCGCATTTATATTTTCACTTAGCTCAAGCACTTAAGACCATGCTTGGGCCACTTATTTCCATCCATCATCCCTAGTTACTTCATCTAGCATTCTCGTCAGTATAGTTTAAGTTTTTATGGCACCCACAAGGCCTAGCCACACCTGACAAGCTAAACGTATTGTAGTATATACACCGCGTGAACCATACCAACGAAAACTGAGGTCATGACCAAACTGCGATCCAGAGCTGATTACATTGCTGCTCTCCTCTCAAAACGCAGTGATAAGGTCAACTCCTTAGTATCCCAATTCACCGAGATAAGCAAAATAGTAACCATTATCAAACCAATCCATGAGCACTTGGCTACATTAGACTATATCAGACTATATTTGGCCCAAATTGGAAAGGTAGGTCAGTTAATCGCCTCATTTGCTTTTGAGGTATATGAACAAATGCATAAACTAAGAATGGTGATCGTCTTTAAAATTTTTGATAGACTTACTTTGGGTAAATTGAACATTACAGTACTTACGGCCTGCAAGGTTTAAGAGACTGATAAAGTAATCATCGAAACACTGCTGCACGATCGTTTTTAAATTTTCAACTGAGGAATCAGCTCACAATGTCCCAGCGGACCCAATTCAAAACCTATAGATTAAACCAGATCGCACTACTCTAAAATATCCCTTAATGTTATTTCGTTACAATCACTTACTCAAACAGCTAGTTCGGTTAAGTGTTCTCAGAGAAGCGCTCAAAAAAATATTTTATTTAACGTAGCAACTGGGTACCTTGAGGTGGATCTCGACAGCTCAATCATAACATAAGGACCTCGGTCACCAAGGCTCCTGGCGATACCGCATTGTCATCTAAACAAAATCCCACTAACTACTGCCTCCAAAATCTGGACGCCTGTAAACCAACTGAATTGAATTCACAGTTCATAAATGATGGAGAAAATTCTAGCCAATGGGAAGAACGACCTAACAAGAGTGCTGTAGCTCCATCGCAAGCTGATCTCAACTCCCGTAGAACACTCAAGGTCACCCAATCCTATAATGTAGAAAACCCACAGCCACACATCGGATCCAACAAAAGAGTTAAGCCTGTGATGCATAAGGTAGAAAATAACCAGATCTACTAGCAAACATCGCAAAAACACCTTAGGAAGCAACATCCTGAACCGACTAAAACCAACACCAAATATCTTTTGGATACCCCTTGCCGTAATTCCCATCAATACTACAAAATTGCTCAGTAATGATAGAAAAACTATGTCACGAAGCCAAGGCTACCTCCCATTCAGTCTTATATTTTTGCCGCCTTTCCCAATACCCCATTTAAATGCAGGAGTGACGAGAGTTGCGGACATTCCCAATGCTTACGAACCCAGCAGAAGCCAACTACCTGTTCCTACTGCTCCTGCAATTTTTGCAGATGACTCGGTTAGTAAACAACCATGCCAATCGCAAATTAGACTTGCTTCCTCAACCACCTCCATGTCCACAGCAATATCGCAATAACAAATGACATATTACCCATATTATCAAGACTGTTAAGAGTAGACCCAAACCCCAGTACTCCCACTCATATCTCCTGCGTCCATAGTACCTGACTACAACAACGCGTATAACAAAATGACCCCACACCAAATAGTTCTTTTTCTATACTTATACCTAACGCCAGATCTATTAAAAACAAAGTGTACCTCCTATGCATGCTTGTACATATCAGCGACCTAAAATCTATCCTCGTTTATGAAACATGGAGCTCCCCCGAAACATTAGACTCCATCTTAATGATCCCTAATTATCAGCTCTTCCTAAAAGATCGCTGTACACGCAAAGTAAATGGATGCATGATATACCTACAGTTTGCATTTACGGCACAACCCAGTTATCATCCATGGCTAACAAGTTTTCCGAATCTTTTGGGTTTTCCGTCTCAGGAACCGGTCCTCACATTTTACTCGGGTTTGTTTACCACCCGCCAACTGCATCAACTGCAAATGGTACCACCAATACCTTAGCTTCAACTTTGCTGCTGAGATGCCGCAAAGAGAGAAGATCATTGCTAGTGATTTTAAGATACTAAAGATTAACTGGTGCTCTCAACCATCCTCGTCTACACATACAGCTTTCCTTTCCTCTCTTAGAATTGGTGGCCGGGTACAGTGGGTTACTGATACAACAAGAGCGGCCAGTATACTCGACCACATATTCACTTTGCGGGCAGCAAATGCTAAAACAGTGGTAGTAGACTAACTCTCTGGTAATGAACACAAGATGGTGCGATTCACTTGCTACGTCAAACTATTCATCTAACACGCTTTTATTTCGCAATATATATTTATACATTTGTACGTATGTATATATAGCATAAACTGGAATGATAAACTTGAAGCAATTCCAACAATTTATCCCATCATTCGATTGGGTCTCCTTCTTCGTCTCTAACAATGTGCGATAGCGTGGACTATTTCTATCATCTGCTACATCAGGCATGCCTGTTCTTACTCTTCAAGATGCGGGGATCACTTTTGTCCAGAATGACGCAATCGTGTGTTTAGTCAACCGGAAACACCGAAGACAATTTGCTGGATACAGAAGATGGGAAATTTCACTTGATTTTACAGTTGCACCACATCATTGACAGGGTCAAGCACATACATTTAAAGTAGAGGATACACGAAGGACAAATGACTCTACTAACGACGCGTAAAATGAAGGAAATTGTTAAAATTCTGCTTGGCTGAACTAATAACTACTCCCCTGTATCGATAGACTGGTTATTGAAGACGGACAGTTACTTCCTTAACCAGCCGACATCTACGAATTGTTTAGCTCATTTTTTGCTATCTCCATGAGCCTGGAGACGTCCCCGTTAAATGGAAGCATTGGGGTATAAACGTTCAGCACCCTATGTAACAATGAATTTTCTATCATTGCTATTCAACATTAATGAATTCCACTAAACCGTCTTCCCATCTGGATTCCGATGGTATCCCACCTTCCGTCCTTAAACGGGGAGGGTCTGATTTACCGTTGCTATTGCTGAACATGTTTATCCTTTCATTGGAATCAAGCTACTTTCCAGAGCAGTGGAAATCCTCGCTCACCATCCTCTGTCATGGGGGTGACTCCAATGAAGAAATTATTAATTATCGGCCAGTTGATCATCCCCTTTAGTAGCCAGAATATTAGAGAAACTGGTTAGGAATGGTGTGATGAGTATTATCAATTCGCTGTAGCCAATAGACAGGGCACAGCATGGTTCCTGGACAAACGATGGTGCATAACCTGTCAATTATATTATCTAAACCATGTTTCGGACTCCATTGACTCAGCTAGGTCAAGTATACACGTATCTCTGCAATTCCTACGCTCGTTTCTTATGCTTAAAATGATTCCGACGGAATGAAGCGTGCTGCTAGTCGATTCAGGCAAATCTGTAGCGCATTTCTAACTATGGACCTTGTAAGATAAATCAATGCGTTATTCTAAACCAGTGACCGTTAGACGTACTGTTGGCTTTTTAATCAGCCACCGAGGAAGCAACAAGATTTTCGGAAGCGCGCAAACAGCCAGCCAACCCAATTCATGCTTTCGGTGAATATTGGTGTAAACCATTTTACAAACACTTCCGTTTGTATAAGGATAACTTTGTGTTACCAAGAAAACGTAAGAATTGCTAGGAAGTCGGTTCCTTTAAACATTAGTTTTTCATTTGCCTAATTACCAAAACCTAAGTCAACTTAAGCAAATGAACGGTGCTCTGTCGTGTGATTATACAAATATGATTCATGTGGCTTTTTACACACAGGGCATTCAGGTAAGTGTCGGATGATTTAAGTTGCAGGCAGCCTTGAACCACCCACATAATATCTCTGTTAATATCCTCTAAATACCTGTAAACACTTCTGTCATTTGGACCTACCTACTGTTTATCGAAAGTAAAATTTAATAAGTAAATGCATTAGGCGGTAACTCTAGTGTTCGGCTTTTCGTGGTTTGGTCCAGACAGCAACATTCTAACTTGGTGCAAACCAAATGATTTACATGGTACTAACACATTTATGAATTAAAAGTGATGATACCAGATCCTGTGCTTCTTGTAATATCCTTCAAATATTAGCGTTGTGGCCACACATTCTAGACACGCCATTTGCTTGTTCATCCCTGGTTTAGGCATTCTCTTTTGATTACCATGCTATGAACACCTGCTCTGACTGCTTTCACGTAATGTTGAGAAGCGTTGCAGCATGCATTGCAGCATTTACTCAGAACATATATGGATAGGTCACACTCACGCTATCACTTTCCTTATCTGTTTAATTAAGAGTGACCTATGTATTGGTTTGCCTAGTGAACAAGCCAAGGACCCTGTTCCTGTGTTCCCGTTATTTTTACCGGTTGTTGGTGAAAAGTGTTACGATTTTAACACAACAAGAAACACTTCCAATTTGGTTTAGCAGCAAAAAGCAGAGTAATTAAAAGCACGGCAACCAATCCCATCATCTAAACTGACCGCCAAATTCACAATATGATTTCTACCGTTTCCACAAAATACCAGCCACGTACAGCTAGAAACTAAGAGCGTTACTGCTTGCTAATGTAGAGATATGCAAAATTTTAACAAAACCTGCTCTTTGCATAACCAGGAGTACTATACAGATGTTACAACTGACATAACCAGCTAACAAAGCCAGCAGATTCACATGACATCAGGCACGTGATCAGACACCTTACGTTACATGGTTTAAGTAGTTTGCATATATTTGACAAAGGAAGAAAAACCAAATTGCTTACATGTCAATTACGTTGAAGCCTGAGAACATTTGTTACCTTTTAAGCTACCGCTAATTATTTTCTGGACTGGAGGTTATTTGGGAAACGTTCAGGAAAACCAATAGATATGCTTGAAATTAAATATACCTAACGTAAAGAATTTGTTATTAGTCCGAACATGTCGTTTACTTCATTCAATAATAGGATTTACATGTAGCTTTCGGCCAGTAGCTTCGGTTTAGCTCTTCAGGTTGATGTTATTTTTTATTTATTTAGTAAACTACCTTCCTAAATAGAGCCAATTTTCAAGCAGTTGTAGAAATGTGAGAATAGCTTCTATATTATTAGGGCGCTTATGTTATAAATGCGAGGCAGCGGCGGTCAGTACTGCCCAGTCAGATGAAGGTGGGGGATTTAGATTTTCCCAGAACTTAGGAACTCTCCCAGTTCTATGCTTTTATTTTGTTTTTGTCTGAGAATAAGTTATGTTGGACTGTTACAAGTTTCTCTATATAACTTTAACAAAACAAACGTATTACGAAATAGTTGTCTGTCAAAACAAACGAACACTAGATAGAGATCCATACATTTGTTATTACAGATCAATTGGTTAATTTCTACTGTTCTTAAATTCCATTAACTATTTTACCAAAGCGCACTTCAATTGGCGGATTCCTACTGACTATCTGCCTGAGTTAATAGTTTCATCGTTTTTCCGCGACCGATTGCAACTACTTTCGATTTGACTGGTACAAATTTGCACTTTATTTAAGATAACCCAAATTAATTTTGGGAAGTTCATCCTACCTATTCACGATTGGCTGTTTGGCAACAGTGGCGCTATTAGACCTTTCGTCCGCTGGCTCTATCTGTTTCGCTTTCACGGTCGATCAGCTTCTACCAAACAATCCGCCTTCCACCTAAGGTGTGTCGAGCGTGTGTAACTCACTTGGCCTTATCCAGGACGAAAATGGTGTCTATCAAAACATTGCAATCCAGTTTCCCACTGTTATAAATATCCCTCAATTTAAACAAACCCCCGTAAAATCCGCTCTATCTTACTCTAACAAATGTATTTAACGCACAAAATGTTGGTCACTATCATTTGTACATTGAAAGAAAACCTATGATGTCAAACTCCTTCTGCGAGAAAACAAGGAGCTAATCTTGAAGAAATACTGAACCAGCATGTGTGGACTTTACAGTTCGTAATAATTTGTTTTCCTTTTTAAAAGAAAAAAGAGTGCTAATTGCAGAATCAGAAAAAAGGCACAAAACACCAGCAGTGTATAACACGGCCGCGCGAAATGCAGTTTTGTATAACGTTGCATAATACCTCCTGGATGTGTGGCTCGGTCATACTTCACGGAAAACCTATAGTATGCGGTAGGCTACTGGAAACTTGGGTCAGCTCAACTTATCTTAATGAAGAGTTTATATTGATACAATGACGAAATAAGACGTCATGCTGAATAAATTCCATTGCATCTTCAATGTAATGGAGCAAATGGTGATTTTCTGGTCAGATTTTCATTAAAAACACGATATGTTGAAACCGCATAACATAATCCGTGCCGTACTGGCAGTATGCTTAAGGTTTTAAGAAATATGATTAAATGCTTTCTTGTGGCATCAGCGAAGTCACACGCATTATGGCCTAAACTACGTCGAACCTAGTGTTGCACGTTCACCATAAGAAGCTTAATACTAACGTCATGCAAGCAAACATTCAAACGCCTGCCAAATGCTCAGTGGCTTCTTTAATTAAAATGCAATTTCAAATTGATTTAATTAAGTGGCTGCACACCTCGGTACATCGTGTGAAAAGCTGTATAAACACAAAAACAGAGTATGTAAAATTTATTACATACTGTATTGCTTTTATGAATTTAAGAGCTATCTGATTATAATCGTGTGGGACTGCATTGGTGGCACCTAATGGTAGCAAGGCATTTTGGGAGGCATCAGGTAAAGCTTGTTTCTGTAACTAAAAGTACATTGCAAGATCGCATGTCAATATACGTTCATTTACATTATTTTTGGAACTCGCATAATCGCATACACAATAATGTTAAGTACAAATCGTTATTAGCTTCAGATAACATACATATGAAGGTATATAGATAGCACTGTCGCTCAGCTAGTTGATAAATAGACAAATTATATTCTCGGTTCGATATCATAGGTAGAAAACGCGGTTTACACAGCCGCAGGCGTAGTTGCATGGGGCCCAATTCTGTGTTTTGTTTACATCGTTCAGTAATACAAAAATCGAAATCAAAGTGTATGAAGTAATCTTTCGGGCATTTTGCAAACAGATGTAACTAAATTACACGTGAGGCTCATTTAGGATGTTTTAAATCCTAAGAATCTCTAGTCATCATTACAATGAACTATGATTTATAACGGGTAAAAAAGCAGGTGCTTGACATGTCCCGTGGGGTATATAGCGTGATAAAAAAGATAGCGAAGGTTAATGGAGTCTTCAGTTCGGGTGCTTACAGATGTAACTGCACTGTCGTATAGAGGGAGTTTGAAATGAGAATGGACTCACACAAAGCAACAGGGGAGTGGTTATTGTTCACATCATAGGCGAATAAAATCAAAAGGTAGCAAGGAAAACGCTTACTCGTGTGCAACAAACTTGGGTCGACAGGATACAGTAATCCAGTTTCTCTAGTAGTAGCGTTTTTCAGGTTTCGTGTAAGGAGTTTGGAATGACTCATTCTCGAGTAGGGTTATGGTACCATCCCCTGTCTGTTGTGCATTAGTGCCAGCATCTGGTGGTCAAGAGCTATAGCAGGTAGTGTAAATGTGACAGGGTATCGTCAAGGCGTTTTTTGAAAAGGGATAGGGTGGGTGCATTAATTACATGTTCCGGGAGGGCGTTCCAAGGCTGTGCCACTCGAAGGGAGAAATAGTTTCGCCGTCATTCCAGGCGGCTGCACTGCGTGACTAACTTAAACTGGTGAACTCTTAGCGAGGTGTTTTGACTAAGTATTATAAGGGAATGGCATGGGTGCTTGAGGCTTCTCAGGATCAGGTACACCAGTATGAGATCGCCTCTTAGACGCCGATAACGTCCACTGTATATTTTGAGAGACTTCAGCCTGAGTGGGTATGGGAGGCTGGTCGAACCTCTGACGCTTTTCGTTGCCTTAAGTTGTGCAGTATCGAGCGCGGTGAGATGGTGCTTGAGCCAGGGTTGCCACGTTTGAATGGCGTACTCCGCGTGCGGCCTCACGTACGAAATAAGCATTTTTGGGAAGACTGAAGGCTCAAACTTCCTGAAGACTCTACGATGAAGGCCGAGGTACTGGTTCGCTTTCTTAGCTTCCTTTTCAGTCTGCTCGAACAACCGAGGTCATCTTGAACTATCACACCAAGATCGCACTCGTGAGAAGCCCGCTGTAGAATTTGTGGTCCTAGGCGGTAGTTGTGCATACTCTTGTGCCGTATGCTGAGAACTTTGCAATTGGTGACGTTGAAATGCAGCATGTTCTCGATGGACCATGTGTACGCTTTGTCCAGGTCCTCCTGGAAGTGTGTGTGATCCTCCACTGCAGCTATAATGCGCCATACCTTTATGCCATCAGCGAATAGCAAACAGTTACAAGATAGCACACTCGCGAGGTCATTTATGAAGACCAGGAACAGGCGGGGTCCAAGTACCGAGCCCTGAGGTACGCCGCATTGAATTGATACTAATTGATAACTTTGCCACCGTTCAGTCATGGGGAGTTTATGTTCGTACTAAAAACAACATTCATACCGTGATATGATTTCAGGAGAAATTTGTACACTTTAGGAAAGAAACTAATCCTTTTATTCACAGAATGTGTCTTACTGCTTTTTATCCATACCATATTTTTGAGTACAGCTTGGATATTACAACTAGGTAGTGACTCTATAGGCCAATGCACTCAGGAGGAGAAAATGCAAGATAAAATTGACTGTTAATAGATAGCGCTTAGCGTGTACCTTCTTTCGGATAACAAATGCAGAATGTCTAATGCTAATCCATCATTTAGTTAATCCAGAGTTCGCCCGATTTAGTGATAGCTTTCGTCCAAAATATTGTTAATACGTGTATACTATTGAAACCATGTACCTCACACACAATAAAAACATACCGATATTTGACTGAAACTTGTCCTTTAGTTTAAACGCTTTCTATCGAAACTTCGGCACTCGTTCGCACCTTATTATTAATCAGCATGTCAGCAGTTTGGTTGGAGTCTTTATAAATGACATCTCAAATAGGTCGAGGTATCCAACATGAATGTTTTGTGAACTATCAAAGAATAACGTTTACGTTAGTCGTTAGCTGGTCACAAATTTGGTCCCCATCAAATTAGGGATAAATAGTAGGAAACGTTTATTGCATCCATCATTACTGATCAGTATCCACTTAATCGCAATGGGTTAAATTTTGGCAACAACTACTTAATTTGCTGTTTAATGAGAGCACATAGCATATATCGAACGCAAACCAGGCGGCAATATTGTTGAGAATAATGCCTCCACCATTGATTCATAACAACAAGTGTGTTTGTTGGTTCGCGGATACTTATGTCAGTAATTGCAACAGCGTCATCCATGTTCCTACTTGGCCGTAGGTTTCTTCTGCACCGAAGTTACATGTATTTAAGCGTTGCTATGGCTACTTATTACGTCGGTTATATTTATTTTCAGAAGACTATGTATTGCAACCAGTGGAGTTTTTCCAAAATCTAACTAATTGCATTTTAAGTGTTTTCCTGATATCAATCCTTTAGTTAGCCAGATGCGCTCAGATGTCTTAATCTGCAATTTACGCTTTTATTTTTATCGGCAACACGGATTACGCCGAAATCGATCTTGCACTACAAAATTGCTGCTAGCCCAAAAAGCTAGACAGAGTCAGTCGATGCCAGAGTGGGAGTCGACGTTGTCTACCTGGACTTCTCGAAAACCATCGATCGTTTAGACCACTGCATTCTACTTCACAAGCTTCGAAGCTATGGAATCGGTGATCCTTTATTCGGTCAGATCGGCAACTTCCTCGCTCAACGTCAGCTGAATGCGAGCGTCCGCAGCTGCATTTTCGACCTAATTGACCTCCAGTGGGGCGTGCCTTAAGAATCTGCATGGTGGCCACGTTTATTCCTCACATTCGTTAACGTTCTTGATAGTGTTCTGCAGTTGAATTTTTTAATATTTGCAGATGATATCCAACTTTGTCATGATATCAAGACATCGGATTATCACACGGCATTGCAGAGCGATGCCGACAGGACTTACGCGTAGTCATCTGACAACCGGCTCCAGTGCAACGTGATCAAGTGCGATGTCCTAAACATGCGCCATCAACTTATATATAAATATCCACTGAGAGATCAGTGATTACAATGTGCTTCCCAAGTAAACGACCTCGGGGTGATCGTCAGGACGGCCTTAGTTGCTAGAGACAGGCTGCAAGGCATCAAAAAGTGCCGGTCAACATTTTTGACTCTTACGGAGGTCATTCAGCAATTTTGAGCCATCAATCTTTCCGCAACAGCTGAACACCTACGTGAGGTCTCACGTAGATTATGCGATCCAGGCCTGGCGTCCCTGGCGCGGGCGCGACGTCGACGCACTTGAAGCTCCGCAACGTAGAGCGACCAAACTCGTTAGAGGATAGTTTCATCTCTCTTACCAACACAGACTGCAGTCCCTGAAAATGTATAGTGGTGAATATGGACGTCAGCGAGGAAGCCTAATACTGGTTCACTTAATACTGACGAACCCAAATCATCCATGTCGCAATCTGTTGCGGCTGAGCCAAAACACCAACCTTAGAGGTCAAACTGGTTACGCACTTTGGTCGACTTGATCGTCGACACAACGTTTTCTACCTCCGTGTGTCCCGTGCCTGTAATGCCCTTCCTACTCGCGTTATCCATGCCCCTACATTAACGCTATTCCAAAAACGCCTTGATGAAATGCCTTCAAATTTACATTACTTGTTATAGTCCACTCCACACGGAGGAAGAAACAACACAAACAGTATAATGTGCTTAACGGCCCTCTCCGCAACGTGGAGGTGAGGATCCATGCAGTAGTGTCTATTTGATAAGCCTGGATGTATCTAAACTGGATTAACCTATCACATCTGTTAAATGAAGGAACAAACGAGTGAGCATTGTCGTTTCCTTATTTATTTCTCACCCACTTACTGAACAATAACAACTCTCCATATTATTTTGCGTGTGCACTTAACATTCCCTTTTAAAACTATCGTTATGCTATAGTGCATTTAACTCGGTGGACGCTTGAAATAACGATTTATTATTCGCTGATACTTCAAATTTTAATTTTCACACTAACCATCCTACAAGACTTGTCCAACACATGCTTTTTTACTGTTGATAAATCATTGTTCATTGTTCATCATTGTATCCTAGAGAACAAGTGCAGATAAGGTTTCTTTTCCCGCGATGATAGAACCGAATGCAAATGCAGGCTATTGCCTACTATTGAAACTCGAAATGAGGTAGATAAAGTAGGACAATCATCTAACCGCTTTTGTGAAAACAACTTGACAAAATGATTAATTTTAACATTTATAAGACATTCGAAGTGCAACCGATTGGTCGATTTTTGCTCGAGTTCATTTTGGTATAAGTGTTATACTGACCACCTTACAGCGGTCGACAATGTAATATTGTTGAATACATAGAGCTATATGCGAACGGTTTTGATCAAGAAACAAGCACGTTTTATTATTGACAACAAGCGACAATCTGTCCGGACCTCTTGCTTTTTCTGAGTGTTTATGTTTTAGTAACTAATGTACAATGTTGCTCTCCGCAGGGAGCAGTGAGTTTGCAGGTAATTTATGCTGCGCCAAGTAATGGCCGAATAGAATTGTTATACGAGCAGAATTTGTAGACGAAAGTCGCCCACACACATCCAATATCTGCGCATGTTACAGCATCTTGATGCCCATTAGCGACGTTGCGTCTATCCCGAAGTTACTTATTGGTACTAGTGTATCACATAATATTACGCCCAACGATCAACATAGGAACTGCGCATGAGCAGAATCGCTAGTTTGTGGGCCGTTATCTTAGCAAAATGACCGACACTATAACCCTATAATCACAAAATGGCCAAAAAGCAACGTAATGCTGGAGTCTTAATCTCAAAATTAGTAAGCGTCTGATTCACCGCAAAATGTTCTGATTCACACAATTTTTACTATTTTGACTTACATTGTAAATGGTGCATGTTAACTGCATACTGTTAATTTCCTTAACAATAATGTTTTTTTCTATTTTTATAAAGCAACTGTACTCGATTCCCGATGCTTAATGTGGTAATATCACGCAACGTGCCATGTCCACAGTAGGTACATCAAATTTGAGCAAGCTTAAGTAAAGATGGATAATTATCGTGTAAAACATTATGGTGGTTGGTTATGCATGTTTACGGCATGTATGAGCTATGTTTCATATACTGTTTTACTTAAGTAAAATGTAAAACTATCGAAAGACACAAACCAAACTTGTACGGCTTGGCAGTTTAAATGCACCAGCTAAATCTGAAGGATATATACTAATTACTGTTTCGAAGTCTATTGGGGTGCCGAACTAAATTCAGAGACGAACCGTGAATAGAGTTGTATATGTTTTGTAAGGCTAAACCATCATGTATGGAAGGTTAGACAATGTAGTAAACAAGTTTGTTTTCCGTGGTCCATAATCGGCTCAATTATATCATTTACAAATAGTTGATAAGATAGAAGGGAATTGGTCGCTAGAAAACAAAAATGTCAACATGCTCAAAGTGGGTGTGAATCGTTCAGGCAAAACCTACCAGTTCGACAGCTGACCACGGTAAAGCCAAAGCCTTGACGAACAGTTTGTGCACACAGCTGGCGATTGTTAAAACAAATCGCGATCGCCTCCGCCAATGCAAAGATTCTGCATCTGATAAGGTTAGAATGGCCACCCCTTACGTTGTAGATCGGGCGAAACGCTTAAGAGAAAACCACTGGATGATTAGTTTGGGGCAAGTGCGCAACTATCGCGGTGGCGCAGGTTTTGTTCACTCCTCGTCAAATACAATCAGGATATGTATAATATGGTTCTGCAGCATGCACACGGTTTATGCAAGGGTGTTGCGTTTCAATCTTCATAAATAACAGTAACTCCAATCCATGTTCCAAGATTAATATTTCATTTTAACCATCAGCGTCTTTTGGGACATTCTGTAAATCCAGCTGTTGCTGTTGTGCTTGGTATACTGTTCTGCGCTACTTATGCTGATAGTATTTGCCTCCTGTTTCTTCGAATTATTGTTCATCTGTTTAAGTGAACATGTTTAAGGTTACAATGAAGAATTACTCTGTTATCATTGTACATACCTTCTTAAAGTTTGCCAAAGTTCACCACTAGGCAAACATGACCACAAAATCAGAAACCCCTTCAAATTAATGATTAGCATAAATTGATAAAAGCAAAAATTGCACCGTGCTTGCTGGTAAGCTGGACTCTGACTCTGTTTACCCAACAATCTCAGAACATATATATGCTATACAACAATGTCAGTCGGCTTTTGTGAAAACGGTTGAACTCTCAGGCACTTTAAAAGAGAAGGAAGATGAGTGATTATCCATAAATCGGTTCCGAAGTCTCGCAAAGCTTCGGCAGAGAGTGAACCTTGTGATTCCCTACATTAGAGAGATTAGTAGGTATTAGTATCGCAACAGTCTGTTAAATCTACTCACTTACTGAGCTGGCACAACTATTAATGTAATAAAGGCATCAGCAGTAACCCGGCAGTGAGTACTGGCGCTTCACTGCAGCGCAGCTTCAAACACTCGCTTGTGGGCCAAAGAACAGTACGAGAGTAGCACGGTCCATTAGGTAGGCTCAAACCCCTGACTTCTGGATTACAAGGTAAGTGTGTGATAGTACCTGCCACTGGCAGGATTTCTTGGGATTTCAAACAAATTTACCTGGTGTTTATGATTATTTTGTTATTTGGAGCCCTTATGAAGCATCTGCCGCAAAATTGTAAGAGATGAAAAGGTCTGCGGATCATCTTTTATCGGTATTGCAACCATAGTTACCTTGGTCCCACTGCGTACCTGCCGGTGATTTCAATGGACATGACACAGTCACCCATAAATTGTTATGCCTGACCTACTTAGTAGAACTATTCATTCGGCTCGACGCGACAAGCACAAGCGTTTTTTTCTTAGAAGGATGCACTCCAGTTAGCAATTGAGAGCACTGCATCTGCAAGTTATTACCACTGACTTGCTTAAAACCAACTAAGTTGCCATTATAATAAAGCAATTTTGGTCGCCTAAGTATGAGATTGTTCAACGGAAAACACTGAAAACCTCAAATCAACAACAAATTCAACCGAATTCTCAAATTTCACCAATAAGTATAGGTCAAATTATTGCCGGTACCGCAAAAACTATAGAAATACCCGATTCTATCTTATATGACTTAGTGAAACGCATAGTTTTGAAAGCGTAAATGCATATATATTACATTATGACACTGCTAGGAATAATTACATGCTTACAACTATAAACTAACGGTCCGTGTCACAAGTCCCTCTGCGGCCATAAAATCATAGACGAAAACGTTTAATTGTCCATACATTGAAGACGTTTTAGGGACTGCACTATTTTGTGAACACATTTCCTTTTTATTTGAAAGTAACCAAAGTATTTATCGTTTATTTTCCTTATATTACACTGCTTTTCGTAAGATGTTTTCCTTGTCAGCACATGTTCTTTGAATATTTAACAAGGTCAGTAAACCACACTTTTTCTCAGGCTCAAAATGCTGTGTTTTAATTCTTAGTTTCTTAAATGCATGTAGGTTTTCCAAAATGGTTCCATTTCCTTGTGATTTCGCCGGAATGCTTCAAAAGGAGTATATCGTTTTTATCTTATCGCTTGACTATTTTCCTAAAGCCCTGGACTAATAAAAGTTATCTCACATTACTTTCATGCATGTCGATCATTTAGACACACGCCTTTTATCCAAAACTTTGCAACCAGTCAAACTCAAGTTACGCTGTTTTATCAGGCACGGCAACTTCTTAAAAAGGTCCCAATTTGAAGTTTTCTGTTGTTTAAAATATGCGTATTGCAACTTTAACTTTCCTTTTATATCTTTCTAGTTAGTCAGACTGAATGTGAATATTCGCATGCTTAAAAACTAAATTTCCTCTTTTCTTTATAACCGCATTATTTCCCCAACAATTATATGCTTCATTATATCCGCAGTGTTCGTATAGACTGCAGAGACTGGGTGTTTAAATCTCATATTGACTTACGCGTTATGGCCATTTTTGAAGAAAAACATTATTGTTAATCGACTGGCTGTTCATACCTTTGCATAAAGTTGCATGACAACCCCCATAATTTTAAATATATATATTTGTATTCACTTATATCATCGCCTTTCACACAAATGTCTCATAGTTGTTTACTCCTCATAAACTGGCACTTCTGCTTGACAGGTCAAGCACGGTTTTAACGGTCGTTACTTCGTAAGTGTCAGCTGCATGGCACAATGCAAACTATCTTGTTCATGTAGCAGTAATATAACCACGATATGTGAGTACAATTTCCGAGCATCTTGCCAAATACCAAGCATAGCTTTCATTCACTGATGTAGCCAGAACTAACATTAGCAATGTTTGATGCAGTTTTGTGATCTACACATATTTGCTGACTTTTTGAATAAACTGTAACATCGTGAAAGAGATAAGGTCAGGTGTTTTATTTATGTGTCGGAATAGCCTCCACCATTGTATTTTCACTCCACCAGTATATGGTTATACCCAGACTAGAGAGTCAAAAGTATACACAATAGCTATTTTTAACTTAGTTTTCTTTAGAAAATAACCTGCATTGCAAATTTTGCCATTGATTTTACGCAAGCTAATCTTTTCATGAAAACCATTTATTAAATGCCACTGTGTTATTAATAAACTAATGAATGGAATCCCTTACAAAATTACATATTATGTAGGTTGAGCTGGATATTTGGTTTACGCCAACTAAGCTAATACCATATTGCAAAAATGAAGCAAAAATATATGTTTTACCTGAATTTTAATGGAAAGCATGCGGTTCTACAAAAGTATATTGGTAATGTAATTCAGAAGATCAACTTACCAGATTCTTGCGATATTTTGCAGGTTATTAGCTTACTATCATATACATGCCGCTTTGATTTGCCGACACGTCGTCTTACTTTTCAACCATAATGTTATAAGCAACACCTACATAATGGCTTTTTCGTCTACCCTCGGATTCTACAGATGGCGGCAGACGTTCGTACCAGTCGCAAAACACTCCCATAATAATTTGGAGCACCAATGCTTTTGAGCACTTATTGCGTTAATAAACTCAACAGCACAGCATCCTTCTCTGGTTCAGAGTAAACTCGGTTACGAAGATTTATTAGGAAAGACATCCAAAGTAAATCACATGCATCGGATCCTTATGCGGCACCCTTGTGGTTCTAGAATTTAAAAACAACAGAATTTAAAAAGACTTTTAAACAACAGCACAAATATGGTGGGGTCGGATTTTCTTTAATCCACTGTTGAGTCAAGAGTTGAGAGCAACAGATTTGGCTTACAAGTATATAGTCCATTTAAAGAGATACACACGAAAATAGGTCGCATCAGCAGCCACAGTTTTTAGTTCGTGTGTTTAAAAATAAGATCACCCGCAGTTTTGTGGTGGATTGCTTGGCACGGAGGACCTCCGTTAATGTGCTTAAATGTTTTATTGACCATAAGATTAACGTGTTGTTAAAACGTTTCTTCTCTACCTTGATCTCTCTAGTCGTTCCATTGTATTCTGCACTAATGTAGGTTAGTCAGTTTTGTTATTTTGCTTATTTAATGGGAATGATAAAATTTATCTCATTTTAATTTTTGGATTATATCCAGTCTGATAATCAACAGTAGAAGTATGTAAAATTGGTTCACTGACCGGCTCATTTTCGCATAGAAACTGGTTTAATATGCTATTCACTAAGCACATGATGAAGTTTGCTAATCATGTGTCGCATCCCCGGAATTTCCTATGCGCTTGCAACAATTTAAATATGTCCTTAATTTTTGAACTTAAAACAATTCGCGAAATCTATGATCCGAGATGGCAATACGTTTTCTATCTTCCTGCGCAAAAGTCAAATTTGCGTAGACATTCGGAAGGAACGGTAGCGAAATTTGCCCAGCCCTACGGCCGAGCAATGGTTGATCCAATGGCATAAGTCGCTGACTTGTATAGGTCATTTGTTAAATCTGTAAATAGTCGGAAACTTGCCTTACTAACGAGTACCAGTATGGCAATACGGCCGTATAAATCTTTCCTATGTGTGTGTCCAAACTGTTCTGCTGAGTCCAGCTGCGATGAATATTCTGATGAGCCCAAGACACGGATAAAACCAACTGATGCTGCATCGACAAGATTAACCGCCTTATTCAAGACAGGGTTTAGGATAATTCACCCCCCGCCTTCACCAAGGACAAAGTTTCTCTTCATGTTTATGGTAGGAATGTTTCGTGCACATAAAACATCAGGGATTAAGGCTTAATGTCTTTTAAGTGAAGCTAAAATGTATGCTCAAAAAGAATGGGTTTTACCTCCAGCATTTGTTTTACTCGAGAGCGCAATGTTACTCCATACATTTGTGATATAAATAACAAATAGTTTGTTGAACATATGCTCACATTAACGTAATAGAAGATCCAAATATCCAGTGATCCCACAGCTTTTAATAATGCAAACATGTAAAATATAGTTCAGGCAAAGCCACGTGAATGAGAAATATGTAATAAAGTTCTTGAATTCATGAATGTCAGATCGACGGTTTACAAGGAATAATCAGGCTCATGGTATGCGTATAACCCTAAGGTATTCAGCAACGTAATGCAAGGTAACACAACGGGGCTTGAAATGGTCTAGTTTGGTTTTCCTAGAGAGAAACTGGGTTAAACTCTGTGATTCAGCGAGTCCGAAGTTTGCAAACTGCAGATGCTACACTCGATATAGCTGTATATACTGAAATAAAATCTGTTGTTTCTCTTTTAATTAACTCATTGGCATTTTATTACAGATAACCACTCCCTCAATACAACAAATTAAATTAACCACAAGGATTTCAAAACCTCAGTTGTAACTGTTTATATTCCATCAAGAGTTTCTACACTAGCTCGATAAGTGTCTTTTAGCCGAAGACCTATACAACCCAAAATTATCCTCGCATAGACAAAGTGCGTTCAAAATAACAAAACGGCGTGCGCTACAACGTTTGTGGTAATATTTCGTCCTATATTACTGCGAAACAAACAAACAAAACAACGCAAATTGAAGTTTATTCTTGGGAACCAAGAACAACAGACCCATGGATACACGAAGCACTTGGGCATATTTGTCTCAGCTGGTAGTAACTGGAAGTAACTATCGACTCTTGTTAAAATATCCGACTACCATAATAAAAGGCGGCAAATAAACGAAACTAATTTTCATGACCATGGCACTGCTATGTCACATTCTTAGTTAATCTTACATACTGCAGGAGCTTGTTGACCCAAATGTGGAATATAAAATCTGAGACGTGTAATTCAGGTCTTGCAACCATGAGTTCGGCGAGATCTGACCGTGGAGCCCATGGAGACTATGCAATGGAGAAAGTAAAAGGCATTAACCATTTGCAATATGTATAACTGCTGCGCGTGTTCGTGATCTACAGCAAAAAAATCTCGGCGATTACGGGGGACAAAATTATAACTTACTTGCCTTTCATGAGCTCTAAAAGCGGTGTCCAAAATACAGTCAAAATGTCATCGCCTAAAGCTGGCGGAACAGCATATTCTTTTAGAATATTGTCAACATTTCTCCCATCATTTTTCTAGCCTGTTTTGCACTCCAGAAATCTATCAGTTATGCTTTCAAACTGGTAGATCAAAAATTCCCAGTTGACAGTAAACCCATTTTTCGCCGTATCTCACAAGACTCATAGCCCGTTGCCAAACACAAGCAGCTGCTAAATATATTGGTGCATCTCATCCACTTGAATAAGTTATATATTTTCCCCGTATGCGAGTTTTTAAAGTTAGGTGACAGGGAATACGCGAATCTCCTATTTGTCGTGATTGCGGATGGTTTGAATAAAATGTTTTATTATTAGGTTTGTACTGTGACTAAGTTTTGCTCTTAGGGAAGGAGCTTTTCAAGATGGATATTGTACGAAATGGAACAAATTGATAAGGGTCAAAGAGTTATTTAAATTTAACAAATAGAATGGAAAGTTTCCGATTATTCCTATGCATAGGACTTACAAATTGGAACGATTCTGTTCCTGTTGCTGCTTATCTCGGTACGTTCGCCAAAGCTGTTAATACCGGGCAGTTCAAGGCAATCCGCCAGCGTCTGATTGTTTCATCCATCTGTTCGTTTCACACTGTGCTTTTCAGTGAAGTTCACCTCATCAAAAATTAACCTTTGACATTATATTCGTAAAGGGCACTTTTAGTGAAATCAAAATCTAGTCGATTTCGTTCTCCGTGTTCAGCGTGTCAACTGCGACACTCCGTATCTTTGTAGATACATGTATTCAGGCTCATTGCTCGGTCGGTGTGTTACTGGCCTTATGTGTCCTGCTATCATTGTGCGAAGCTCGCTATGAACGATGTATGTACACGTTTGAAGAGTATTGCAGCTGATTCTGTAGATACAATTGTTGGTTTTACAAATTGGAAGCGGATATTTCAAAGTTGAAAGGTGAACGGGGCATTTTGCCCATTTGGAGTACCACCTTTATGTATTCCATGTCGTCAGTACTGATAAAATGACATTGTGCTCGCCATTTTAATTTGTATACTCTAGTGAGTCAACAGGTAAGAACTTATACTTTGCTAGCACCAGTTCCGTAGTTTTTGATATTCAACCTGACCATCCAATGTGACCATATGTATTTTGTGCTTATTTAACAGTTTTCCCTCCTTTCACATACACTAGGCAGCTATAGATGAAGATTAAATTAAGTCCTCATAATCTCTCATCTGAACAACAATATATCACTGCCGTACAGTACCTCGCGCACTTCGAACGCGCGGTAAACCAACGCAATTCACTCAACTTTCATGGCAAGCTTAAGCAATATTAATCAGGCAAACTTATGAAGATCTGTTGAGCTTGAATATAAATATCTCATGTAAATTTGGATTTTTTATGTGTTAGTAAAATCAGCATATTGGGGATACAGATGTCAACATTATACCGTTTGTTCAGCAAAGGAGGGGCTACATAAACTGCGTCGTATTATTTAACTTCAGAGAGCCGCTGATGATATATTTTGGTCAGTACACCGTTTCTCACATATCCTAGTAAAGAATTCAATTGTTTCGTTTATACGAGTATTGCTTAGTTATTTTTACTTAAAAATTAGCAGACTCCAAAATTTTAAAAACTTCTAGTAATTCGAAAACTTTGAATAAAGCTTGTTGTGTTTAGGTTACATATTAGAATGCAAAGGATCGACCTGTCAATAATGAAAATTATAAGAAAACAACATGTTTTCATCTTAGCAAAAACCACCTGAAACAAGATCTAAACGACCGCGTTATCATTCTGGTCACAGTAACAAAGTGACATGGTAGTCGTCCGTTTCCTTTTATTCAATGTAACACGGAGTGTAGTTATAACGCTGTGCCCGCAAATGACCGGTTGATTCACGTCTGCTGGTAACTCTGCGCCCTTACGCCTTCTCCGTTTGGCGCCTTTACAAACCCATCAGGAAGGAAGACAGCATAAGACTCACCAGAACAGAGTTGTATTAGGACAGAGAACACTCATATTTATATGTCGGTCTCACCAATACTCTAAACATCGCCTAGCGGATTTGGCTGTGAGTCCACGCTCCACACCTGATTGTACTCACCATCTGACCGTTTCGCCGTCTTGCTCGGGTACGCCAGTCTTCATCCGCTTCCCCGGGGCATGGCAACACACGGAATGTCTGACGCGCGATTTCCTCAGTTTCCGGTCAGAACTTTGCAACGAACATGATGTCTGATGCGCGGTTTCATCAGCTTTCAGCTAGGCCTTAGTAACACACTCACAGAGTCTGTCCCAAGCAAGAGTTGCGTCCAACAGGCGCGCGTTGGCACTCAGCTCTTTCCCCCAGCTGTCATTTCTCTTTCCGAATTCAGTCAGCTTGCAAACCCTTCAAACCTGATTATGTTCGTAGCCTTTTGCCCGAGAATCGATTTGCAGCGTTTGTGGTCTTCTTCGCTTCCAAGCCGGCCTGCATTGTGCATCAGAAGTTTGTGGCCATTTTTTGTCTCACCGGGTTGCTGACCCTCAAATTCTAGCCCGAACGTGTCTAGTAGGATGTCCCAATGTAAAGCTGGTGGTTCTTGGGGACCTTGGGTTTTGCCATAATTCAGTCTCAACTGATTGTTATGCCCAATCCACTTCTAACGTCCAACCATCACGTAGACAACTCTGCCTTTCCTGCCGATAACAGTTCCGCTCGACCACCCCTTCGGCCTATGAAAATCCCGGGGGTAAACCATGTCACCATCCTTGAAGTTACGGAGCCTGACTTTGCGATTTTCCTCCAAGTGACTATTGCCATGATTTCTGTTCTCCTTGGTAAATGATTATGGAACAATGTCCGGATCTTTCTTCCAAATAGTTCTAAAATGGAGGATTTTTCATCAGTGGATTTTGTGTTGGGAGCTTTCCGATAAATGCATAGGAAAGGTTAGATCACATCCTATGAAGCCCTTATTTACCCTGCTTCACAGAGTGTACGTTTGAACGTATCCCCGCACGTTTCCGCGTGTCTGTTTGTGGATGATATGGTGGGGAGAACATCTGCTGAATTTCCTTTTCTTCGCACCACTCGAGGAAAGAAGTCGTGGTAAATTGTGTTCCATTGTCTGTCACTAATATCACTGGTAGACCAAAATATCGGAACAGATTTCAGCTCGTTGCTGGACAGTCGGCTTTTTACAGGAATCACATCAGGCCACTTGGTGAATTAGTCGCCAAAACGAGATAGAATTGGCCAGTGATTGGTCTTGCATAGTCTAAGTGTATTCGGTGCCACGGATTCTCTATTTTAGGCCAAGTATTAGTCTGACACTTGAGAGGGGTTTCTTTGCAAGTTGACAAGATGCACACCGTTGGCAAAAATTTTTCAATTTCAGGATACATTTCTAGAGAGTAAATCAAACTGCGTGCCAAGGCTTTCATGCGGCTAGGACCAGGGTGTCCCCTGTGGAACTGCTGCAATATTTGCCATAGCAATTTCGTTGGCACCACCACTCGATCTCGAAACATCAGACAATTGTACACGACTGACAGGGAGCCACGTAGATTGTATACCGGCTGCAACTCCATAGGTATGACACCATTTGACCAATATGTTCGTATCCACTGCATTGCTTTCTCCAAGATTCTGTCCCGTGATGTCTCCATATGAATGGTGTCAACTGCTACTGCTAGTCATCTTACATTCTCAGCCAGGATTCGTTGGAGTTATGATTCTAAACTATTAGCTGCAAGCACACAATCAACATTCTGCTTTGAACGTGAATCGATAAGACGCGACAGGGCATTCGCTTGACAGATTAGTTGTGCAAGCTTATGTGGTATGCTAAAGTCGTAGGCCAGTAGTATGGTCGCACTTCGTTGCAATCGTTTTGCCGTGAAAACTGGACTTCTTTCTTTGACCCGAATATCGACAGAAGGGGCTTGTGGTCAGTCAGAAGCGTGAATGTCTGCCATACAGCATTTTATAGAACCGTTTCATTTCGAAAAATATGCTGAGCGCTTCCTTCTCTATCTGGCTATAGCTCTTTTCAGCTGGCGTTAGTGATCGTGCTGCGTGCGCGATAGCCTTCTCTCCTCCATGATGAAAACGTGGGAAATAACTGCACCGACACCATAAATGGAAAATTCTATCCCAACGACAATTTTGAAATTTGGATTGAAGGGAGTCAAGCGAAGATCATAAGTGGGACCCGCTTTGACTGCATCAAAAGAATGCTGGCACTCCCTTCGTCAATTTCCAACCCTTGTCTTTTGTCAGTTGCTGATTCAGCAGACCTCTGGTTTGGTGAAGGCTTTGTAGGAAAGCGCTGTAACGGCTAATGAGCCCAAGGAACTAGCGGAGTTTTGTAATGTCTTCTGGGTACTTCACCTTATTTGATGACTTCAATATTGGCATGATCCGGGCGCCGCCCATGTTTGTTAATGATAAACCCAAGAAATTTGCTACTTTCTAATAGGAACTCACATTTTTTAGACCGTAATCTTAATCCAGCTTCCTGGAGACGCGAGAGCACTCTTTCTAGTGTCTGTATCAAGTCTTGCGAATCTGAACTCATAATCAATGCATTGTCTAGGTAAACTGCTGTATTTGGGATATCGCTCAGCAGGGTATCTATCATTTGTTGAAAATTTGCTGGTGCGGTTTACTCTCCGAACTGCAGCCGGTTGTACTGAAATAGTCCCTAGGTGGGCATTTAATGTCAGTAATCTTATGAACTGATGGGCAACTGGAATTTGCAGATACGCATCAGCTAGGTCACGTTTTGCGAAATACTTCCCCCACTGATTTTGCTGAACAAGTCCTCTGATACCGGCAGGGGATACTGATGATCTTCCAATACAGAATTCAAAACTGTTGAGAAATCAGCACAAATACGGACTTTACCGTTTCCTTTCTTTCCCGTCATGAACTGTCCTGCCCATTCTGAATACTGAACTCGTTCGATTATCCCTTTAGATTGTAGTCGGTTTAACTCGGCTTCCACTAATTACTGGTGTTCTACGAGCACCAGGCGTCTTAGTCGAAAGACTGGCTTGGCGCCTGGTTTAAAGTTCATTGCTGCAGTAGCTATGTTACAAGATCCGGAACCAGTTTGGAACAATGCATCGTGACTTCGTTTTATCTCGGTAAGCTGACTATGAAACATCAGACTTGGAGTCGACTGTTGCGGCAGCAGGTTGACTTGCGGTGACTGTTCACTGATTGATCAAGAATTTTCAGTTCATCCATCCAACCGAGCCCCAACAAATCTAACCTCGGCTGTTTTGTCACGAAACATGTCGTCTGGATTTGTTTATCGAGGAAGTTTACCTGGAAACTCAGTTCAGCAAGCAATTTTAACGTACCTCCTGAAGCATTCCGTCCCGTGTGGCTAGTTTGTATGAGTGTCGGTCGCCCCAGCATGCACCAAGTGTCGCTTGAAATCAGTTTGATATCTGAAGCCTTGACGATTTGTAACTTGAGTTGGACGTCGTTGATTTGCACAGTTGTGTATTTGCGCTTGCTGGCCACGTTAACCTTAAAAGTTACAGTGACAGATCTGGTCAAATTGGGAGGTAAGAACAATCTGGCATTGTTACGCATCTGCTTGGTCAAAATTGGACGAGTAGCAGGGCAACAAGGCTCCTTATGCTCTTTACTGCCGCAACGGTTGCGTGTTTTATATGGGCACTGGGGGGCAAAATGACACTCACTATCTAACCAATATGCAGTGGGAGGTTTAGAGTGTGGTGAACTCAAGTGGGGAGCTTCTTTTAAGGGGGTACGGCTGCCTGCACAGACAAAATCTTGGTCGTTCTGATTAGAAAACTGCTGCATCATTGCGGTATCATGCTTCAGATTCGCCATGTGTTGGCGTTCACCAGTCACTTGCTGCAATGTAACATCCGGATTCTGCTCAATTTTGTTCAGTATTCGCGTTCGAATGTCCGCGCCTTGTCACTTGTCATCTTATGTAGTTGTGACCGATCGCATTTGCGATTTACACGGCTGGAATAGTTGACCAAGACATCGTCTTCTTTTTCGTTATTTTCAGACACTTTATACCGACGGAGGGTGATCACCTAAGATATCTGCTCTCCGTATAAATTTGTGCACAAGAACGGCGACTCACTTTCATCAAACGGACAGATCCGCTACCCTGTTTTAGGATGAGTTTAATACAATTAGTGAACGGTTTTCGTGACTTCGTACCAACACTCTGAGCTTCCCGCATTGCATGTAGTCGAATATTCTTTTCCGCCGGTAGGTTTTGGCGGACATAAACCCTGATAACTTTTTTCATACTTGTGGGAACCAAGTAACCTAATGTATATGGTGCGCATCAAGCGTGTCAATAATGGGACGTGCACTTGGATCTGCTGCTTGAGGGTTGCCGGCGACGAGGCGTGCACAGTTCCCTCAGTAGCTGTTTTCTACTTTTCTCGGTCATCCTCAAGATCCAACACCGCGCCGCCGTAGAAACCGATTCCTGTCATTCACTATCCTAATGTAGATTGCCAAAGCAGTGCCCAATTTGAGCATGCTTGCTTTGAATAGCTTCCAGTTGTTCCCTCCTGTACAGCCACCTAAGTTGAACTGACCAGCCTGCTATGGCTGGAACCCAATTTCCCCTCTTAGTCTGTGCCTAGTAAAGATATGTTCTTTAAGACAGCTACGGTTTTCCATGGAGAACAGATTCATCTCCTGAAACGGACTAAGATCCACGCATTTGGACTTTACCAGTTAGTGCACATTCATAATATGAGTGTGGAAATGTAGCTGGCATCCCATGCCCTAAAATCGGTCTGATATGTGAAGGGAATGGAAGCCTGAAAATCATCGGTGTCATTCTAGACAAGGATCTAATTACGGCACAGCACATTTAGTTGGCAGAGGCAAGCTTTACAGTATTTTCTGAGTCGTTTTTAGAATTGGCGAAATTAATACACCTAGATCTTCCTATTGAGTGGCATGCTTGTGAACGAATCCACCAATGTGGTACGTTCCAAGTGTATATGAAGCAACAATCGGCGAGGCGCAGCATTCTACGTAGTTTATTGGTAGGTCCCATATAATGCACCAGTTATGCAACAGATCAGGCGTGACCTGTAATCGATCTGCGGCACTTCAGACCACAGCTTGAAGACATCGGCATAGATCACGCATTCAGTTTAGAGTGTTGAAGGAAGACCACTTATCTGCGGTTCTGACCGTTTGTATCCATAGATAGATTAATGTAGAAAGTCGCTTATCATGAGCACCAGGTTGGAAGGCGTCTCCTTCACTCTCACTTGCATGGTTCGACCATACAAAAAGTCGGCAATACACGAATGATGACTGCCAATAATACTGATTTCCATAAGCTTCCAAATCAGTCTCTGGTGTAGGACTTTGTCGAAAGCTTTGCTAAAATGGACAAAAAGCACGTATTTGCGTTTTTCGACATCAATTGATCTCGCCCAATGTTCCTCTACGCATCGCCACTGAGAAAAGTGTGTGATGGAGCACGTACTGTCCCGTATCGGAAACCCATGGAGCTGGGTAGAGGCAAGCTGATGCTAGCCTTCCGTCGCACAAGCTTTCTGGCTAGGTGTTTTATGATGACTATTATTTGCGGGACTGATCCTCTCGTGTGTCGACAAGAACTCAGCAGACTTATCGGCAGCTAGTTGATGCTATGGACCAGTAGCTTATAATTCAAATACTGCGTCAGTCAGCTGCAATCTGTTTCAAAATATCTCGTGTTCTTGTATCGATAACAATGAAGGGGTCCCAAGTCAAGTCCACACAAGTAGCACGAATGCCTGTTTATGGCCACCTGGGTAGAATGAATAACTTTTGCAGCTAAATAAACGCTCTACCCTTATGACCCAAACCAAATAAAACTACAGACTAACAACTACATCGACAAAGTCTATATTGGGGCGTCCTGACAAACTCTGAGAAGGTGGCAGCCTCGTTTGATAGCAATCACGATTCAAGTCTACGCATAAACGTCCCTTGCTTTATTCAGCTTTTCGACGATACTTAGGACAGATAAGTATAAGCAAAGCTCTCCTCTTCCTATGCTATAGATATATCACCCATGCACTTTCCTACCCGTACAAGACAAGCATGAACGTTTTACGTCAGTCATGGACAATAGTACCATTCAGGCTTCGGTATACTGGAGCTATCGGTATCACAGTAAGCCAATTGAGAGGAAAAGAACAGATACGGCTCCTGGCAACAATGGTCCCAGCAGACTGCATTCTACCAAGGCTGAGTCCACGGCGAACGCCTGCTCAAACCTGCTATTATATGCTGATCGCGCTGTCGGCATCTCCAGCTGCTACTCTTTCGCTCGAGACACCTTAAAGAACAACGCTGTGTTATCTTCATATAACATTATAAACCACAGAGTATTTACGCAAGGACAGCCCACGCACTTGACTCAGGAAATCTGGTGATACTACCCCAAAGGTATGACGACCTTACAACCATTACGCCAAAACCATTGCAACCTCATTGTTCTAAACTAAGAAGCTTCCGTGGTGGACCGTAGGTTTCTGGCTTCGCGCACATTCTCAAACAGGTAATACCACTTGACCATCGACAAATCTCAATATAATCGAAGCAACACGCTAAACGATACACTTGCCACTCGCCATACATTTTAATTCTAATATTCTTGTTTAGCTTATCTAAAACGTGTCATTCAGGTTACGAACTTTAACATTTTACTATGGTATTAAAACGAATTCATACCGTCAGACGCCCTCATACATATCTTCAGAATACAAAGAGGATTTAACCCTGGATGTGGTGCGGACGTAACCGCTAATTCTTCAGTCCCATCTGTCCGTACTAAATAGCGAACTAAAGATTAAAATAACTTGTGGAAAGTACAACTAAAAACGATTACATTGCTAAGCGCTCTGCTGGAATTTTTCTTTTTAGCCTTACCCGCTGCCTGATATTCACCACTATTCACTAACTAGGGCAAACACAAGGACTAAGACTTATCGGGTGACCCAGAATGCCTGTCCGATCGGAAAGCGTATGGATAATTTCACACGAATAATCATTCGCGTGAATTCACATTGTACGCTTTCGAACCTACCTTCACAGCGCCCCACTTGATGCAAAGCGACGTGTGCTGCCGATTGTATGGCGCTTTTGGCTAAACGTTTTCCGCACCAAACTATATGGGCATAATGGCGACATTTCTCAGGCATTGGCGTCTGTTAACAACACATCAGCATGCTTGAAAGTCGTATGTGTTTCGCATGTGTCCCAAGTGGCGTACTGAGCACGTTCGCATGCGCGTTTTGACGACTTCTCCATTTGGGTCTTTCATGTCCTCCTTGTACACATGCGACGATGGGCTTGAAACTGTGGATACCGTCCAAGCATCACGCGTCACGAGTCAGACCACCCCCGTGCACACTCTGGCTTAAATTTAGACATAAATATTATAATAACTTTATCTGCTTATAACGGACGAATGTTTAATGAGTAAACAGAGATCAAAGATCTGGTGCCAGTAAGACTGTAAATCATCAAAGATATTATCTGTTTCTCTCATGAAAATTTAACGCTTTAATTGATTACTTTCATCCAGGTCCAAATTGGGCCTCTACACTAACGTTGAAATCCGGCGGGAATGATTTTCATTGATTATCGTTAGCTTGTTTATACCATTATGATTCATCT
>OX104060.1:22277496-22302934 GCA_944474145.2 Dicrocoelium dendriticum | reverse complement strand
CAATTCCGCGGCGTCCGTGGGTACAGCGAAGACGGGTACTAAAAACCAGCCACATTGTGACGAAACGATTGACTATTGTTTTTCCGGAGTTGTGGAATACTGTTTGGGTGAAAGCCAGCTTTCATAACCCACTAAGTTCTTGCAACGTGTAGGCAGTAAAGTAGCGGTTTAAGTTTAGTAAGTTAGTCGCTCGGTGGGGGTGATACCCAGTCGTCTGCAATGTATTAACTTGCAAGCCAGTGGATAGCAAGAGGTACAAGAAACATCCGGTAACAGCCACAGCGATCATTACTGTCATCTACAGATTAGACAGATGTAAGCGGAGCTGTGGGTTCGAACCTCACAGGGTCCAGAAAAAATGCGTACTTATGAATGGATGAAATGGCAGTGATGTGCTATTCCAGACGTAATTTCTATTCGACTATAAATTGCATGAGTAAACCACTGCTAATAGGCAAGGGTACTAAAATAATTTTGAACAGTGAAGAGCATAAACAGAAAATTTATAAACCCGAAAATTGTACTTCAAAGACAAACTCAAACTTTTGTCATTTGTATCTGTTATTGAAAGGCATTTACTCTTTGAAGAGAATGCAATTTATGCCATGAAGAATGGAACAAATGGTCTGTTCATAAGAGCAGATCCTCTATACGGTCAAGTATCAGAAGATTTTTAGAAGACGTTTATTAAAAACAATATAAAAGCGAATGCTTTTAGATAATTTGTGTCATTCAAATAAAGGGAACCCAACATATAGCCTTGTCAAATTGTGTGGACTCATCAACAATGGTTAATGGGACAATGGATTTATCACGGATTTAAAGCTAAACGTAAAACAGTCTTCCGTAGGTAAGAATTGAGATCACGAATTGAGTTACCAACATAATAAAATTACGCGTAGCTGTGGACGTAACGGGAATTCCAAGTGTATACATTAGTAGGTTAAGTGGTTGCGTGCCCCAGTAACTTGAGTTAATTCATGCAATGCAGGAGGTCCCATACATCATCAAGTCGAGCTTTGAATTTGGACAACGTAGGAAGAGATGTGACAAAATGCGGGACTGGGTTCTACAGCTGGGATAAACGATTGGAAAGTTCCGGTTGCATTCAAGAGCAAACAGCGCTTGCTTGATATGTCCCGTAGGATGGTTGGAGCGACAATTAACATTAAAAGAAGCAAAGGATAGGCAAGTAGTCCTTTTAAACGTTTCCTGATTAAACTGCACTGCTGCTTAAGGACTGTTTCAAACCGGTTTGGGGTGCAGTTATTGTTCCCGTACTCCGTGAAAAATTAAAAAAATGGAAATGGCAACTCATTCGCGTGCTGCTTCTTTCGACTGACATGAGAAGTTAATCTAGTTTAGGTACATCCAAGTTATTCACAAGGACGGTTATGCATGTTTCGTTACGGCAACGTTGCAGAAAGGGCTGCTAAACACATACTTTGGTTCGCGTTACTTCGGCCTCCTAGTGAGCCGGACTGTATCAAGTGCTGCAAGTGGGAAAGTGTGTCACCAGGGCTATTTTTAAAAAGCATTTATATAGGAGCAGGGATGAGGTGTGTTAAAAGGCCTTTCAGGGTTCGGAACAGCCGGAGATAGAAAGCGGTTTGTCGATAATTAACTCGAATGTAGTGCGTGGCCAGTTTGATCTGGTGGCTTCTCAGCTTGGTTTTTCTGTTCAGCTACAATAAATTGCAACAACAGTGAATTGGGTTCTCAGTAGTAAGTAAACCACAATGAGTTCACCTCGCTGACGTCGATATTCCACACTTTAAAATCGCATGGCCTGCGGTTTGCGCTAGTAATGCAGGTGAAACAATGCTCTGATAAATTTACTCGAAATTTCCGAAAAGCTCTGTATGTGTCTAATATGTTGGCTGGCTTTTTTAGATATTTTTCAGTTTGCCTCGAGAGGTCATCATCTAAAAAATCAACTGGAGGTCGGTTTCCTGGGAAGTCCGTCACAAATACTGGTCTCCTCGTGGATATTCATTGCTAACTGATGGCGTATGCACACAGCTTAACATTTCGTCACCTAGAGCTGGAGTCGCTTTCGGACGGCCACGTATAGACGCTGCGATATCGCTCTGCAGTGTTGTATGATCGTTTAATGTCCGGATGTCATGCTAAATTTTGATATTATCTGCAAACTGCAAGAAGTTTGAATGCAGCACACAAGCAAAATCGTCACTACTAACTAGGAATGGAAGTGGGCCCAATACCAGTCCTTGAGGTACACCACAATGGACGTCAATTGGGTCAGAAGTGGAGCTGCGGACTCTCACCTTCAGCTGACGTTGAAGGAAGCAGTTGCTTCTCCAACGCAGCCTAGGGTCACTGGTTTCATTACTTTGAATCTGGTGAAGGAGAATGTGGTGATACTGACGATCAAAAGCTTTGGAGAAATCCAGGTACATGACGTCGACTCTTACTCTGGTATCCATTGATTCACTCCAGGTTGCTCGGGCTAGAAGCGTTTGTAATGCAAGATCTATTTTGTCAGGATCCCCGCTGCTGTGACACTAGGATGTTGCTGCTCACAAGGTAATCCAAGTGCGCCTATACGATTGTACCTTGTATTAATTTGGTTAACACTGGAAGGAGACTGATTGAAAAGTAGATCGTGGGCTCCGCACGAATCCAAGTAGGAGTGACTAGTCTATGTTGTAATATTGCGACAACCTGCATTTCATCATGACATAGTTGAAAGAACCGGGCTAATGGTTTGGCAAGTTTCATGGACGCTGTCTTCAAACTCTCCAGTCTGATGTCGTCGAAGCCAGGAGAGCTGTGCAGGTGCGAAACGAATAGTCCTTTCCTCATACTGGCTGCCGTGAACGACGCGTGGTTCAAACGTGGTGGCCACTGTAGCTGTGTCAACAACGGGAGATGAGGATTCACTCTGAAAAGTGTGGATGAAATGTCAGCAAAGAGCATTGGCCGCCGCATTTGTATTTTGTGCGAGATCATCTGTTGCAAGTGAAAATGAGATCGCGCGTTGCAATCTGCGGAGCTTGTTGACGTTACTCTGTACTGAAGTTCGCCGCGAAGTTCTGTTGGTGCTGAAGTTCATGTGCGCAAAATAACTTGACTCAGTGGTTTCGTTGATTTATGTATGCATCCCAGATCAGATTACTCGAACAAGCTTGGTAAGAGCGCTAAGATGAAAACATGAAAGCCATGCATTTTCCATTGCGGCTCTTCAGAAAGGACTTTGTTTGCTTCGGACGAACGGCCTCGCTTTCGGACGCATTTGTCACTAGTCCGGTAAATTGGGTGCAAACACCATCCAGGTGATATCGGGCGGCTGCTCAATTTTTGAACGAGGTCGGACTGGATATTGTAATGGCTGACTACGTAGGTTTCGTTGCTGTTCTCACTGATGTACTCCGCGTAGCAGATATAACGAAAAAGTTACATGGTATGATCGCTAAGGATAGGTGGTACAATTATGGCCATTTTACCGACCAATAGTCCCTCTTTGATGAGCGTTAGGTCTAAAACAGTTGCTGCGCCATCTGTTTTGGATCGCGTGGAGAAGGTGACATGGTTGTAAAGTGGTACACCGGAGAGTACATTTTGCAAGTCTGCCTTAAATTGTTGGCTGAACAATGATGGAACATCGATGGCTTGAAAGTTGATGTCCACGACCAAAGAGACGTGAATAGGTGGTTGTGCCAGCATTCGCTTCATTGAAAAAGCTAGGCGGTGATGCATTTCCAAAATGGACATTGTAGAGCAACAATCTAGTGCTAGTAAACACACATAATCACGTCTTATGTGCGCAAGACACCAAAGTAACTCATCGTCTTGTGTTTCTGGATCCTAAATGATGTCAACATGCAGGTCGGATCTGTAATACAGGATCACTTCGCCCCCTCTGCCAACTTGATAGTTTAGTAGTGATATCCTGCCGAGAAGAGCAATATCAGCCTCGGTGATCTCCGTGTTCTGCCATGTTTCCTTGACTATAATTGTGTCCAAATACGTGGAGACCGGAAAAATTGGAAGCTTGGTTAGCTTGCTGAGAAGACATTGTGCACTGGTATGCAAGCAGGCTAGGGCATCGGTGGTTAGAAGCGTGTTTGTGGGAGCTGATTTCCGGTCATGATCTATGCTGATCATTATGTGGTCGGTTGCCGGTCGTTTTGCTGTAAACTCTTCAACAGCTCATGGAACTACGAGCGGATTCTTTTATTTTCGATGATTGCCAGGTATGCAGAAATAGTTGTGCTTAAAAATTGGACATATTATCGAAAGTGCTTCTCACGGGTAAAATACGGAATTGTTGTTATTGTTCTTTTTCTTGGGTTCTCATTGCTTGATTAATCGAGTTGATGACTATTCCAGTCTAAATCTTGCTGCTGTTAACAGCTGCTAGCATGTAGAAATTAAATGTTGAAATCAAGAAGATGTGAAAAGTTACTTATTTAAATAAATATCTAACGGATAGGTACAAAAGTGCATGGGATGGACTACCAAGGGTTCCACTAACTGGTAGTACTATAGAAGCCGTTGAAAACTGGCGCATGTAAGCAGGCAGGGTTACCGTTTGGTCCAGCGAACAAACTGGCACAGGAGATATCTTGGATGAACAATTATCGTGTTGCATATCCAATGTAACCATTGTGCAGCAATTTCTTCGGATATCTCCCCATAGTTATTGACGATATAAAGCAGCAAAATAATGACTCTGAAGGAAATGAAAACCAATCATTTTGTTTAACGAAGAATAAAAGATATCAAATTAGCATGGGGCGTGACAAACTGTGAGTGCTCCGAACGGTCCAGAATACTGGCCGAAAGCGTAATTTAATTTCTTCTCCAGGTAAAATGCGAATGTCGGCCATTTAGACAGACTTCTTTAAAAACGGATGTTGAACATTTGAGAAAATGGCATATTACAGACTGGATGATATATTGGACACAACCGGCTTAGGTTTGGTTAAATGCACCCATCTAGGCTTCATTTAAATGTGACACCTCGGAAGTTCCGTTTCGTCTTGCTACAATATATTCTTGAACTTTTCCGTTTAGTTTGTACGGGAGTTCACGGAGCAGAAGCGTCGTGGGTTTATGAAAGAGCGTCTAATGGTCGGGTTCGTGCATTTGTGGCAACTTAATTTTTTCCCAAATCGAAACTAAAACATGGATGTCTTGTTCCAAATAAGTGATGTACCTTATTTACTACGATAATGGCATTTTGTTCTGTTAATGTGTTGGCTTCGATCTAACGGTGCAATGGGTCTGATAACATATGTGCACCTTGAACACCGTCATAGCAAATTTGCCCATAGATAAGCAACCTCCAAGTTGTTTTAAAAGAAAGCTGGCATCATACTTTATTGTTCAATTTCGCGTCAGTGGGCAGCGCCAACATAGGTAACTGAATCATTAGCTGTTTGTAGGTTGCACCAGTCCTGGCTGAGAAAACAAGTAAATGATAATTATAATGTTACTGATAATAATAAGTATATTTTACATCAAGTGGGAAGTTGCTTTCATGTTTGGCAAGGATCATGTACTCACAGTTTATACCATGATATTGCACGGACAAGTTGGATTTATTATTATTAATGGTCTATTTCTCAACCAAATGAGCCCCAGTCCAGCTGAATGGTCTGCTGGGTATGTACAGCGGGATTGTAGGGAACAAATATTTTCAAGTTTTCCAGAACTGTTTTCAAATCTTTCTGAGAGGCGGTGTTACTGATCAGGAAATTTGAGCTGTTACCAAGGCTAAGAAATGGGAATAAATATAACTGTTCAAGTGAAGTAATACGGTCATCCATAGAATTAATAGATGTTAGATTAGCTCGAGTAGTAGTAGGCCGCTGCACTTAGAAATGAAGATGCAATAATTACCAGGTTGTTGTTAAGTCACCGTTTCGGCCCCATTTCGGTAATAATAAACAAAACTGTGTATGGTCAGCACGGTCGCAGAAATGATTGGGTCATTTGAAACAGCTGGACAGGAGGTGGTGCCGTGGTTACTTGAATCTTGTTTGGCCTTACATGAATATTAATGAAAAAGCGTTTTGTTTTCAGAAATTTGCATGGTTGACAGTCAGGGTTCGTATTTATCGCGATTGATCATAACACCATGATATGCCGCCACTCTCTAGGAGACAAGTCACATTTGATGAGTCCAATCAAAATCAGAAAACCTGGCGGAATGCTGTGTGAATCCAATTCTATAACTCAGTACCTCATCAACTAAGCAGCATGGTTGAAATCTTTTCAGAATTGGTTTAATTTAACAATGCTGTGATACATAGGTTCTGTTCGTCCCACGTAGTATTGAATCGTTATTTTTTGAAAATTTTCACTATTGGTGACATTATCTGCTACCCGCTTGCAAGTTTTCATCAATTACAACGTGCAACCTGATTTTTGTAACAGAAATAGGATGTTTTTGATAGTTCCAATTAAACTGATAACGAATATGAAAAGCAGATGTTTCTATCACATCGGGTTTGGTTTAAGTGCAAGTTTTAATTTCAGCTAAGCAGTGCTTATCATGAATCGAATGTTCGTCTATGATTGGTCCATTGGCTCTGCGTAATCGTGGAAAAGAAGTCCACTTGGTCATGATATATCCATCCGGTAATCAAAGTCGAGTATGATCTGTGTTTCCATAATTGGTATCTTGTTCATGGCCGCAAGAGGCTGCTGTGTTAATGACCGAACACATTTTTGTTACCTCTGTGAACAGTTCACAACAAAGTCGAAGTGCAGACTCATTTCTTCACTACCGGAATCTGCCTACCACACATATTTCAGGACGAAACTGGGACAGCAGGATTATAAGTGGACGCCGCATACTGTTTGTGTGTCGTGTAATCTTCATCTGACGCTGGCTTAAGGGTAAGGGCAAGATGCCCTTTTCAATCCCCATGATGTGGAAGGATCAGAAGGATCACATGAATGACTGTTGCTTCTATCTAACTAGTGTCATTGGAATCTCTAACGGGAACAAGGACAACATTCACTATTCCGATCTTCCTTCAACCATTCAACCTGTTCCTCGTGATTCCAATTTACACCTTCCACTGTCTCCAGTGAACATGACACTAACGATGATTCGGCATCATTAACTTACCCCGGTTCTGAAATCTGCGAAAACTTTGATCCTGATGTTGTCAACCCACATTGTATAGTTAGAGCTGAGTGACTTGGTACGTGACCTGGGCTTACCTGAAGACAAGGCCGATTTGCTGGCATCTCGGCTGCAACAGTGGCACTTAATGCTACGAACAATAAGGTTACTGTATACAGAAAGCTGAGTGTGAAATTGTCCGCTTGCTGTGGCATGACAGAAACGTTTTGTTACTGTTCTCGTGTGGAAGGACTGGTGAAAGAGCTTGACACGAGGCATATCAATGAGAAATGGCATTTGTACATTGACTCGTTCAAGATTAGTCTTAAAGTCATACTGCTGCACAATGGAAAGGTGTACCCAGCAGTGCCTCTGTCGCATGCAGATAATATGAAGTTGAGTTACGAAAGTATGCAACAGATACTGGCTGCACTGAACTACGATAATACTGTTGGAACAGCTGCGCTGACTTCAAAGGCTTTGGAATTATAATGAGAATGCAAGGAGGCTACCCAAAATATTGCTGCCACTTGTGATTCTGGGAGAATAGAGCAACTCAACAACATTACACAACCAAAAGTGTCCGGAGAGGACGGAGTATGCTGCAAGGAAAATAAGTGTGAAGCATACGCCTCTTGTGTAACCTGATCATATCTATCCATCACACCTACACATAGGGATTGATTTGATTCAATTCGTCAAAGCCCTCAAGCGAGATAGTTTTGTGTTCCAGTAGCTGAAGTAAGTGTTTTCGAAGATTAGTGATTCGAGGCTCAAAGAAGAGATAGCTACTGAGCCTGTAATTCGCTGGATAATGGCAAACATTGCTGACTTCTTTGGAGTCAAAAGCGTGGCGATCATCAAAGGCAGTGTGCACATTACTTTTGTTAGAACAAAGGCAGAGAACTGAAAAGACATCACAAAAACCTCATTGCAGACTATCGGGCTGTTAGTGCTCGAACGTCGCTCAAGACGCACTTTTTGCATAATCACATTGACTTTATCATGAGAATTTGGGATGTGTTAGCGATGAGCATCGTCAGCACTTCCACCAAGACATTTCACTCATGGAGCAGCGCTACAGTGTCAAGTACACGCCTTCAATTATGGGCAAATTTTGCTGGTTACTGCGTAAGGGCTTTGAATCATACAAGCGACGATCTCGGCGAAGTCGTCATTTCTCAGTGGTAAGTTGCATTCACTAGTTAGCGGCGAGTGTTGCAGGGATGTTATAAATGTATTTGCCACAAGGATGCATTCTGCATATTTTGTGATTCAGTACCTTGGCATAAAATTCGAACAACGTTACATTGACTTTGCTGAAAATAATGATTTGTTTATAACAAGGTAACCTGAAGTGCTGGACAACTATGGAATAGATTTCTACGATCAGTAGAGCGTATTCTACGCGGTGGGGACATTGGTATTTCTGTTCTGAAAAATAAATTTTTTGTTGTTGTCGCCAGTGTTATGTGGCATCATCGATCACCCAAAATTTTCCGGCTATTTATCATTATATTTTATTTTCGCCTTGGGTCCGATTGACTTCATATTACCGTCAATGCGATGAAGGTAATATCAATATTTTCCAGGTCTTCTGATTGGAGAACCATAATACATTGTTGAGACGACTGGCACTTTCTTCTCTTTACTTCCTGTTATCGTTATATGAACTGAGTGACGACGATAGCGAAAATGAGGACAACACTGGTGTTAGGAGAGAGCAATCCTTTACTTCGCGTAAGGTATTACTAATGATAAGAGTAAAAAATGACTTATATAAGTTGTATATTTATTGTCTGCCTGAGATACAGTCTAACTATGCGGTCCGGTTATTTGGCACAACACGACCTCACATCTTTGGTCTGTTATTTCCAGTCTATCTAAAGCTGTTGCAAGATAGATTTTTAGGAAGTTCCGACCGTCAACATGTCAAATAAAGACAGATTTTAAAAGTTGGATTAAACGGTTTATCGTAAAAAAGGGCTCAAAAGAAGTAATACGGCTATCCGTGAAACCGTTTCTTTGGGACCGGTTTCCATGCGGGGTTGTCCCTCGAAAGTTTTCCTCCGCAATTCAAAGTTCCATCTGCCCTTGTACCCGTGTAATAGAAGGGCTAGTGAGTTATCCCACTATTAGCTGATATTCAGGACCGTGGCTATGCATTGTAAGTAATAGGTTCGCAAACTGAAATAAGCTCCCTGTTTTTTTCTTATTTTACAGTCTTCTAAGCTATGCAGCGAATTTTAAATTCTGATTATTTCGAGCCTGACACCAACTTTTGTTCGTGAAGTATGTGACAAATTGCTTTTCATGGGTGTTATTTTACTAGCCAGATTTGTTGGCGGAAAGTTGCTCCAAATGGTTGTCCTAAAAACGCGGAAACTTCATTCTGTCACCAAAGGAGATCGGTTTAGCAGTGAAAACATTGGAAAAGAGAAGTATATACAGTTGTGAAACAACATGACTAGCAGGTTCGCCAATAAAATGACAGTCTCTCAAACGCTTTTGAGGTAGATCCAAGGAATCCAGGCAAGGAATTTTTAGGGTAATTGATACGTAAAAATTAAATGCGCAGGGCCCTAAGAGCTGTCACGTATAGTCGGGTTGCTTTCAACGGGTACTATCATTTATCAGATCGGAGCAAATATATGGAGCAAAAGGAATTGTTAGTAGTAGGGGATTTCTTGGTTTTTTGAATATGGAGCGGTTAGACGCAAGCAGACAGCTAGCATAAATCCAGCAAAGCCCTAGTCGGCCGTTTCCTCCTATTGGGACTGGTCAATAGTACGCATCCGCGAAACCCTGCCGGATGCGAACCCAGGACCTTACTTCTTCGAGTCAGCGAACTATGCCACTGAGGCATGAGCGACAACAGCGGCCTGCCATGACTGATATCTAACTGCGCCGCTTAACCTCCGCTATCATGCATGATATGAAGGTGCACGAATAATCAGCAGTCGCCTTGGCAGCTTACACGCCACCTCGATTGGTGGCATGGGGGCCTGGTCTCTCCTCTGCAGCTTCATAACACACACGACAGTGGATATCAGACACGGCGGCCCTCCGCCGTCGCCCATTGGCTCAATGGCATAAGTTGCTGACTCGCAAAAGTAAGGACGTGGGTTCAAAACAGGCAGGATTCGGTGCGTACGCACAAATGACGAGTCCCAGTGGGACGAAACGGCCGTTTACCTCTTTCCTGGATTGAGGTAGCTGTCTGCTTGAGTCTAACTGTGACGAGTTTCGCAACAAAAGGTAAAGGAATTGTAAATTTTGAATGACCGATCGAGAGACAACGTGGTTTTAGTATGGATTAAAGATAAATAATTTTGCAAAACAAAGAGGATATTCTTCGGATAGTTTGCATACATTGTCTGTGAAGTTGTCACTGAGCACTCATATTTCAACCCATTCTTTATGCATTGTTTTTATTCCGCAGTCTTGTTTCATCATTGTTTTCACTTACAACACATTTTGTTACCAATCCAGCATTTTTCCGAACGTTTGTTTTTACTCATAGAGTTGCAATTCAGTGGATAGCCTGTTCCAGATATCTAGGTAGATTAGCAGTTAAACGTTCTTGCATATGTTTGTCTATTTTAACTTGTGAAAAGCAAATTCCTACTATTCCGGATGTCATACCTGTCATTCTGGTGCTAATACGCGTTTGTCCACCTTGTCGAAACGAAACTGCTTGCCGAGTTTCAAATTTCGTAGCCACATAGGCTTTAATTGACTCAGCACATAGCACTCCGATGAGTTTAGCGTTGAAGATTTACTAAATAGGGCTTTGATGAATCGACGCTGAACGCTCCTCAGGTATAATCGATGGCGTTTTCTACAACTGGTAAATATCATCGAACAGGGTGCGCACGCAACTTTTGAACTTTAGAGTTACCCAGTCCCCGCGACTAAAAAATTATCATCGTTGTTTGGTAGGCTTCGGTTGCTATAGGATCGATCGGTTTTCCGAAATTGTGGGTACCTGTATGTTGAATACCCAAGTATCATATGGTATTGTGGAATGAAATAGGCTTTGCGTAAAGGTATTAGTTATTAAGATAAGTTTTGCTTCGATAAGCTGATTTTCCGCATTTATCCGCAGCTATTCAGAATTGTCAGTTGTCATAACATATTTGCAGAGAAATTATGTCTCTTCGTATCCTTGCAATGCAGTCTTTCAGATTTCTCGGATTAAAAGTAAGCATTACATTAATATCTTCAGAAAAATATTATGGTGCACCATTTTAACTAGTGTCTGTCATGTCATTGATATACGCCAAGATCAAGAAAGGACCAACGGCACTTAATTGGATCACACACAGGCCGCTCTGATGACCTATAGACATCTATTTAAAGTTGTTGAACGTGATCAGTAAGGAATACCTTAACCAAGTTTGCAAGGGGCCTATGATGCCAGCCTACATTATTTTCCATAGAACGTTGCGATACGGAACTCTATTGACTTCTTTCTGCATGTCGAAACAAAGGATGATCGCTGCATGGCCATTTCCCACAGAGACCGTTAAACCACTTAGAAAAAACTGCCGAGTAGTTAGGCTTTCGGTATATATCCGCTAACTCATCATGGTCACTCTCAATCAGCAGGCTTTTGCTAGTTTGGAAAAGCCTCAAATACGGGCGTTTTGACCTTCCGTGTCTCGTTGATGGTGCGCCTTCCAGCGGACCCCTGCCGGGTCCCGTCCCCATGACTTTTGGAAGCCAGCAGATATCAGCACTTCGCTATGGGTGACAGCCGCTGAACTGGGTGGTTGAGAGGTACAGGAATTACAGCTGATATGTTGGACGTTATTTTTTCACAGAAATCCATAATGAGTCTGGTAAAGCGGGTTTTGTGAGAACACATGGTGAACGGTTTTGTCCTTGACAATTCGCTTCTTTATTCTCGCTACAGTAGGAGTGTGAATATTCGAGCAGTTGTGTCATATGTCAACATTTGTTCCGTTTTTGTATTTATGCCAGACTAGTGTAATTTTCCGCCTAATTAAATACATCCCGGACTCCAATAACATGGGAAACATGTTTGGTAGTAAAAGTGGTATATAGTGGCGACCAAGTTTTAGCAAGCAAGTTGCTAGACTTTCCGGGCCAGGATAAAAGGTTGGTCTTGGTCTAAATGTTGCAGAGTAGTTCTACAGTTGAAAATCACTATACGCAGTTTTACCATGTTAAAAGGCATATGTATATATGATTTCATTATGCAAGTGTTGGAAGATATAGATGTTCCTGTTTGCAAAATGGCGGAAACTGTATCCGGTTTGGTCGTATTCCGGGTCAGCTTTATTATGATTAGCACACTAGATTTTTGTTATATTATAGAGCTCCATTTTCTTTAACTAGTAATCTCCTTTTGTGTCTTAGCTCAAGTTAAACAAACAGCATGTCCTGGCTTCGTAACTAGGACTAATCAAGTGTCGGTTTAATCTGAGTATGCACTTGTTTTGTTTGCCTTCATAAGCCATCTGTACGCAGCTTACGTAAAGACAGTTTTATTCGATTGTCAAGCACGTCCACATTTGAGCTTGCATGTTACAGTCCAAGATAAAACGCGGATACTTCAAAGGAAACCTTCCAAGTCAAAACGCTCTGTCTAACTTTACTCTAAGCGCTCAATGGCCGTGTGCCCATGGCGATAGACGCCGAAATTTATGTCCTGAGTTCTACTTGCAGGTCAGACCAGCTCTCCCAAAAGAGTCCACATTAGGATGAAACTCATATCGAGGTAAATTGATGCGAGATATCATGGCCCAAACCTCCCAACTCTGAAGAGACCTTAATCTGGGATGAATGTGTCGTTGAATAAACTAATGTATCTAACGTTATAACTGAACTAAGTCGGAAGTTGAATTGGAATACATAAACAGTCGTCAATTGTATTTAATAAGACTGGCGTTAGTGATCACAGACGCCAAAAGCCGAAAGAATGAACCTGATGCGGAACATGGGTAGCCGGAAACAACGGTTCATGTGGTAAGGGTGTCGAGCAGACAGACTGGTAGTAATTTGATTCTTTTTCCAACGATTTCATGGTATCATAGATGAGGGATTGGAATAGAAAAATAATTAAAAATATGGAACGAGTATATATTTAACGCAAGATTTGCGAGATAATCAAGTGTAGGATGGAATTTCAAACATTCATGTGCACTCTGTTCTTCTTGAACGCTACGAACAGCTCCAAGGAGATTAGTGCAAGTATTTTGGTTGCAAGATAGCACTGGTTAACCGAAATCCTAAGAGTGATGGGTCAGAAGCATCCCATTTCTGATGCATTGCTTACGTTTCGATGATTCCACCATGAAGACGAATCAGGTAGTTAATAACAACCTGGAACCGTTAGCAGCGGATACGGTAGGTCGGTCAGAGCTTGTTGAGTAAAACACACTTCAGCAACTGCGTACACTATAACTGAATCTTTTCTTGCATTCATAGAAAGATGCAGTATCAAGCAATGCGAACCAAATATGCCAGCTAAATTTAGCATCAAGCAAGAAGTCGCTATTGAAAGCAAAACGTTAGGTTAGGTTTTTTCCAGAAAATATGTGGGACCGGCGTTTCCGGTCCCAAACAAGCTGTTTTGCAGTTGGTTCCAAAGATTTCTGGACAACACCGAAATCTTACCACGGAAAATAGCAAATATCAACCAATTCGGTTTATGAGCTAAAATCCAGAAATCCCACTTTGTTATGATAATAAAAAGAACATAGCTTACTATCACCAGTGCACTCGAGTATAGGTTCGTGAACACAGACACTAGCATGATTGGTTGACAAAAACTTTGCCTCACTTTCCTTATATCAATGGTTTTTCTTGCTGGCTTTTCTAGCCACTGTAACGCAAGAAGCTTTTAGTAAATAGGTTTCATACTACGCGTGCGCGTTGTATTCCGTTCATCGGCTAAGGACCATAACTAACGTTCTGGCGACGAGGTTGAACTACCGCGATTTTGCATCTTCCTACAATACTTTGGAAGATTCCTAGTGAGAAACCAACACCGGCTATCTTGAACAGTTGGAAACCTACTTTTTGAATTATTTGGAGCTAATACCTGTCTTGCAACCAAACAGGGTACTTTCTGAGAGCCACAAAGTAAGTGATTTAAACAATTTATGGGGGATAAAGGCCAAAGACATTTTGATGCCCTCCATGTCGATGAGGCGACAGTCCACAGTGCGCCAGAATTCCTCAGCGGGTTATGAGGTTCACGACTGAACACATGCACTGCACGTTATTGTTTCTCGACCTTGCGTCAAAACCCTGCAGATGTCATTGATTTCATTGCACTGATTCAGCATGCCCTACCAGAGTGTCAGTATAGTGAAACCCCAGTTATGAAGTTCGAAGAGGCGATGGCTTTACAGTGCTTGATACGCGGTATCCGTAACGAACAGACTCGTGAAAGGTTGTTTTCCGTAAATGAGTCAACGATGAGGTGGGAGAAGACCTGCAGTTTGGTTAAACAGTTGCATAGTGTCCATAAACAGTCAGCAGCTTTTTCTTCGCAACCTCATACAGACACAATCCAAGCAGTCGACCAAAAAGGTGTTACCCCGAGACGGTCCGGATTGCCTTTTACCTGTTACCAATGTGGAAATAAGCATTTATCAACCGAGGTATGTCTTCATAAACAGAATAGCTGTCGTCAATGTGGAAAATTGTGGCAGATGGCCCGTTTGCCAATCTAAAGCTTGCACAGCAGCCCATTTTCCCAAAAAGCTCGTGAAGGTCGTCTTTCTTCAGACGAAGAAGACCAGCTAAACAAGATCTGGAAAGCAACGTCGAGTATCTACAACATCCACCCAGCCTACACTGTGTAAATGGAAATAAAAGACCAGTTGGTTAAAATGGATGTTGACACTGGTGCTTCAGTTACCATAATCAGTGCTGCCTCAGTAAAAAGTTACCCAAGTTAGCACCTGGGGATCAGCATTGCTACGTACACTGGGTGGTCGATACTAGTTCCGTACAAATGCACCGTTCAGGTAAATTAGCTTGGGGAGAAGCCGACCTTACAGGCGTACGTTGTGGCTAATAATTGCCCGAACTTATTCGGGCGCGACTGGATTAAATGTCTTCTGGTCCCTTTATAGACAGTGAAGTTCACGCCTATTCACCAGCGCTTGCAGGATATGTTCAACAAACATTTTAACGCTTTTGATGGGAAATTAGGGAAATTGCACTGTTATCAGGCCAGTGTGCAACTGCGGCCAGGAACTCAGCCCTGCTTTTTCAGGAAAAGAACCCATCTTATACCCTGAGATTAAAGGTGGAAGACGAGATAAAACGATTGCGATCAGCAGGAACCATCGAGCCGGCTCAATATAGTGAGTGGAGAACACCAATAGTTCCAGTTCTGAAGCCGAACAACTCTCTGCGTGTTTGTAGTGACCATAAACTAACCGTTAATCAAGTTTAATTCTGGATAAATATCGCTTACCTCAGCTAGAAGATCAATATGCTAATCCGGCAGGAGGACAAAGGGTTACACAGATCGACCTCAGTCACGCGTACTTACAAATTGAATTAGACGAGACCTGTTGTTCATGCACTACGATAAGTACACGCATGGGTCTACTCCAGTAAAAAACGTCTACCCTTCGGAATCAGTTCGGCCACAGCGATGTTCCAAAGGATCTCTGACAAGCTGATCAAGGATATACCTCTTATTTGCGCCTATGTCGCCGATAATCTACTTAAAGGACGTACAGATGCTGAACATTTACAAACTCTATCCACTGTGCCCAAGTATACAACTGAATACACTCACATTGAAGATGTACAAGACTACTTTTTTCCCAGATTCCGTTCTTTAGCTTGATACCGCAACCATGAAACCGGATTACACATGTTAAAAGACAAAGTAAAGCCTATCCTTGTCGCACCTGAACCCAAGAATGAAGCTGAACACTTATCGATTTTAGGGGCATTTTCTCAATATCGTCGCTTCTTACCTAACATCTCAGCGGTATTTGCACTCTTGTAGGAACTGTTTCACAAGAGGAAGTACGGGACTTAGTGTCCAGATCAAAGAAAGGCCTACACAGATGCAAACATTGATGCTCAACCCTTCTCTGTAGCTCGTGCATTTCGATCCGAGCAGGCTTCTAGTGCTGAAATGTGATGCTTCCCCAAGTGGAGTAGGCGCAGTCCTTTGTCGCTGGACGGATGACGGTTCTGTTCGTCCCATCGCTTTTTCTTCTTGTACTCTGCAACGCGATAAAAGAAATTTCTTCTAACTGGACACACAGACCTTGTTGTCTATTTTCGGAGTCAAGCATTTCCACCAGTACGTCTGGGGAAGACAGTTTGATATCCACATTGACCAAAATCCACTTCTTTCGATTCTGGGTGACAGAAAATGAACCCAACAAACGTTTACGCCTCGAATGCAAAGTTGGGCACTAATTTTGAGCGCCTATAAGGATAAACTTCAGTATGTAAACGGACCAAGTAATACCAGGGCCGATGTAGTTAGTCGCCTCTCGCAGCAGCGTGACACAAAATCGAATAGCGAACCCATGGAGTTTATGAATTGCAACCTATTAAATAGACACCCATCCGGGGTGAAATGTTGCGGTGTCTGACGGACCGGAACCACCTGCTGTCAATGGTGAAAGGGTTCTTGGGGACTGGATCGCCTCAAGCAAGTCAGACGAACTGAAACCTTTCGCCTGTCGGAGTAATCAGTCGAGTCTTTACGACGGCTGCATTGTTTCACTAGAAGTACTCCGGCCCCAGTTGCTGAGAGAGCTGCATGACGCACACCCTGGAGTGAACAGGATGAAGGCGCTGGCACATATTTACTGTTGGTGGCCAAACATTGACCAGGATATAGAGCGGCTGCTGAAAAACTGCGAACAAGGTCAAAAATACCAAATTCAACAATCTTCCGTACCGATACGTCCATCGCGTTGGCAGGAGAGGCTCTGGCAGCGGGTACACGCGGACTACTTTAGCCTTGATGTGTAAACAGTACAGTTCAATACAATGTACTTTTAACAGTACCTGAGTAACGACGGAATACAGCACATTAAGTCTGCGCTGTGCCATCCCACGTCGAAAGAAATGGTAGAAAGTGCAGTCCAGACTGTTAAGCAAGGTCTCCTCAAGCAGACTGAAGGAGTTATACAAACCAAGTTGGATCATCTCCTGTTCTCTTATCGCACGACGCCGACTGTGTCAACCGTGAGGCCACCCGCAGAAGTGATATTTGGTCTGCCACTATTAACGAGGCTGCACCCAGCATTTCCTAATCCTCGAAGGAGAATGGAGGAAAAGCGGGAGATGTGTGGAGATGATAAAATGCCCAGGGGAAATGTGTCTTATTGATTTTGATCTGGTATACGCACTAGTTATCATGCCCAAAATGCGTGCCTCCCATCGTCGAGATTAAATAAACTATTCATGTATTTAGTTAAGTAAACTGGCAACTGCTACACTCCTGTCCTCCACGAGTAACCAAGCGGAGCTTCAGCTACAGGACGGCCGTGTGGTACGCCGCCATTTCACTATATCCGGCTACGCTCAAACGAACCACATGAGTGGGATGAAGAAGCGACTGTCACTGACCCAAAAACGGAATGAGAATTTGCTTCACAAAATCAGGAATCATGAACGGATGCGGTACGACCGCAATTAAGATGCTCAAAACGCACTCCTAAGCCAATGGATCAGAATCAACCCGGAGTCTGCAATCTTAACCAGGAAAGAGAGGGGTGTCACGGATGCATTTGAGTATGGATTAGTGAACACGGGCACTCACATGATTGGTTGACAATGATCTTGCCCTACTTTCCTTATTTCATTGGTTTCTCTTTACGACTTTGTTAGCCACAGTAACGCAGGAAGCTTTTAGTTAATCGGCTCCATAGTACGCGTGCTCGTTCTATTCCGTCCCTCGGCTAATAGCCATACTAAATACCTGCATTCCACGGAACGATTTGGCGAAAGCAGCAAAATGAACAGTTTTGTACTGCTCCGATCACGGGAACAATTTCACTTAATTGGTCAGTGTTTCAAAAAAGAATAATTTAGTCGCTATTTTGTCCGCCATAAAACTGATGCAGATAGTAGGATAAAGGATTTAACTGTGTTTTAAATAAATTATGAAGGGTGTTGCACAGCTCTGACCAAATAGGCTGTGTTAAACCACGGCAACTGAAACAAATGGTTGACTATCAAGAGCCACTTGTTTTATGGTTGATGGTGCTGCCAATGTTAATCAAACACTTCAACCATTTACAGTCTGTAATCGTGATGAATGACAAATCTATTTGATTGATCCGTTTCTTATTTTACTTTTATCCACTTGCAAGCCAATACTAGATACTGTAGCACAACCCAGGTAGATCATAAATATCATCTGTTGTTGCATGACTACAGCAGCGACAACCACATCAACAAAGAGCATCACGCAGTAACATTCAGGACAACGCGAAAGGTGCGGTATTTATGCCAGATCACCTGATAAGAAAAGCAAACAACTCTAGAATGAGTGCTCCGTTTGTGTGCGACGACACCATACCACATGAGAAAAAATTTGAAAAGAAAAATACACTGTTTTTCAAGCTGTTGTTATGTCCTTTATTACATTACGTTTAGTTAATAATGGATGGATGAAACCTATCTCAAGTACTCACTGTAAAATCGCATCACTTCACATACCAGATCCAAATCGACTGACAAACCGTGGTAAGCGGACCTCGTACTCATAAATGAGGAACGTATGATCGATAGTTTATTGATAGACACCCCACTAGAGCCAAGTGATCATGTCACCATATTTTCCAAATATATGTGTAACACTGGATATGCGGAGAATCAACTGGACTACGTGCGTCATCGCATCCCACAAAATACATCAGATCTGCTTTCGGTGACCGACTAGGAGATCATAAAAATCGGTTTCCCTGCCAGTGCTTGAAAACATGCTTTCTGAAGCTCTTAGCAATCTTATCGGATATGTTTTGGAAAATAGGCGGGTTCGTTCAATCAAACCATCATCGTTCGAGAGAAGCTAAACCCTAAAGCGAGGTTACCAAGGAGTGCAGCATGACGCACTCACTAAGACAGTCATCATCTGGTAATCTGGAGGGACTACGTGGCCTGTTGCAAGTATTGTTAGTAGCTTACCCGTGAGGACAAAGTGGCCTACCAAAAATGCCTAGTTTGCAAACTTTCCCAATGCTAAAAGTGCTATGTAATCATGTTAACAACATTCACAGAATGAACTACTATTTGATAAATTTAGCCCGGAAGCTTTGATCGCCCATAACACTAAAGTAGCAGCCAATGCGCCACGGATGCAAAACACACGACGTGCCAATGGGATTGTCACCGGTGTTAAATACCGAAAATGTCGTCCCAATTTACGTCACGTTTACCACTTAAGATGCGTTGATGAAATCGTTCACGCTGCGCAATTACTGTTTTCCGGGAATCGATAAGATGCAAAAGAGTTAGTTGAACGTAGCAGCCACAACGTGGGCAGGGACTTTTTCACATTTCTACAAAACTTGTTTGGATAATACATGGTGTCTATCATGTGAAAATATGGAATAAGCACGCAGATTTCTAAACTAGTATTCTCTCGGAACCAGCTCGCAATCGTCCAGTTGTCCTCCTTCCAGTGCTCTCAAAGGTGATAAAGGCGTTCATCCCGGATGCATGAATCAGCCATTTAGAACGCTGCAATTATATACCACCGGAGCATCACGGTTTCTTTCAGCACCTATCAAGCACACCTGTTTATTGAGTGCACTCGGCTGTTATACGGAAGCAAGCGACAAAGGAATAGTGGTCGAAATTATTTATCCCTGCGTCCCCAAAGCATTGGACTGCTTTACCATCACTTCATATACTGGATAACTATGGAGTTGGGCATCGGTCCTTGTGCTGATCAGGAATTTTCTGCAGAATCGGTAATAGAAAGTTGAAGTTCGAAATGCGCTGTTCTATCCGGTTCTACTCAAATTTGTGCTCCACAACTATCGTCACTAGGACTGCTTATGATGCCAAACTTTGGCGCTCGTTCGCTGACTAAAGAAAGCAAGACCCACTACAACAATACCATGACAGCGCGTATACGTTGTCGCTGCACAATTGGCTTTACATCAGTGCGTCCAAAAGTAAGATGGTCCATGTTCGATATGAGTCTAAAAATAACTACATGATGGGAGATTAGGTCCCGCAACCGGTAGCCAGGATGCGTGAACTTGGAGTACTCACGCAGACTGAGTTGATTTGCTCCGTACAGTTTTAGTAGGATTAACCGACCTGGAATCAGCAATGTATTATGCTCCTGGAAGTCAGTCTGGCGGCTTCATCAGGTTTTCTGGTCGCAGTTGCTTAACAAATACATGCAATCCCAAGTGCCATGCACAGCAGCGCTGACACAAGAAAAACATTGCAACACTTACGACTATATAGCCTGAAGCCATCAATCAGGTCCAATGATTGCCCCACCCTACATTAAGCTGAGAATTCTGAGATTGTACAGCGGTCGGTATCGACACCTAAGTTACAACCTACTAGTGGCCTACCAGACTTTGAAGAACCCTTACACCGTCTGCTTCAACAGCAGCAACACGAACAGGAATGATCAACTGTTCGATGTGGCCACGAAATGTAGCCTGATCGAATGACTTTGAGACTTTTACTCCCTTCCTATATGATAACCTTAAAATGCCCGCCCTTGTCCCCTTTCATCTGTGTTTATTAGACTACTTGACGTTGCCCTAACCCACCTACATTACGAAATACAGCCCATGCAAATCGAAATACTATATAACTGGAAAACGGTGCTCCTTTAAGTTTGTCTTAATATAAACAAATATGGTGAGCCCACCAAATGTCCTTCATTTTATCACTTTGTTTTCTTTCCCCATTTGGTGATTCTCATCATAAATATCCCACAGGAATTGCTAAGCTTTTACCTTTATACACGCAAAAGCGCTGTCCCATTTCTTTAGAAATCAGCAGTTTGAAATGTTTACGCAATTGTCTATGAAGTATAACAAGAGAGTTGGAATTTCGTTGTAGCAAAAGCAGACATTACTAATAAGTGAAATCAACATGCGTGATACAGATGATCAAAATTGAGAAACGTAAAGCAAAATTCGCATTAATTTGGTAAAGATTTGTGAATATAAATTGGTGATGATAAATCAAAGCTCAGTATGGCTCCAATATTTAGCACTAACCTGGATGTGGTCAAACGCTCACTATCCATGTAAGGTTAGGAAAAGTGCGTGACAAAATTCTGAAGACGACCTACTTAATCAAGTTCAAAACAGCAATATTTTGACAGTCGTACTGGTCCATGCAAACTAGCTTGCAGCTCCATACAGATCGCCGGTGACAGGTGATTCTTGATGATGAGTACGTCATCGGCATATGCGAGCAAGCTGAATTGTTTGGGGACAACCAAGGGGTCAAGTAAATTGAAGGGTGTGCATTGTGACATAATGGACACTAGAAAGATACTGAAAGTTGTGGTGAGTGACAAGGAGCTACTGCTTGTAAATCTAGTGGCCGGAGTACCTTCGGAGAAAAAATCATCCGCCAATAAGGTAACAGATGATTTAATTCCTAATGCGGAGACATTACACAGTAATATTCACAGCTAACAGAGCGGAAAGCGTTAACCTGCGCATGAGAATATGCAAATGTTATTTGTTGCTAGTCTATAGCGACGATTACACTGAGTATTCTAGAAAAACCACTGCATCCGGCGTGGACTTGACACTCAGACATGCATGCCGCTACGGGTATTGTAAACTGGATTGTGCCAACACACTGTCAAGAAAAAGTTCTCAAAAATCTTTAGGATTCTAAACTGTATGCAGAATATGGCACAAGTTTCAGATGACTTCGGAGCACCATCCGATTCCCAGTGACCAAAACACGGTACATCCGTGGTCATTACAAAATTTACTACAGCTTAGCTTCAGTAGATACAATGTACTCTCCATATTACTCAACATTTGACTAATGTACACTTGGCAATGCCACGACACATAGTTAACAGCAACAAATGGTGAGGAACAACCGGTAGTCAGTGAAAGAATTTGGAAAGTTTAGAAGTTGTGTGGGCAGTGATCTTCCCGGTTGTCCATGCCGAGGAATAGGGTTGACTTACTAGATCCCACTCCGAGTCTTGGGTCTCAAGACCTAACCCGCAAGGCAGTAGGCGGATTAACGAAGACCGTTGATATCTGGGTGACTCCTTCGCCTTGTTTGGGTTCAGTAGCAGTCCGCAGAGAAGCCGGTGGCCAGTAAGGTTGTTCATTCGCTCTCCGTTATATACTCATATCTAGTTACAGAAGTGAGCGGTCAGTGACCCTATAGCTGGTCACATTGGATTTGACACAGCGCAGTACGTGCAATTGCGGTATTTGATGGAGAACCGGTTGACCATCCAATAACGTTCCAGGCTCTGAGACGCTGCTGCTGATTGTCCTCGACTGTTTAATTATCTCGCCCGCAAGGCAAACTAGAGTTATTAGCAGTTACCTCCACAATGAAGGCATTCCCCAAACCGTAACCTGTGGACGCGCTCGATAGCCTGCTGCTCCACCACAGGGTGTACTGTCCATACCACACAAGAGCGCCTACTCCAACGTGGTCGGCACACAAGTACGGCAGCATACTTTAGTCGAACGCGGTCTGTATATGCTGGGTCATGATAACTAAGATTGCTTCAGCAAATATGGAAAGGTATCAGCGGCGGGTAACCGACATGCTGGGCTGTTTATACTGGCGTTCGAAGCCAAAGACATCTCTACTTTCTGACAACTTGGCATTGTGTATGTTCCCCCATGTGAACGACGCAAAACAAGCCTTGCTTTTATGACTAGGGCACGACCTCACTGTACTGAGGCAGCTCCAAAGTCGGGCAGTGAAATGCACAACTTTTCATATGAGCAGAGGTTGGAACGTTTGGGAGCATTCAGCGGACGGTATCGCCGATTAGGTGGGTACATGCTAGTGGCATGCTTGATTCTGTCCGATACAAATACTGAGTGCCCCTTTTTACTTTAAGTCTGTAGCAATACAAAGATGTAAGGTCATTCAATTAAACTAGCAGAACAGTACAGTCTTATGGAGTACCGCAGAAATTCTTTTGCTGTTCCTGTATGTCAACTATGAATTGTTCTCCCTGCTTCGGTCATTCCAGCACCGACACAATCTATTCTGTTGTGCGACGCATTTATCCACTTGCATTTCGCTACTCCACAAAATCTCACAGTTCTAATCTTTACATGTAACTTGCAGGTATTAACTGTCACCAGTTGGTGCAGCGAAACCATGCTCGATGAAGTAACGCCACATTCCAACCGATAACTCCTGCTTAGGATACTTAAATTATGGTTTTTATAAATATTTTTGATAACCCAATCATACTATTCGAAGAGACTGATAAAGCAGTACATCTTAAGCCTATAAAGTAATCGTGCTTTTAACCAGTATTTTAAATTAATAGTATGGATTTGAAATGATTAACGATGCTTTATCACGGTCTACACCGGTGCTTTTCTGGGTCTCGTCTGTGGTACACTTTCCAGCGGACTGCTGCCAACTTCCGCCCCCATGACTTCCGGATGCCAGCAGCTAATGCCACCTCGCCATTTGCGACAGCCGCGGACCTGCATGATTGATAGTTGACCCTGATATAGCCTGGCTCATCTTCTACTGCTATGATAGTTACGAACTGTGTGGAGGAGAACAGTTAGCCCACGAGCTAGAACTTACAGCATAGCGCCTTGGTACGACACAAGGCTATGCGGGCATATTTTCTATTGCTAATGTGTATTGGGGATTTGTTATGATTAGAGAGAGTTGAGCACGGTCGCTGTCAATCGGCACGCTTTGGCTAGTCTGCAAAAGCACCAGATATCGATGTTTCGACCTTCTGAGTCTTGTCAGTGGTGAACCTTCCAGCGGACGGCCGCCGCGTTCTGCAACCAGGGATAAGCTGGTAGGTGCGCCACTGACGAGAAGTAGTAGGTCAAGACACCGGTGTCCGGTGCTTTTACCGACTAACCAAAGCGTGCCGACCGTGATGAACTATCTCTAATCAAACCGGTTTCTACCTGTCTCTTGGTGTTGCTTTATAATGAGGATCATCGAATAAAACTTTCCAAATAATCGCGTCTTAAAAATAAAATCTTCTGATTTTGAAGTTTAAATAAAATCAACTTATTTATTCTTTATTACATTTAGATTCGAAGTTTTTCAGGCTTTCCTCACTTACTGGCTTTGGTTCGGAAACGATGTTTACTCTAAAATTAACCTTGTTCAGATAAGACAGATGAGACTTGCACAACCGACGAGTATCCCACACGTTTCTGCACTCATTCGCACGAAGTGTCCAGCTAAACTAGTTCTCAGCGTTCGAATAATGCCGGTCTGAGTGAGGAGATGCACAACTTTGAACATATGAAGCTTGATAGCTAAACTGGCATTTGAATAAAACAACGTTTTTACTTTGATGTCCCTTTAGGCTGCCCTTGAGAGTTAAGGCAAATGTGGGATGTAACTTAAGCCAGCTTTGTCTTCGTAGTTTGTGAACAATCGATTCCTATTTGTAGGAGTTGACGAAATTTGTTTGCGCTTCAGATATTAACGTGGACAAAAGTTTGCCATTTAGATGATTTAAGAAAATTTATTACAGATTAGCGTTGACTGACTATCAGGCCCACGTTGAACTAACTTACGTAACAACATGATATCTAACACCAGCACGAGAGGTAACGTAGGATGTATTAATTGCGTTGTGGTTACCCTAAGAGTCGGGCAGTATTTACTGCATTTGGCCAAACAAAATGATGTAATGTTTTGATTCGTTATTATTCCACTATATTTGTGAATCATAACGAATGTTCTATGACAAAAAGCTACTCAGTATGGACCCCGGAAAACGGTACTTTTATTTCAGGGCTCCATAATTCAGGCAAAATGAGAAATTCATGTGGCATTGATGCTGACCAAATCAGTTTGAACCCATATTGTTACCTGCTCATTTACTCGAGAAGTCAATACCTATCGGTTCTGCTTAAGCAATTGGGGGTGCAATAACACACGATTTGGTGTTTGCAGGGTAAGTTAAGTCTGATTGACTAGGCTTGCTTCCTGCGATCCATCTACACATTACGAGTTCGGTTAGTGACAACAACATGCATGTTGTTGTGAATTTTAGGCTTCGCAAAATACAAACGCTTAGTGATTTTCAAAACACTAACGTCACCCTTGAGATGCAACTCGTCTTAGATTCTTGCAGGTCCGGCTGTTGACAGTTTTTCTCCACAAATG
>OX104060.1:22255044-22277228 GCA_944474145.2 Dicrocoelium dendriticum | reverse complement strand
GCGACGACACCATACCACATGAGCAAATCGTTGAGAAGAAGACTACCCTGGTTTTCAAGCTGTTGTTATGTCCTTTGTTACATTACGTTTAGTTAATAATGGATGGACGAAACCTATCTAAAGTACTCCACTGTAAAATCGCATCACTTAATCTACCAGATACAAATCGACTAACAAACCGTGGCAAGCGGACCTCGTACTCATAAATGTGGAACTTATGATCGACAGTTTATTGATAGACACCCACTATGGCCAAGTGATCATGTCACCTTACTTTCCAAATATATGTGTAACACTGAATATGCGGAGAATCAACTGGACTATGCGCGCCATCGCATTCCACAAAATTCTAATAGATCTGCTTTCGGTGACTGACTAGGAGATCATAAAAAGCGGTTTCCCTGCCAGTGCTTGGGAACCTTCTTTCTGAAGCTCTTAGGAATCTTATCGGAGCTGTTTTGGAAAATAGGCTGGTTCGTTCAATCACACTATCATCGTTCGAGAGAAGCTAAACCCTAAAACGAGGTTATCAAGGAGTGTAGCATGACGCACTCTCTAAGACTCTCATCATCTGGTAACCTGGAGTGACTACGTGGCCTGGTGCAACTATTGTTCGTCGTTTGCCTGTGAGGACAAAGTGGTCTACCAAAAATACCTAGTTTGCAAACTTTCCCAATGCTAGAAAGTGCTATGTAGTCATGTTAACAACATTCACAAAATGAACTACTATTTAATAAATTTAGCCCGGAAGCTTTGATCGCCCATAACACTAAAGTAGCAGCCAATGCACCACGGATGCAAAACGTCACGACGTTCCAATGGGATTTTCACCGGTGTTAAATACCGACAAATATCGTCCCAATTTACGTCACGTTTACCACTTAATATGCGTTGATGAAGTCGTTCACAATGCGCACTTACTGTTTTCCGGGAATCGATAAGATGCAAAAGAGATAGTTGAACGTAGCAGCCACAACGTGGGCCGGGACTTTTTCTCATTTTTACAAAACTTGTTTGGATAATACATGGTGTCCATCTTGTGGAAACACGGAATACTCACGCAAATTTTTAAACTAGTATTCTCTCGGAACCAGCTCGCAATCGTCCGGTTGTCCTCCTTCCAGTGCTCTCAAAGGTGATAAACGCATTCATCCCGGATGCATGAGTCAGCCATTTAGAACGCAGCAATTTCATACCACCGGAGCATCACGGTTTCTTTCAGCACCTATCAAGCACACCTGTTTATTGAGTGCACCCGGTTGTTAAACGGAATCAACCGACAAAGGAAGAGTAGTCGAAATGATTTATCCCTGCGTCCCCAAAGCATTCGACTGCTTGGACCATCACTTCATATACTGGATAACTATGGAGTTGGGGATCGGTCCTTGTGTTGATCAGGAATTTTCTGCAGAATCGGTAATAGAAAGTTAGAGTTCGAACTGCGCTGTTCTATCCGGTTCTACTCAAATTTGTGCTCCACAGGTATCGTTACTAGGACTGCGTATGATTTCAAGCTTTGGCGCTCGATCGCTGACTAAAGAAAGCAAGACCCACTACAACGATACCCTGACAGTGCGTATAAGTTGTCGCTGCACAATTTGCTTTACTTCATTGTGTCCAAATGTAAGATGCTCCATGTTCGATATGAGCCTAAAAATAACTACATGATGGGAGATTAGGTCCCGCAACCAGTCGCCAAGATGCGTGAAATTGGAGTACTTATCAAGACTGAGTTGAATTGCTCAGTACAGTTTTAGTAGAATTAACAGACCGGGAATCAGCAATGTAGTGTGCTCCTGGAAGGCAGTCTGGCGGCTCCATCAGGCTTTCTGGCCGCGGTTGCTTAACAGATACATGCAGTCCCAAGTGCCATACGCAGCAGCGCTGACACAAGAAAAATATTGCAACACTTGAGACTCCACAGCCTGAAGCCATCAACCAGATCCAATGGTTGCCTCCCCCTACATTAAGCTGAGAATGCTGAGATTGTACAGCGGTCGGTATCGACACCTAAGTTACAACCTATTAATGGCCTGCCAGACTTAGAGGAACCCTAACACCGTCTGCTTCGACAGCAGCAACACGAACAGGAATGATCAGTTGTTCTATGTGGCCACGAAATATAGCCTGCTAGAAAGGCTTTGCGACTTTTACTTCCTTCCTGTGTGATAACCTTAAAACGCCCCACCTTACCCTCCTTCATCTGTGTTTAATAGACTCATTGACGTTGCCCTAATCCACCTACATTACGAAATACAGCCCATGTAAATCGAAATACTATATAACTGGAAAACGGTGCACTAACGTGCACTACCAATTACAACCGAAACAGGCTCCTTTAAGTTTGTCTTAATATAAACAAATATGGTGAGCCCACCAAATGTCCTTCATTTTATTACTTTGTTTTCTTTTCCCATTTTCTGATTCTCATCATAAATATCCCACAGAACTTGCTAAGCTTTTACCTTTATACAAGCAAAAACGCTGTCCCATTCCTTTAGAAATCAACAGTTTGAAATGTTTACGCAATTGTCTATGAAATATAACAAGAGAGTGGGAACTTCGTTGTAACAAAAGTAGACATTACTAACAAGTGAAATCAAAGTGCGTGACACAGCTGAACGAAACTGAGAAACGTAGAGCAAAACTCGCATTAATTTGGTAAAGATTTGTGAACATAAATTGGTGACGATAAATCAAAGCCCAGTATGGCTCCAATATTTAGCACTAACCTGGATGTGGTCAAACGCTCACTATCCATGTAAGGTTAGGAAGAGTCCGTGACAAGATTCTGAAGAACACCTACTTAATCAAGTTCAAAACAGCAAGATTTTGACAGTCGTATTAGTCCATGCAAAGTAGATTGCAGCTCCATACAGGTCGCGGGTGTCAGGTGATTCTTGATGATGAGTACGTCATCGGCATATGTGAGCAAGCTGAATTGGTTGGGGACAACCAAGGGGTCAAGTAAATTGAAGGATGGGAATGATGGCATAATGAACACTTGAAAGACACAGAAAGTTGTGATGAGTGACAAGGAGATACTGCTTATAAATCTATTGGCCGGAGTACCTTCGGAGAAAAAATCATCCGCCAATAAGGTAAAAGATGATGTAATTCCTAATGCGGAGACATTACACAGTAACATTCACAGCTAACAGAGCGGAAAGCGTTAACCTACTCATGAGAATATACAAGTTTTATTTGTTGTTAGTCTATAGCGACGATTACACTAAGTGTTCTAGAAAAGCCACTGCATCCGGCGTGGACTTTGCACTCACACTTGCATGCCGCTACGTGTATTGTAAACTGGATTGCGCCAACACACTGTCAAGAAAAAGTTCTCAAAAATCTTCAAGATTATAAACTGTATGCAGAATATGGCACAAGTTTCAGATGACTTCTGAGCACCATCCGATTCACAGTGACCAAAACACGGTACATCCGTGGTCATTACAAAATTGACTACAGCTTAGCTTCAGTAGATACAATGTACGCTCCATATTACTCAACATTTGACCAATGTACACCTGGCAGTGCCACGACACATAGTTAACAGCAACAAAAGGTGGGGAACAACGGATAGTCAGTGAAAGGATTTGGAAAGTTTAGAAGTTGTGTGGGTTGTGATTTTCCCGGTTGTCCATGCCGAGGAATAGGGTTGACTTACTAGATCCCACTCCTAGTCTTGGGTCTTAAGAGCTAATCCGCAAGGCAGTAGGCGGATTAACGAAGACCGTTGACATCCGGGTGACTCATTCGCTTTTTTGTGTTCAATAGCAGTCCACAGAGAAGCCGGTGACCAGCAAGGTTGTCCATCCGCTCTCCGTTATATACTCACCTCGGATTACAGAAGTGAGCGGTCAGTGACCCTATAGCCTGTCACATTAGCTTTGACACAGCGCCGTACGTGCAACTGCGGTATTTGATGGAGAACCAGGTGACAATCCAAGAACTCCCAAGGCTCTGAGACGCTGCTGCTGATTGTCCTCGACTGCTTAATTAACTCGCCTGCAAGGCAAACTAGAGGTATTAGCAGTTACCTCCAAAATGAAGGCACTCCCCAAACCGCAACCTGTGGACGCGCTCGATAGCTTGCGGCTCCACCACGGGATGTACTGTCCATACCACACAAGAGTGCCTACTCCAACATGGTCGGCACACAATACGGCAGCATACGTTACTCGAACGCGGTCTGTATGTGCTGGGTCATGTTAACTAAGATTGCTTCAGCAAATCTGGAAAGGTATCAGCGGCGGGTAACCTGCATGTTGGGCTGTTTATACTGGCGATCGAAACTAAAGACATCTCTACTTTCTGGCAACTTGGCATTGTGCATGTTCCCCATGTTAACTACGCAAACCAAGACTTGGTTTTATGACTGGAGCACGACCTCACTGAATCTGAGGCAGCTCCAAATTCGGGCAGTGGAATGCGCAACTCCCCATACGAGCAGAGGTTGAAAGGTTTGAGAGCGTTCAGCGGACGGTATCGCCGATTACGTGGGTACATGCTAGTGGCATGCTTGATTCTGTCCGATACACTTACTGAGTGCCCCTTTTTACTGTAACTCGGCCGCAATACAAAGGTATAAGGTCATTTAATTAAACTAGCAGAGCAGTACAGTCTTATGGAGTACCGCAGGAATTCTTTTGCTGTTCCTATATGTCAACTATGAATTGTTCTCCCTGCTTCGATCATTCCAGCACCGACACAATCTACTTTGTTGTGCGAGGCATTTATCCACTCCAATTTCGTTACTCCACACTATCTCACAGTTCTAATATTTAGATGTAACTTGCATCTATTAATTGTCACCAGTTGGCGCAGCGAAATCATGCTAGATGAAGAAACGCCACATTCCAACCGATAACTTCTGCTTAGGATACTTAAACTACGGTTTTTATAAATATTTTGATAACCCAATCAGACCACTTGAAGAGACTTATAAAGTAGTACATTTTAACCTGTATAAAGTCATCGTGCTTTTAACCGGTATTCCAAATTAATAGTATGGATTTGGAATAATTAGCGATGCTTTATTATGGTCCACCCTCAATCCGCACATTTTGACTGTTATGGAAAAGCACCAGACATCGGTGTTTTTCTGGGTCTCGTCAGTGGTGCACTTTCCAGCGGACTGCTGCCAACTTCTGCCAACATGAATTCCAGGTGCCTGCCGCTAATGCCACCTCGCCATTGGTGACAGCCGCGGACCTGCATGATTGATAGTTGACCCTGATATAGCCTGGCTCATCTTCTACTGCCATGCCAGTTACGAACTGTGCAGAGGAGAATAGTTAGCCCCACGAGCTAGAACTTACCGCGTAGCGCCTTGGTACAACACAAGATTATGCGGGCATATTTTCTATTGCTAATGTGTAGTGAGGATTTGTTATGATTAGAGAGTTGAGCACGGTCGCCGTTAATCGGCACGCTTTGGCTAGTCTGGAAAAGCACCAGATATCGATGTTTCGACCTTCTGAGTCTTGTCAGTGGCGAACCTTCCAGCTGACGGCCGCCGCGTTCTGCAACCAGGGATCCGCTGGTATGTGCGTCACTGACGAGAAGCAGTAGGTAAAGACACCGGTGTCTGGTGCTTTTACAGACTAGCCAAAGCGTGCCGACCGTGATGAACTATCTTTAATCAAACCGGTTTCTACCTGTCTCTTGGTGATGCGTCATAATGAGAATCATCGAATAAAATTTTCCAAAAATCGCGTCTTTAGATAAAATGCTCTAATTTTGAAGAGTTTAAATAAAATCAACTTATTTATTCTTTATTACATTTAGATCTGAAGTCTTTCAGACTTTCCTCACTTATTGGCTTTGGTTCGGAAACGATGTTCACTCTAAAATTAACCTTGTTCAGATAAGACAGATGAGACTTGCACAACCGACGAGTATCCCACACATTTCGCCACTCATTGGCACGAAGTGTTCAGCTAAACTAGTTTTCAACATTCGAATAATGCAGGTCTGTGTGAGATGTACAAGTTTGAATGTATGAAACGATAGCTAAATTGGCATTTGAATAAAACAACGCTTTTAGTTGCATGTGCCTTAAGACTGCCCTTGAGTGTTAAAAAATGTGAGATGTAACTTAAGCCAGCATTGTCTTCGTAGTTTGTGAACAATCGATTCCTACTTGTAGGAATTGACAAAACGTATTTGCGCTTTAGATGTTAACGTGGACAACAGTTTCCCACTTAGAAGATTTGAGAAACTTGATTAAAGATTAGCTTTGACTGACTATCAGGCTCACGTTAAAATAACTTACGTATCAGTATGATATCTAACACCAGCACGATAGGTAATGTAGGATGTATTAATTGCGTCGTGGTTTTCTTAAGTGGCGGGCAGTAGTTACTGCATTTGGACAAACAAAAAGATGTAATGTTTAGATTCGTTATTATTCCAATATATTTGTGAATCATAACAAATGTTCGATGACAAAAAGCTACTCATTATGGACTTCGGAAAACGGTACTTTTAGTTCAGGGCTCCATAATTCTGGCAAAATGAAAAATTTATGTGGCATTGATGCTGACCAAATCAGTTTGAACCCATATCGTTACGTGCTCCTTTCCTCGGGAAGTCAATACCTATCGCTTCTGCTTAAGCAATTGGCGGTGCAATAACACATGATTTAATGTATACAGTGAAAGTTAAGTCCGATTGACTATGAACACTGAACAATGAATTTATATGGGTTAAAAAGCGTTATTGTACAAGTCCCGTTGAATAGTTGCTGGGGATGTCAACATAACAATAATGATGATAAGGATTGTAAAATAGTTAATACTGTAAATATGAAAATAAGGAGTAATCGTTTGCTCCGCTGTAGTCTTGCGATCCTCTTAGATTCACAGTACCCACAGTTAACAACAAACGGAGACGTAGTGGTAAGTAACAAAGTGTAAGTGGATGAGTGCATCGTCCAACCGTCTTTTAAATACTGTTAGTGTCGGTGCAGAGACGACCGATTCGGGTGACAGACACGAATGGAAAAGAAATTCCTACTGCACTCCAGACGACTGTAGTTTTTTTCGAGTTTCAATAAGTGGCCGCTCATGTTTGTATTGGTACTGAGTCGCAGTAAAGGGCGGCATACAGGAAGTGAGTCTTGCAGAATCAAGTATGCCATAATCAGGTCGCATTGTAGTCTGCGATAGCTTTCACTGAATACCCCAATCGTTGCAGCCTCTCCTAGTATTAAAGGTTGCGCATTCCAATTACGTTCTTAGACACCCGGCGTTGTGGCTGCTCCAGTGCATTAAGGTTGTGTTTCAGCCATGGATGCTAGGCTTGAATTGCGTATTCGTCATGAGGTCGAACATACGCGCTGAGCATCTGTCGAAATATGGAGTTCTTTATTCGTCCAAACGCCTTCACCAGCCCGTCGTGTTGGTTCCCGGTGTTCGAGGTTTTTTCGGATTGCCTGGAGCAACCCAAGTCATCTTGAACCAGGACATCCAAGTCACGTTCGACAGCTGATTGTTGTAGTATATTCGTTCCGAGCGGATTTGTGTAGCTGCCCTAATGTCAGATGGAAAGCACTTTGCCCTTACTGACGTCAAAATGCAATAAATTTTGGGTCGAACATTGATACACTGTATCTAAATCACTCTGAAGCACATGTTTTTCGGCATTCGCCTGGATCCTGTGCCAGATCTTGATATCGTCGGCAAACATTAGAAAGTTCGAAGCGATTCCTTGTGAAAGGTCCTTAATAAACACCAAAAAGAAACGCCGACCTAGAACTGAGCCTTGCGACACACCGTACTCGACTTATATGGTTCCCCATAAAGAGCTCCGAACTCAGACAACTAGTTGCAGTTGAAGTAGAAAGTTGGCTATCCAGCTTAAAAGAGTCTCCGATCCTGTAATGTTACAGCTTGGATAGTAGTATCCGATGGTCTAGATGATCGAAAGCCTTGGAAAAATCCAGGTAGGTCACATCAATACCTTTTCCAGCGTCAGTTGCCTAGGTCCAACTACTGCGTGCAATTCATAAATTCGTTGTACATGACCGTTGTCGCCAGAAACCGTGCTGCTCAAGCGTGATTATGTTTCAGTTTTCCAGATGGCTCACCAGTGGATTTGCAACTATGGATTTCATGACCTTGGAGAGTATAGGAAGAAGGGATACTGGACGGTAGTTTGAGGGATCATTTCTGCTTCCATTTTTGTGAATCGGAGTTATTTTTCCAAGCTTCCACGTGGCGGGAACTTGGTTCTGGTCTAAGCAGCGCTAGAAAAACTGAGCTGAAGGTCCTGCCAGTTGGCTTGCTGCTGCTCCCAATGCCTCTGGACGAATGGCGTCGACACCCGACGAGCTGTGTTTGCGTAGAGAAGTCAGCTTTTGCAATACAGCCTCTGTGGTAAAATTGATGTGGGTCAGTCATTGCAAGGAGAAGACAAAGCTAGGTAGATCGCTTGGTGGCAAGACCCTTTGAAACTTGGGGGCGTATTGCATCTGCAGCGCGTTTTCTGCTTCCGCAGCGGTTCTTGTTGGGCCATCAGCCGTCTTGAGTGGCGGAAATCCTTGCCTCACCTTTCGTATGCCATTAACGTGCTTGTACAGCAGTTTGTGGTTAGCACTGAAGGTTTTTGCGATGTTCTGCTGATAGGCAGTTATGTCTTCCCCTAACAGTTGAATGCAGTGGTAACGTTGGGCTACGTGGTTGTCCCAGTTTTCTTGTGCTTGAGCTGCTCTGTACATTCACCATGCTGCGTTGCGTACTGTCATCCATTTTCGAGTTCTGCTCCTAACGAAAGAAACTGATTTGCACTTGTTGCAAGCTTTTATCTCTGAAGCCTGTGCAATCAGCTGACTGAAGCTTTTGACGAACTCGAGTCAGGCGACTTCCGGGGGTTCTTCTTCGAGGAAAGACCATGTTGTGGTGCTGACTAGCTGGGCGAAACGGTCGTACCTTGTGATGGTTCGCAGAGTCGCATCGTTATCATTCCGATATTCTGCATGGCAGACGAAGTTGAAACTGACGACTACGTGATCACTGCTACCCAACGGGCAGTCTAAAACCAACGCATCAATCATACGCTCCTGGTTGGTAAGCACAAGATCCAGCACAGATGGCCTGTTACCAGTTCTGAACCTAGTGGGCAAAGTGATGTGGTTGTAAAGAGGGACAGTAGTTCCTGGAGCTTGTTGATCGAATTTGAATTGTCCACCGATCGTGGCAGGGGTTTCTAAACAACGTACGTTAAAATCACCCATGATAATAATGTGAGTGTATTTTTGTTGTAAACTGCACCTTAAAGCAGCCGCTAGGTGTTGTGTTGGGGGCGCGGTACACCAAGACAATAAGTCAAGCGTCCCTGTATTATAACTGCAACCGGCACCAAAGAGAATCAGGGAACTGCGAGTTTGAGTCCTTTACGGCTTCACACTGTAAGTCGTTTCGGTAATACAGGGTTACCCCTCCTCCTTTTGTGAGCCTGTCATTCCGGATCAGCGACATGCCGGGTAGTAAAACTTCAGTGTCCGTCATTCCCGTGTGTAACCACTTCTCGGTGATACCAATGACATCATACGACCTGGAAGCTTGGCAACCTTTCAGTTCAGCCAGTTTGTTAGAAAGACCCGGAGCATTCGTATACAAGCAGGCCAATTTCACGTTCTCTAGGAGCCCACAGACTGGGGAAGCGGTCACGTATGGGAGAATGCCGACCGATGGGAGGTCGGCAATTACTCATTTTTGGTGGGACAATGATATATCGTTTGCGACTTGATTCGGCCAAGGTGCGTCCCAACCTTCTTTTAGAACTACGTCAGAGTCAATTAAAGCAGCAGTCAAGTTACGCTTCTGTACATTCGTCGGTATGCTTGCTGCTTCAGTTGCTTTAATATTTGAGCTGTGCAGTGTTTGCGATCTTTAACCGAATTTCGGAAGGAAGATGTTTCTGATTTTTCCGCCATCGATCCAAAACATCCTTTGCTTGTTGCTCTGACTGAATCACAAGTTTCAGGATTCTAGGGCCGCATCCTCTATTATTTGGTGAGAGAGGTATCCTGGTGAGCGATAGTGCCACAACATTATCCAAAGAAAGTGTTTCACGAATGAACCGCCACTGTTCTAAATCGTGCTTTCCGGTCTCTTGAACATCGTTAGAAAGAAGTTTTGGCACGCCATGTATGAAGATTCTGTTTGGGCGGTCTTGCTTGCTGTGCCCCTCTTCGATGCTTCGTTCTGATTGTCGTGCGCTTCAAGAGACGTCAGGATAGGTATGTATCACACAAGATCCGTTTTTTAGCGCGCTTGCTGAGAGTGAAAGGTTTTCTACGTCCGTCGAGGATACTAGTGTTACCCGAATAAGCCTGATTTCTCCATAGTGTGGCGAGTTCGGATGACGAGTAATGCGTAACAAGTTTATGGGCTTGGCTTTGATACTCATCTGCATGCACAATGAGTTCCATTGGTCTTGATCGTCTGATAACTTATCCCGCAATGTGATGGCGGCAGGTTCAGGGACATGTGAGCATACAACAGTCCGGGCACTGTTGTTGGATCTCTTTTTCGTCGATCTCCAAGGTATGGTACTCATTTGTCTTGACTTGTTGACAAGTGTTGATTGCTTGCTTTTTGTCTCTCTATTTGCGTTTACGATGTTTACATTGGAAGAGGCCGCAATGGCGGCCTCTCGGTGGACCCTTGCAGCAATCTTTGCATATGTAACCGATATACTGGGAGGCTTAGTCTCGGCAACAGATATTTGAGCCACAGGTACGGAGGGTTGGTGTTCGTCTGCTTCATCCTTATCAATGCTAAATGTCAGGTCTAGTGGAATTTGCTTAACCAGATGTTTTGAATGGTGCCTGATTTTTATTGCGGTGAGTACTGTTTGATTCTCGTAGGTACAGTCTGTTTTCGCCCGGCGTTCTACCAAATTTGGATAAGACGACGGAGATGAAGAGGTGGGTGATTGCTGTTCAGGGGAAGCGGACTGTTATACATTCCGTTGCTTAGAAGCCGCTACGCTTCTGTGGTCCATACTCGCTTCCATTAAAGTAATCTTATTGTTTATCCTCTGCTCTGCTTATGCGGTTAACCGGTCGCGTTTCTCAGCTAGGATAAGCAAGCACTTAACGAGAGGGGTGGTGGAACACGCCGTACAGAACCAAAATGCATCTAGGGCGCTATTTCGCTCCCGTACTTGTTGTTGGGACACATTTGCACACTTCGCATGATACCAATCCAAACAATGCGAACAAGCCAGACCGGTTTTTGCCACTCAATAACATTCTCCTAACCCGCAAATGCCTTTCGCTTGGAGTTTCTTTGGTTTCGCAGTTCTGCCATTCAATTTGGTGTGGTTACCTGACCGAGTGGTTAGTTAGCGTTCTGTAAATTTACAGCTTTGAGAGCGGCGCACATCGGTCAGGCGAGCGTGGTGGTTGCAAGGTCAAGTGAGCAGTCGGCGTGATCCCGCGGTCGTATGATGGGTTATGCAGCCGCACTGGCTGACAAGTTCACAAGGAATGACGAGTGACTGGAAGCTGGACAGAGCGCTGAACACAGATTGACAGATCACAGACTCTTTCACAGCTGTGTTGAGAAACACTGAATCGGAATAAGCTTAGGCTTTTCAGTCTGCCTCGAGAATGCTGTATCGCATGGTGTCACACAGAAAGGCAATCGGCTCAATGTGATTGAATTAAACGCTTGCGCTTAATCACAGATGCCATTGAAAAATGTTAGTGATGGCGCAGCCTCAAAACGTAGAAGATATTTCCACTTATGATGGATTACTGGGTAGGGCTGGTAAATCCGGTTCGAATGAGCGTAGAGTGACAACGCTGCGAGAGGATGGAGAGAGGATAGAGGGGAATAATCCAAATGAACCGGGAGCACGCACGTCACGCGTGTGTGGGGATGACCTTCAGCCTAGGGAAGGTTGATGGCTTGCTTCCTGTGATCCGTCTACAATATCAACAACATGAATGGCATTGTGAATTTTAGACGTCGCAAAAGACAAACGTTAAGTGATTTTCAAAACACTAACCTCACCCTTGAGAGGCAATTCGTCTTAAATTCTTGCAGGTCCGGCTGTTGACAGTTTTTCTCCACAAATATGCAAGGATAACAGTTCTTCATAAGTGCATTTGTGAAAAACGATAGCTTCATAGGGTGGTAATTACCCTATCCTCCATGCTGATGGTAGAAAGAGGCATATTTACAACCACAGAAATACTGGTATATTATAAGCAACATTTGGATAAAGTATTGACCTTTTGCTCCTCTGTGTAGCATCTGTGGAGAAGCCTAACGGCGTGCATGCCAAATTGCGGGTAACCTGTGAAGTGGAATAATAGAACTGCCAGCCGTACATCGACATGCTTATCTGTCGCAAGGATGATGGCTCACGAAGAGGTCCGTCGAGAGAAAAGCAACATGGTTTGGTCAACACCTGCACTTAATCAGCTGCCAACCAGTGCCTTACGAGAGAAAACTTGTCAATGCTTTATCTAGTCACGCTAAATAAATTTAGCCCGCAGACAAATGAAACAAAATTTGCTGATCTATACCCAGCCATTCAAAATAATTCGTCCCGTGAGCACCGTTTTTACCAGTTTGGATGGATTACACAAGATACTTAGAAAAGGGACCTTTCATGACCGTTGCTAGATAGGAGTAGCTCCCCGTATCGTAGGTTGGCAAATCAGTCAGCCGAACTGCTGGAACCAACGAGAAGGAAGTTAGGGACTCATGGTTTACATCCCACTTTCGAGTTCGTCGACAGCGTTGGATGTAGTTACTAGGCAGCAATTTCGCTCAAAGTGACGTCGCTGTTTATTAATCTCCCCTTTAGAGCGACTATTGATTGCCTTATCAAATACGCACAGCATAAAGCCAAACAACTTGGCTAATTGGTGGAATAACTGAAGACGCTGCATCAGCAAGGTGCTCCCAATGTTCAATTTGGCTCTGCCGGACAACTATACTGAAAAAAAGACGTTTCAGCTACGAACTAACCATCAGTTCCCTTGTTCGCTCATGTGTTTATGACTAAACTAGAGATGAGTTAGCTGGGAGAAAGCAATGAACGGACAACACTCTTTAAGGTTAGTCCGATAACGTAATGTGTCTAACCGAGGCGCTCTGTAGATCAGGTCAATCTACTTCGAAAATTCAACTGCATCCACAGAAACAACCAGTTTTCATGCAATCGGAGTAGAACAAAAGTCTAGCTCCCCTGGATGTTCAAAAGCTATGTCGATCAGATGGATAGCTGCAGTGCAGAATCCACAGGAAAGCAACGTGGAGGGGTCAGTATCCGCACTTTGATAGCTTTGTGTCCGTTCGACATAGAGGGAACCTAGTCGGAAGAGCGAAAACAGTTTGCTCCGAGAGCACAGTTGAAGCAGAGCGAGTTGTAATAAAAGACATGTTCCTCAATAGCGGTTGTCCTGAGGCTTTCATTAACAGGAATATATGATCTAGCTGGGTGAACGCCAGAGCACTCACAGTAGGAAAAAAACCCATCTACCTCTCTTTAGCGATAAAATGGGACCATAGTTTTGAACACCTTAGCAAATGATTATGAAAGGCGGTCGTTAACATCCACGCGGCCGCACAATTATCCATTCTTCTCAATTCCATGCCTGTGCTACAACTTTAGCTGAATAATGGACTGTAAGCGCAATTCAATTTATTCTTGTGTGCATCAGTAAACCTGTTCCTGTGGGACAAGTGACATAAGTCGCGTTACGTGCAGGTTGTCTCTAGGTTTCCGCGAGCATCACCCAGTGTGGCTAAGACAAGGTTGGAACGCGTTATTATCACGGCAGTAGTTTTGCATCTAGTCCAAACGAAAGACCCCATTGTTATCACGAGAGCCTTTGGACCGATCTACTGTATGAGGGGTGACAATTCTAAGCTTATCTTTTGCCGAATCCCTGCATTAGCGGACGCGATCGCAATTCGTCCTGAAAACCCGCCGTTGCGTGTGCATAAACGGTTCATCAAATCCCCGGATTTATCATTGCCAACCGCCGTTTGGGCATCCTCCTTGTGAATAAGTGCACTGATATTTGGGAACATTGACACTTTCAAATGATAGTTACTAAATGGAACAATAGTATAATATGGATAAAAAGCTTGACAGGCCCTGTGTGATGATTTGTATAATTAACGTAAGTTCATAAACGAAGTTACGCCAAACCGAAACTCGCATTTGTCGATCCACCATATAATCCACGTTAATACAACAGTATATCCGTCTACCTGGATTTCGTTAGGGTTGATGAGCACAATGTCTGCTTGCTTCTTGTCGTCACAGTAAGCAGAAAGATAAGCAAGTATTACAGGTGGTGAAACGCATCGTCGAGTAGTTTCTTAAAATCGATACCTGGGCAGCATAAATGACCAAGGTCGAAAGAGCGTTCAGAGGCTGAGAAACTCGAAAGGAAAATGAATTCCGGCGGTGTTCCAGCCGGCTGCAAAGATTGTCCACTTTCATCTGGTGATTGTTCAACTTTGTGTTGCTAAAATGTGGTCACACCGTAGACAACGATAAACTACACAGTACACTTCTGGGGCTTCCAGTCGTAAATGAAGTGCTTGGTGGAACAATCACTTCACAATTTTGCTTGCCGTTTGCTCTGGGGTCTTCGGTACAACCAGCTCATGTTGTAACCAGTACTATTAGGTTTGAATCACCTACTCTACTTGAGGTCTCACATACGTACTGAGCAGTTGGAGGAAGATGGAGGGATTAAACTACTCGAACGCACTCCTTTAGGACCGAAATATTTGACTGTGGTTTTGGACGTCTTGAAAGAAGGTGCCGAACAGTCAAGGTCATCTTGCATCACCACCTGAATGTCGCGCGCCTGTTTGGCCATTTTCAACATGTGTTCCCCCTACTTATATGGGTTAGTGGGCTCGTGGCGTACATGCCCATTTTCGCAATTGTCCGCGTTGAACGGAAGTAGATTTGTCTTTGTCTTTTCAAAAGCACAGTCTACTTTTCTACACCATATTGTAATCGTCTTGACAATCGTGCACGCGTCAGATCTTAATGGTATCGGAGAAAGACAAGACATTCGACTCGATGACATGCGCGAGGACGTCAATGAATATCACGAACCAGCGAGCACCTCACACTGACCCCTGTGGAACACAGCAGCTCACACAAACAGGATCAGGAACTGGTATTCGAACCTTAACCATAATCCTCCTCTAAAACAGGAAACTTCCGATGCATCGAAGAACAGAATTTCCAGATCCCTAGGCCTACAATTTTTGGACAATAATGCTGTGATCTACTCAGTCGAAGGTTTTCCGAATTTTGAGTTAGGTGACATCAGTGCCAGTCCACTAGGAGTTATTTCGGTTCAGTTGTCGCTCGCATCAGTAAATTTTTAATTAATGACCGATGCAGACAGATTCGTTTTGCTCCGGCGATTTGATGTTCACTCATTAGTGCCGCAGCCAAGAAAGTCTCCATCGACTTTTAGAGCACAAGGAGGAGAATCACTGGGCTTTACTTGGCAAGCGTCGAACAGCTACCAATCTTGAAAATCGGGGTAATGTTACCCTGCCTCTACATGTTGGTTACCTGGTTCATTCAGGCACCTTTGGAAAAATCGATATGAAGGCTCAGCTATCCTCCTTAACGCCTACTGCACTGCTTTCAGAAGAATGTTCTAAGCCCGGGGAACATTGCGTGCGTAACGATAGCAGCTTTCCCAAATGTCCGCATCAATAAAATTGACGTAGTTAAATACTCGCCTCTAGGAGAACGGAACAGGTAAGTGACAAGATTGTGGCGCTTCGTAATAATAGAGCATATTGGATCTGTAGAACTTCGGCTTTATCCTCGGCGTTTGAACGCATCCTTTTGCGGGGAACACCACGCCTCACATTCAATAGGCAGTTCGCACTTTGGTGCAGAAACTAGCTGCTAACACAAAACCCTTCCGCTAGGATCTCCTGGTGTATTAATTTCTCCTCACAGACTGATTAGGATGCACCAAATAGTTGCTCAAGTCGTCATCTCTAGGGTTCTCCCTCTTTACATGCCAAGCTATTTCCCTTAACGTCATGCGCTTTCACGTTCTGGTTTGTGCGTTCTGTTCGTCCTTGCAGAACGAAGTGGCCCTTTTACTTACGCGGATTTAATCCAAAAAAAAATTAAAGTTGCCAACAAAATCCGTCCATAGAGTATTGATGGAACAGTTGTCCGAAAACTGTCAGATGGCATTTCCAACAAAACTACAAGCACGTCACAATGTATAATTGTTCGAAAAAGTCAATAGGCGCTTATGCTTATTCCGCAACACGTACGTAGTTATAAAATATTTTCCAGTAATCAGTCCGCCTTAGGCTCTGCGAACGATTTCTTCATCATTAACTATTCGTGCATGAGTACAAAAGCAAGCACTGATGGTTTGTTTTCTTCCCTAGATCTGGTGAGTGAATTGAAATGGCTAGATAGCGGAATGCTTACAAAATGCTCTTGTAGGTCAGCCTTGAGTTGCTCGTAGATGGATGCAGGATATTTCAGGTCGTAAGCACTGAAAACCCTTGAGTTATCCAGATGGTTGTATTGTAGTCAAAGGAACCGTTTTACGGTAGAAGTCAGGCGGTAGTCCATATCTGGGATGGACATTGGGGGAAGATAAAATAGTCTGCTAACTAGCTGGTGTCGTTGCGTCTAGGTCGCAACAGCGTTCTCGCATCGTCAACAGGTTCTCACTGCATGTCACTTAGGTAGTAGACAAATATGATACCACACTTTGTAAAGCACTTGTCTTGAAGATGGTGCATAACATGCATTGCGAGTTCGGCGTCAGTGATAATTAAATGTAATCAAGTTTCAGCTACGAATGGGAAGTCCCAGGCTTGAAGTAGCCGCTATCTGGCATGCTTGCTCAAGAGACCTTGTGCATTTGTGGACATGCAGCATCGTTTTACCGTTCTTAGTAGTGAGCCTTGGAATGTGTGTTTTGGGTGTAATGTTGTGCTGACTAGCAAAGAGTCAGTTAGTAATAATTTTTTGGATTGGACTGTGTCGGATGCATTTGTACCAAATCCACATACCCCGCCATTACCTATCTGCTCCTCTGTTTGTGTATAATCTAAAAAGTGTGTTTGCCAGTTTCGTTTCCTATCTGAATGATGTTTTTAGAAGAGTTGTCGGTACTTGGACTCATGAAATGGCTGCTCTCTGGTGTTGGCATAAAGGATGCTGCTTTGATCCGGAGCTCGGAAGGAACGCGGCTGCGGCCCGTATATTACACTCCAGCACCGTTGCTGGCATCTGCATGGATTAACTCACCATTTTAACAATTTTCGGGCCACATTATTGGTAGTTTGGTGATTTGCGCAACTTTGAGATCAATTGCACTATAACGTTTCACAGGGACGGGGTCACTCGAGTGCATCGCCACAGTTCCTGGTCGTGGTTGGTTGCTTTGCGATCATCATGAGTTCTAGCATCAGGAGCACCGTGTATAAGTATGGTCCGGGATGCAGATTTCTTCCGGTATTCTTGCACATTTTGTTCCGTCTGTCCGCGCTCTCTTCATGAATAATCCGGTAAGATGCGGATGGGACATATCATATTACTTAGGCAAACTGTCGGTAACAGGACAGCTTCTGCTTCATCGACAACAGTCAAAACAACTCGGATAAGCCTCGGTTTACTTAAATGCTATGAGTTTGAGTGAGGAGTGATGCGTGTCAATTTATCGGGCTTAACAACATCTATGACGTCACACATGGAGTCCCATTGTTTCACGCCATGGAATTGTTTACATTTAAAGGGTTTGGACGTTGATTCTGGAACGTTCGTGCAGACTATCGATGACACATTATGTTAAGGCCGGTTTGAAGTCAACCGCCGAGCTAGTCTGCATAAAACCAGTGGATGTTGTCGAAGGACAGCTTCGTCTTCTTCACTTAAGTTGGGTCCAGTTAGACTGGCTGAAGGTCTAAGTTTCTGGTTGCGTTTATCAGTAGCCAGGTTCCAACCAACACAATTGTCAGCGTCGTTCTGAAATCTCGGAAAACTGTGGATAATGTACCAGGACCTGGTCATAAGTATTCCAATCGGACTGGCGGTGGTTGTTTCAGGCGTAGTTTGGCAACTGGTGGTATTGTTATAAAAACACCGCTGATGCAATTTTAACGCGCCGCCCAGGTTTCTTCCATAGTTTAATTGCGGAGTATAACGGGAATGACTGTAGTTTGCTCTCATCTTTCTTCAAATGAATTAAGCCAGGTGTTCTGCATGTGTCCAATTATCGTCACCATGATTTTGTGTTTTTGTGATGGTTTCTGTACGATAATTACCGGTGGAATGGCCATACATACTGCACAGAGCCCCAGAGAATAAGGTCAAAACTCTGTATCCTCGACTGGTTTACTATGCGCTTAGAACACTTAAAATGAAACTGATCAAGGCAAATGGAACACTGGCATTCAACTCATATATTTGTCTATTATGAATAAACTTCACCTACTAATGTTAATTTGGGTGCGGGGAAGGGGCATTTTTTGATTCACAGTTACAAGGTATCTGGTCTATCAAATGCCCGTCCTGTGAATATCGTGGTTGCCTGCGGGTCGCCTGTGCGCTGAATGGACTTTGTTTCCAAGGTCGACAGATTCGGTGTGTCCAGGGCTAGTAGGGTAATTTAAGAAACTGGAAAGTTTGCTGGTTAATCTCCCCGAGAAGTAAACATGACGAATAAGCGGCAGGGACACAAAAGATCGGAGGCCACTTTGCTTAGCCGTGGACGGAAATAGTTAATTGCTCGTCGTATAAATCCCGGAATTAGCGCTCGTTGCTGCGTGGCTTAGGATTCAGAAAATTCCTCGTTTTGTGTTTGCGCCGGGAAGGTGCGAAAACTACGATGTGATGATGGAAAGCGACCTCCACAAGCTAGAACCGAAAGATGGAATGCATCGAAAGTGCGGATAAAGCTGGATCGAATACGTGCATGCACACGAGGTGGTAGATTCTACCTCCGCACGGCTTGATGTATTTGGCCTGGCGATCAGTCGCCGAAAATAAGCTAGTTTGCTACATCGTCTCTTTAGATTAACAGTTAATTACAACCAAACTTATGGAGCTTGGATTTCCTCAGCGACTAAGAAAGAAACATAGCCAAAAGCTAGGCTCAAAGACCTTGAAAAATAGGATAATCAAGAACAATGTACAATGAATTTAAACGGGCTAAGAAACGCTGCCTTACAAGTCCCGTTTGATGGTTGGTGGGGATAGTGTTCGGTTCCCTGGCTCGTCGAGCTCCTTGGGACTGGAAGAAAGAATAATTTAACATTTGACTCGTTATCCCGAGCCAGAATATCAATTGTGCTTTTCCACTGCTATAGTTCATACCCAATTGTGTTCGATGAGCGTGCTCCAGCACCCTTTTGCGAAGCGACTGTGGAATCAAAATGCGGTTTTCTTTGAGCACCAAACCGTCACACAACGTGAGTTCATCCTAAAAGTTCAAGAAATGGGTTACCTTTTTCAGGTGCTTGTTCTTTGTATCTCGCAACCCAAACAAAATCACTCCTCTCAAAGCCACGCACGTCGCGTCTGTCTCCGTATGAGGCCTTTTTATTAGTAGGGGAACTGCTTTTAACGCCAGATGTACCAGATTAACTGACTTGAGTTCAGCTTGTTGGTATTCAACTATCGGAAGATAAGCTGTCAACAGATGGTTCGCAATTGACATCCGCGTCACGGTGGTGTATATAAGGTTCATATTGTATTGCTAGAGCAGAATAGGTATTATTTGAAGTTTTCAAGGAACACTACACTGCGGTTTACAGGCTACTGATACGGACGGCTTATGGTCAGTATGCATAGTAGTCTAAGTCCCATGGTTGGGATAAGTAAATCACTCCACTACTTGGACTACAGAAAGTATCTCCTTTAGATCTGTTCGTATGGCTGTTAAAAATAATAATAGGTATATTTCTCAGAAAGGTGAGACACGTTCCAGAGACCCTGGACCGATCATTATGTACAAGTTTTCTCTGAAACTGAAATTGTTTATCGGATGCGAGGAGATTTGTATTGAGTGGGATTGGATTCAAGTTGTAGTTTATTCTAATGCAGATCCAACTTTCTTCGGTAGCAAGTATCTCATCGTACCGTTGAACGAGTTGTGGTCCGGATCAACGTAAATAGAAGGGAAATAGCAAGTATTAGTAAGTATTAGTGCGATGGAGGCCGAAAATTTCCTAGGGAGTTATGTACATGTGTGGAATCGAGAATAATATAGTGTGGGGAGGGTCTCGCAACCAAATTTCTGGACTCAGCATAAGGAACAGCAGTATGGGTTTGGCTAACAGGGAAAATTAAGTCCACAATACTGCACGGTGAAAAAGGGAAATATTTAAGCAACTACCTTATTATTGTATTGCAGATGTTGTTTACAATTAGGAGGCGCAATACGGATTTCGGATTACTTAAGATGTGTGGGTTGTGGGCTGTGAACAAGAATGCCGAAACTTTAGTAGTTTGGCTAACTGCGCTAAGAGTTTGATTATGCTGGGAATTGGTCCAACAGAACGCCAGTGATATGTTTACGAGATTACAGTAGTCCTTAGTGGCAAACATATCGATGTTGACAATGTGTCGGTTGATTCACCAGCAAGATATGGTCAAGTGAAAACCGAAGCTAAGTGTTGGGGAGCAAGGTGGGTTGAATATGTAAAGAAAGGATCCGGGTGCTTTACCTACCAAAGCGTCATTGCTTTCACAAACGAATGGTAGGTGTGCCAGCGGGTGAAACGTAAGTGAAGTTACGATTGGAGAGATAGTTAACCGGATTTGGGAGTCCAGCTAACCAAGTTGCCAGTGGTTCAACTGACACATGGTTGCAGTGGAGCCAAGTAAAATCAAGGGGAAGTATAGTGAGCCGAGATGGGCTGAAGAGGATAACAGAAGCCTGGACCTCCAACCCATCGATGTATCAGTGGAGCCACTAATCAGCGATGAGCTTTCGGGCAGGCAGATCCGGAGTGGGCAATAAAAGAGAATGGTAAGCAGGGAATCGACGGGTGTTTGTTGATCTGACTGATACAGTCATATGCAACGTTCAGTTATATGTTGTCTGGACCTTGTTCATACGTTTGTTGAATAGTTGTAGGGCAGCGCAGGAGCATAATCACATTGATGACTGTAAGATATTCGTCAAGCTTTCTACGAAAGTTATACTCAGATGTGCTAGTACGAATATCGGTCGGCAATTTGTTCCAAATACGGGAGTACCGATTTAGGAAAAAGTTTGCTGATATGTTTGTCTTTGGCCTTCTTACCATCACAGAATTTTCTCTATGGCGCGTATTGTATCCATTTGGTTTCATGAGTGATAGATCAATGCTAGGGGTGTGTACATTTTTGTGCAGGATATTGAAAAAAAGTGCTAAGTTTACTTTTAGGCGTCGAAGCCATATTGGGTCAAGCTTAAGTATGTCGCATCGCTCAGAATAGGGTAACACTAAGCTCGTACCAATAAGGCGCTTTGTAAACGCTCTTTGTACCTTTTCTATGGCGATACGATCATGCTTCCTGGAATTGCTATACACCATTGAGCAATATTCAAGTAAAGCGCAGGCGAATGATTCATACATTGAACAAATTGAATCTCGTAGAGTAAGATTTTTGAATAGTAATGCAATGCGTTGTTTAGCTCTGGCTGTTGCATAAAATGCTTGTTCTGAGAAGTTAAGGGAATATGAGTAGCGAAGCCCTAGGTCACAGATGGTCTGACAGATAGTAAGTGGTTTTCTATCTAGGGTCAGAGCATTTTGCTTAACATTGCACCTGTATAAAACATCGCGCTACATTTGTCAGTGCTGAAAGACATTTTCCATGCGTTGCACCAAGTCTCAAGCGCATGGAGGTCCAGTTGGATTTCCATTAGAGTATTGCTGAGGTTGGTAGGATGGAAGGAGTACACTATTTTGATGTCATCGGCGCAAGCTTTCTTGACGGTACTATAAACGGATCAACGTCAAAAGCTGGTTTTCAATTTTGACTGTGTTTCAGCACGGCCGTTTGCCTACAAGTGCACCAATTGTCTGCCTTTATCAAGGTTTTTGGACTTATCAGAAAGCTTACTGCTAGGTCTTTTTCAAGAGACCTAAACCAAACCCTGTTGGTAGCTGCACAAGGCAACTAGAAGCAATTAT
>OX104060.1:21869085-22254781 GCA_944474145.2 Dicrocoelium dendriticum | reverse complement strand
CAGTTATTCCACCAATTAGCCAAGTTGTTTGGCTTTATGCTGTGCGTATTTGATAAGGCAATCAATAGTCGCTCTAAAGGGGAGATTAATAAACAGCGACGTCACTTTGAGCGAAATTGCTGCCTAGTAACTACATCCAACGCTGTCGACGAACTCGAAAGTGGGATGTAAACCATGAGTCCCTAACTTCCTTCTCGTTGGTTCCAGCAGTTCGGCTGACTGATTTGCCAACCTACGATACGGGGAGCTACTCCTATCTAGCAACGGTCATGAAAGGTCCCTTTTCTAAGTATCTTGTGTAATCCATCCAAACTGGTAAAAACGGTGCTCACGGGACGAATTATTTTGAATGGCTGGGTATAGATCAGCAAATTTTGTTTCATTTGTCTGCGGGCTAAATTTATTTAGCGTGACTAGATAAAGCATTGACAAGTTTTCTCTCGTAAGGCACTGGTTGGCAGCTGATTAAGTGCAGGTGTTGACCAAACCATGTTGCTTTTCTCTCGACGGACCTCTTCGTGAGCCATCATCCTTGCGACAGATAAGCATGTCGATGTACGGCTGGCAGTTCTATTATTCCACTTCACAGGTTACCCGCAATTTGGCAAGTACGCCGTTAGGCTTCTCCACAGATGCTACTCAGAGAAGCAAAAGGTCAATACTTTATCCAAATGTTGCTTATAATATACCAGTATTTCTGTGGTTGTAAATATGCCTCTTTCTACCATCGGCATGGAGGACAGGGCAATTACCATCCAATGAAGCTATTGTTTTCACAAATGCACTTATGAAGAGCGGTTAGCCTCGGATATTTGTGGAGAAAAACTGTCAACAGCCGGACTTGAAAGAATTTAAGACGAATTGCCTCTCAAGGGTGAGGTTAGTGTTTTGAAAATCACTTAACGTTTGTCTTTTGCGACGTCTAAAATTCACAATGCCATTCATGTTGTTGATATTGTAGACGGATCACAGGAAGCAAGCCATCAACCTTCCCTAGGCTGAAGGTCATCCCCACACACGCGTGACGTGCGTGCTCCCGGTTCATTTGGATTATTCCCCTCTATCCTCTCTCCATCCTCTCGCAGCGTTGTCACTCTACGCTCATTCGAACCGGATTTACCAGCCCTACCCAGTAATCCATCATAAGTGGAAATATCTTCTACGTTTTGAGGCTGCGCCATCACTAACAGTTTTTCACTGGCATCTGTGATTAAGCGCAAGCGTTTAATTCAATCACATTGAGCCGATTGCCTTTCTGTGTGACACCATGCGATACAGAATTCTCGAGGCAGACCTGAAAAGCCTAAGCTTATTCCGATTCAGTGTTTCTCAACACAGCTGTGAAAGAGTCTGTGATCTGTCAATCTGTGTTCAGCGCTCTGTCCAGCTTCCAGTCACTCGTCATTCCTTGTGAACTTGTCAGCCAGTGCGGCTGCATAACCCATCACACGACGCGGGATCACGCCGACTGCTCACTTGACCTTGCAACCACCACGCTCGCCTGACCGATGTGCGCCGCTCTCAAAGCTGTAAATTTACAGAACGCTAACTAACCACTCGGTCAGGTAACCACACCAAATTGAATGGCAGAACTGCGAAACCAAAGAAACTCCAAGCGAAAGGCATTTGCGGGTTAGGAGAATGTTATTGAGTGGCAAAAACCGGTCTGGCTTGTTCGCATTGTTTGGATTGGTATCATGCGAAGTGTGCAAATGTGTCCCAACAACAAGTACGGGAGCGAAATAGCGCCCTAGATGCATTTTGGTTCTGTACGGCGTGTTCCACCACCCCTCTCGTTAAGTGCTTGCTTATCCTAGCTGAGAAACGCGACCGGTTAACCGCATAAGCAGAGCAGAGGATAAACAATAAGATTACTTTAATGGAAGCGAGTATGGACCACAGAAGCGTAGCGGCTTCTAAGCAACGGAATGTATAACAGTCCGCTTCCCCTGAACAGCAATCACCCACCTCTTCATCTCCGTCGTCTTATCCAAATTTGGTAGAACGCCGGGCGAAAACAGACTGTACCTACGAGAATCAAACAGTACTCACCGCAATAAAAATCAGGCACCATTCAAAACATCTGGTTAAGCAAATTCCACTAGACCTGACATTTAGCATTGATAAGGATGAAGCAGACGAACACCAACCCTCCGTACCTGTGGCTCAAATATCTGTTGCCGAGACTAAGCCTCCCAGTATATCGGTTACATATGCAAAGATTGCTGCAAGGGTCCACCGAGAGGCCGCCATTGCGGCCTCTTCCAATGTAAACATCGTAAACGCAAATAGAGAGACAAAAAGCAAGCAATCAACACTTGTCAACAAGTCAAGACAAATGAGTACCATACCTTGGAGATCGACGAAAAAGAGATCCAACAACAGTGCCCGGACTGTTGTATGCTCACATGTCCCTGAACCTGCCGCCATCACATTGCGGGATAAGTTATCAGACGATCAAGACCAATGGAACTCATTGTGCATGCAGATGAGTATCAAAGCCAAGCCCATAAACTTGTTACGCATTACTCGTCATCCGAACTCGCCACACTATGGAGAAATCAGGCTTATTCGGGTAACACTAGTATCCTCGACGGACGTAGAAAACCTTTCACTCTCAGCAAGCGCGCTAAAAAACGGATCTTGTGTGATACATACCTATCCTGACGTCTCTTGAAGCGCACGACAATCAGAACGAAGCATCGAAGAGGGGCACAGCAAGCAAGACCGCCCAAACAGAATCTTCATACATGGCGTGCCAAAACTTCTTTCTAACGATGTTCAAGAGACCGGAAAGCACGATTTAGAACAGTAGCGGTTCATTCGTGAAATACTTCCTTTGGAGAATATTGTGGCGCTACCGCTCACCAGAATACCTCCTTCACCAAATTGTAGAGGATGCGGCCCTAAAATCCTAAAAGTTGTGGTTCAGTCAGAGCAAAAAGCAAAGGAGGTTTTGCATCGATGGCGGAGAAATCGGAAACACCTTACTTCCGAAATTCGGTTAAAGATCGCAAACACTGCACAGCTCAACTATTAAAGCAACTGATACAGAAAGCATACCGACAAAAGTAAAAAAGCGTAACTTGACTGCTACTTTAATTGACTCTGACGTAGGTCTAAACGAAGGTTGGCACGCACCTTGGCCGAATCAAGTTGCAAACGAGGTATCATTATCCCACCAAAAAATGAGTAACTGCCGACCTCCCATCGGTCGGCATTCTCCCATACGTGACCGCTTCCCCAGTCTGTGGGCTCCTAGAGAACGTGAAATTGGCCTGCTTGTATACGAATGCTCCGGGTCTTTCTAACAAACTGGCTGAACTGAAAGGTTGCCAAGCTTCCAGGTCGTATGATGTCATTGGTATCACCGAGAAGTGGTTACACACGGGAATGACGGACACTGAAGTTTTACTACCCGGCATGTCGCTGATCCGGAATGACAGGCTCACAAAAGGAGGAGGGGTAACCCTGTATTACCGAAACGACTTACAGTGTGAAGCCGTAAAGGACTCAAACTCGCAGTTCCCTGATTCTCTTTGGTGCCGGTTGCAGTTATAATACAGGGACGCTTGACTTATTGTCTTGGTGTACCGCGCCCCCAACACAACACCTAGCGGCTGCTTTAAGGTGCAGTTTACAACAAAAATACACTCACATTATTATCATGGGTGATTTTAACGTACGTTGTTTAGAAACCCCTGCCACGATCGGTGGACAATTCAAATTCTATCAACAAGCTCCAGGAACTACTGTCCCTCTTTACAACCACATCACTTTGCCCACTAGGTTCAGAACTGGTAACAGGCCATCTGTGCTGGATCTTGTGCTTACCAACCAGGAGCGTATGATTGATGCGTTGGTTTTAGACTGCCCGTTGGGTAGCAGTGATCACGTAGTCGTCAGTTTCAACTTCGTCTGCCATGCAGAATATCGGAATGATAACGATGCGACTCTGCGAACCATCACAAGGTACGACCGTTTCGCCCAGCTAGTCAGCACCACAACATGGTCTTTCCTCGAAGAAGAACCCCCGGAAGTCGCCTGACTCGAGTTCGTCAAAAGCTTCAGTCAGCTGATTGCAGAGGCTTCAGAGAAAAAGTTTGCTATAAGTGCAAATCAGTTTCTTTCGTTAGGAGTAGAACTCGAAACTGATGACAGTATGCAACGCAGCATGGTGAATGTACAGAGCAGCTCAAGCACAAGAAAACTGGGACAACCACGTAGCCCAACGTTACCACTGCATTCAACTGTTAGGGGAAGACATAACTGCCTATCAGCAGAACATCGCAAAAACCTTCAGTGCTAACCACAAACTGCTGTACAAGCACGTTAATGGCATACGAAAGGTGAGGCAAGGATTTCCGCCACTCAAGACGGCTGATGGCCCAACAAGAACCGCTGCGGAAGCAGAAAACGCGCTGCAGATGCAATACGCCCCCAAGTTTCAAAGGGTCTTGCCACCAAGCGATCTACCTAGCTTTGTCTTCTCCTTGCAATGACTGACCCACATCAATTTTACCGCAGAGGCTGTATTGCAAAAGCTGACTTCTCTACGCAAACACAGCTCGCCGGGTGTCGACACCATTCGTCCAGAGGCATTGGGAGCAGCAGCAAGCCAACTGGCAGGACCTTCAGCTCAGTTTTTCTAGCGCTGCTTAGACCAGAACCAAGTTCCCGCCACGTGGAAGCTTGGAAAAATAACTCCGATTCACAAAAATGGAAGCAGAAATGATCCCTCAAACTACCGTCCAGTATCCCTTCTTCCTATACTCTCCAAGGTCATGAAATCCATAGTTGCAAATCCACTGGTGAGCCATCTGGAAAACTGAAACATAATCACGCTTGAGCAGCACGGTTTCTGGCGACAACGGTCATGTACAACGAATTTATGAATTGCACGCAGTAGTTGGACCTAGGCAACTGACGCTGGAAAAGGTATTGATGTGACCTACCTGGATTTTTCCAAGGCTTTCGATCATCTAGACCATCGGATACTACTATCCAAGCTGTAACATTACAGGATCGGAGACTCTTTTAAGCTGGATAGCCAACTTTCTACTTCAACTGCAACTAGTTGTCTGAGTTCGGAGCTCTTTATGGGGAACCATATAAGTCGAGTACGGTGTGTCGCAAGGCTCAGTTCTAGGTCGGCGTTTCTTTTTGGTGTTTATTAAGGACCTTTCACAAGGAATCGCTTCGAACTTTCTAATGTTTGCCGACGATATCAAGATCTGGCACAGGATCCAGGCGAATGCCGAAAAACATGTGCTTCAGAGTGATTTAGATACAGTGTATCAATGTTCGACCCAAAATTTATTGCATTTTGACGTCAGTAAGGGCAAAGTGCTTTCCATCTGACATTAGGGCAGCTACACAAATCCGCTCGGAACGAATATACTACAACAATCAGCTGTCGAACGTGACTTGGATGTCCTGGTTCAAGATGACTTGGGTTGCTCCAGGCAATCCGAAAAAACCTCGAACACCGGGAACCAACACGACGGGCTGGTGAAGGCGTTTGGACGAATAAAGAACTCCATATTTCGACAGATGCTCAGCGCGTATGTTCGCCCTCATGACGAATACGCAATTCAAGCCTAGCATCCATGGCTGAAACACAACCTTAATGCACTGGAGCAGCCACAACGCCGGGTGTCTAAGAACGTAATTGGAATGCGCGATCTTTACTACTAGGAGAGGCTTCAACGATTGGGAGTGTTCAGTGGAAGCTATCGCAGACTACGATGCGACCTGATTATGGCATACTTGATTCTGCAAGACCCACATCATGTATGCCGTCCATTACTGCAACTCAGCAGCAATACAAACCTGAGGGGCCACTAATTAAAACTCGAAAAAACTACAGTCGTCTGGAGTGCAGTAGGAATTTCTTTTCCATTCGTGTCTGTCACCCGAATCGGTCGTCTCTGCACCGACACTAACAGTATTTAAAAGACGGTTGGACGATGCACTCATCCACTTACACTTTGTTACTTACCACTACGTCTCCGTTTGTTGTTAACTGTGGGTACTGTGAATCTAAGAGGATCGCAAGACTACAGCGGAGCAAACGATTACTCCTTATTTTCATATTTACAGTATTAACTATTTTACAATCCTTATCATCATTATTGTTATGTTGACATCCCCAGCAACTATTCAACGGGACTTGTACAATAACGCTTTTTAACCCATATAAATTCATTGTTCAGTGTTCATAGTCAATCGGACTTAACTTTCACTGTATACATTAAATCATGTGTTATTGCACCGCCAATTGCTTAAGCAGAAGCGATAGGTATTGACTTCCCGAGGAAAGGAGCACGTAACGATATGGGTTCAAACTGATTTGGTCAGCATCAATGCCACATAAATTTTTCATTTTGCCAGAATTATGGAGCCCTGAACTAAAAGTACCGTTTTCCGAAGTCCATAATGAGTAGCTTTTTGTCATCGAACATTTGTTATGATTCACAAATATATTGGAATAATAACGAATCTAAACATTACATCTTTTTGTTTGTCCAAATGCAGTAACTACTGCCCGCCACTTAAGAAAACCACGACGCAATTAATACATCCTACATTACCTATCGTGCTGGTGTTAGATATCATACTGATACGTAAGTTATTTTAACGTGAGCCTGATAGTCAGTCAAAGCTAATCTTTAATCAAGTTTCTCAAATCTTCTAAGTGGGAAACTGTTGTCCACGTTAACATCTAAAGCGCAAATACGTTTTGTCAATTCCTACAAGTAGGAATCGATTGTTCACAAACTACGAAGACAATGCTGGCTTAAGTTACATCTCACATTTTTTAACACTCAAGGGCAGTCTTAAGGCACATGCAACTAAAAGCGTTGTTTTATTCAAATGCCAATTTAGCTATCGTTTCATACATTCAAACTTGTACATCTCACACAGACCTGCATTATTCGAATGTTGAAAACTAGTTTAGCTGAACACTTCGTGCCAATGAGTGGCGAAATGTGTGGGATACTCGTCGGTTGTGCAAGTCTCATCTGTCTTATCTGAACAAGGTTAATTTTAGAGTGAACATCGTTTCCGAACCAAAGCCAATAAGTGAGGAAAGTCTGAAAGACTTCAGATCTAAATGTAATAAAGAATAAATAAGTTGATTTTATTTAAACTCTTCAAAATTAGAGCATTTTATCTAAAGACGCGATTTTTGGAAAATTTTATTCGATGATTCTCATTATGACGCATCACCAAGAGACAGGTAGAAACCGGTTTGATTAAAGATAGTTCATCACGGTCGGCACGCTTTGGCTAGTCTGTAAAAGCACCAGACACCGGTGTCTTTACCTACTGCTTCTCGTCAGTGACGCACATACCAGCGGATCCCTGGTTGCAGAACGCGGCGGCCGTCCGCTGGAAGGTTCGCCACTGACAAGACTCAGAAGGTCGAAACATCGATATCTGGTGCTTTTCCAGACTAGCCAAAGCGTGCCGATTAACGGCGACCGTGCTCAACTCTCTAATCATAACAAATCCTCACTACACATTAGCAATAGAAAATATGCCCGCATAATCTTGTGTTGTACCAAGGCGCTACGCGGTAAGTTCTAGCTCGTGGGGCTAACTATTCTCCTCTGCACAGTTCGTAACTGGCATGGCAGTAGAAGATGAGCCAGGCTATATCAGGGTCAACTATCAATCATGCAGGTCCGCGGCTGTCACCAATGGCGAGGTGGCATTAGCGGCAGGCACCTGGAATTCATGTTGGCAGAAGTTGGCAGCAGTCCGCTGGAAAGTGCACCACTGACGAGACCCAGAAAAACACCGATGTCTGGTGCTTTTCCATAACAGTCAAAATGTGCGGATTGAGGGTGGACCATAATAAAGCATCGCTAATTATTCCAAATCCATACTATTAATTTGGAATACCGGTTAAAAGCACGATGACTTTATACAGGTTAAAATGTACTACTTTATAAGTCTCTTCAAGTGGTCTGATTGGGTTATCAAAATATTTATAAAAACCGTAGTTTAAGTATCCTAAGCAGAAGTTATCGGTTGGAATGTGGCGTTTCTTCATCTAGCATGATTTCGCTGCGCCAACTGGTGACAATTAATAGATGCAAGTTACATCTAAATATTAGAACTGTGAGATATTGTGGAGTAACGAAATTGGAGTGGATAAATGCCTCGCACAACAAAGTAGATTGTGTCGGTGCTGGAATGATCGAAGCAGGGAGAACAATTCATAGTTGACATATAGGAACAGCAAAAGAATTCCTGCGGTACTCCATAAGACTGTACTGCTCTGCTAGTTTAATTAAATGACCTTATACCTTTGTATTGCGGCCGAGTTACAGTAAAAAGGGGCACTCAGTAAGTGTATCGGACAGAATCAAGCATGCCACTAGCATGTACCCACGTAATCGGCGATACCGTCCGCTGAACGCTCTCAAACCTTTCAACCTCTGCTCGTATGGGGAGTTGCGCATTCCACTGCCCGAATTTGGAGCTGCCTCAGATTCAGTGAGGTCGTGCTCCAGTCATAAAACCAAGTCTTGGTTTGCGTAGTTAACATGGGGAACATGCACAATGCCAAGTTGCCAGAAAGTAGAGATGTCTTTAGTTTCGATCGCCAGTATAAACAGCCCAACATGCAGGTTACCCGCCGCTGATACCTTTCCAGATTTGCTGAAGCAATCTTAGTTAACATGACCCAGCACATACAGACCGCGTTCGAGTAACGTATGCTGCCGTATTGTGTGCCGACCATGTTGGAGTAGGCACTCTTGTGTGGTATGGACAGTACATCCCGTGGTGGAGCCGCAAGCTATCGAGCGCGTCCACAGGTTGCGGTTTGGGGAGTGCCTTCATTTTGGAGGTAACTGCTAATACCTCTAGTTTGCCTTGCAGGCGAGTTAATTAAGCAGTCGAGGACAATCAGCAGCAGCGTCTCAGAGCCTTGGGAGTTCTTGGATTGTCACCTGGTTCTCCATCAAATACCGCAGTTGCACGTACGGCGCTGTGTCAAATCCAATGTGACCGGCTATAGGGTCACTGACCGCTCACTTCTGTAATTAGAGATGAGTATATAAGGGAGAGAGAATGGACAACCTTACTGGCCACCGGCTTCTCTGTGGACTGCTACCGAACACAAACAAGGCGAAGGAGTCACCCAGATGTCAACGGTCTTCGTTAATCCGCCTACTGCCTTGCGGATTAGCTCTTAAGACCCAAGACTAGGAGTGGGATCTAGTAAGTCAACCCTATTCCTCGGCATGGACAACCGGGAAAATCACAACCCACACAACTTCTAAACTTTCCAAATCCTTTCACTGACTATCCGTTGTTCCCCACCTTTTGTTGCTGTTAACTATGTGTCGTGGCACTGCCAGGTGTACATTGGTCAAATGTTGAGTAATATGGAGCGTACATTGTATCTACTGAAGCTAAGCTGTAGTCAATTTTGTAATGACCACGGATGTACCGTGTTTTGGTCACTGTGAATCGGATGGTGCTCCGAAGTCATCTGAAACTTGTGCCATATTCTGCATACAGTTTATAATCTTGAAGATTTTTGAGAACTTTTTCTTGACAGTGTGTTGGCGCAATCCAGTTTACAATACACGTAGCGGCATGCAAGTCTGAGTGCAAAGTCCACGCCGGATGCAGTGGCTTTTCTAGAACACTTAGTGTAATCGTCGCTATAGACTAACAACAAATAAAACTTGTATATTCTCATGAGTAGGTTAACGCTTTCCGCTCTGTTAGCTGTGAATGTTACTGTGTAATGTCTCCGCATTAGGAATTACATCATCTTTTACCTTATTGGCGGATGATTTTTTCTCCGAAGGTACTCCGGCCAATAGATTTATAAGCAGTATCTCCTTGTCACTCATCACAACTTTCTGTGTCTTTCAAGTGTTCATTATGCCATCATTCCCATCCTTCAATTTACTTGACCCCTTGGTTGTCCCCAACCAATTCAGCTTGCTCACATATGCCGATGACGTACTCATCATCAAGAATCACCTGACACCCGCGACCTGTATGGAGCTGCAATCTACTTTGCATGGACTAATACGACTGTCAAAATCTTGCTGTTTTGAACTTGATTAAGTAGGTGTTCTTCAGAATCTTGTCACGGACTCTTCCTAACCTTACATGGATAGTGAGCGTTTGACCACATCCAGGTTAGTGCTAAATATTGGAGCCATACTGGGCTTTGATTTATCGTCACCAATTTATGTTCACAAATCTTTACCAAATTAATGCGAGTTTTGCTCTACGTTTCTCAGTTTCGTTCAGCTGTGTCACGCACTTTGATTTCACTTGTTAGTAATGTCTACTTTTGTTACAACGAAGTTCCCACTCTCTTGTTATATTTCATAGACAATTGCGTAAACATTTCAAACTGTTGATTTCTAAAGGAATGGGACAGCGTTTTTGCTTGTATAAAGGTAAAAGCTTAGCAAGTTCTGTGGGATATTTATGATGAGAATCAGAAAATGGGAAAAGAAAACAAAGTAATAAAATGAAGGACATTTGGTGGGCTCACCATATTTGTTTATATTAAGACAAACTTAAAGGAGCCTGTTTCGGTTGTAATTGGTAGTGCACGTTAGTGCACCGTTTTCCAGTTATATAGTATTTCGATTTACATGGGCTGTATTTCGTAATGTAGGTGGATTAGGGCAACGTCAATGAGTCTATTAAACACAGATGAAGGAGGGTAAGGTGGGGCGTTTTAAGGTTATCACATAGGAAGGGAGTAAAAGTCGCAAAGCCTTTCTAGCAGGCTATATTTCGTGGCCACATAGAACAACTGATCATTCCTGTTCGTGTTGCTGCTGTCGAAGCAGACGGTGTTAGGGTTCCTCTAAGTCTGGTAGGCCATTAATAGGTTGTAACTTAGGTGTCGATACCGACCGCTGTACAATCTCAGCATTCTCAGCTTAATGTAGGGGGAGGCAACCATTGGATCTGGTTGATGGCTTCAGGCTGTGGAGTCTCAAGTGTTGCAATATTTTTCTTGTGTCAGCGCTGCTGCGTATGGCACTTGGGACTGCATGTATCTGTTAAGCAACCGCGGCCAGAAAGCCTGATGGAGCCGCCAGACTGCCTTCCAGGAGCACACTACATTGCTGATTCCCGGTCTGTTAATTCTACTAAAACTGTACTGAGCAATTCAACTCAGTCTTGATAAGTACTCCAATTTCACGCATCTTGGCGACTGGTTGCGGGACCTAATCTCCCATCATGTAGTTATTTTTAGGCTCATATCGAACATGGAGCATCTTACATTTGGACACAATGAAGTAAAGCAAATTGTGCAGCGACAACTTATACGCACTGTCAGGGTATCGTTGTAGTGGGTCTTGCTTTCTTTAGTCAGCGATCGAGCGCCAAAGCTTGAAATCATACGCAGTCCTAGTAACGATACCTGTGGAGCACAAATTTGAGTAGAACCGGATAGAACAGCGCAGTTCGAACTCTAACTTTCTATTACCGATTCTGCAGAAAATTCCTGATCAACACAAGGACCGATCCCCAACTCCATAGTTATCCAGTATATGAAGTGATGGTCCAAGCAGTCGAATGCTTTGGGGACGCAGGGATAAATCATTTCGACTACTCTTCCTTTGTCGGTTGATTCCGTTTAACAACCGGGTGCACTCAATAAACAGGTGTGCTTGATAGGTGCTGAAAGAAACCGTGATGCTCCGGTGGTATGAAATTGCTGCGTTCTAAATGGCTGACTCATGCATCCGGGATGAATGCGTTTATCACCTTTGAGAGCACTGGAAGGAGGACAACCGGACGATTGCGAGCTGGTTCCGAGAGAATACTAGTTTAAAAATTTGCGTGAGTATTCCGTGTTTCCACAAGATGGACACCATGTATTATCCAAACAAGTTTTGTAAAAATGAGAAAAAGTCCCGGCCCACGTTGTGGCTGCTACGTTCAACTATCTCTTTTGCATCTTATCGATTCCCGGAAAACAGTAAGTGCGCATTGTGAACGACTTCATCAACGCATATTAAGTGGTAAACGTGACGTAAATTGGGACGATATTTGTCGGTATTTAACACCGGTGAAAATCCCATTGGAACGTCGTGACGTTTTGCATCCGTGGTGCATTGGCTGCTACTTTAGTGTTATGGGCGATCAAAGCTTCCGGGCTAAATTTATTAAATAGTAGTTCATTTTGTGAATGTTGTTAACATGACTACATAGCACTTTCTAGCATTGGGAAAGTTTGCAAACTAGGTATTTTTGGTAGACCACTTTGTCCTCACAGGCAAACGACGAACAATAGTTGCACCAGGCCACGTAGTCACTCCAGGTTACCAGATGATGAGAGTCTTAGAGAGTGCGTCATGCTACACTCCTTGATAACCTCGTTTTAGGGTTTAGCTTCTCTCGAACGATGATAGTGTGATTGAACGAACCAGCCTATTTTCCAAAACAGCTCCGATAAGATTCCTAAGAGCTTCAGAAAGAAGGTTCCCAAGCACTGGCAGGGAAACCGCTTTTTATGATCTCCTAGTCAGTCACCGAAAGCAGATCTATTAGAATTTTGTGGAATGCGATGGCGCGCATAGTCCAGTTGATTCTCCGCATATTCAGTGTTACACATATATTTGGAAAGTAAGGTGACATGATCACTTGGCCATAGTGGGTGTCTATCAATAAACTGTCGATCATAAGTTCCACATTTATGAGTACGAGGTCCGCTTGCCACGGTTTGTTAGTCGATTTGTATCTGGTAGATTAAGTGATGCGATTTTACAGTGGAGTACTTTAGATAGGTTTCGTCCATCCATTATTAACTAAACGTAATGTAACAAAGGACATAACAACAGCTTGAAAAACAGTGTATTTTTCTTCTCAAATATTTGCTCATGTGGTATGGTGTCGTCGCAACGAGACTGGACCTTAACGTGGTGCGACGGTTTGCGTACCTCATTGACCCGTTGAGCTATACTGGGTGATGCCTCCGAGCATCTTGAGAGCTACTCCTACCAGGTTGGTCAATGGTGAGAGGTCAGACAAACTCAGTCTCCTGGTCCTCCAGGTTGGGGGTTTGAAATGGGATGGCGTCCATTTCTGTAAAACTAAATCACTGCCACCCCGCTGCTTTGCGGACAGGCTTTTGAGCCAAAGGCTTTGGATGAGGACCCTAGTCGTTCTCCTGTCTAGGTCTGGGCGCCCTGGCAATATCCCAGCCCACATACAACCATGACATTTTCAAACATTAACTTCATCCTGCATCGGCCGTCGCGCAGATTATCAAGGGTCGCCTTATCTGCTGCATACAGCAGGGCGGATAAGCGAAAGCATGCTACTGCTGGCGCCTCCCTTCTTTCTTTTCCACCTTTTTCTCTTACTCCCATCCCGGCCCCTATTTCTAACCTTCCTTCTATAATTCCCAGTTTAATTGACAGCAACCGAAGTGCTACTGGAGTAGTACCGTCTGCAGCCACCATCTCACAGCACCTATCGGACGCCTATCGGCAGAAGTTCCTTATAAGGCCACGCTGTCCCGTTTCCATGGCGACATTCAACGTCCGCACTCTAAGACAAACAGGTCAGCAGGCTGCACTCGCACGCACCTTGGACACACTGGGTGTTGATGTGCGTTGTGTGTCCGAAACTAGGATTAATGACCCTAACGGGGTTATTGAATTGACTGCACCCGGCTTATCCATTCGTTATTGGTTGCACGCATCCGGAGACGCCGATGCGGCACTCACGGGTCAAGCTGGTGTAGGTATCATTCTCAGCTGCAAGGCTGAGTCATCTTTGGTTGATTGGATTCCGGTGAACAGCCGTTTATGTGCAGCCCGTTTGACGACATCAGCTAAGGTGAATTCGCGAAGTAAAACAAAACGCTGTTTGTTTGTGATTTCTGCTTATGCTCCCACCGACTGCAGTTCTAATGCAGTCAAGGACACTTTCTATCACGAACTGAACACGCTGCTACGCAGTGCTACTAGTTCAGATATTATAGTACTTGCAGAGGATATGAACGCACAACTAGGGGCTTCTGAGCTCTTCAGAAGCTCAGCTGGGTGGTAAGTATGGACTTAACGCCGAACGGACTGATAACGGCGAACGTCTGCTGCAACTGTGTGCGGAGCACCAGTTGTTTCTTACTAGCACTGCTTTTAAACACAGTGGGCGCCGATGTGCCACTTGGCGTCCACCTGTAGCTGGCCAGCGATGGACCCAAATTGACCACATAGCCATAAGTTACAGGTGGCGCGGTTCCATTCTGGATTGCCGCACGTACTGGAGTACCTGTGTCGACTCTGACTATGCCTTGGTGCGCTGTCGTTTCTCCATGAACTTTACCGGAACGCGCACAAAGCGTCTCCCCCGATTGGCAACGGAGAAATTGTCCCAACCCTCTGTCAGGCAAGCCTATCAAGAAGTACTGCATAGAGAACTCTCACTGTCTTGTCCTAATGACACTGAACTTCAGTAGAATAGGATCTTGTCCGCTATGCACGACGCAGGAGCATCTGTTTGTGGCACTATCAGTCGTCATCGCACCAGTCACTGGATATCCGAGAGGTCCGTGAATCTTTTGGAAGCTAGAAGGCACCTCCCGGCTGGTTCTGAACACAGTGTGACCAGACGGGCTATTAGGCGTGAACTTAAGCGGAGCCTACGTACTGACAAGGAAGCCTGGTGGACCAGTCGGGCTCAAGAAATGGAGGAGGCAGGAGCAGTAGGCAATTACCGGAAGCTCTTCCAGCTAATCCGCACCACTGGTCCGAGAAAACCAGGCGTCAGTGAGACAATCAGGGACAGCGCGGGTGCGCTGATACACAATAAGGAGCGCCGTATGGCTCGTTGGGCTGAGCACTTGGAACAGCAGTTCAGCTGGCCCCCTGCTCCCGGACCTCTCCCTACTCAGGTGATGCAGGACGAGCCATGGACGATTAGTTTAAAGCCTCCCTCGGAGGCCGAGGTCAGAAACGCGATCACAGCCCTCAATCGTTTTCGTGCTGCTGGCCCGGATTCCCTCCCACCTGCATTATTTAAGGATGGAGGTGAGGTCTTCTGCAAAGCACTGACCTCCCTATTCGAACGTATCTGGAACGAAGAGAGTGTGCCGGCTAATTGGAGCGAATCGATTATAGTGGCAATATACAAAAAGGGCAGTCGCACAGACTGTGCGAACCACAGGGGTATTAGCCTAACGCCAGTTGTGACAAAATTACTGGCCTCGATTATCGTTCGTCGCCTCACTGCAGAACGGGAACCTCGGATTAGGGAAGAGCAGGCCGGTTTTCGCCCAGGACGTGGCTGTATAGACCATATATTTACTTTGCGGCAGGTGTTAGAGCAGCGCCACGCATACCGCAGACCGACAATAGCTGTGTTCCTCGATTTCAAGAGTGCGTTCGATTCAGTCGATCGATCGATTCTGTTCGAAATACTTGCGCGGAAACGTGTTCCCACGAAATATGTGAACATCCTTCGTGCTCTATACTCGAACACTAGAGGCCGCGTTAGGGTCTATGGTGCCCTATCGGATAGCTTTTCGACTACAAGTGGCGTTCGACAGGGTTGCCCGATTTCCCCGTTTTTGTTCAATTTCGTCGTGGATTCTATCATGGAGTGTTCCCTTGCGAAATCTCACGATGTAGGTGTTGAAGTGCTGCCTGGTGAACGGTTAGTTGATCTAGATTATGCAGACGATATCGTCTTGCTTTTCGACAATGTTGAGGCGGCACAGTCAACCCTGAATAGCCTATCCAGAGTGGTCCCATTATTTGGTATGCACTTCGCACCTTCAAAGTGCAAAGTGTTGCTGCAGGACCACCAGCCACTTGATGACCCGTTGACGCTTGCTAACGAGGAACTCGAGTTGGTTGATCAATTCACTTATCTTGGCAGCTGCATCAGCAATGATGGGCGCATAGAAACTGACGTGAGCTCACGCATTGCAAAGGCCAGAGCTGCCTTCTTGAACCTGCATCATCTTTGGCGACAGAAAGGAGTTTCCCTCCGTCTGAAAGGCCGTGTATACAAGGCCACAATGAGGGCCGTTCTACTCTATGGTAGTGAGACTTGGCCCCCTCGGTCTGAAGATCTAAGGCGCCTTCAAGTCTTTGATCATCGTTGTTTGCGAAGCATTGCTGGTGTCGGATGGCACCAGCGTGTCCGCAACGATGATGTGCGCAGGCGAGTACTAGGTGGTGATGATCATGCTAGCTCCCTAGAACAACAGATAGCACTGAATCAGTTGCGTTGGCTCGGGCACGTGCTACGTATGCCTGGTCACCGCTTACCCAAGAGGGCCTTGTTCAGTCTACCAGGTGTAGGATGGCGCAAGGCTCGAGGTGGACAGAAGTTGACTTGGCAGCGGGAAATGAAGTCACTGACGACCAAACTGGGTGCCGTTGGTCCGTCTCGCCTTCCGGGCTGGAGTCCACGTGACTCGCTTTGTGCTTGGCTCGAGACTTTACAGGACATGGCTCGCAACCGACACCAGTGGCGCGTCTGCTGCCGTCTTCTAATCGGATTGTCTGTTTAAAGTGTGTTTGGTGCTGAGTTATCTGCGGGGTAATGGCTGATTATGACGCGTGGCAGTGAAAGCCGCAAGGAAGCTGTCTCGCCGATGCCGCCTTATCTTTGCACGATAGCCAGCTGTTTGTGACGGAATATTGTCTACACAAGGTGTAGGCGCCTTGACGCTGAATGTTTGCTTAGGGCATTAAGGTTTTCAGGTAAGTCCCCCTTCTCTCCCTCTTCTTATTCTTTATTTCATAGGTCATCATGGGTGTATGGCAACGAAGCATCAGTTCAAATGGCTGATGTACTGCTGTTGTCGTTGATGATGATGATGATGATGATGGTGTCGTCGCACACAAACGGAGCATTCATTATAGAGTTGTTTGCTTTTCTTGTCAGGTGATCTGGCATAAATACCGCACCCTTCGCGTTGTCCTGGATGTTGCTGCGTGGTGCTCTTTGCTGATGTGTTTGTCACTGGTGTAGTCATGCAACAACAGATGATATTTATGACCTACTTGGGTTGTGCTACAGTATCTATTTCTGGTTTGCAAGTGGATAAAATTAAAACAAGAAACGGATCAATCAAATAGATTTGTCACTCATCACGATTACACACTCTAAATGGTTGAACTGTTTGTTTAACATTGGCAGCACCATCAACCATAAAACAAGAGGCACTTGATAGTCAACCATTTGTTTTAGTTGCCGTGGCTTTGACACAGTCTATTTGGTCAGAGCTGTGCAACACCCTACTTAATTTATTTAAAACACATTTACATCCTTTATCCTACTATCTGCATCAGTTTCATAGTGGACAAAATAGCGACCAACTTATTCTTTTTTGAAACACTGACCAATTAATTGAAATTGTTCCCGTGATCGAAGTAGTACGAAACTGTTCATTTTACTGCTTTCGCCAAATCGTTCCGTGAAATGCAGGTATTAAGTATGGCTATTAGCCGAGGGACGGAATTGAACGAGCACGCGTACTACGGAACCGATTAATTAAAAGCTTCCTGCGTTTCAGTGGCTAACAAAGTCAGAAAGAGAAACCAATGAAATAAGGAAAATAAGGCAAGATCCTTGTCAGCCAATCATGTGAGTGTCTGTGTTCACGAATCCATACTCAAATGCATCCGTGACACCCCTCTCTTCCTTGGTTAAGATTGCAGACCGAGTTGATACCGATCAATTGGCTTAGGCGTGCGTTTTGAGCATCTTAATTGCGGTCGTACCGCATCCGTTCATGATTCCTGGTTTTGTGAAGCAGATTCACATTCCGTTTTTAGGTCAGCGACAGTCGCTTTTTCATCCCATTCCTGTGGTTCGTTTGCGCGTGGCCAGATATAGTGAAATGGCGGTGCACCACGCGGCCGTCCTGTAGCTGCAGCTCCGCTTGGTTACTCTTGGAGGACAGGAGTGCAGCAGATTGCCAGCTTGCTTAACTAATACATGAATAATTTATTTAACGTCGACGAAGCGACGCATGCATTTTGGGCATGATAACTCATGTGTATACCGGATCAAAATCGTTAAGACACACATCACCTGACATCTTTTCATTTCCACAAATTTTCTCCCGCTTTTCCTTTATTCTCCTACGACGATTAGGAAATGCTGGGTGCAGTCTCTTTCGTAGTGGCAGACCAAATGTCACTTCTGCGAGTGGCACCACTCTCGACACAGTCGGTGTCGTGCGGTAAGAAAACAGGAGATGATCCAACTTGGTTTGCAGAATTCCAAGAGTCGGCTTGAGGACAAATAGCTTAACAGTCTGGACTGCATTTGCTACCATTTCTTTCTACGCGGGATGGCACAGCGCAGACTTAATGTGCTGTATGGTGAATTCGCCCAAGAGTAGAATGCAGTAGGTCATGATGAGGTCGACACGTAACCTACGGTAAATCAGAGTGAAGATTCCCAGTGTCTCGCACCTACGCTCATGCGGAAAGTCACGCAAAATGGGGATGAGCTTAGTAGCAACGTGTTGAACCCGTTCTTCTGCGCCTCGCCGCAAGTGGTCAGGCATTAGGCAGGCAAGAGGTACTGTAGCATTAGTATGCTGATGAAGGGGAAGAACTGAGTGTAAACCTATCGAGACCAGATGCAGAAACTACGTGTGGGTCTAGAGCATGCGCAGTCCGTCTCCATATAGCCTGTTCGCGTTGTTAACGGAATTCAAGTCGCAAAGTGTGAGTAATCCTAGGTCTTAAAAAGGTGTGTACAGTAGCAGTTAGCCGTCGAGGGTGTAAGTTCGGCAGCCGCCATCCTTCCCTAGGTTCACGAATACTTACATGGATTAAGTGAAAGGGAGGTGGACTTCCGCAGACTACACGGTAAGACCGTGTAGGTTTGTTAAAGCATGGAGTTCTCTGTACTAGAATGAAAAAAATAGACGAACAATGCAAGATGGCACCAGTTCGTGCTATCTGATCACTTGCAAAATAACAACATTTATAAATCATGTAAGGGAAGACGACGATCGTTTGAATCGGTCAAAAAAGTGCACACAAAATAAAACAATAGCTGGTAGCGTTAGAGCATACGTCCTGTACCCCAAGGAGTCTAAGTGATAATGCCAGTTGTTTTTGCACGCAAAGAAAGAAGCGGTAACGATTTAGGGACACAGCATCGGGACACTTCAGCACCTTGACGTATCGTTTCGGTAGATTACTGTAAAAGTTGATCAGTGGTCAATTTGATGACCTATGTTGATTAGGTCTCTAGCAATGGATGATGTCCACAGCTTGCCTGCCTGCGGAACAACCTCTTTACAACGCAACATTTTTACTGAAAGACAACAATTGTCTGGCTTTTCCTGATATCATGTTGCCAAGATCAGTAGATGGCTCAATAAAACGCTCTGTTTACCGAAAAACTACATGGAGAGGCCAATACGTGAACTTCTACATATATACGTCCGTCCAGTACACACTTGCGTTTCAAGACGCAGTTCGATCGAACGCGAAGAATATGCAGTGCCGTGCTTATGGAGTGTAAATTAGCGGTCATCACGCAGACATTACGGGATAATAGATATCCAGAGACCTTCAGCAGTTTACACAGTCACCAGAAGAAAAACAAACCAAGAATATTTACTGTGCCCAAAATGCCCGTCTATTTACAGCTACTCTTCAAAGGATACGTCATGACGGCGCAAGTTGAACGACGGGTGTACACAGCCATTCGCCGGATGTGCAACGCTGCCAAACTCTGTCCTATCTGGACAAACAGAAAACTGCCTTCGCCCCCAAGCAAACCTACTCAATCGGTCTTCGCCATAACTCATTGCATTTACCAATTCGTCTGTATCTGCAGAAACAGTATCATTGGCAGAGAAGATGATTGCCTGAGTAAACGGATTGTAGAGCATATGCCGAAGCGAATCGTTGGACTGATGGCACAACATACAGCCCGACAAGAAGCAGCAGAGAAGCTGCAAACATCATCCATTGCTAGAGACCTAATCAACACAGGTCATCAAATTGACCATTGGTCAACGTTTACGGTAATCTACCGAAACGAAAACGCCAGGGTGCTGAAGTGTACTGATGCTGTGTCCCTAAATCGTTACCGTTTCTTTCTTTGCGTGCAAAAACAACTGGCATTATCACTTAGCCTCCTTGGGGTATAGGACCTTTGCTCTATCGCTACCAGCTATTGCTTTTTGTTTGTGTACACTTTTTTCTGACCGATTCAAACGATCGTCGTCTTCCCTTACATGATCTATAAATGTTGTTAGTTTGCAAGTGATCAGATAGCACGAAATGGTGCCATCTTGCATTGTTCATCTATTTTTTTCATTCTAGTACAGAGAACTCCATGCTTTAACAAACCTACACGGTCTTACTGTGTAGTCTGCGGAAGTTCACCTTTCTTTCATCTCATCCATTTATGTATTCTTGAATTTAGGGAAGGTTGGTGACTGCCGGACTTACGCCCTCGGCGGCTAACTGCTACTGTACACACCTTTTGTAAGACCTAGGGGTACTCACACATTGCGACTTAAAGTCCGTTGACAACACGAACAGGCCATATGGTGACGGACTGAGCATGCTCTAGGCCCTCATATTGGTTTCTGCATCTGGTCTCAAGAGGTTGACACTCAGTTCTTCCAATTCATCAGCATACTAATGCTACAGTACCTGTTGCCCGCCGAATGCTTGACCACTTGCGGCGAGGCGCCGAAGAACTAATTCAACACATTGCTACCAAGCTCATCCCCATTTTGCATGGCTTTCCGCACGACCATAGGTGCGAGAGACTGAGAATGTTCACCCTGATTTATCGTTGGTTACGTGTCGTCCTCATCATGACCTACTGTATTTTACTTATGGGCGAATTCACCATGCTAATGCCGCTGATCCACTTGCTAACAGCTTGCAGCAAAGACGAACAAAACTGCAGGCTTGTGGTTCCAGTTGTGAAGCGGGTTTCCCATCCCCTCTGTTTGGAACGGCTAGTGGCGGATTCCTCGGACGGTTTGCCGGAATACATAGAAGAAGTAAACTCCGTGCAGCGATTCAATCAATCGTTAGATGCGCATTTCTCAAATATTATATTCTGAGAACGAGGACCCACAAGCACCCCACTTTTTTGAGTCCTTATCTACTATGAGTTAAACAATCGTTTAGCAATGTAACGTGAAAACTTGAAAAACCGTCCACGTATTAATTCTTTAACGTTTGTTGTCCTATTTCGATGGTATTGTACGGATTCAGATTGCTAATTCTTCCACGACAGAGTATTCAGTGTTCAGAATATCATTGCCAAACTTGCTTGCTTCAGTAGAAAATGCCTACACGTAGATCAGTTCACCAGATGCACGACCCAAATTTACACATACACTAGAAACTGGGTTTCCGTGTCAACGAAACTGAACATTGACGTGGAACTGCGATTTGCGTACCTCTTCGATATATTGAACTATATTAATTGGTTCCCAGAGGCATCGGCTGGATCAATAAGTAGAGATAAGACAAACAGTCACCTGAATCTCCTAGTTAGGAGTTGTAAATAGGGTGGCACCCATTTCTGTAAAACGATGTCATTGCCCCCTCCCTGCTGCCTTGAGGATAGGGGTTTAATCAAAATGCTTTGACTGAGGACACTAAATATCCAATTTCTCGGTTTATGTGCTATGACTGCATCGAAGTTACGTGCAAACATTACCATTTCCTCAAACATCAAATTAATGCCTCACCGGCCGTCGCGCAGATTATCAAGAGTCGCCTTATCCCCTACCCATGTTTCCCTTCTTTCATTGTCACATTTTTATTGTTCTTCTCCTGACTGACATTACTAGACTTCCTACAATAATTCACAGCTTAAACGACATTAGACGCAATGCAACTGCAGTTCCACCATCTTCAGGCATCATCCATTAGGAGGCCAAGCTGTCTCCTTTCCTCGGCTGTGTACAACGTTTGCACTCTAAAATAAATAGGTAAACAAGCCACACTCGCACCGACGTTGCACACACTGGCTATGGTATTTTGCATATCCGAAACTGGGACAAATCTCAATCACAAAGTCGTTGAATTAACTGCACACGGCTTGCCCTCTCGCTATTGGACTTTACTCCGAACGGATAGACAACGGTGAGTGTTGTAACGGAGCGCAGAGCACCGAATGTTTCTTAGTAACACGGCTTTGAGACATACTGGGCAAGGAAGTGCAAATTTTCGTCCTCCTATAGCTTGCCAGCGGTGGACAAATAGATGAACATACCACAAGTTAAAACGGTATCGTTTCATCATAGATTGTCGCTCGTTCCGGAACACATGCATTGATTCTGATGAAGTCTTAGACAACGCCGTTTTTTTATTATTCTGACCAGAAAGCATACCAAGCGCCTTCCTCGACTGTCAGCTGAGAAGACATCTTAGTCCTATTCCAGGTAAGCCTACTAGGATGTCCTGCGAGCCGAAGGTTCACTGCTGCCAAATGATACTGAGTTTCAGTGGAATGGTATTTTGGACGCCAAGCACGACCCAGGAATGTCTGCTTGCTGCACTACCAATAATTGTCGCTTTAGTCACTGAATACGCGAGATTTGGTGGAACCTGTTGGAATCCACAAGTAAATTACCGGCTAGCCCTGAGTACAATGTAATTAGATGGACTAGAAGGCGGGAAACTTAGGCGGTCTGCGTGGCGGTCGGGGAGCCTGGTAGACTAGTATGGCTCAAGAAATGGAGAAGGCAGGAGCAGCAAAACAATATTAAAAGCTATTCCAACATATTTGCGCCACTGATCCATTGGAAACCAAGCATCAGTGTGACAAAATCAGACAGCAGAATTTTTTTCGACTCATACTAAAATGCGACTTGTGGTTCGTACAGCTGAGAAATTTTGAGAGCAGTGCACCTTTCCTCTTGCTACTTGATACATTCCTAGACATGTGTTACAAGCACTGGTGTATCATCTTGCAGCCTAAGCCCCTACAAACTGTAACACTAATTACGTGAAAGATGATTTAAATCAAAACTTCACTACCTCCTTCGTTACAGAAGAGGCACGGATACCATGGTGTTGGCTGGCGCTCTAAATGCCCAATTCTGAAAATTGTACACTGATGAGCTTCATTTGGGCGGCCAACATGGTGTAGGCTCCCGTAATGACAGCGGTAAACGATTGCCAATGCTGCGTGAAGATGCTCGTCTCTTTCTCGCGAGCACAAACTTTCGCCACAGCATCCGCAAAAGCGTGACTTGGCGCCAACCAGCTTCGCACCAACCGTGGACGCAAATCGATCACATGGCGATTAGTTCCTGCTGGGGAGGTTGTGTCCCAAACCGTCGCTTGCTTCGAAGCAATAGGGCGGACCGTGACCCCGCAATGGTCCGAGTTCGTTTCGGTGGACATCCGCAACATCGATATAAACCGATTGACACCAGCCATCTGGAGAAGCCGGGTGTTCTAAATGTTTGGTAAAGTGCACTGACATCCGTCCAGAATCACTGGTTACATTTCATTCAAACGTTACCATCAGCAGGCAAGTCTTCATGTGGCAAATCAAATTTCACAACTGGAATTTGGGCCTCTACACATTCTCTGGAACTTATGGATGAAGGCCGACGTGTTCCGGCTGGAAGCTGTTACAATGAGGCTCTCAAGTCCGCAGGGCAAAGCAGCATGCTAAACTTAGGAAAGACGGCAAAGCCTGGTGGTCTCATCGTGTCTCGGGGATGGAAACAGCCGCTACCGTTGGTAATCAAAGTAATTTATCCCTTCTCATACGGAAAACAGACAGCAGGAGAACTGGTGTTAGAGAGACCATATGCGACGAGAGTGCGCAGCCAACGCACAGCCTGTCCAATCGCTTGCAGCTTTCGGCCGAACACTTCGTCAGGAAATTTAACCAACCTAAGTTATCGCTTTCTTGGCCGGACATTGAGCGCCCTTCTTCCTGGGCCATTTCCTTGGGTCCAACATCACGCGCAAAAATCGAACGAGCGATCAGGCTGTTGAAATTGCATTAGGCGGCACTGGCAGATAGAATTAATTCCATGTTTTTCAAATTCGGAAGGTCTGCTCTAGTAGATGAATTACTGGAGTTGTTAAGGAAATATTTGAGCAGGAGACTGTCCCGAATGACGGGAGCCGCCCCGTCATTGTCCCAATTTTCAAGGGACGCTTCCGTTCGCAAGACGGCAATCACAGAGGGATCAGTCTGAGCTCAACTGCCTCTGAATCGGTGCGTCTGTCATTCTCCACAGACTGACTGGCACTCGCGAAAGCTAGATTGGTAATGAGCATGCCGGGTTTCCTCGAGGTCGGGTCTGCATTGACCACATCTTCACCTTGCGTCAATTGTTGGAGCACCGCGGTGTTTATTCTTGACCCACTGTTGTCCTCTAACTTGATATAGAACTGTCTTTGACGCACTTGATCGATGTGCTCTTTGGAACTGTCCACTGAGGAAAGGTGTGCCTGATAACTACGTAAACATTATCAAATCACTGTACGCGCATATTTTAATCAGAGTGAGGGTTTATGGCAAACTGTCGTCACCGTTCAGTATCACCAGCGGTGTGAGACAAAGTTGTCAGCCGTCACCTTTCCTCTTCAACTTCGGTATTGATGAAGTAATGGGAACAGCTTTCGCTAGACACGACCTAGAAGGTGTGGAGCTAATTCCTGATGAGCGACATCTTGAGTTGGATTATGCGGACGATATTGTCCTTATTTGTGACAGCTCCTAAATATGTCAAGCAGTACTGAACCGATTAGCACTGGCTGTCAACCGTTTTGGGCTATGCTTTGCTCCATCGAAATGCAAAATATTTCTTCAAGTTTGGTAGGGACTCACGGCTGTGCTAACGATTCCTGGTGATCAGCGTGAAGTCGTTCAGGAATTCAAGTGCCTGTGCAGTTATATTAGCGCCCGAAGGAAGGAAGATGAGGTTACGAACGCTATAGCAAAAGCTCGAGGTTCTTTTGCCAATCTCCGCCACCTGTGGCACAGAAGCGACATCACTCGTCCTTAAGGGCAGAGATTACAACGCAACCGTCTGTTCAAGTCTCGCATATGGTTGTGAAACCTGGCCCATCTGGTCGACAGACGTAAAGAGGTTAGTCAACTTCGATCTTCCCTGCCTTCAAGGAATAGCGCTTGTCTGGTGGGCGCACCGCGTGAACAATGAGTTTGTTCACGTCGCGTATTTGGTGTAGGAAGAGGGAGTGAAGCGCTCAGCACCATTATATCACGTACCAGGCTCCGATGGGTGGGCCAGGTGTTGCGCGTGCCAGCTCACCGACTCCTGCATCATGCATTGTTTGCGTGCCCGGGGGTGCGGTTGGAGTCGGAGGAAACGAGGCCAAGCGATGACTTGGTCGAGAGGAATGAAAACCTCCACTTCGAATTTCTCGTCGGTTATTATTTCCCGACTGAGTGGCAGGGGTCCTACAGACGATGAACACGTTTGGTTGGACACACTTACTGAAATAGCTAGGAGACGGCTCCAATTTCTTTTGCGTTTTGGGTATCTTTGTTCATCCTCCGCCCATTTGTTTCCCCCTCCAATCCCGATCTTATGGAGTACGAATAATATTATATTTAAGGTCATATTTTTCGTAGTGTAATTTGTTTAATTGGTGGTGCAACTTGTTAGTCTCTTCTTTTTTATTGCCACACATTGGCTGAGGTGGGTTTCTCACCCTTAGCTAAGGTCACTAATAATGATGATGACAGTACCACCTCTATCATGGCCGGTTAATATAGTGGCTCCATCAGATGCTGAGTTTCAAAACGCGATCACAGTTTTTAATTTCTTTCGTGTTGCTGAACTGGGATCCAGCTTAACCGCACTACATAAGCATGATGAGGATGTCTGCTGCGAAGCACTCACCTACTTTTCTAACAGGTCTGGAAAAAAGAGACCATGCGAGCTAATTTGGACGGATCGATTATAGTGACAATATCCAATAACTGTAGTCGCGCCGTCTTTGCTGACCCAGGGGCATTAGCCTAACCCCAGTGGTGATACAATTACTAGCCTCAGTTCTAATTCATCGCCTCACTGCGGAAAGCGAATCCCATACTAAGGAAGAGCAAGCAGATTTCCGCCTATAATGGGGCTGTGTAGACCACAGGTATACTCTGCAGCGGGTGCTAGAACGGCGTCAAATGTATCGCAGTACGGCATTAGCTGTCTTCCTGGACTTCAAGATTGCGCTCGATTAGATCTATTGATCAATTCTGTATGAAACAGTTGGCGGCAAGTTGTTCCCATGTGAACAATTATCGTGCTCTGTACTTGAACACCACAGGCCGCGTCAGGTCTTACGGCTACTTGTTGGATGTGTTTTAACAAGCAGGTGTTTTCCGTCACGGCTGGGCTCACTCATTATATTTGTTTACTTTTGTCGTTTAGTCCTACACGTTAAGATGCTGGTTGGTGTAAGGCTAGTGTACCTTGGTCAAGCGGAAGATCTTTTCATGCAGTTTAACATTTTGGGTCTGCACAGTCAACCTAGAATAGTCTTTCTAGTGTGGTCCCACCATTTGGTTTGCGCTTTGCACTTTCAAATTACGAGGTGTTGTTGTAAGACAACCAGTCAATTGATGATTCCCTCAACCTTGGTGGCCAGGCACTCGAGATAGTTGATCCATTTACTTGCGTTTTCAGCCACATTAACAAACATGGGCACACAACTATTGAAGGTAATCCAAGCATTGCAAAAGCTAGAACAGCCTTATATATTCTGCGGCTTCTGTGCCGTCAGAAAGGGCTTTCTTTTGGTCTGAAATGTTGCGTTTACAAGACCACAATGAGGATCGTTGTAAGCTATTGTGGTGAGATCGCGCCCCTTTGATTTGAGGATCTGAGGTGTCTTCACTTCTTTGATCATCGTTCTCTGCGAAGTTTTGCTGGTGTTGGTTAGCATCAGACTACCAAAAACGACAATATGCTGTGCGAGTGCTAGGGCAGGGACAATCAGGCTAGCTCCTTAGAACAACAAGTAGCACGAAATAATTTGCTTTGGCTTGGAAACGTTCTTCGCTTATCCTGGATAGCCTTGTTTTATTTGCCAAATGTACGGTGGAACAAGGCTTAAGGTGGGTAAAATTTGACATGACAGCGTGAAATAAAATCAATGACTATAAAACTATTGGCCGTTGGTCCGTTTCGCCTTTCAGTCAAGTGTCCAAGCGATCCGGCTTGCGCTTGCTTCGGTACTTGCTTCGGTTCAGTGCAGGCCTCATAGTCCATGCCAGTGAAGCGTCCTTTGTCGTCGCTTAGTCGGACGGTTTGTTTAACATATGCGGTGCAATGGCTAAATAAGGCGCGTGCCAGTAAAAGCCGCTAGGAATCTGTCTCGTCGTTGCCGCCTTGTTATTACACGATGGCTTAGTGCTTGCGTTATTTTGCCTTCGATGAAGCGTAGGCGCCTTAACCCTGCATGTTTGCTTAGGCCACTGGAGTTTTAAGCTAAGCCTCCATTTTCTCCACCTTAGTGTACATCACTCCGTCGGTCTCTGTAGCTGTACAAAGGCGAGGCTTTATTCAAATGTCTGAAGTGCAATTGCTACAGCAGCTGCCGCTGAAAGTACGGTTTGTGTCTTTAATATTAATGATGACTGAAGAAGAAGAAATGATGATGAGGATCAGGTTGATGATGGTGTTTCTGATGATGAGGACCATCCGGATACTGATGTTGGTGATAAAAATGAAGATGATAATGATGAGAGTGATGATGACAGTGCTGCTGTTGATGAAGATTATCATTATTACTATTATCATTATTATTATTACTACTACTGTGCTGAGTAATGCAGCATAATGAACATTGAAGCATATTACACTTGCACCTGTGTTCCTCCATCGTAGTTTGATCGGGCACGTGCGTGGAATCCCGGCACTAATTCCTGCGAGTTTGCAGCATATTACATCTGCACTATGTGCTTTTCGGTTGCGAAGTCAAGAGGTCGAATTCATGCTTCCTTACGTCATAGCCATCGTATTCATCAATTAGACTACAAAATTTTAGGCCGTCTGAAACCAAGTCACAAAGCGACAGAAATAGCTAATATGTTGGTTGGTGTGGGTTAGATGCAAAATAGGACCCAGCACTGGGACTTGGAGTACAGCAGTGAAGAAGGGATTTAAGTCCTTTACATGTTCATTCACCTGTACCGTCCATTTCCGTTCAGTAAGGAGTCACTGATCCATTTGTTTAGTGAGTCGCCGACATTGCACATCCTCAGCTGGTTGGGGTGGGCCTAATCGTTAAATTTGTCAAACGCTGCAGTTAACGTTGATCACAGCCACCGACTTCCCTCAGTTCAATGCTCGCAACCATTTACTCGGCGTCAACTGTCTGCAGTAGACTCACCATCTTCTCGAATATTCTGACAAAACGGAGGATAGATAAATCATCCGTTTATTGTCCAGGTTACTTAAGCTACTACAATTCAGATTCGGTTTTACTACCGATCAGTTTCAGTCTTTTCTAATTGCACCTTTGCACAGCGATCTGTGGTACATTTCATTCACTGAGAGCAAGATGAGGACCTACAACGACTTGATAATCAACAAGTAGAGCCCTTCAGGACCGGCAGTTTTCGTCTTGTCAAGACTGGCAAGTAAATTGATGATATTCTTCACCTCTCAATGCAGAGGCTAGAGTTATGTATGAGCTGTAAACGTGGAGCTTGTTATAGACGCATGTACACTTACAAGTACAGAAGCGAAAGATTAATGCAAACGCACGTCCGGTGCTGAACGTCAGCGAACTTGAACTGTTACCTCGCCTGCTGTCCTCACGTGCTTCGTGTAAACGAAAATTCGTAGTTCTCGTTGCGGTTGCAAGCTTCTTCTCGAAATACAGGCACTTTTGCGCATTGGTAATGTTACGCGGATTCCGCCGGCTCTTGTACACCGAGGGATGAAAGGAATCCTCACCATATTACGCGTCACCATCGAGACAAATGGTCATACAGTTTATGGGACCAGTGCTAAGGTTGTGTAGCATGACGCCGATGAGAACAACAATACTATTAGGAAACAGGTTTGTCCATGCCTTTCGCCTGCATTTGAATCCAATAAAGCCTCAACTAAGGTAACTTTGTAGCTAACATTTATTCCTCTGCTTCTGTTATAGAAAGGCATTTGCTAAATAGCATGTGCCTTTCCATATTTTTGTCTGTATGCGCAGAAAAATCGTGACAGCCATATTTGGCTAGTAACACATCTGATATTGCCGTAGCATTGGTTAATCAGTGAGCGACGATAGAAAATCCCCACGAATTTTATACTCAAACGCCTTTTTTGAACAATCGGACCAAGTTTGTACATAAAAATCGGTGCGAATATTAGTGTTAAAATCTAGACATTTTTGAATGCATGATAAGTTAATGTAATATTGTTGTCCTGTTGATCGCCCACGTGGGTATACTGTCCAATCCAAACAGAGGTCTTGCGAGCGTCGATACCGCCAACAAGGAAATCAAACTGCCACCGAAATTCAACACAACTCCTGCCCTGATCTAGAATTGCAAATTGAGAAATATGTATGCTGTTTCTATTTGGTATCAGCAATGAGTTGACAACAGTACAATTACTTTTGTCCGTATTTGTGCAGTGTTAAGATCAAGAATGAAGCTCCGATTGGCTATGTACAGCTGCTTATTTGGCGGAGGAATTAGACGAAGTAAACACAATGATAATTCATGTGAAGCCAGCTTTATGACGTCAATAATACGGTTGTTACAGGTGGCCTAATTTTGTTGCTTACGGTGGTAATATTTGAAAATAAACATTTACGGCTGAACAGTTAGTGGAATAACTGTCTCGGCACTACAAAAACAACCAGCGCTTGCGTAACATGCACCGTAAAAACTTATTACTATAACTGAACTCATGAAGCCGTCGTTTAAGTTAATTATCATTCTTCTCTTTACGCTTACAGAAAAATAATCGGATTACATCATAGCTAAATGCCTTTAGTTTTCTGACGTTATTATAAATCAAACTAAATGGTAATACAGTATTTGACGAACCCATCTACTTAATAGAGGCAATGTAGTTGGCGCAGATTGTCCAGATATCTAGTAAGGTTTAAGGCGATCTATGCTCACAGGGTCTGTACATCGTACCAAGCTTACCTTATGTAAAGCACAAAGATTATGTTGACGAAAATTATTGAATATCGAGTCCGTTGGCTCAAAATGTAATTCTTACAGTAAATACGTCAAACTGTGAATGTTTGTACCATATGTATGGAAAAAATCATCTAGAGTTCCTGTTGCAAGCCGTCTCAAATGTAGGAGGCTCGTGAGCCTCTAGGGTGATTAGTGATTACCAACAATCAGTAATCGCCTTATCAGCTCACCAGCCTCCTCGGATGATAGCAGCTTGCGAAGGAAGTAGTTGTCTGGGGGACCAGCGATGTCCTCTACATGTTTACAGCAAGCATGACAGTGGAAGAGGAGCCGCGCTATGTCGACGATAGTTAATAACCATGGCGGTTCTCTGCCGTCGCTCATGGCTTAGTGGCATACTTCGCTGGAACGACTGTTACTCAGGTTGTATTGCACCTATTCCACATGTTCTGCATAAAATACTTTGATTAGATGAAGTACTAAAGCAGGATTCATATTCGGTCAGCTTGCTCGATCACAAGTTAACTCGTGCTAAACTTCCTAGGAGTGAATGTTATAACAGTGGGGAGGTCTATGATAAAGCAGCAAAATGGCTAATCAAACTTTCATAGAGCGCAGCATCTCTCGCTTCGATCTTTTAGAACTTGCTAAAAGAGTAGCCAAAATAGTTCCAAAACGTGCCAAACGAAATATTTTCCCGCTTAAATTTCTTCTTCGTGCCGTGTCCTTTACAATTATGTTGTTTCGGCCAGTACAGTTTCGGTGTTCGAAAACGACTCACATCAGGTAACGCCTCGCGTTGCGCCGCTTCGCTCCGCTAAGTACTAATGCACTGAGAAGATCACCACGAGTAGTGACAATTGCAGAAAAACTGCTGAGCTCAACGAACACTTTGATCACCGACTAAACAACCTTGGCTAGCAATATTTGCTTCCATATCAAGCGACTTCCTTTTTCAGTGATTATTCAGTATTTTGTTGTATATTTGCAATGATTTATTGTGAAAAGAACACCGTGAGGTAGTAGACTCGATACTCCATAATTTTCTGCAATGGGTTCTCTCTGCTTTGCATAAGGTCAACATCATTAGACATTAGGACAACAGCGCCCACGACGTTGCCTCTATGTAAGTAAATCGGACTGTCAAGTTGTGTGTTCATGATAATTATTTCCTTGCAACACCAGATAATTTGACTTCGTTTGTACAATCACCTGCCGCCGACTATGTGGGCTTACGATGAAGTTGTGGGCGGAGTTCGGTTACAATTGTTATTAATCTTTACGGCAAAAGGCAATAGCAGTTACTATAGGCGCCATATTTCCTCCCATAATTCCTAATCTTGACACATTGCGTCAACAATGACAGTCGTATGCACTTATAAATTAAATTTTTATTACCAGACAGTAGTTTCTCCGGTAGCCTATTGCGAAATTTAATTAAACATTAGTGATTTAAAATGTGGAATCGAAAGCGTGTATAGCGGTGTTAAGCATACCATTTCATTGACTTTCACCCGTCCTTTTCCAAATACTATTGAATTCGGAGGCGTAGCAGCGGGTAAGGAGAAAGCAAACGATGTCGCTATTGTGCTCGGAATAGCAAGTGTAAACGGGTGAAGATTCAATTTACTGGCCTGTAACAGAAAGGATGAATTATCAAATTTTCGCATAAACTGCTGGAAAGCGTAAAATGACAACCATTATAATGCTGAGAAACGGAACCTAAGTAATATGCCGCAAACATAAATCGTATAAAAGAAAACTAAATAATGGGATAAGCAACTTAAAGTATTCGGGCTCAAAAACGGTATATTTTACGAAAACCTACTCAAAACCATTGCTTTTCACGTTATATGCTTTGAATATTGTCTGATTAAGTTAAATACTTATAGCTGAAAACTCTTGAAGAATCGCATAGTTTAAACTTACTGAATTACAAATGACACACAACCACTGGAGTTGCATTAGTATTTTAAAAAACGCACGCTTTAAGATGGTCGAAAAATCGCTGATTCAGTGTCTAACGGAACAGGCAAGAAAACCCGTGGCCATCTGTATTTTAGTACTAACTTCTAAAATATACCCTAGCTGTTAGACTAGCCGCTAATTTTTGGTTTCTAGAACATTATAGATAAGCTGACGAGGTACGTATGAAAGCATCGCCATTTATACCCGAGGCTTAAGATGTATCGAAAAACTTAGGCATCATCTTATCTTCGATAATGTGTAAATGCACCGACAGCTAGCTTGGAACAAAAATTAGGGTCGTATCGAGTCTAAAGTGCAATTTACGAAATTTTGTTAATCATCTGAATAATTTGAAGCAGCGTGCTGATAATTTGCGTTTCTCGAGAAAGTTCATAGACAGCTCTGCCTCAGGAGTGCCGCAGACTGTATCACCTCTTCTTTTGTCCCCCAAACCAGCTGCACCTAGCACATCATCCAAATACCTTTACTCTTCAGGAGAAACACCGGCTTCAATCATTTCATGCTCCTACTCCATTTATCCATATGATCGATGGTGTTAAACCTCCTGTGCGGATATTAAGATTGATTCGTGTCATTTTGCCGAAAATTCTTTAGTATGTATACTATGCTCCAGTGATCCGCTCGGGAAAGTTTCATAAAGCCAACCGAATGTTAAAATATCGAAAGATACCAGACCATGAGATTTTTGTTTTCTGTGTGTTTCTCTTTCCGCGCCAAACTTGACGCCTGAGGCCAAGTAAACATCACTGGACTTCTCTTACAAATGGCCTCTAATAATCAGGTCATCTGCTTGCCGACCACCTGGCTCATTTTGTTAAATTGTTCACTTCAGTCGAACATTCTTCAGCTTGGCCGCTAGCAAGATTCGATAAATGGTGGCTATCCTCAGGTTGAATTGATACCTGACTTGTATTTGGTTGTCCGCATTGATTAACTACAGAATGTAAATTTAGCTCAAGTGATGAGGATGGTTAGAGTGGATTAGGTTTCGAATTGTAGGTATATGCCATCGCGACGAGACTGGACCTTAACTTGGTGCGATGGTTTGTATGCCCCAGTGATCCACTGAGCTATGCTGGGTGGTGCTTTTTGCACCTTTAGAACCATTCATACCAGATTGGTCAATGGTTAGAAGCCAGACAAACTCAGCCTCCTGGTCCTCCAGGTTGGGCGTTGGAATGAGGGTGGCTCCTTATTTTATAAAACAGGCTCAATGTAGTCCAGTGCCCAAACCCGCTGCATTTCTGTCAGGTTTTTGAAATAAAGGTTTTGCTTGAGAACCCTAACATTCTCCTCTTTAGACCTGTGCAATCTGGCAGTATTCTGCCCACGCAATACGATGAACATTTCTTCTGAAAATTTCGTGATGCTCTGACCGTTGCAGAGGATAAACAACGGCGCCCTATCTTCTGCATCGAGCAGGGTGGATGGGGTAGGGATGCTACTGCTCAGGCCTTCCCGTCTTCTTATCCTTATTCTTGCGCTTGTTTATCCTTATCGTTCCGCTCCAAATTACTTTGATCCACCGATTTTCAATCCAAAATTCTTGCCCCTTCCACACCTTTACAGAATAGTCGTTTGTCTTCTAGTTTCAAATCACACACAGTCACACGGCATCACACCAATACAGTCGACAAGTCCATGTCCAACCAAGCGGAAAACGTCAGTTCCTCCGTTTCCTTTTAGAGTCCTCGCATCTAGTTAAGACTGGCATGCCTTAACGTGCGCACTTTGCTACACATTAGCCGACAGGCAGCACTTTCCCACACACTGGAGTCCATATCAATCGATATTTGCTATTTATCAGAAACCCGCCTGCAAGATTCGAGCTTCGTGATTAGCCTGCGATCCTACCCCCCATGCAACACTAACGGCACATTCTCATTGTGCTCGTCTGGCTATGATGCAGCTTCAAATGTTGGTCAAGGAAGCGTCGGCATTGTTTTGAGTCCCCGAGCTAAAGCTGCCCTGATCGGTTGGATCCCAGTCAACAGTCGGATGTGCGCCGATAGAATAGCTGGTTTGTTCCATGCTACGAAGTCGCGCAGGAACAAACGGTGCCAGTTTGTCATGGCGGCTTACGCCCTTACAAACTGTATCATTGATTCCGTGAAAGATGAGTTCGCTCAGCAAATTCACAATCTCCTTCGTTTCAGAAGTGGCACCGATACTATGGCGTTGGCTAGCGATCTAAATGCCCAACTCGAAAAATTGTCTCTGATGAGCTCCAGCTGGGCGGCCAACATAGTGTAGGCTCCCGTAATGATAACGGTGAGCGTTTGCTACAGCTGTGTGAAGATGCTCGTCTCTTTATCGCGAGCACAAACTTTTAACACAGCACAAGCAGAAGTGTGACTTGGCACCTATCAGCTTCGCACTAGCCATGGACGTAAATCGATCATATCGCGATCAGTTCCCGCTGGAGAGGTTGTGTCTAAAACTGTCGCTCGATTTCGAGCATAAGCGTGGACTCTGACCACGCATTTGTTTGTGCTGATCTCAGGATAAGTTACGATGGACGGGCGCAACATCGATGAAAACAGATTGACACCAGCCAGCTGGCGGACCCAGGTGTTCTGAATGTGTATCAAGGTGCGCTGACATCCGTCCAGGATCACTGGTTGCATATTCTTCAAACGTTGCTATGGGCAGGCATGTCTTCATGAGGCAAGTCAAATTTCTATACTGGACATTGGGTCTCTACCCACTCTCTGGAACTTAGAAGTAAGTAAATAAATAAATAAACAAATTTGTAACTTTACTGACAGACGGTACACGGCCCCCATATGGATGATCGCCGACTTATTCCGGCTGGAATTGATTACAATGAGGCTCGAAAATCCTCAGGGCAAAGCTGAGTGTTATCCTTAGGAGACCGCGCAGCCTGATGGTCTCATCGTACCTCGGAGAATGAAACAGCCACTATCGTTGGCAATCATAGTAACTTATGTCGTTGCTACGGCAAATAGGCAGCAGGAGACCTGGTGTTAGTGAGACCAAATGCGACGAGTGTGGGTAGCCGATTCACAGCCTGTCAAAACGCTTGCAGCGTTGGGCCGAACACTTTACAAGGCAATTTAACCAACCTAGGTTATCGCTTTCTTTTTGGGACATCGAGCTCCTCTCTCCCTGAGCCCTCTCAGTGGATCCGCCCTAACGCACAGAAGCCGAACGTGCGATCAGGCTGTTAAAATTACATAAGGCCGCAAGAGCAGATAGAATTACTTCAATCTTCTTCAAATCCGTGAGGTCTGCTCTAGTAGATGGTTTACACGAGTAGCTAATTTAACTTGGGGAGCAGGAAACTGTCCCAACCGACCAGAGCCGCTCCGTTATTGTCCCAGTTTTCAAGGGAGGCTTCCGTTCGGAAGGCGACAACCATAAAGAGATAAGTCTGATCTTAATTGCCCTAAAATTGCTTGCGTCTGTCATTCTCCACAGACTGACTGGCACCCGCCAAAGCCAGATTCGTGAAGTGAAAGAAGAAGCGAAGAAGAAAAGAGTTTCGTCGAGGTCTGGGCTGCATCGACCACATAGTCACCTCGCGCCAATTGTTGGTGCACCGCCATGTTTACTGGTGACCAACCATTTTCCTGTTTCTTGACATAATAGTGCCTTCGACTCGGTCGATCGATGTGCTCTTTGGAACTGTCTGCTGAGGAAAGATGTGTCTGATAAATAAGTAAGCCTTATCAAACCGCTCTACGCGCATATTTCGGGCGGAGTTCGAGTTTATGGCTCACTGTCGCCACCCTTCAATATCGCCAGCTGTGTGAGACAACGTTGCCCTCTGTCATGTCTCCACTTTAACACCGTTATCGATGAAGTCATGAAAACAGCATTCGCTGGACACGACCTAGAAGGTGTGGAGCTACCTCATTTTGAGCGACTTCTTGACTTGCATTATACGGACGTTATTGCCGTAATCTGTGACACCTCCCAAACAAGCCACGCTGTACTGGACCGATCAGCACTGGCTATGTATTGTGTTGGATTATGCGTTGCTCCAATACAATGCAAAATACTTCTTCAAGCTTGGTAGGAACTCGAGGCTTCGCTAAATCTTCGTGGCGATCAGCTTGAAGTCTTTCAGTAATTCCAGTACCTGTGCAGTTATATTAGCGCCCGGGGGATCGAAGGTGAACTTACGAACCGTACACCGAACGCTCGAGAGGCTTTTGCCAATCTCCGCCACCTGTGGCGCAGACGCGACATTACTCTGGCCCTGAAGGGCCGAGTTTATAACTTCTCCGTCTTATCAACTCTCCCATATGGTTGTGAAATCTTTCCCATCAGGTCGACAGACATAAAGAGGCTCGTCACCTAGGAACGTCGCTGCCTCCGCAGCTTAGTTTGTGTCTGGTGGGCGCACCGCTTAAGCAGTGAGCTTGTTCGCGTCGTGTATTTGGTGCAGGAAGAGGGAGGGAACCGCTCAGCACCATTATATCACGTACCAGGCTTCTATGGCCGGGCCATGTGTTGCGCGTGCAAGCTCACCGACTGCTGCGACGTGCAATGTTTGCGCGCCTTGTTTGCGGTTGGAAGAGGAGCAGGGGAGGCCAAGCATGTCTTGGTCGAGATAAATGAAAACACTTACTTCGAATTTGGCGTCGTTTGATGCATCTTGTCTGCGTAGCAGGGTTCCTACCGCCAATGAACACGTTTGGTTGGACACATTTGCTGATGTGGCGAAGAGCCGGCCCCAACGGCGTTTGCGTTATGATTTCCTTTGTCTATTCACTCTTACTTAGTCTCACTCTCCAAGCACGATCTCATTCGCCAGGCATAATGTAACTCTTTTTACGGCACGATGGCCGGCTGTTGGTTCTCCGGAACGATGTACATCCATTATTGGGGACTCAGCCGAGGCGCCACTAATTTATTTTTCTTCTTGTCCTTAGTATTGCGGCACAATAGCTGAGGCGTTTCCCACCTGCAGCTACCGCGTATAGTGATGATGATGATGATGATTATGATGATGATGATGATGATGATGATGATGATATAGGTACATGCGTCAAGCGCTTCGCTTACAAAGTAGCAGGTGACATGTTCCATTGCAATTTTATTGGGTAGACAATTTATGTCAACCGGAAAACCTATTCTGAGGACCCAGTGGTGCTACACTACCATTCAAACCCAAATGAGCAAACTAAGTGTAATTGCTCACAATAACGCCGGACAACTGCACTAGATCTAGGACCTTCACTATCCTATTGGTTATCAGTATCAATGCCTACTCTACTTGCTAATTGTTGTCCTTAGGTTGACATTGTGCATTCAAGCGAGTCCGCATTTTATCCTCCTTTTCGATGATTTGTGTCTATCTGGTTTACAATGGATTGACAGGTAACACTTCTTTTTAGGTTTTTTTTTCTGGGTTAATGTAGTTTACTGCATAGCACCCATCAGCACCAATATTATGTCCTGTCGCCTTAAGCCTAGCTGCTTGTTGTCTTGAGCCATTGTTTTTTCATGTTGGTGTTGTTCTGCTGGCCCTATAAATTTGGGGTCCAGAAAGCATAATTGGAGAAAAGACTTGCTTTTAATGGATCGCCATCAGACGAACAACCTAAAGTAAAGGGACTGGAACAGACGGTATTTTTCAACTTTGATGCGGCTAGGTCCTGCGACAGGATGAGCCGGATTCATGAATGTCGCGGTTGGCAGCTGCCCAAGCATGTCCGTCAGCTGCAAGCTCCACAAATACATTGGTCCAATAAGTTATCCAGTGACGAGCACCATGCACATCCTGAAGTCCAAAGAGATCGACGTCTGATGTAAATGCAAAGAGCCACGTCTTCAATTGTCCACCAAGGTGACGACACCAACCCTGGCAAGGGAAGGGTGAAACCACGGCCTTGGTGAAGTCACCGTCTGATCTGCGGAGGTTGTGACCGAACAACTGGAGTCTGTAGCGTTGGAAGAGTGCTGAGAGCTTCGGAAGACCGTACCAAAGCTTACAAACATCGTCATTGGTGCTACGTTTATGACAGCATATTAAAATTAGGCATTAGACTCCAGACAAAGAAGACTTCAAGCTTCCGGGTGTCTTCGAATCGCAGCGGACATATTTCAAAATCAAAGAGCAAAATGGCCGGAAGGGGTATTGCGATTATTCGGCTTCTCGTTCGCTGACTAATTTCCGTCATTTGCCCCATTAGGTTTCTCAGTTGTTAAAAGGCTGTTCAAGCGCTGTCAATACGATTTGGTATTTCGGATGTAACCCAATCGCTGGGGAGAATAGTGGATTCAAGTTATTTGAATCCAAGAGCAGACTGGATACGTCGTCCATGTAAGGAGAGTGAAGGAGCGGACTGGCTGACGATGAAAAGTGCTTCGTTTCGCTGATGTTGATTTCAAGGCCAGTCATAGAATCTGATGTACCGACCCGATATAGCAGTGACTGTAGTGACATGCGATTTTATGCAAGATAGCAAGGATAGCGATGTCAGCAAATTCCAAGTCTGATAACCAGAACTCATGGTTAAGTTGAACAATACGATAGCAATCGAGAGCATGATCCATAACCCACTCGACTGCAAAATGGTATAACCCCGAGGAAAGTGGGCAACGCTGTCGGACTCCAGTATTGATCTCGATTACCTTTGTTCCTTCTCCATAGAGCCGAATCCGGGCCTTCGTGCAACGGTAGTATGACCTCATCAAATTAAGGAGTATAACCGGCATGCCATCACCAAGTACGATTCTCCAAAGTGCATCATGATCTACTGAGTCAAAGTCAGCTCGAAGATAAACGAAATAAACAAACGCGGGTCGCTGGAACTGTTATGGGTTTTCGGGTACCTGACGTAGAATTCAAAATTGATCAGTGCAGCCTCTGTCGGTACGAAAGCTACCTTGCTTCTGGCGAGTTCGCAGGTTCGTCTCATTGGCAAAGCGGGAAAGAAGGATTATTGCGAAATTTTTGGCAGGCACATCGATTAGGCTGATAAAACAATAATTATTGCACACAGTTCGGTTACTGTTATTGAGAAATGACAGTAAGATTGAAATGGAGCACGAGGATGGACAGATTGCTTTCTGTCCAATTGAGCAGCAGAGTTCGTGCAAGTGTTTAAAGGGGACTGTCAGACAACACTTGTAGATTTCGGCTGAAATGACGTCCGCTCCAGGAGGTTTCTTCGGTTTCAGGCAACAAACGCTATCTGCAAATTCTGTGGGAAATGACGACAAGCGATTTGCGTCACATTCTGGCCGGGCTAATGCTGAAATGAATGCGGTTGTATGTACTGGGCGTTTTTAGAGTTTGCTAAATAATTTCACCCATCTGGAAAGTTTTCCTTTCGTATTAGGGCTGAATTGACCACCCAAATTGCGCAGTATCTGCTGTGGTGAATAACTTTTGCCGGAAGCTTGACTGATGAGGTGAAAAAGATGACCCAGATTGCCACAATTTGACGTAGCTTCCACGTTGCTTGCGATAACAGACCAGTAACGGTTGCTATCATTCCTTGCCGAAAGGGTTGCCTCACTTAACATGCGACGGTAGTCTGAGGAATTCGTGAGACGTGCTTCTTTCGCTTTAGTAGACAGGCAGCTATTATCTCCAGTGATCCAATCCTTCACAGGCTTAGTGGTAGAACCCAGTTTAGATAAAGCGGCGCGTTAAACTCAGAGTTTTAGATTAGAACAACCAGTGTCAATGGATTCAGCTTCTGCAACTACGAGGCGTGGTGCACTAACAGGCATTTCTGCTTCTATTGCTACCTCAAGTGATCGGCACCAGTCAGTATTTTCCAGTGGAGCAGGGTTGATACGATCTGGCGGAAGGGTCTTCCGGGCATCGTAAAGTGGAGTCTGCCTTTAGTGCGCAGTAGTACATGGTCCGAACCATCCATATAGTTCTTTGCAGACCCTCTGTACGCTCGAAACCCATCGATGGAGGACATCCACCGGGAAGGGATTAAGAAGCGATCTATTTCGTTGGCTGTAAGGCTATCATTGGAGTACCATGTGAGAAGATGCTTACTTGCATGCTGGAACCCAGTATTGGTTATGCACAACCGACTAATTTCGACAGAGCTGGGCAAACGGTCCCCATTATCAGAACGCTCTAAAAATGCGTATATCCGGAGTACGGGCGTTTCTGATCGTTCCTCCGCTCGGTTCGTGCATTAAAGTCCCCAGCAATGAGGACAGCAATGAACAATGGATAGTGAATTTATACGGGTTAAGAAGCAATGCCTTAATTGTTCCGTTGCGTAGTTTGGAGGTTTTAGAAAAATAATACCAAAACAGTCAATAACTTAGGCACCAAAAGGATTTATCTTTTGTTTTACTGTAGTCCTACTGCCCGCGTTGTTTCACAGCACCCATAGATAACAGCAATGCACTCTTATGTATTTATTCCAAGAGTAGGATGGAGAGTGTAATAGTAAGTGGATGGTTAGGTCATCCAACTGGCTTCTAAATAGTGTTCCTGTCGATGCAGAGACGACCGATTCTGGGAGAGCATTCCACGGGTGACAGACGCGAATGGAAAAGAAAATGCTGCAACACTGCAGATGGTTATACTGTTCTGTGAGTTCAGTAAGTGACTTTACAGGTTTGTGTTGCTACGGAGTTGCAGTAAAGGGCGACATATAATGTGGGTCTCGTAGAATCGAGTATGCCACAATCAGGTTGCCTCGTAGTCTGCGATAGATTCCACTATATACCCCTAATTGTTGCAGTCTCTCCTGATATGAGAGCTTGCACATTCCAATTAGGTTCCTTGATGCCGGACGTTGTGGCTGCTCCAGTGCATTAAATTCATGTTTCAGCCATGGATGCCAGGCTTGTATTGCAAATTCGACATGGGGGCGAACACATGCACTGAGCATTTGTCGAAATATGGAGCTGTTTATTTGTTCAAACGCCCGTCGCAACAGCCACACGTGTTTGCTTGCAGCTCCAGCGGCCTTTTCGAATTGCCTGGAGCAACCCAAGTCAACTTGAACCAGGAGACCCAAGTCACGTTCGAGAGTTGATTGTTGTAGTATATTCGTTCCGAGCCCGCTATGACTAGCTGCTTTGATGTCAGAAGGAAAGCACCTTGACTTTGCGGACGTTGAAATGCAGTACGTTTTGGGGTGACCATTGATACACCGTATCTAGGTCACTCTGAAGCAGGCGCTGGTCGGCGTTCTCCCGGATCCTGCGCCAGATTTGGATATCGACATGGTAAAAAATGGAGGTTTAAAGCGATTCCTAGTACGGGGTTATTACTAAACACCAAAAACAAACGTGGACTAAGAATTGACTCTTGCGGCGCACCCCACTCGACTGGTATGGGTCCGATAAAGAGGTCTTTACTCTGACCACTTATTGCTGTTGAAGTAGAAATTTAACAATTCAACTTAAAGGAGGGTCGCCGATCCCGTAATGCTGGAGCTTGGAGAGTAGTATCCGATGTTCTATACTGCTGAAAGCCACGGAAAAATCCAGGTTGATCACATCAACGCCTTCTCCAGCGTCAGCTGCCTCGGACTAACCACTGCGTGCGATTAGTAATTTCGTTGTGCGGGATCGCTGTCTGGAAACCATGCTGCTCAGGTGTGATGATGATACACTTTCCAGATAACACACCAGTGGGTCGGCAAGTGTGGGTTCCATGACCATGGCGAGTATAGAAAGAAGGGATACTGGGCGGTAGTTAGAGGGAGCACTTCTGCTTCCACATTTGAGAACCGGGGTTATCAGTCCAAGCTTCCACATGGCGGGAACTTAATTCTGTTCTAAGCACCGCTGGAAAAACTGAGCTAAAGGTCCTGTCATTGGGCTTGCTGCTGCTCCCAAAGCCTCTGGGCGAATGGTGTCGACACCCAGCGAGCTGTGTTCGCGTAGAGAAGTCAGCATTTGTCTACAGCCTCCGCGGTAAAAGGGATGTGGATTAGCCCTGGCCTGGAGAAGCCGAAGCTTGGTAGATCGCTTGGTGGCAAGACACGCTGAAACATGTAGGTATATTGCATCCGAAGCGCGTTTGCTGCTTTCACAGCCGCTCTTACTGGGCCATTGGCCAACCTGAGGGGAGGAAACCCTTGTTTCACATTTCTTATTCCACTGACGCACTTGTACAGTAGTTTGTGGTTAGCACTGAAGGATTCTGACATGTCCTGCTGGTAGGCGACTTTGTCTTTACTTGGCAGTTTAGCGCAGTGGTCATGTTGGGCTACGCAGTTGTCCCAACTCTCTGGTGCTGGAGCTTCGCTGTATACTCGTCATGCCGCTTTGCGTACTGTCATTCATTTCTGAGTTCTGCTCCTAACGAAGGAAAATGAGTTACACTTGTTGCCAACTCTTATCTCTGAAACCTCTGCAAGCAGCTGACTGAATTGATTGAGGAACTCGTGCCTGGCGACTTCCAGGGGATATTTGGCAAGGAACGACCAAATTGTAGCGCTGACCAGCTGAACTAATCGACCGTGGCTATTGTGGTTCGCACAGTATCATCCTTCTCACTCTGATATTCTGCATTGCATATGAATTTGAAACTGGTGACTGCGTGATCGCTTCGACTCAATGGGCAGTCCAAGACCAAAACATCAATCAAATACTCCTCGTTAGTAAGCACAAGCTACAGCACAGATAGCCTGTGACCTGTTCTGAACCGAGTGGATAATGTGATGTGATTGTAAAGAGGAACAGTTATTATGAGATCTTGTAGATCGGCTTTGAATTATTCTCCGATCGTGGCAGGAATTTCTATACAATGTACTTTGAAATCTTCCATGATAAGAATATGGGTGTAGTTTCGCTGTAAACTGCATCTTAAAGCGGCCGCTAGGTGGCAGTCGGTTTCGGGTGTGGAGGTGGGGGGGCGGTACACTAAGACAATAAGTCAAGCGTTCCCTGCTTTTAACTGCAAACGGCACCAAAGAGATTCGTGGAACTGCGAGTCTGTATCCTCCATTACTTGGCACTGTAAGTCGTTTCGATAATACCGAATTACCCTTTCACCTTTTGTGGGTCATATCGTGCCGGATGAGCGACGTGACTAGCAGCGAAACGACAACGTCCGTCATTCCCGTGTGCAACCACGTTTCGGTGATACCAGTGACATCATATGACCCGGAAGCTTGGCAATCTTTCGGTTCGGCCAGTTTACTAAAAAGGAGTTGAGCATTCGGATACACGCAGGCCAGTTTCTCGGTCTCTAGGAGCCCACAGTGGGGTGAAGGGGTTAAGTTTTGATGAATTTTGACCGAAGTGAGGTCGGCAGTTACTCATTGGTTTGATGGGCTAATGATACCTTGTTTGCAACGTGATTCGGCCAAGTTGCGTCCCAGCGTTGTTTAGACCTACGGCAGAGTCAATTCAGCAGTTAGGTTACGCTTCTGTACATTCACCGGTATGCTTGCTGCTTCAGGTTTTTTAATATTTCAGCTGTGCAAAGCTTCCGCGACCTTTAACCGAATTTCAGAAGTAAGACGTTTCCGATTTCTCCATCTTCGATGCAAAACATCCGTTGCCTGTTGCTCTGGCTGAATTACAAGTTTTAGGATTCTAAGGGCTGCGTCTTGTATATTTTGTTGAGATAGGTATCCTGGTGAGCGCTAGCGCCACAATGTTATCCAACGAAAGTATTTCCCGAATTAACCGCCACTGTTCTAAATCGTGCCTTCCAGTCTCTCGAACATCGTTGGAAGGATGTTCTGGCACACCATGTATGAATGTTGTGTTCAGGCGGTCTTGCTTTCGGTGTCCCTCTTCGGTGTTTCTTTTTGATTATCGTGCGTTCCAAGGAACATCAGGATAGATACGTATCCTACAGGATCCATGTTTTACCGCGCTTACTAAGGGCGCAACTACGGCCTCTCGGTGGACCTTTGCAGCAATCACTGCATATGTAACTGATGTTCCGGGGGACTTTGTTTTGACAGGAGACATTTGAGCTACAGGTACCAAGGCTTGGTGTTCGGCTGCATCATATTGATTAATGCTAGATGTCAGATTTAATGAAAGTTGCTTAAGTAGACGTTTCGTAAGTCATCTTGAACAAATACACCGAAATCACGTATGACGGACGATTGCTCCAGTACATTCGTTCCATGCATGTATGATTAGTTGTACTGGTGTTTTATGGAGAGTACATTGCATTTACTCACATTGAAAGACAGTAAATTTTGTTTGTCCACCAACGTACAGCATCTAACTCCCTATGAAGCAGATGCTGGTCTGCATTCACTTGAATCCTGCGTCAAAGCTTGATGTCGTTGGCAAACAGAAGGAAGTTTGAAGTGCTTGCCTTTGCGAGATCATTATTAAACAATAAAACAATTGTGGACCTAGAAATAAGCCCTGCGGTACACCACACGCAAATTGTATGGACTCAAATACAGAGCTCCGAACAATAACCACTAATTGTCGTTGGAGGAGAATCTTGCAGATCCAGCTTAAAACAGGGTCTTCGATCACGTATTACTGGAGCATGGAAGGAAGTATCTGATGCTCTAGACGATCGAATTCCTTGGAAAAATCTGGGTAGGCCGTATCAATGTCTTCCCCAGTGTCAGATGACTAAGTTCAACTACCACATGCGACCCGTAAATTCGATGTGCGCGATCGTTGTCAACGGAAGCCTTGCTGTTCTGAAGTAATAATGTTACAGGTCTCCAGACAACACGCAAGCGGATCCCCAACAATGGATTCCAAACCTGGAGGATGGATACTGGGCGATAGTTTAAAGATCTAGCTCTGTATGCACTTTAGTGAACCGGGGTTATTATTCCAAGCTTCTACATAACAGTAACATGGTTCTGGTCTAAGTAACGTTAGAAGAACTGAGCCACAAGTTCCGCCAGTTCGCTTGCTGCTTCTCCTAGTGCCTCTGGACGAATGGTATGGACACCTGTGGAGATGTGGTTGCACAGAGACGTCAGTTTCTGCAATACAGCTTTAGCGATAAAAGCAAAGTGTGTGTGTCCTCTCTGCCGGGCGCCTAAGGTCGGAGGATTACTTGATGGCAAGACCCACGGAAATGTGGTGGCATATTTAATCCGCGGCGCGATTGCTGCTTCTAGTGCCGTTCTTGTTGAGCCATCCTTCGGAATGAGTGGGGAAAATGCTTGCCTCATATTTCGTAGGCCAATGACATAATTGTACAGCGGTTTGTGGTTCGCTATGTAGACTTTTACCATACTTTTCTTACATACGACTTTGTCTTCCCTGAGCAGTGGTTTCGTTGGACCACGTAGTTGTCCCAAGTTTCTGGCATTGGAGCTACTCCATATGCCCGCCATACTGAGTTGCGCAATAAGATCCATCTTTGAGTTCTGCTCCTAACGACCCATTGTAAACTTGGATCTCTGAAGCATCTGTAATCAGCTGAATGCACTTATTGACAAACTCAAGGCAAGGGACTTCCGTGGATTCTTCGGCCAGGAACGACCAGGTTGTGAAGTTGACGAGCTGGAATAATCGATCATGGCTAGTGATGGTTTGCACTGCCTAACATTTTTCATTCCGATTATCCGCATATCGGACGAAGTTGCAACTACTGACTGTATGATTACTGCGACCCCACAAGTAGTCTACTTTCTATATATCATTCACAGGTTCCTCGTTGATGAATATCTGGTCCAGCACCGATGGCTTAGTATCTTTTCTGAAGCGAGTGGGTAAAGTGGTGTGAATATAGGGCGGAACACTGGCAACGAGTTCTTTTAGATCGGCTTGGAATTCTTCTCCTATCGTCGTACGCGTTTCCAAACAATATACGTTGAAATCACATATGATAAAGATGTGAGTGTATCTTCCTTGTAAAGTGCATCTTAAAGCAGTAGCAAGGTAGCAGTCCATTTCGGATGTAGAGTTAGGAGAAAAGTACCCCAAGGCAATAAGGCAAGTGTCTACGCCTCTCAACTACGGACGGCACCAAAGATAATGAGGGAAATGAGAGTCTGAATCCCTCCACTGACTCGAACTGTATGTCGCTACGGTAATATAGAATTACCCCGCCTGCTCTCGTTAGTTTATCGTTCTGGATGAGTGACATGCTCAGTAGCGAAACTTCAGCTTCCGGCTTTCCAATGTGCAATCATGTCTGATTGACACCGGTGATATAGCACTACCTCGAAATTTGGCGATGTTTCAATGCGACCAGCTTGTTGAAAAGACCCTGGGCATTTGTATACAAGGGAGTCAGCTTGGCTGTCTCTATGAACCCACGGAAGGTTAAAAGGGTCGAGTGTGAGAAAAAGCCGAATGATGAGAGGTCGGCAGTTACTCATTTTTTATAGATGAAGGATAACTCGTCTACAACTTGCTTCTGCCGAGTTGAGTCCCAATCTTCGTTTAGTCCTGAGTTAGAGTCGAGTAAAGTAGCATTCGAGTGAAGCACCATTATCATGGTCGATACGTTTGTTTTTCAAATGATATGATATCGTGGCGGCATCTGACCGCTTGTGTTAAGCGTCTGGGTACACCACACATGGGCTGCAATGCACACGCACACATATATTGATTTGGTTTCAATAAGTGAACAAACATTACACTCGTCTCGTTATTCCTCACACAGTTGTGATCTTCATTTGTGTTCTATGTTTTCTCACCACGGTGAACTTATTCCATTTGAAATATTTATCATCAATTGATATACTGCCGAATGAAATACACTCTAGATTAGAAACTAAGTTTCTTTCATTTGTTAGTTTTGGCACTGTTTTCGAGTAAAACATTAAGTGCCGGCTGCTAGGGTTGATGCGATCCGCTGTCGCAATGGTAGCCAATTACATATCTTGTCGCAGCAGCTCAGTGAAGTCTACTTTACCTATAATATAATTCTGTTTAAATATACCAAGAAAAGTTAACTACCGGAATGCCTATCGCCTTCACATAAATACTACTCGGCACTCACAGCTTTAAGCGTCCAATGAATTGCTCCGTCTAATGTAAGCTATCGCAAAAAGACACTTTTAGTAGTATTTGTATGGCAACCCTGGTACACGATTATATAGTGGAAGCTGACTGAATCGCGAAACTGTACGGGGAAAGGTTTTTTAACTATTTGTCATTGTTTGTACCGTGCTACATTTACTTGACCGATTACATTTAGACAAGCGTGAACTGGTGCTTTGAGTTTCCAAATACTCCAAATTAGCTAATAAAGGGAAGCAATTCGCTAACCCACGGATATTTACTGCGACTCCATGTCGACTTCGGGTAAAGCACGGAGCAGATGGACGAAGTCTAAGTCTTCAAAGCTATTATCTGCTTGAAATATTTATCCCATAGATGAATTATGTATAATTAACGTAATTTTTTGCTTAGCGCCTTCCGCCATGTGTGTAACTTAGCAGCTAGGCTGGCACATTTTCATGGACGTTTGGCTGATTTATTAAATACGACCCCCTTGTACTTTACCGAGACTTTGGATGCTTCAATGCACTGCTCATACAGCCGACAGAAAAATTGTGTTTTTAACTAGTTAAATAACATTAGTGGAATCTATTATAACGTGAGTAAGTACAATACCCATAAAATTTGGAGAGAAAAGTGACTATTTCTACCTATTGAAACCAAATAGCAGCACATATTCTCTGGGCGCAGTGAGTCAATTGAAACTGACTATCTCAACTTCACCATGACACTACCGCTTGAGCTGATGTCATTGGACATATAACTGCGTGTGGGTCTAATGAATTTCATTCAATAACTTAAGTATTTGAAAATTACTATCCATCCAGTAAGTCAAACGTCTTCGGCTACCCTTAAGTATTGGCTGATACTATGCAGGCGATTGGCTATTTTTACTAGCTTATCCTCTTTTGATTTTATGCCCTTCTCTAACATCCACATCCAACTAAATTGTGGTTCGTATATGAAAGGGCTTATAGTCTATCGTTACAAAAATACATGGTTTGCTCATTGCTACATGGGCGAAGATGCAACAAAGCTATTATATGCTTACTGATCAAAATTGTTTAAGCATGAGTGAAGCTGGGAACACCTCTGGTCTTAGCCTACCTTTGACTTCACTATTCATTTGAATTTCTGACCAGTTGAAAAATGTTATCGTAGTATTCCGCATGACAAGCTAAAACCCCGTTGATTTTTTACATTTATTGTTTACGTTTGATGACTGTGCTTCATGGATCGCCCTCATGCTAAAAATTTTTAATCCGCCGTTATATTGGGAGGAAATCTGATTTGATCACAGTAACAAATTGGAATTCGAAACTTAATAACTAAGATAAATATAAACCTTTTATAGCTATTATAATCAAAGGCGGAGTAGCATGATAGAAGAGGACTTTTGGGCACGCGGCTGACGTCACCATCACTGATTCCGCACGGGTGAGAAATAGCCAGCGTATAGAATGATAAGCCTCCATCATACAGACCTACAAATGTTACTTTCGCAAAGACAAAATAATAGTGGTTGCGTCAGACAACTTCGTTTTGCCGTGGAGTCTTGCTAGACGGTGCTCTCTAAGGCGTACCGTCGAGCTCCCCACTAAATATCTGCTCATGGAAAGATTCGGTCTTCGCAGATATTATTGTCAGTTGATGGATAGAAGTATGCACAGTTTGCCTTACATTAAAAGACAAGATTCAACTTGTTCGGTATATTAATTTCCCTGTATCCTTAGTACATAAACTAATCTAACAGCATCTTTCAATGCAAACGTGGTGCGTTTTGCCGAGCAACCAAAGCAAACATCCAAGCAAATATGGCAGTGTCGCTAAAACGAAATAACCGCATTGCATGGAAATTTCTTACGGAAACGAATGACACACTGATTCGCGCGCACCTTCACGATATCCAACCAACATCTCCAACTTACCAGGCTGAACACGATGGGAAGTAACATGGAGACGGTTGCCGCATTCGATGTGAACTCCGTTAGAAATCCAGAAAGTATACAACAAAGGAAAATCAGACCTGTGGAAGGAATTCCAACAAGTTTTTCACTCAACCATTCTCCAATCACTGTAGATAGACCAGATGCCTAAAAAAGTGGATACATTGATTAATAACAAAGTTAGTAAAAGAGAATTAAATCAATTCTGGGCAGTCTGCACCCCTAGGCATGATATCCGATATATTATGGCAGATTAAAATAATACTGCAAAAGCAAAATGTGGAACTCCTTAGCATTTGCTATCTAGAAGGGAGATTTACATTACGGTAAATACGCATGCATTTCCTCCATGTAAAATTTTATTTGGTTTCCTGTATTAATTAGAGCTGACTACGGGATCAAATGCTCAGTACAGTGAAATATATCATTCATTTCACAGTATGATCGCACCGTGTTAAAACACACGGTCTGATATCATGACGACAAGACAAGACAAACAAAAGATGTGCAACAAGACGCCCAAATCAAATTAAGCACCGGAATAATTTATACAGTAGCACCTTAACAAGTATATCCAATCATTCGGTGTTTCACTTACCCGACAGATATCAGAAAGTGCAAATCCTCCGCCCAAGACGAATACCACACCCCACGGAAAACGCTGTTTTGCAACCTCCCAAGGTAACAAAGGTTGTTTATCAACCTGCACATCTGTGTAAAAGGGTAACGAACATCAAAGGATTGCACTGACAGACAAGACAAAAATATGCGCATAAAAACGCTAAGAAGTAAGAAAAATACAATGTAGAAAATGCACCACTCCAGTTAAGAACGTATCCTTTTCCTTTAAATTTGATAAGCATGCATTCCAGTAACCAAGGTATGTTTTAACATAACTGTGCGGATATGAGCATTTGCTTCCTAAGTTCTAATGCAGGTTACAGCTAAGAGGGATTAAGGCAAGTCTTGTAAATGGTAAGTTGTTTTGTGCTCATATTACCTCCATTCTACAAGCCTATCATAAATGGAGCGTGATCAGGTGTCGCGCAATTGCATGTTTACGAATAACGCTAGGGCCCATCATACTCACTGTTGGAGAATATAAAGTAACCTAAAAACCATGCGCCAGGAGATATTGCAGGGAACCTGGTGCTTATTTCATGTGATTAGCCTTAGCAGAGTGTTTCTTATGTTCTTCGGATAGCTTATTTGCTGGTTACCACCATGTCAGCAAATCAAATGTAGCTATTAGTAAGTAGTAGCAGGCTTCTTTGGCATCCACTGACCTCGAATATGGCTCTGTGGCATAAGTTGTCGGCTGGTAAGGGTACGTTCATGGATTCGAATCCGGCAGGCTTCGGTAAGTTCAAGCTACTGAGGAGTCCTAAAAAGACGGAACGGCAGTCTAGAGCCTTCCGGGATATATGGTGGCTGAATCTCGCTATCATCAATCTTCTCAAACTGATATGTGGTCTTATGTGGAGATTAGTTTGTCATTTCCCAGAAGTGAATCGTTTTTCCTCTTGGTATGAATTTATTCAGCAGCACTTGAATGTGAATTTGCCTAATGCCTGTTATTATGAGGTAGAACATCGCTAATTAACCATTTTCCATATGTTCGTTCGCTTTAATGTTAAGCATATTCATTTAGGGACAGTCAGAAATATTTTATGTGTTGTAAAGATAACTGGTTATTACTCTGCTTCCGCAAATAGATAACATAATCCATAAGATGCAGAATGTTTGTAAAGATATCCTAAAGCAAGTTCTTACAAGCATAGAGAAAGTAACTACGATTTCGGATTGGGAATTTCTCTGGCTTTATATAACGCAAATCTATGAACAGCTACCGCTGATGGGCTCCCAGATAGTTGTACTACACCAACGATAGCTCGGCCAACAGCATTTGTATCCAGTATCGAATAAAAATCATAAAAGAAATGCATTGTTACTTAAAATGCCAATGCTTGTGAACAACCAAACATTTCATCTGTTGATCGTTTCTCCGAGCTTGCTAAAGACATAACATACGTTTCACCACCATGCGAGGTGGCGTCTTCAGTACTGTGATATGTACACGAAAAAACGTCGTGTATAAAATAAATTGCAATAATTGCGAAATGAACTATTTGGGACAGACAGAAATGAGACTATCCACAAGAATACAAAAACGTTAGATGGCTTATAAGAAACACTACACATCTTCTCTTGTCTCAGCGCATGTGGATGAGGAGGTACATAGCTTCAATTGGAACAAAACAGAGATTCTAGCTCAAGCAACAATATGGAAAGGAAGAGAATTCCTAGAAGCATGGTACTCCTCTAATAATGCGATCAACATGCGCATCGACATCTACCTCGTGTACGAGCAACTCAGAGAGAAAGACCTAAGGTGACTAGAAAGACATGGTTCAGCCGCGGAAGAAAATGTGCAGAGATCACGTGACGCAAATCAAAATTGCGCACCTCCAAATGTCACCTGCCCGTCTATCCCGGACTGCCGATTCAATAAGCAGGATTGTACACCACATATCATCGCAATGAAGATGCCACCTCGCATGGTGATGAAACACATGCAATCCCTTTATCAAGCTGGGAGAAACGACCACCACTGTTCCAAATTATTTCGAATCAAACATTTGATCAGCTCGCACAGCATGGCAATGTCAGCATGTGGAGAGTATGTAATAACCTTTAGCGTTTATACAGGTAGGTGGTCCGCTTAATCAATTTGCTAGGCAATTAAAAAGTTGGCTATGGCTTCATATGGATTACATCAAACACGCTTGGCTACTCTGGTATAACTTAAATTTCCTGACGTAAAATGCCAACGGTTAGTAAGATGTAATGACATTGTTCCACCTCCTTCACCAACGTAGTGTGTAAGCCCTAATGTTTTACACTGAAAGGTACTAACTTAGACATCGATACGTCGAATGAATCCACCAGAGTTTTAATAACCCCATGCGAATTTGTCATTGATTCCTGTAAGCTACTTACTACGCCTCTCTAAGGGATTACTGAAGGAAGTTGGCGGCGCATTATAGTAGCTTTGAATGCCGCTGAAACATTTTCACATCCAAATTTGCCTGTCGTAAGTTTCTATTCTGATTAAAAAGATTCTTGTGTCTACATTATCCGTAGGTAAAGACCACCTGAGGGCTTATCCACTGGAGAGTGAAATAATGTGCTTTCTAGACTCCCAACTGAAGGCGAATTTAAAAATTGTCCCCGTGGATATCATGTCGGTCTAACTAAATTATGGTCTGGTTACTACTTGTTTTGAAAGCATATTTGCGGTCGTGTATAGATTCCTCTTCGTTTACTTTAAGAAATAAGTGAGTCGACCACACTTACGAAAATTTGGACTCACTCAGAGTTTGTTCCTGTTTCCATACGTAAGGAATCAGATTCTTCCAGTGACACTTACAAGCCAGTTGGAGTCAGTAGCTGTGGTTATGTGCCAAGCCACTTTAATGTGTTGACCGTAATGGCTTCTTGAGCAATCGTAAGTGACAAGCACGACTTAGTGAATATGTCGCGGTTGGTACCCCATGGCTAATACTAGATTTGTTTACCCAAGTGTAACAACGCAAACAATGGAAACAAGGTAAAAAGAAAACGGATAAGTAGGCCTATATAAACATTACGCAGATATAGATGGTGTGTTATTTTCACCTTTGTGTCGAGTTTCCTTTCGCTGGTGTTGCTTCCACATTTCCATCGGGCTAACAGCCGGCAAGATGAAAGCCAAAAGTGAAACCATAATGGCCGGTTGAGCATCGGACACAAATCTGAAAGGACACATTCAGGGCTGGTTGGACCAGATATGTCATGGCACCAGATATGCATGACACTGACGCAGCTGATGTTCAGGCGCGCATGAATTAGATCGAATAAACTTCTGACAGCCGCAAAGACAAACCTTTGTTATAAAGTTAAAACAAAGATTGAACACGGCGAAGCTAATTCATAGTGTACATAGAGAACAATCACTACCCATAGATGCAGAAGACAACTTGTACATGTAAACCAGTTACCTGCCACCCATCCACATATACGTACAAACATCTTGCTGGTCACCTTCTAACTTGATCATTCATACAGGCTTCAATAAGGAAGTAAGCGATTTCTATTAATCATGGCTATAATGAGAAAAAATTGTGTGGATGAGAACTCTGTGGCCACTCCATAAGTCTCCGTACTAGAAGATCCAAGCGTATATTTAAAACTTAGGAAAATAACGTGTGCTCTGAAGGGAACGTCTTGCCACGTATGACACTTAAAATCATATCAGCCCATATGATTGAGTGAGTGCCGTCTGCGAACAGCAACTTATAATGTGGCATTACATACTGGATATTAAATAAAAGATGCGCAGAAAAACTCAGCTTTTTATCCGGACGATGCGTAATCTGGCTACGTAATTTCCGTAACATTTTAAATGAAATAAAATATTAGCTTTCCTTGTGAGGAACAGGACAGACAGTAAACAACAAGTGGTTGGTTATCAGATTTGTAGTAGCTGTTTTTAATTTTCCACGATGTAGGCGTGCATCAAATTGCTGCTGCTGCAAGAAAGCACAATCAGTTTCCACGCGACCACGGTTTTCAAAAGCTGTGCGCACGTGCGGAATTAGCGACCATGTTTCCGTCCCACGACACAACATACATAGGGAATCATAAAATATCATGTTCATTCCTCCTTGGAATGCAACTTTAGGGGCCCTGTCTGACCCAGTAGCTTGACTTCCGTAGCTCACATTCCGATCAGCCTGGAGTTATTCTAAAGTTCTTGATTTGCTTACTCTCGGTTGCGTTATTCGGCTTGCGGTTACTACTGAATGCACCAACAAATGTGTTTCTCTCTGTTTTATTGACCTTTCCACACATTTTTATGTATCTTTGGCTCATGCTCGTAAACTTTCTTTGATTGAGGTCCACTCTCCACTCGTATTGTCTGGTTGGCGTTGTGCCGTCCGATCTCCCATTATATCTGCGTCCGTTTCGGTCATGGCTTCGTTCTATGGGCTTTCCAGTAGCATGCGTGATAGCTGCCTTCCTCGCCACTACGCTGGGTGCATGATTCGACATTAGAGTGAGATGAGCTTAGGCTCTTGACGGTGAACATTCACAGCAATTTGGTATACTATCTAAAGTAATTTGTGGGTATGTTACTGTTGCCATTTTTCTCGTATTATCTTATAATCTTTAGTTTGCATAAAATTACGAACTGCGTTATGAAAACAAATATACTTCATTTAGTTATTGTTACCCTCTATTTTTGCTTGACTACCAACGCTTAATTTTAGAACATACGATGTTCCCACAAGTCGGTTTCCTACGAGCATATTTTGGTCAAATTCAAATGTTATCTCATAGTTGATTTGGTCCACTGGTTTATTAAACTGTTTTCCGAAGCAACACGCATTATTCGAAAGTGCACTCAAATAACGTGGTACACAAAATCCCTTCCAACTGACATAACATGATATACAAATTTTTAAAATGAGTCTCAAGTAATTCCAACATTATGTTTCTCCACCGCTAGGGTTAAATTTAATTTGAGCAGAAATGAGCAATACTTACCCTACAGATACAGATTTTATGTTACAAGATTATCCGCAGTCCATGTGATTTATTTCCACATGATTTGCTTAAGTATGGAGCGAAGCTTAGATAAAGGTAACATAGAATTGATTTTTAGCACACATAATTTGCTGTCACTATTGAGCTTCGTTAAGATAGTCAAGCTTTTGGACTGGGTAAAATGATTTAATCTATTCTAATTTCACCTCAAACATATATCCAGAGGAAAAGGAACTAAGCTTTCTTTGGACATGATAATAAGCATACGAGCACTGTAATATAGTACCATTTCGTGTTATCCGGTCATTTGCAAAGTAACGACATATGCAGATCACGGGTGAGAAAAAAGGATTCTTTGTATAGGACAGCAAAAGCAGACATAAAAAACAACAAGTGGTTGAGTAAGATTCTACTTTTTGACCTGTACTGATGAGGTGTCTAGCGATAGATGACGTCGGCAGTGTGCCTGTTGCGCCATTTCCAGTTGTTTGCTATGTCATGATCTCAGTAATTCGTTTCGGTATACGCTGTCCAATCCGTTTACTCAGCGAGCAATTTGTTTTGCCGATGTAATGGCTTCTGCAGCTACAGATGAATTGGTAATTGCCGTGACTCTTAATAGTGGTCGTCGTACACCTTGGGTGCAAATGCGGCGGACAGTAGCCCATAAGCTTCCTTTGGGTTAGTGACCTTTACACCAGTTTAACCATTTGTTATTTTGTGTCCGTATGCTTTAATTGACCAGTGTGCGTACGAGAATAGCAATTTTGTATGCAACTAGAAAAGCAGCTACTTAGGGGCGATTTGCGACCGTGGAATGCGAGTAAGACGTATTGCCAGTAGGCCCGATTCATTTTTTAAGTCTGACTTTTGATTCAGTAGCCGTTAGATATCATCTAGCAAAACAGTTGGAAAGGTGTGCAATTGTTCTCTACTGGAATTTCTAACACTATCATTATCTACACTCTGTTGTATGTAAGGTAGACAGAAAAGAAAATCTTGTATGGGGCACAATTAACGTCTACTATTACCCACCTCAATGGCAGCATATTTGTTGAATGTGGAAACTATTTCCATTTGAGAAGACACCTATACAATGTATCTGTATCACAGTATCCGCCTGAAATTCTGAACCTGCGTGGCATTTATTCCACACCAAAAGTCATTTATTCATTAGTACATCGTATATTTCTCCGTAAAAACGCTCAACGCCTTTTCACTAAATTTGACCCGATTTTTAAATTCCTACGGTCTGAAATTAACTTAAATTATAGAGTGCATCTACATAATGTGTATGACCAGCTTCAAATACCGTAATAACATTTATTTTGTTAAAATGATGGAGATTTCCCAGGTTACAGCGCGAAGGAATTTAGCGCATAAAAGACGTTAAGGCTAATGATATTTTATCTTGCTGCCTTCAAATCAGTGCAGAAACACCTAATAACAAATAGTATCACTTCTCAAGCTGTGTTGCTTGTTTAATCACCCAGGCCCTGACATATGAAACGAAAACAGCATTGCCTATTGATGTTAACAGAACACGAATGACAGGTGCAACATCAGACAGCAAATTACTTAGACTCACACAACATCCTTCTGCTTGAAGTATTTTCCCCAACCAATTTCTCCCATGTTTCGGGTGATCCATAGTGAACTCACCAGAGCGAAAAGCGCACAGCAGAGGCCTTCTGCATACCTAAAATTTGACAGTTGATCATCAGGTTGTTTGTTGTTGGTAATAATAGAGATCCTAATGAAACTTTCCTTTGTATTTGACTTCCAGGCTTCACATAGCGCTAAACAACAACGATTTTAACCTTTGTAACCGATTTTTGACTAAGCATAAAGTTTCCTTCATGTAAGCACATTCGAGTTTCTCCAATCACCATAGAGCTGCTCAGTTCTGTTTAGATATTGTGTTTATTAACTATGAATCAGGGGACTTCCAATTATGTGCCATCGTAAAGTGTTGGAGGTAGAGAGACGTGTACTTTTAATGCACCCTGGTAAGTCAATTAAGTTGAAGGAATGGCAATTTTTTGTATAAACCTACGTAGGAATAGGAGGCCAGCCTCACTTTAAAGGGCGAACCGATGACTGATTTGTGATAATGGATCGAATGTCAGTGCATGGCGTGAAGTTCTGAATTAAGTCAAGCTATGAACTGCTACTAAAACAAGTTAACTGGGGCACTTATCTGTCAAATTTCTTGCTTTTCTGAGGTAACTACACTAACCCAAAACAATAGTTTTACATTGTAGTACGTCTTGGTCTTTTTAGTTCAAATAAAGGTTGTGCAATTAGTCACCAATATAAGGATAGGCTATCCAATTATTTTTCAAACTTGTCCGGCCTTGAAGTAACAGATTTTCTGCATACTTATACTGAATGCATGATTCTGGCTACCTATCAACAGTTTGTCTCTAAAGGCAGATAACTGCAATTTTTCCTGTCCTTGGCTTGGGTTCAGGAAGATGCAAAGTAAATCGATTATCCAACGTAGTTTATTACCGAAAGCTCAATTCGCCTCAGCGTAGATGGTTTCTATCAGATCAAATCAATCACAATGGCAAACGGATTTGCAAATTGACCCTTAGATCCAATCTATAATTTGAATACAATTTGTTGGTGGAATTTTCCTTTAACGATACCAAATTAACTGCTGATCACGAATGCTGTTGTTTGCTTAGATCAGTCAGATGAAGTCTGACACGTATATGGACACCCAAAGCCAACCAAAGACTACAAGATTGTATATGGTTTGTTCATAGAAGTGTATGCATACCGAAGTGACTGTAGCTCTCACCCCTATACGCAAGGTTTTAGAGCCGAAGCTTTTTTAGCTGAGGGAGTTGCATTTACCGATATTCCAATTTAGCAAATATCTTGCATTTGGTTACAACCAAAGACAATTTGCTGTAAACTGATTGTTTAATTAAACACGGGGAGCTGGATTGTAGCTGATATGCTTGAAAGTATTACTAATCAAGACTTCAAAGTAGCTCACGTAAACGGTCCCAGTTTTCTGGCCTCCGTTTCAATAATCTTATCCAGCATTTGCGCACGTTCTACATTCCGGGAGGCAACGCACAGTGAGCTAAGAGACAATGGAGATTAAATAATACAATTCCATTAGCATTTGGTTAGATTATATGGCATGTCGCATAAATTGTGCTCATGTTAAAACTTTACTGCTGACATCCTAATGTTTAAAAAACCAAAAGATAAAGCAAAACAATTTAGTTTGAGTAAACAGCGGCAATGTGTTTCAAGCTGACAGCTTGAACGCACGCAGCTGGATATTTTTCAGCTGATAGTCACCAGAGGAACATTGCCTTAATCCTGACTACGGGTCTGTCCAATCCATAACGCTTCGAACATGGCAAACAACATTGTTGGTGATTCGAATATCATCTATGCTTATCCTACTACCTAACATATGTTCACCTATTTCTGAACTACGGGTGGTTTTTGAAAAGGTTCCGTCCAATTGCCATTAGAAATGAACCAATACCGAACGAAACGCATATGCGTAAGGGGTGTTCCATACTTACATGAGAAGAAACAATTTAGACAGAATCTAAGACTTATCGGCCATATTTGTTTCCCTTTACAAGTGTGGCGGGCAGCTTTAAATTTTAGTTTCGTTCACCTGATGCTTTATTTTTATGCCATAAGAAATTGCACAAACATATTTTACGCAGCGCTGCAGTTAAAGCGCCCTATGGATGGCCAGTTCCGACCGAAAGTTGACAGAGGCTCATGTATACTAACGAGTTCATCGGATTGGTAACTTATTCGGGAGCACTGGTTGCTTCATCAGTCAAAAGGCCTCAATTGCTTGTGAATATGGTTGCTTATCAATTGAACAGTACGTTACCACCGCAGAGTTTTTTAGTTTTGGAGAACATTGTTCACGGCGAAATGTAACTACACATTCGTACAATCACTGGACAACTGTTATGCTTTTATAGAAACTGTGTAGTTGTATACGATAAATCTTTTATGTGTGGGTTCCGGAATCCGCTGTCCCCATTTCCTAAGATAATCACATGACTGCTGGATCATAAAAGCTTCGTAAGTCATACGACTGAATGACTAGCATGGCACACCCTCTGCTGCTGTGTGTTTGTGATCTACAATACAGACGGATTTCCACGAGGAAACGGCCTTCAACCGCTAAGCAATAGCGGTCTGACCGTGTACAATGGAGACGAAGAAATTAACAACTTTCTTAAATCATTTCTTTAAGTTTAGGTTCGTGTTTGTTCTTCGAGCTGTAGCTTCTTTGTTGCCGTCGTTTAAACCTCAGTCGTGGTGACTTCGTCAGTGCTTTACTGCCAGGGATCTAATAGCTTATTTTCAGGAACAGAAAATTAATACACATGTGCAGCTTTCTTTTCTGTGTAGCGATTTGTTGATGTCCCTGCGCGTAGTAGATAATTACAGTCAAAGAATCTACCTATATTTGGTTACATGAAAGCAGGTTATAATGCCAGTAGACGGAATAACTAGTTAAGTGAAGTAGACCTGGCCGAAATTCTGATTATATTCGGACAAACATTAAACAATCCAATGGGAAGTCAACTTTTGATGTTTAGGTCTATTAACAGAAATGGATTTCTGCTAACTGAAATCTGCGATGCAATATTCACTTTTGCACTAAATAACCTTACATTCTAATTTACTGTTTAGGTCGTCAACGGACAGGGATCCTCGGTCGGTCAAAACTACTCACACGTTTGTAGAAGCATATGCACGTAAATTATCAGTGACCAAAATTCCGATGTAAGGAAGCGAAGGAGAATTAAAGGTTGTCCCCTACTGGTCCTCAATGTAGATTGGTATGGCTAATATTGTTTGAGAACGGTAGCAGGTTATCTTACCGATACCCCTTAACTAAAGCAGCAAGCGGGAAAAACAATGCGAACGCCACTTTTGCAAGACAGCAAAATTACAAGATAAGGTGGACTGTTTTAAGGAATATGCGCAACCGCAAAGGAACTAGAAAATTAGTCATAAAATCGATGGCGATTCTTACGGCAGCCTAGTATACTAAATGCGGGGGTAATCCATTCGCTTAGTTGTAAATGCGGATATGACCATAATTCCGCGTACAGTTCCACCATACTCGTCTCACGCAATATGCAATGTGTCACAATCGCCTTGAAACAAACAAATCTCCACACCGGACAGTGTGTTGATCAGATATCAGCTCACTTGAAACGGGCAAGACAGTTGACAATATAGGGTAATTTCAGTAGGCTAGTAGAGGGAATTGAATTGTCAAGGTAGAAATTCATCACATTTAACTTCAGTCAGACAGTCATCGCGCCCTCGAAAAAGCAATGTACGACTGTTTCATCCTGTCGGGAATCGTCGGCAGTGTGCATTCGTTCTGACCCTCAACTCGACAGTGAGAGGGTGGAATCGGCGTGTCATCATTCACCCGAACCACAGCAGAGCAGTGAGTGAGAGTGAAGTTCGCGGTCAGAGGTGAGCGACGATGTTGTATATTTAATGCATTGCATCGCCTGACTTTTCAGCGTATGGTCTAATATTGATAGTTAACTATCCCTTAGCCAGGCATAGATACAGTTCGTTAAGCTTTGCCATCTACATATATTTTTATGCAAAAGTAAGCAAAAACAACTCAAGCAATTCGACATGTAACTAATTCATAATATACTGGAACAAGTAGCTCATGAAATCTTTGGCGGTCTTTATTAAATTCGGTACAAATCATTTTTTTCTTGACTGTTATCTTTTCTTCCACAGAAATTCTATTTGCTACCGTATACTTTGTGTAACCCACCAATGGAAAATCAAACAAAACATTCACTTAAATTACCTCATGTTGAGGCACAACCATTTGTGGACCAAGCTACAGTTGCAATAAAGAGCCAAAGAGGGCATGTTAATATTTATATCTCATTTAAAAGCTTTCTTTCCATGTCAAAAACAGTTTCACTTTTGGACGTTCAGCAATCGCTGGGCGCAATCTTGGAGTCCGACCCGGAATAAGTGACAAAGTTAGCCATGCAATAAGGTTATTTAGTACATACTACACAAAAACTTGCACCACTGATCCATATTGAAAATAAATAAAATGCTGATTAAACGCGCTGTGTTAATGATGTTGGACAAAAGAAAATGTATCCTATCCAATGGAAAGTATGCTACTTATTTACTTATGTATTTATTTATCTAAGCGGAGAATTTGCTCCACCACAACCCAAATATGTGCGGAACAAAAAACGTTGACTGGGTCCAACACTTTGCTGTTCAATGCTGCAGATCTGTCTGCAAATGAGCTTCGTAATGTTATTGCCTTGGGCGCATGGCTTAAATATACTTATAAACCTAATGTTATTAAGTATGTTTCTCATCAACTTGGAAGCTTCGTTCATACTTGGTATACATCATATATATAGCTTAGGTACTAAACATCTAGAACATGGAATTCTTTTTTAAATGGTAATCTGTCAATACGACGTTAGCAGGTTGCACATATACGTAAGGTTTAATCAGTGGTCGTCGGTTATCAGACCAATATACCGGCTTCTACGTGAAGGCTTAGTCGCTTTCACAACATTCACAGGTACTAAGAAGCAATAATTAGTAACGGATGTTTCTATTAAATTTGCTGCACAGAGACTAAAAGCACCCACTTACAACCAATCACCTTCTATCTACAGCTTGTGTTCTATTCTATTCGTCCTATATTTGGTGGCAACGTGTAAGTCAACGCACCCCACATTTGCCATTACCGGAATACCACGATTTGAGTCCTCTGCGAGATCAATAGGCTACTGGTATATCTAACAATCTTATCTGCATTTGGCGTAGGACCTAATCAGAAATAATGGTGTAAGCTAGTCAACAGTTGCACAGCGCAACTAATCTACTAAAAGCAGAGATGTTTCGTACAGTTTCAGATGGCCGTTGAGCTAATATTATACTTACTCATGAGTAGGGTAACCTTTTGCATAATATTATGCTTACTCATGAGTAGGGTAACGTTTTGCTATTTATATTGAGCGTTCTTCAAAGCAACATCCTACATATTATAACCTGTATCCAAAGTAGTACTAGACGGCTGTCTGGTCCCATCTAGTCTCAGTGATGCGCGTCCTATTGCTCCAACAGGATCAGAACAAATGACCACAATTTCTCAGCCTTGGCCACAAAGCCACGAAGGCGTCTGTGAACCACCACGACTCATAAACAAACTACGATATATCGGGACTCATCTTAAACTGTCATGCAAGTCCAGCGCAACTTTTAAAGCTCGCACAAAAGTAGAAGCTGAACCGCGTCATAATGCACTCGGTTTGTAAGCCGCGACGATCTGCCGCCGTCAGCCATGAAATTGGCTGCCGGAAATTGACGTAAGCCGCTGATGTTCTTAGGCCATGGGTTCGGTTTCTAATGGAGTCGAGTACCCAGTTATTCACCAACAGAAGCAGTGAGGATTTCCCTACCAAGCACGCCAATACAGGTTGAGGCAGATGAGAAGCAGTTGTTACTTTACAGTGGTCAATACATATGTTCAGCTGTTAGAAAGCAAAGCATCTAAATCCACAGATATCAGTGACAGATGACCCATTTATCATTATTATTAGTAGCTGTAGTATTATTAAGCGCAGAATATGCGAATGGCCCCCGCCGAAGTGCTGTTATAGCAAGTCAAGTGTGCGACATCAAACTCAAGGACTTACCGCGGTCCGACATAAAGTATCGTTAACCATAGCCAGGCGAACAGAAGCATGACGATAGAGATTGGACAAGCCAATGCCATCCAAGAACCAAAGGTGAGTCCAGTATCACCGCCATACAGACTAAAATAGAGGAAAAGGTGAACGCAGTCAGTGTGCCGGGCAAATAGGGAATTATTGCGTGGGAACAACACTTGTCCATATTCACTGCATCATATTCACGGTGGTTTTGACTGTATTAAAACCCTTACTGGACAAACACTGAAAATGCGTTCACTTTATCTTAAATTTGAGTGACATAATGTTGTACAAACAAATACATTTACGCCATGTGAGATGTCTGGACGTTACTCATACTACTAGTTGTAGTACTAGGTTGCTGATGACAGAATGGTTGGCCGTCAGATCAAGCAGTTCGGCGAGTTAACGAGCGTGTATCTTTAGCTATACATTGGCTTGCTTTTTTATTTCTACGAAGGAAAGACTGATTGCCATAAGGCATGAGCATCTAATAGTGGACATAATATAGCCTCGTGGCTCTTCCTTGCAGTTTTAAAGCAACTATTTCTGGCTAGAAGAGCACGAAGATTAGGATTGCAAGAGTGGTCCATTCCGTGGTACTGGATGACTTGTACACCAAATAACCCGTATGGCATCACATGATCAGCTTACTAACATTAACGTAACAAGCAACACAGGTGTGCGTCACAGAACTTCGGAAGTTGGAACTTAATCTGGGAATATCAAGGGAGCATAAAGACGAAGAACTTCTATTTGCTAGATGTACATTATTCAAGGAGACCGACTGATGCCCATGGCCAGAGAAAACTTAGGTAGTTACCCCTCGATTGCGATGATTTTGCCCTGAAATGTGCTTCGGTACTCTGATACTCAAGCGCCGGTTTCGCATGCATTTAGTTAAAACATGCCTACATATCCTCTTCTGCTAGCTGTTACATAGCTCACACGTTCGCTCATCAGATATCTAATGGAGTACTCCTTATCAGATAGTCTGACGCATCCGTGTCAATGATGTCATGGTGAACCTCAGCTTTGCTACAAACTGTTCATCTAACACAAGTTTTGTGGATTACACTTACTGTAAACAGATTGCTAGTGATTAAGTGTGTCCTCATCAAATCTGCTATTTTCAAAGCAACTCCATTTTGTATATTAGTGACAATTTGCCAACTGTTTGCTACACATTACGCAACGTTCAAAGTGGAAGATGACTTGCAACCTATGTATATGTATAACGGCTGTCAGTCGTTGGCCTGACAATAACAGCTTTTAATGAATAATAATGGTAATAATAAAAATAATAATGAACATATATACAAATCTAAACGAAGTTTTAAAGCACAACCAGCCTGCAGACCTAGATAATGCTGACCGACTGCGGCTTTAAAATGAGGCTTGGGAAACGCATTCCACTTTCACCTTTTCGGGTATTCAGTATCCCATCTTTTCTACCCAGAAATCTAATTCTGCGTTTCGCAGAAATCGTTGTACGTGATGTAAGTTGGCCCCGGTAGCCTCAGCAATTTTTAGTAACCATAGAGCCAACCTGCTAATCATGCCATTTTGTGCCGGGTGTCGTGCATTCGGGAATAAACTTGATGTATATATACATATATATATATATGCATATATATATATATATATATATTAATCAGTCCAAGTGTGTTTGCAAAGGAAGTACACGCGGAAACATAAATACGACATATCGAGCCCCTCAGATTGCAATTATCCCCTTGACAATTAATTCAGTGCGTATGTTCTCTATTACTCTGTGGGCACTAGACCCATGAATCGTCTCATTAGTTCAAGTATAATAATCATTCTTTGGGCATCGACAGTATAATTTACTTACATTGCCCAGCTAAGTAATAATATAAGCGCGTCCATGTGCTATGTTAGTGCAAAGCTTTTGCATTTTGAGTAATGGACAGTACATGGCGATTTTTGCAAGCGAAGTTGTAAACATTTTCCGGGGCCTACTAAGATCCGCAAGTAGAGCAAAACTTTTGCATTCGTACTATACCATATAAAGCTGGCATGATAGTTATTTAGTTGCATTTTGTAGCGCGCGAACAATTCTTCCTAGTAGAAAATCATTTTTCCGTTCCTATTACATTTTTCCCAATATAAACTGTGTACATATAATTTTTGGTATTGCGCCGCAATCGTCGCTCTAACGCTTCTTCTATTAACTGTTCTAAGCTACCCAACAATTCAAAATCAGATTTTAAATATCAAATTCCAAACTAAATAAGCGACCGGGCATCGTCGTGTTTAAATTCGTGGTACGCACAGACTTTGTTGTAACCTTTTAATGTTACGAAGAATAGACATGCTGCGTGGAAGACAGAGAAATGTAAGGAAGTCTAATGCATAATCAATCTTAGGAAGGTGAGTTATACTTATTTATCTTTAAAAATTATCCCTGGACCAAAGCTCAGAGTATTTGTAATAATAGCATGCATTTTATTTCCATTATCCTTACCTATTTATTTCACCAAAAAAGATGGAATTCGGTGCAGTTCCTGTTATAGTACCGACCCCACCACATGAAGATGCGTAACACACGCACAAACTTAGACCAACACTTAATTTCCTCATCTCATTCATTTCACTTTCCGTTGTCACCACTGAACTTGGAAGCATTTTGCAATCTTTTCCGTTTTCTTGCATGGGTTCATACTGTTTCGGCACTGAATGTAACGCCTCAAAGCGCATTTCGCATTTGTCGTTGTAAAACAATGCGGGATTTGACGACCTGATTATGAAGAAGGAAAAGAAGCGATTAATCAACAATTGGACAGCGTTCAACATGACTGATTCCGCATTTCGTCCTTTCTATCCTTGTACATGCGTGTCTTAGGATTCTAATCATCCGGTAAAACGAACTCTACTTCAAGCCATGTTGGTCGTATAGGTAAAGCATATCGACAGTTATGAGACAACTTCATTGGTATGCCTTGCTCAAAGAAACGGTTAAAGAAAGCAAGTTTACAGCATAATAGCGAATCATAGCTCATCTGTGGTCTTTGGAGTGGCATACTTAATAAAACCTGATACCGGCATAAAAGGAAGAGTTGGTCCCAAGTTTCACGGCTTCCACTAACAGCGGTTATGTACGTACTACTGGCATGGATCGCTGCATAGGTCCGCAAGCTGCCAGCGGTTGTGGGTCCGGATCTTGATGGAGATTAGGTACGAGTAATGGTAACGAGTCCCGATATAGTGAAATGGTCGTCTAGTGGTTTTCGGGATGCATGAAGCCATCTGAATTAGAATCTACCGTAAAGATCCTTCAATTAAATACATCCCTAAATCCGATAGTAATCGTGACTGTTGTTATACTACTGAAGTAGTAACAAAACAGTTAAATCACACACGGAAGTGTGGTGAAAAAGTAACCTGGTTCTTTTAGTGCGCGCAACTTATGGTGATGGAGGTGCATATATCAGAATCCCTTTAGCATCAAAAGCAAAGCTAAGAGCAGTGGATACATGTTTCTGAAATATAAGAGTGCGTTGGCAAGACAGACAGGGCTTCAATAAATTAAAAGTAAATAAATAGGTAAAAACCATGTATAAGGCAAACTAGCCTTTTTGTTTGGTTGCTCCTGTATTGTACTTGCTTGCGCATTTCTAAAATGTTAAGAAAGTCAGATATTAGTTTGTGCCATATTTAATTTTTGAATGTTTTACACACTTTTGAGCTCACAGTGTTTTTAATTAGTGGTTGATTAAAGTTAAAACAAATCTACCCTACGGGAAATAATGTATTTCGCATGGAAGTTCATCTGTATTCACTGGCCTGTACAGTCTTCGGCAGCTCGTCAAAAGTTTCTTAGCTTGATTAACTTTCTCTGTTTGTCAGAGGATGCAGAGGCATAGGCTTGTGCTGAAATTTCCCTGCGATGCGAGCGTAAGTATTTCTACTAGTTCAGGTGCATTTTTCGGCTACCAACCTCAGAGGAGGGTAGAGGGCAAGAACTCAAAGGATAAAGGCAGTTCTACAGACGTATGCGACGCTACCAAGTGAATTCTCACTGGACCTCCGGTTGTGCTTGTGACATTCATTTATTCTCTTAGCGCATCGACGCTGCGCATGCAACGGAATAAATAGTTAAAAGATTTAACTGTTTGTGGCCGATTCGCTGAAGCGAACAAATATCGAGCCTATACTCAGGGCGTATTTGGAAAGTCATTTGCTAGACAAAAGCAATCCTGACTTGACCAATTTAAAAGTCCAGGTTGGTGTCTGGCTGTTGGTAAACAAGCATTATATTCCAGTAGACAGGATTTCTTCATAATCATGTGTAGCCTGTGTGTATAAGAGAATCTGACCTGTCAAGTCAATCGCGATGGTACAGTGTCTATGCAGAGGTAGAATGACTAGTAAAATGGTTAAGTATCCATGAGTCTAATTAATCCAGCTATCTTTATCGTTTAATGCTATGCGCCGATCCTGTATCCACTAAGGCACAAGTCCTCGCAGATAAAATATACTGAGAAACTTGACACGAAAACCGTTGTAATATCTGCTGTAGGTCAACACTCGATGAACGTGTGTGGAACCTGTTTGCCCCTCTGAGTTTTGCCTCTCAATCACTGGTTTGAAAAGTCCTATTTTTGTTCTAATTAGGCAAAGTACACACTGTCGATATCATGTGTGAGCATAAACATCCTTAAAAATTACATGTGACTCTTCTTGGGATCAGCTTCCCGCAGTCAACATAATATCCTAATTATTTACTTAACTAAATTTTCACAGAACGAATTATAAGATTTACTTTGAACAATGAACAATGAATTTATACGGGTTAAGAAGCCTTGCTTTACAAGTCCCGTTGGATAGTTGGTGGGGATATCAACATAACAAGGATGATAATAAGGATAGTAAAACAATACTTTAAATATGGAAAAGAGGACTTATCGTTTGCTCCGCTGTAATCCTGCGATCCTCTTAGATTCACAGCAACCACAGTTAACAACAAATAATTCCATGGTATACTCCAGGTGTAGGATGGAGACATAGTGTTAAATGACAAAGTGTAAATGGTTGAGTGCATCATCCAACCGTCATTTAAATACTGTTAGTGTCGGTGCAGAGACGACCGATTCTGGGATAGCATCCCATAGGTGACAGACACGAATAGAAACGAAATTCCTGCGGAGCTCCAGATAACAGTATTGTTCTGCGAGCTTTAATGAGTGGCCCCTCAGGTTTGTATTGCTGCTGAGTTGCAGTAAAGGGCGGCACACATGATGTGGGTCTCGCAGAATCAAGTAGACCATAATCAGGCCGCCTCGTAATCTGCGATGGCTTCCACCAAACATCCCCAATCGTTGTAGCCTCTTCTGGTAGGAAAGCTTGTGTATTCCAATTACGTTCTTAGATGCCCGGCGTTGTGGCTGCTCCAGTGCATTAAGGTTGTGTTTCAGCCATGGATGCCAGGCTTGAATTGCGTATTCGACATGCGGTCGAACATACGCCCTGAGCATTTGTCGAAATATGGAGCTGTTTATTTGTCCAAACGCCCGTCGCAGCAGCCCGATGTGGTGGTTCCCGGTCTTCGAGGCCTTTCAGATTGCCTGGAGCAACCCAAGTCATCTACAACCAGGACACCCAAGTCACGTTCGACAGCTGATTGTTTTAGTATATTCGTTCCCAGCCGATATATGTAGCTGCCCTGATGTCGGATGGAAAGCACCTTGCATTTACTGACGCTGAAATGCAATAAATTTTGGGTCGACCATTGATACACCGTATATAGGTCGCTCTGAATCATATTTTCTTCGGCGTTCGCCTGGATCCTGTGCCAGACCTTGATATCGTTGGCAAACATTAGAAAGTTCGAAGCGATTCCTTATGCATGATCAATAATAAACACCAAAAGCAAACGTGGATCTAGAACTGAGCCTTGCGGCACACCACACTCAACTTATACGGGGCTCGATAAAGAGCTCCGAAATCTGACCAATAATTGCCGTTGAAGTTGAAAGTTGGAATATAGCTTAGAAGAGGGTCGCCAATCCCGTAGCTCTGCAGCTTGGCTAGTAGAATCCGATCGTCTGGATGATAGAAAGCCATGGAAAAATGCAGGTAGACCACATCAACACCTTCTCCAGCGTCAGCTGCCTCGGTCCAACTACTGCTTGCAATTAGTAAATTCGTTATACATGACCGCTCTAGACGGAAACCGTGCTGCTCCTGAGTGATGGTGTTGCAGTTTTCCAGATAGAACACCAGCACATTGGCAACTATGGATTCCATGAACTTAGAGAGTATAGGAAGAAAGGATACTAAGCGGTAGTACAAGGGATCAGTTCTGCGTCCATCTTTGTGAATCGGGGTTATTATTCCAAGCTTCCACATGGCGGGAACTTGGTTCTGGTCTAAGCAGCGCTGGAAAAACTGAGCTAAAGTTCCTGCCAGTTGGCTTGCTGTTGCATCCAATGCCTCTGGACGAATGGTGTCGACACCCGGCGAGATGTGTTTGCGTAGAGGCGTCAGCTTTTGCAATACAGCCTCCGCGGTAAAAGTGATGTGAGTTAGTCCTGGCAAGAAGTAGACAAAGTTTGGTAGATCACCTGATGGCAAGACCCTTTCGAAAAGTGGGAGCTTGTTGCATCAGCAGCGCGTTTGCTGCTTCCGCAACCGTTCTTGTTGGACCATCAGCCATCCTGAGTGGAGGAAATCCTTGCCTCACATTTCGCAGGCTGTTAACGTGCTTGTACAGCAGTTTGTGGTTAGCACTGATGGTTTTTGCGATGTTCTTCTGACAGTCGGCTTTGTCTTCCCTTAACAGTTGAGTGCAGTGGTTACGTTGGGCTACGTAGTTGTCCCAATTTTATTGTGCTTGAGCTTCTCTGTACACTCGCTATGCTGCGTTGCGTACTGTCATCCATTTTCTAGTTCTGCTCCTAACGTGTTAAACTGACTTACTCTTATAGCAAACTTTTATCTCTGAAGACTTTGCAATCAGCTGACTTCATTTTTGACGAATTTGTGCCAGGCGACTTCCGGGGGTTCTTTTTCGAGGAACGACCAAGTTGTGGCGATGATGAGCTGGGCTAATCGATCGTAACTTGTGATGGTTCGCACAGTCTCATCGTTCTCATTCAGATATTCTGCATAGCAGATGAAGTTGAAACTGATCACGGCGTGATCATTGCGACCCAACGGGCAGTCTAAAACCAACATATCAATCATATGCTCCTCGATGGTAAGCACAAGATCCAGCACAGATGGCCTGTTACCTGTTCTGAACCGAGTGGGCAAAGTGATGTGATTGTAAAGAGGAACATTAGTTACTAGATCTTGTAGATCGGCTTTGAATTGTTCTCCGATCGTGACTGGAGTTTCGAAACAATGTACGTTGAAATCACCCATGATAAGAATGTGAGTGTACTTTAGTTGTAAACTCTACCTTATAGCAGCCGTTAGGTGGTAGTCGGTTCCGGGTGTTGAGTTAGGGGCGCGGTATACCAGGACCATAAGTCAAGCGTCCCTGCCTTTTAACTGCAAGCGGCACCAAAGAGAGTCGGGGAACTGCGAGTCTGAATCCTTCACAGCTGCGCACTGTAAGTCGTTTTGGTAATACAGGATTACCCCTCTTCCTTTTGTGAGCCTATCTTTCCGGACCAGTGACATGCCCGGTAGCGAAACTTCAGCGTCCGACATTCCCATGTGCAACCACGTCTCGGCGATACCAATGACAGCATACGACCCGGAATCTTGTCGATCTTTTAGTTCGGCCAGTTTGTTAGAAAGACCCTGAGCATTCGTATACAAGCAGGCCAGTTTATCGGTCTCTATGAGCCTACTGTGGAGTGTAGGGGTCAAGTGTGAGAGAATGCTAACCGAAGGGAGGTCGGCAGTTACTCGTTTGTTTGATGGGCTAATGATACCGCGTTTGCAATTTGCTTCAGGCAAGGTGCGTCCCAATCTTTGTTTAGACCTACGTCAGAGTCAATTAAAGCAGCAGTCAAGTGACGCTTCTGTACATTCGTCGGTATGCTTGCTGCTTCAGTTGCTTTAATATTTGAGCTGTGCAAAGTGTTCGCGACCTTTAACCGAATTTCAGAAGGAAGGTGTTTCCGATTTCTACGTCATCGGTCTAATATATCCTTTGCTTGTTGCTCTGACTGAACCACAAGTTTTAGGATTCTAGTGCCGCATCCTCTATAATTTGGTGAGAGAGGTATCCTGGTGAGAGATAATGTCACAATATTATCCAAAGAAAGTGTTTCACAAATGAACCGCCACTGTTCTAAATCGTGCTTTCCGGTCCCTAGAACATCGTTAGAAGGATGTTCTGGCACGCCATGTATGAAGATTGCGTTTAGGCGGTCTTGCTTGCTGTGCCCCTCTTCGGCGTTTCTTTTTGATTGTCGCGCGCTCCAAGGGAAGTCAGGATATGTATGTATCCCACAGGATCCGTATTTTAGCGCGCTTGCAGAGTGCAAAACGTTTTCTACGTCGGTCGAGGATTCTAGTGTTAATCGAATAAGTTTGGGTTCTCCATAGTGTGGGGAGTTCGGATGACGGGTAATTCGTAATAAGTTTATGGGCTTGGCTTTGATACTCATCTGCATGCGCAGTGAGTTCCATTGGTCTTGGTCGTCTGATAACTTATCCCGCAATGTGATGGCTGTAGATTCAGGGACATTTGAGCATACAACAGTCCGGACACTATTGTTGGATCCCTTTTTCGTTGATCTACAAGGTATGGTACTCGTTTTTCCTGACCTGCTGACAAGTGTTGACTGTTTGCTGTTTGTCCCTCTATTCGCGTTAACGGTGTTTGCAATGGAAGAGGCCGAAACGGTGACCTTTCGGTGGACCTTTGCAGCAATCTCTGCATAGGTAACTGATGTTCTGGAAGGCTTAGTCTCGACAAGAGATATTTGAGCTACAGGTACGGAGGTTTGGTGTTGGGGCTGCTTCATCCTTGTTAATGCTAGATGTCAGTCTGGTGGAATCTGCTTAACCAGATGTTTTAGTGGTGCTTGATTTTCGTTGCCGTGAGTACTGTTTGTCTCTCGTAGGTACGGTCTGTTTTCTCCCAGCGTTCTACCAAATTTGGAGAAGACAGCGGAGATGAAGACGTAACTGATTGCGGTTCAGGGGAACTGCATTTTTCAGCATTCTGTTGCTCAGAAGTCGCTACGGTTCTGTGATGCATACTCGCTTACAATGAAGTAATCTTATCGTTTATCCAATGCTCTGCTTCTGCGGTTAACCGGTCGCATTTCTCAGTTGGGATAAGCAAGCACTTAACGAGAGGGATGGTGGAACACGCAGTACAGAACCAAAATGCATCTTGGGAGCTATTTCGCTCCCACACTTGTTGTTGGGACACATTTGCACATTTCGCATTATACCATTCCAAACAATGCGAGCAAGCCAGACCGATTTTTACTACTCGATGACATTCTCCTAACCCCAAATTGCCTTTCGCTTAGGGCCTCTTCGGTTTCGCAGCTCTGCCATTCAATTTGGTGTCGTTACCTGAGCCAGTGGGCTGGTTAGCGTTCTGTAGTTTTGCAGCGTTGAGAGCGGCACACATCGGTCAGGCGAGCCCAGTGGTTGCAAGGTCCAAATCAAACGGATGCATTGATTCTCAACTGGCATGGCTTTCTTGAGATGACAGCACTTTAGTCTTAACGAAAGTAAGTAAATCCGGTTAAAGGTAAGCGCGGCGCATATCCACATGCCTTAGGGTCATAATATTGTAATGAGTGTGTAGGTGAGACTTCATGTCGATCAGCACTAGACACTCATGAACCATTCGTTTTTAAAAGTCTCGTTTGAAACTGCCATCGACCAAAATAAAGAGCAGTTGACGTATAGTGGCAAATACCAATTGTTTTCGTGGACCCCTATATAAAACTTAAAGAAAACACTTAGATTCGATCGGATTACAATTCACCCAACACCAACAGACCCTTGAAATCGCATTTTAAACGCTGCATTGTCCAGCAGTGTGTACCATACTAATGGAAAAGCGTGTCAGACATTTTCGCTCACATGCGTTTACTTGAACCGGAATGTCAGAATTAGAATAGGTGTCTTTGTGGATGCCTTCTGTGCCTTATCTCCCTACTCCTCAGCGTATTAACATTAGATGGGTCCCAATTACACTATGTACTAATCTAGTATGATTTGTGCATGAGTGCTACGCAAGCAACAGATTGTTGCGCGTCTAGCTTAATATTGTACTATGAAGTTGTTCTAAAAATTAAAAGGGGTCAGGCAGTAGTACCATAATATGAAGCTAGTTGTTATGAGACATATGTTCTAGAAAGCAGGTTACACCGAGAGTAAAGGACAAGTTCAATTGGTATACTACTTCGTCCCAAAAGAAAAGTGTGCCGATGCAAATCAGCGTGAATGTATGGGGTTTACTAATGTTATGAGCCGTTAGGCGACTAAGCCACCTGGAAAACTACGACAAGTGATCTAGTTCGTTCCGTCGCTGGCCACCCACAGGAGGACGCCAACTGGCACTTCGGCACCCACTGAATAGAAAAGAAACAGTTAATGTTCCGTAAACACTTGCAACAGACGCTCGCCGTTACCCGTTTCTTCGGAGTTAAGCCTTTAATTACCACCTAGCTGAGTCTCTTAAGAGCCCAGGCGAGTTACGTACGCAGTCAATACCCTTCGTGAATCTGCGACATCTTTGGCGATAGAAGGTTTATATGCATCTGAAAGGCCGTATTTACAAGACTACGGTGAGGGCGGTCTTTTTTACGGTAGTGAGACAAGGCTCTTTGGATATGAGGTTCTGAGACACTGTCAAGTCCTAGATATTTTCTGGCATCGGATAGCACCAGCGTGTCCGCAACGATGTACGTAAGCGAGTACTAGACAGCGAGAATCTTCCTAGTTAGTTGGAGTAATAGACAGCAGTGAATAGTTTCCTTGGGCTTGGGCACCTACTGGGACTGCGCAGTCATTGCTTACTGAGGAGGGTCTTTTCTGTTTTCCAGATATAGAGTGGCGCAAGGCGCGATGAAAAATGGTTGATTTGGCGGCGGGAAATGAAGTCACTATCGGCCAAACTGTTTCCCGTTTGTCCGTCTCACCTTCCATTTTGGAGTGCACATTACCAGGGTTGTGCTTGGCTCTAGAAGTAACAAGGTTTTGCGCGGAGTCGGCACCAGTGGCGCGACTGTTATCGTCTCCTAGTCGGACAGGCTTTTTAAGGCGTGTTTGGGGCTGAGTTATCCGCGGGGTAATGACGGATTATTACGCGGGGCACTGAAAGCCGCAAGGAAGCTGTCTCGCTGATGTCCCCACATATTTGCACAATAGTCAGCTGCTTGTGACGATATGTTGTCTACACAAGGTGTAGGCGCCTTGAACCTGAATGTTTAGTTAGGGCATTAAGGTTTTCAGGTAAGTCCCCCTTCTCTCCCTATTATTATTCTTTATTTCATAGGTCATCATGGTTGTATGGCAACGAAGCATCAGTTCAAATGGCTGATGTATTGCTGTTGTTGTTGTTGCTGTCGATGATGATGATGATGATGTTATCCGAACTTTGCAATGCCCATAACACTTCTCTTTAAACTATGCATTAACAAATGTCGACCACAAATTGAGGGCCTTAAGAGCACCTTAAGCACTTGGCTAGATCACCTTAAAGCGAATTATGGAGAGTATCACCGACCTATTGTCCAATTAAGGATCTGTTAGTTTGTAACGCTTAATTACACCAAGAAGGACTTGTGATCTACTTTTCTAACCGACTGTTATTTGCCTTTAATTTGTAATGTTTTGTCCAAATATAAACGGGCACTCCTCCGTATACATTTACCCGCATCTCATCCAGTTTTTATCTGAAATGACCCTTGTGTGGCTCTACTGATCCACATGAATCGTTCGTCTTGCGATGACATTTTATCTCAGAAACGTGCCGATCTTGCAGACATGAACTCCATTTCCATCTCTATTCGAAATGCTTGTGTTTGTCAAATTAGCGTTGCAACGTCGCTCCATACACTAACTGAGGACATACTCATTCAGCTCAGTATGCTACCGAATCATACCAGAATTCTAAATGTATAACTTCTAATAGCCTAGACATAGCACTCCACGTGTAATATAATATTTGCACCCCTCTTAGCAGGTTAAATTAGTAGGTTGTTTCTCTCTGATTTCTCTTGTATCATTTGCACTAATGCGCCTACAATCTCCCAGCCTCAATTAGGTGCGGGTCTGAAGTTACAAGACAACGTTTAGGTACCGGATCAGAATCATCACCATACACGTTAGCTAGAGGTGGGGAACACCTCAGCTACTGTGCCGCAATACATAGAAAAAAGCAGATAAAAAGCAACTGTTGCAAACCGGCTGAGCTTCCGATAACGGATAGGCATCGTTCCGGAAGTCACTAGTCGGCTACTGTGCTTCAGAAAAATATTGTGCGAAATTATATGAAGCTAAATAATGAACTCGGGGTTGTAGAGGGAGGCTAAGAGGGAAAGGGTGGGGCAAAGAAACTCACAGCACGAACGTCACTGAGGTCGGCTCCTAACCATATCATCAAGTGTGTCCAACCAAACGTGCTCATCGTCTTTCGGACCCCAACCAAGGAGCCGAGACGCTCCAACCGAGGCCAATACAAAAGTGAGGGCCTTCATTCCTCTCGATTAAGTCAACGCTTGGCCACCCCTCCTCTTATTCCATCCACAACCCCGGCGCGCAAACAAAGCACGTCGCGGGAGTCGGTGGGCTGGCATGCGTAACACGTGGCCGAGCCATCGAAGCCTGGTGCGTGAAATGACGGTGCTGAGCTGTTCATGTCCTTTTCCTGTGCCGTAAACAAGGCGTCGAACACGCACGTTACTCACGCGGTGTTCCCACCAAATGTGAGCTAAATTACGAAGGCACCGGTGGTCGAAGGTAACTAGCCTCTTCAAGTCCGCTGCTTTAAGCGGCGAGGTTTCACAACCGTACAGTAGGGTCGAACGTACCGCTGCATTGTACACTCTACCCTTCAGGGCAAGAGTGATGTCGCGCCAGCGCCATAAGTGGCGAAGGTAAGCAAAAGCGCCCCGAGCTTTTGCTATACGGTTCGTGATCTCATCCTCAATCCCACCAAGTCAGTAATAATTGCTACTTCAGCTGATAACGAATTTAGCAGAAGCTAATGGCAGCGCACTTAGGCATAGATGTTTGATCACATGCCCCAATTTAGTCCTAATCTAAAATTCAGAAGTGGGTGTGCCGTTTTACGGGTACTCGACAGTTACTTTGATTGCCATTCTGAATTAATTTTGCATAATGTGCATTCCATGAACCGCGACGATTGCTAACTAGGAAATTAAGCGTCTATTCTTGCAGTGACGTATTATGCAAACTGCACAAACATTTTAGACGTGACTTGCAACAATTGCTTTTGTACTTCATCAGTATGCCAATCTTTGCGCGCATTGATTACCATATGTCAGTAAGCGGCCATTTTGTGCGGTTTATGCTTGTAACCCTAATGTTCTATCTCATCTGGATGTCACACGTGATTTTACGGAAGTCCAGCAAAAGCAAAGACTCCTAGTTACTGAAAATGCTTGTGGTTCCGATCAAATAACATGTTCTTCTTTTGATGAGGATTTTGGTGCGTATTTTACTTCTTGCTACGAGATCACATAGTGCCTTCATATGAAACCAGTTGTTTTTGAACTCATTTAATTGACTTCACAGAGTAATATTCTTTGGTAAATGAAGTGAGGTTGAGATACCCAATGAGAATTGGTTACTCATCGTACCGACAGATTGCACAATTGGTTCGTGGGAAATCCGATAATATCAGTTAAGTTCACCTTCACCTGCACACATACAAACGCTACTTTTCGAAGATAATTGGAAGTGAACCCGAACAAAGCTCCAATACACACTGTGGCCACAATAAGAACAGCGATACACTTCTGCGCCCTTCAACGCTATACTATCCCTTATGTTCAAAGAGGTAAAAATAAACAATTATTGCGGTAATTTGAAATTATCTTATTTCGCGCATTCTTTGTCCACCGTGTGTACACAGTTGGCAAATCTTTTAACAAATGAGACTGACGAGTGATCAATACAAAGAGTCGATAATTAGCAGTGTCAACGTGCTTATAGGGAAAGTTCGCATCGAATAGGGCAGTACAAACCTGGTCACGAGGTCAAAATGCTTGCATAGATCGGGCTTCAGTAGCTGGATGGCGGAAGCCTCAGCAACCAGGAGCAGGAGGAGAGTACCTTTCTTGCCAAGAATCCTGAATATCGTGTATTAAAGCGTGTGTCGAGCACTTGAGCTTGTAGGTAATTTAGACCCAGTCGAATCCGGATTCTGCATCATGTGCCCCGAAGCTCAGATACACAGTTTTCTTTCAGTGTGGCCAATGTACCTGCTACCGCAAGTACAGTCAGTCTGGTAGACGCCAACTGCACCATGCTTGAGAGTGCAGCCTGTCTAATTGGAATTCACCCCGCAATTTGCTGGTTTGATTGATCAGCACTAAAACAGCTGCATAATAACCGCTTTATGTACTGGTGTAAACGATGGCGACATCTTCTATCATTATATTCTCTCGTTTACGGTGGTGTAGCTAAGACCTGGTGCACGGGGAAATCCGTTCTTCTGACTTCCCTCTATATTTCTCTATATAATAATTTAGATTTTTGTGATGACTATTAACGTGTGATGTATACCTGATGCTATGCAGTTCTTTCTCACTTTAATCTTCGGAATAGTTTATAAACCTCGCATAACAGATATACGAATTAATGAGCGATTGTAATTCACGAGAGAATAGCAGCTGAAGATTTTGTGCGGTGTGTTGTACTTAGTCTAAAATGTAAGAAGATTGTCCAGCTAGATTTCCGGACATATTACGCGAAACACAGATTTGCCTTGGGTGAAATTTCCTGCCAGTTCCATTGTTCCGCAACATATCGAGAGCGGGATGTGTCACAAATATATTGAGGCATTCAGAGATCTTAGCAGGCGATAGAATCCGTACCTGCTAGGTTTCACTTGGAAAATGTTCATTACATAGACATAAGACACTTCATAATTGTTTTAGAATGCGGTGCATACATGACCCATACTGGGATAAATGCTCCAAAAAGATTTGGCCACCAGGTTACTATGTGTTGGCTGATAGAGAAATAATTCCACCCATTGGTATGGTGTACCCAATCAGCGAATTCTTTAGCGAAGTCCTATTTAGAATGATACATTTTAATATCATGCAAATTAAGAAAATGTCTGTTAAAAGGCATGAAACGTACTCAGTCGGGAGAATATATCAGCATTGGCGGCTGTACACCGCCCTGGGACTTTAATTGGCCAGTGCTTTAAGGATTACGATCCAGCTAACACTTAACTGATACCATGTGTATACCATTTGATACATTACCTAAACCATTAGTTCCTTTTTACGTTCTTTTAAGATTAAGAACCAACAAAATCTGTCTACCTACCTTGTCTTTCGAAGTAAATTCAAAATTTTCTTATTTTGTTTTGAATTGGCAAGCGCACTAATTAAACTGATCACACAAATATCAGTGAACAAGTAACAAATGTAGTGAAGAACATCAGCTACCAGGTGAACACATTTTAGAGAAAAAACTTCGGCACAGCACTTCTAATTGGTATTTCAAAACAGAGTGCACACGACTGTCAAGCCTTTAGAAATGCTTATCAGGATCTACGCTTGATTTAAACCATGAGCGAAGTAAGCCAACTTTCGGTTAATATTATAAATGCGTCCCACTAACCCGCTTCAATTGTTTCCAAGCTGTTCAGTACGGCTTCCACAATCGTTATCATCATCGCTGTGGTTGCTGTGTTACACATCCACATTGAGAGAAACCACGTGGGCACCATGAAGCCGAGCATCAGGCTATAGAAAGAGAGAGAGAGAGTGAAGGGAGAACGTGAAACATATTTGGTCACCGGTAGAAAGACCGAGATAGGTTAGGAAAACGAACATCTATACACCTCTGAAGGCAAAAGACAAAGAAATTCATATCATTCTTGTGGTAAAATAAGACTGAAGTTGAGTGACCGGAACAATAGACAATGTAAAATAATAAGCATGTCTTAGACCAAAGATCGATGATGAGAGTATGAACGAGAATTTCTTTGTAAATGCAGCAGGTGCATTCGGCTGGGACGCAACAATTCTCAAATGATCGTTCGTACAGCAGCAATTTCCTCATTTGAAAGGGTAGACCCATGCGAGCTATCGGCTAGGCTTTATGGTATTCGCACCCAGTATGCAGGATTTTGGACACCGAAGTGAATTAAATAGCCTGCATCTTTTATTACACTGTTCTTCATACTAAAGGTAAGCACATAGTAACTATATATAACTGTATTCAGTAATTATGCAATACCTAATAACAAGTAAAAATATTGTGGCCGTGATTTGCTGAAAATTTAAATTTTTCGCTGAACATCTATTACCTTCACTGGGCAAAATAATTTCTTCACAAACTAGGGGCTTATTGCTTTTTTATCCTTTTCTGGATGCTTCAAGTCTGTTAACTTTGTCAGTGAGGCAAACGGGCAAGTTTAATTTCCGTAGGCTACAAAATCGACCAGGAGTAATCCGTAGATAAAGCGGGCGTGTGTTAGCAAAAACACACCTATAATAGTAGTTCACTGCGATTCCGACACAAATTCAGACACACAACACAAGCGAATGGAATGACCCAGAGTCGTCCTCCAAGCAGGTTTGAAGGTAAACTGAGGAGATAGCTTATACAAGGAAATTTATTGACAGCACTTTGGACTTTCCTCAAAGGTGTATCTTTTATGTGAATTAGCAACCATCTCTTTAGTAAGTAAAACTCACTTAACATGTAAACAATGCTTACATTTTGGGATCACTTCCGACTATCTTTAAGGCAGTAATCGCAATTCGTTTGTGTAATTGATGGTGTTCTAGGGCACAAGCAATGAACAGCCCTCCCACAAATAGCATGTTTGTGTCCTGAAAGGGACGAACGCAGAATTATTTACATATGATTTGGAAACAATTGTATTCCACGTTATACATAGAAGCTCAAAAAATTTAAAGGAAAGCTTGAAGTTTTAATAGTGCGTTTAGAGTAGAAAATAGGCTCCTTGCAGTTTTCTGTGAGAAACTTGCAAAAATTAAGGAGGCATCATCCACTCAGATCCGACCAAATAAGTAATAACAAACCTACCTTCATGTAGGCAGGACATATCTTTGAGGACGGAATAATACCCATCGCGGGACCCAAAAGGACGGGAATCAGTGCTGTGACGTATATAGGTATCACTTCGGTCACCCAGAAGCCGGACATTAGCAAGAGGATGTAGGCACCTTTCGAAGGCTAAAGAATACAAAGTCAGTGAGCGTGGTGGGTTATAAAATGGTATGAATTAAGTTGTTTATTTAAAAGGTATGCTTATTAAAAGAGCTCTACATGGAGATAAAACCATACTTGCCACTAGCCGTGATAACCTTATCGAACGGAAAATATACACGTAATTGCGGCATTATTCATAAATACGGAGATCCAGCACTTATAAGAAATGGTAATGACTACGTCCGTTTTCGTTGGATTTTAAATATCAGGTGATGTCCAGGTTGTCCTATGTCTGCGCAAATTTACCTATGTTTCGCACAAATCAACGGCAACCAGAAATTTGTTCCACTGTTGCAGCCTTCACCCCCATGTTATAACGTTATGCGTCTACGTCCATTAACTGTCGGGGGTGACTTTATTCATGACACCATTTTGTAAGCCAATACATGCAGGTAAAGAAGAAAACGAAACAAGTCCTGAAAGCTCTGCAATCGATTCGCCTAGAATGACTGAACGGTTGTGAGGTCCTTCTCCAAAACGCTGATGCACTCTTCATTGAGTTGTGGCATGAAGGACATGCGAAAATTTTCAACTTCCATTTGGCAACATTTCATTTGGATGTGCTCATGATTCCTGGGGCTGTCTTCCTCGTGGCATGGCAAACATGCTTGGCGGTATCCGATTCCGGCTTTGTCTGTAACTGTGACATCCAGGGGGACAGCCACATTACGTCTGCGCTTACAGAGGGAGCATGGGTGGCTTGCGCTGCACCCCCCACACCTATGCCAAGAGGGGCCCAAAAAAGCACCTAAACACCAATGTTTCATAACTAGGTTTTGGCCTGAAGCAATCACCAGCATGTTATTACATGAAACGCATATCTAACTACTCCATCTACGCATGGCCCCCATGCAAGAGCATGGAGACTTCTGTACAAATTGGTCTGTGCAGGTATAGACACAGTTTCTCTCATCAAGAGAAATATACGTATTATTACTATTATTATTATTATTAGTGGTAGTAGTAGTAGTAATAACAGTATCTATCCAAACCCCCATGTCCGGTGTAAACCCGAATAAATAAGACCAGGAGGCATGTGGATGGGAGCCACGTTCCGACAACGGAGCCCTTCCATGCTCCTTCAACATGCACAGCAACAGCATTCCTGGCTATCTATTTGAGGAACCATGCGTATCAGACGTACCCAAGGCGCTGCCTGGGTCGTAGTCTGTTCCACACTGGATGGAACCACTATTTGATCCCAGCACGCTAAAGAGGACGGTGCACCCTGTCTCCACAAGTGACGACCAACTGTTCTATATAGCCAGTAATAAACATGGAGTGTGTTAAACAGGTGGGTACTCTGTCAGCATTCAGGCCAAGACAAGTCAACAATGCGATTTATGCACCCATGAAGAGTGAATATTCAGCTACAACGCAAACGCTAACGACACAAATAAAAGCACATAAAAATATGGCAAATGTATGCGATGCGCCACCAAATTAAAAATGTGGCAGTGGTGATATCATCGATTCACTCTAGCAATAAAGTCTTGTTTAACTGCATTATGATCCCTCAGCAAAAGTGACAGATAGGGAATATCTGACGTACGGTAGGTCTGTGTGCAGAAATAAATGACTTTATATGTTTGTTTGGTCGAAGAAGTAGAGATACATTCCGACAAGGCACAATGGACTGGGTGACTGGCAGAAATCGGTATCTTGGAAGCCAGTTTACGCTGGAACGAACATGATGGCACACAACGATGTCAATAAACATTAGCATAGACACTTGCTTCAGGAGCCCTTTGATCCTTTTGCCGCGCCCGTTTAAGTGACTGCGAAATAACACTTTTCAGCAATAGGTCCAGTGCGGTATTACGTAAGTGGTGACAAACGGAATACCAAGGCACGGATGATGATCTAAGTCGGGAGACGTAGAACGTTAGCCTCCAGACTTTGGTAAATGTCTCCGTCACGTGCTGCGACCATGTGAGATCCCGAGTTAGTGTAACTCCGAGATATTTCACCAATGTACAGGTGTTTAGGTTGATACTGTCGATACTAAGAAGCGGGGTGTGCTTCAGTAGCTGTTATTAACAAGTTTCCTTGGTTAGCGAGAAAATAACATCATTACACTTTGATGCATTAAGGGAAATGCAGCGGGATTTGGATCAGGAGGGGCGGTTTTCCAAGAAGCATTTCAAATTGGCCGATGAATCTTTGGTGTGATTGTGGAAACCAACTATCACATCATCAGCATACTTTTAGAAGAATGGCTTCCTTTAGAGCGGAAATGGAGTTAATGTAGATGAACAACAGGAATGGGAACCAAATAAGTCCCTGAAGAACATCTACATTTGTTCTAAGTGGGAAAGAGCTTTATCCCCATAATCTTGGTGAACTGCATACGATTGGCAAAATAGTATGTAAAAATGTACTAAGGGCGGTTAAACTCCGGAATATAGCAGATGATGTAACTGTACCTCTCGGTTTACACAGCCGAAAGCGTTGCTGTAATCTAGGAGGCCGAACCGCGTGGGTTTGTATTTTGTATCGAGTGATGAAAGCATCATGTGTACAAGATTGGTTAATGCATTCACTCCAAGCGAAGCTACACCGGGGATGTAAATCAACAAACTTCAAATTTGAAGTAAAATAAGCACGCATAATTGATACGAAATGTGTAGCAGAATAACCGGGTTGAGCAAAGCAAATAAAGTGTGAATATTTGCCCCTGTAAAAAGACCAAGTTTAACAGCATTCAGGGTAACCCAACTGAGGTAAAGAAGCTTGATTTATGCAGCATCAACTTCAGCATACCGTGGAACATAAAAAAGTCGCTTATATGTTGTTGCATTGGTTCTATTCTTTACACGTTGCGGAGCAGGTTCAAATAGCCTCAGACAAAAATGTCAAGTTTAGCTTTGGTCCATATTCATTGAATTCAAGGTAATAAGTTTGTCTGCACGGAACCAGTGATACCTTGAAAGTCATTCTTCTGATTGCTCCTCATTTCATACCCATAACATTTAATCAACAAAAGAATTCAAACTCGCAATATCGATCTACAACTCACTTGGCTGGGTAGCATTAAAGGCAAGACCAGCAGGACCAACGGATAAATCAAGATGAAGGATATGCTGCGGTAAGTGGTGACAGCTGTCGAAACCGTACGCAACACACGGTGAGTTCCAAATTCACCAAGCATCTGCGTGATATAAGTGGTTCTGTATTATTGTCTAGAAGGAAAGACACCAAAAATATCTACTTGCAATGGCTCACGAGTGAAACATATTGATGTACCGTACTAAGACAAAGGCGATTGATTTGTACTCAGAGTTACTGCATAAAAAAGGACTGTGACAGCCTCCTTAAATTGTCCCTAGTTGTCTAACTAAATGCAGAAGTTGCCTTTCCGTTAACCTTTGGTTATGCGTAAAAATATAACGGTCAGCTAGAGCGTTACTTTTACGCGATCGTAGCGCCTAGTTTAGCATCTTTCTCGGATTCGGGATCATGTGTCTGTGGTGCATTTATATGACAAACGGTTAAGTGTAAATGTCCACTGTGTTTTACTATGTAAAGCTGTACTTTGTTTTCAGGTAAATTCCAAAACCAAATTCCCCAATACATTGTCTTCTAAAACTCGCTTACTCTAGGCTTAAGTATAGAGATTGCCTTCAAATGACCGATGAAACTGCAGGATTTATATATATAGTCTAACTGTGCTGTTGCGTTTAACTGGAGAACTGTAGTTGCCAGATAACTACTGGGGTTTTGCTGATACAACTTCTGCCTGTCTGTGCCTGTTTCAGTTCGTTTGTGGATTAACGGGGTATGAATTTTCAGCTTTCGGTTTCTTCCCCCAGTTCTCTTACACAGCTCACTTGCAACGAACTCCACACTATAAACATTTGCCTATGCTTTGAAGCACAGCAATCAATAATGATATCTATGACTGCTTTAAACCAAGGTATCCGTAGATCTTAAGCAGGAGCCCAAAAGTTGGTTTTAGAAGGTAATACTTATGCTTCTAAGTGTATAGTAGCATAAAAGCATGTCATTAGCCATTCTGCCGTGTTCAGCTTATTCAAAGAACGTGTACCTCACGAATAGGTCAGAACATGTGCACTTAATATGAGATCAAAAGTAAAGCGTCCCTGCATGGAACAATTGCTGTCCTAAATAAGGTGAAACAAACACTATCATGGTGATGGGTAGACAAGTAATAGTTATAAAACGCTTAGCCGTTGAGTAAACAATGTGGAACCGTCTACACAAACGGTAATACTCACTGATGTGTCGTGCGTTCCAACGTAGTGCTAGGACAAGATGAGCGAATTTGACGGGATGATCGAATTTGTTAGCAGCGTACACTTCGTCAAGGTTTGTCTTCTTATACCACCTGAAGTCCGGGTGCACAAAACATGCTGGCCGCGCATTTGCTATTCGACAATTAAGTGTGATTGCGCAAACATGACTCCAGGTGGTCCACCAGGGACCATGAGATCACGAGACACGCAACGCAACTCTTGAGTTTGACAAAAAGCATTGAACGTAAGTGCGAATAATTATTGTGTACAACGAATTAGGGTTTCTTCTATTGACAATGCACATAAAATCAGGACAATACAGGCATAGATGGCTATGGGTAAGGCTCTTTTGCGTGATTTGTGGTTTATCAACAAAAAGCAATAAGGTTAAGATATTATACTGTTATGGTACAAGTGTTGGAAGTGGAATCATAATTTGGATTGCTTTTTGGAGCATACATGAAAAATGAACAACCATTTATCACGGGGAAAAAGCGTGTGCTTCACAAGTCCAGTAGAATGGTTGGAGTAAAAATTAAACTTTGTAGGATCATCCAATAAGCACATTGCTATTTCAAGTGTCCACCGAGTTAAATGTACTACTGCATAACGATAGTTTGAAGTGGGAATGGGATGTGTATACGCAAAATAGTATAGAGACCTGTTATAGTTCAGTAACTGCGTGAGAAAGAAAAAAATAGGACACCACAACGCTCACCCGTGCGTTGCTTCATGGGACAGATGTAGTAGGTTAGTCCAGTTTAGGTACATGCAGGCTACTCACATGGACACTTCTGTATGTATCCTCACAGCCACGTTGCGGAGAGGGCCGTTAAGCGGATGGTTAGGTTTGCGTTGTGTCATCCGCCAAGCGTAACGGACTAAATTAAGTAATGCAAGTTCGAAAGCGTTCCCTCATGGCGTTTTTTCAAAACCACTAACGTAGGGGCAAGGATAACGTGAGTCGGAAGGGCATTTCAGGCACGGGACACATGGAGGGAGAAACTTTTGGGCCGACAATCAAGTCGACGGTAGTGCGTAGCCAGTCAGAACTGATGACCTCTCAGGTTGGTATTTTTGCTCAGCTGCAACAGATTTCGAAATGGGTGAGGTGGGTTCGTCAGTATTAAGAAAACCATGTTTAAGTCTCCTCGTTGACCTCGATATTCACTACTGTACAATCCCAGGGATTACGGTCTGCGTTGGTAGGGAAAATGAAATATTCCTCTAAGGATTTTGGTCGCTCGACGTTGTGGAGCTGCAAGAGGGCACGTATCTCGCGCGTTGGAAAATATACAAATTTGATTATTCATTTATCTAATTATTTTCACCGTGCTAGCTTATTGTTTCATATCTGAAATGTTTACCGTCATTCATTTTGAGTTAACACCTGATATTCCTAGTATTTTGACAGCAGCAGTCGTAAGCATTATTTAGGTAATAGGAGGAAGGGAGTTTTAGATACCTAATTTCTGAACTAACTTCGGCATCTACAGCCCGCATTAGCCTATCACACTGATATAGTAAGAAACTCTGATAACCAATTTCATTGGATTCGATGCACAACACTGTTTGAACCTAATATGTTTTCATAAAAGTTCAAAAAAGCTTTTCAAAATCATCATAAGATTCGCGACTACAGAAAAATACCGATTACGCGTTAGTGGACATTTGAAGGTTAAGCAACTGTACCTTGCGATAAGTGGCTTTCGGAGAACAAATTATGCATCTTTGATTAAACTATATCTTCAAGCTCTGTGCTTGAGCTCGAGTTGCTCAGAATACGTTTCCGTGCGTGCCTAGACAGGTGAGAAGTTGCAACACGGAAGCAACCAATACTACTTTCGCAAATTTTAAGCCAGCTCACATGCATGTTGGGGAATATTATAGGCCCCCTCAACCAAACTAGATGACTTAGCTGTAAAAGGTGTTATCCGAATAAATTTCTGGTGGTTTCTTTGAACCTAGAAGCTGTAATTTTGGCGAGGTTATATCTATACACTGATGCTGGGCGAATTTTCATTTCACGGAAAAACACTAAGGGCTAAATGATATTGAGTCCTTAGTTATGCTAATTTGGGTACATCGGTGCACTGCATTGAGCTACACACATTTTTCCTGTCATAATTCACTATGTAGATCCTCAAGCAAGCTTCCAAAATATCGATGCTGCTCACCACTCACGGATGCCTACGATATCATCTAAATATACTCAAGCAACACAGAGAATATTGATTGGGACAGCATTTATAAGAGCAAACGATCAATCGATGGCTTAGTGCTTCATCCAATCAGAAGTAAATGAGGAAAGAACCCGAAGAGATAAGTATAACGATCAATATGCCGTAGAGTGTCTTAGTGGCTAGCTGTACATTAAGAGGCAGAGAATTCCAACAAAAGCTAATTCTTCTGTGGTATGGACCACATATTTATTGCGGAAGCTCAGTTCTTATGTAAGGTCTTAACGCTGCCATCTAGCGTGGAAGGAAAATAACATAAATGGTGATCGTGCGCAACGGAAAGTTGTGTTCTCAAATGTGTAAATCAAAGCAAGGATGCCACGCAGTGATGACCATTAGGTTTGATAGGGAATAACAGGCTCTGTTGGACTCAACGATAAAATATTTTTGACCAGTCATAGAAACACTTACCTGGTATCCTACTTCTTCTTACTACCCATAATAGGTTTTTGTTATTGGATATAATTGCTGAAAACACGTCGAGGTACATTACTACATTTGTGGGTATGGTAATGGCGTTAGAACATAGTTGCCCTGCAGATATATCCGTATAATGGTGCCATATAAAGAAGCTCATTTGTACTGGGTCAAAAGCAGCTTTCACCTCATCTACTCATTGATGTTGGCTTTCAGTTTTGAGATCCAAACGGAATTAGTGAATTAGTGACAAGTATGATGAACTGCAGACTGATACGGTTGGTCGAATTCTATACTCCTCCTGAAAAGGTTGGTAACTCAGATCAGTTCGTAAACAGATGAGATGAGACTTTGCGGTCGTAATCTGTTTGGTCTGTTCATTTGGACCTGAATGGACTACGCAATTCATCATCGACATGGATGTAACACGGTGCTAGTGGTTATGTTATCAGACTTCGCCCGAGTGATCGACAATCAAAAGCTAGACAGTCTTCTGATGCTGAGTGATCACGTCAATGTACTATATGACTGCCTTTTACGTGGAGTATCTACGAAAACGCAGATACTTTCTTCGTGCAACCACTGTTCGACTCAATAACAGGACTGGTTTGAGAAGCCATTTGGGTTGTTGAATGACGAAACCACTGATAATATTGAGGTGGATTTTGTTGGCAGATTCAGTGCTCTGATCACATTTTTGACAAGATCCCCATTAGTCATCCGGAGCAAAATTCGAAAATGAATCGTAATAACAAACTGAACGTGGTGCGAATGCACAGCTCACCCTAGTGGCAACAAATGAAGCGACTGTTTGGCGCCGCATAAGCACCTTATCGAAGTTGTCGGTGAAAGCGAATTAGGACACCTCGGTGTTTAGTGGAAGGGTTCTGTGTCATTTTCCAAATACTGTTAAAACATGTCAAGACCTTTCGGGAAGGGAACGCGGTGTTCACCACTACTCACAAAAGCAGATGCGCTGAAAGTCCAGAGCATGCGGCCAAAGGTGCATGGCTACAATACTCTGACGTATCACCAGCATGTCACATACATGTTCTATTTCCCAGACACACGAATTTTCCCACGTCACTTTTAGTCAAACGACCGTTTTAAGGAAGCTAAAACTGTTGCAAACCCTTAGTTCTATCGGAGCTGAGGGCATTCCCTCGTGAGCGGTGCAGGTTATAACGGTAGCTTCCGAACCGTTAATCCGATTCTTACAAACATGCATAGGTGAACATCAAGTCCCGAACATTTAAAAGCAGTGTGTCGTTACCAATGTTTTCAAGGGTGTTAACTGTCCAGAAATCGCCAACTAGCTCCCAGTGAATCTTCTCCCAGTGCTCGCAATGGTGACGCGAGTCGATCCTCATTGAGACAGTAGTGGGTTATTTAGAACTATCTAACCTCATCTTATCAGCGCAACATGACCTCCATTACAACCGGTCGTTTGCATGCAACTCAATGCTTGCACGTGACAGTTGGGCCACTACAGCGGACAGTGGGACCGAAATTGATAACCTTAATATGGCATTTTCTAAAACTTTTGACTGTGTAGAGCAGTGTTCATCAAACTACAGCCCCCGACATCAATTGCTCTGGCCCGCTGTCTGTGCCCCAATTTACTTGCTAAACGTTATGGAGTACCAGTTGTTGCATTACAATTTACATCTAACACTGCGTGTCCTATTTTCGATGACCTTACAGAGTTGAGGCCCCGGTATGCGTCACCTTATGATCACTATAAATGACATCGTGTTAGAGAAGTAGCAGCGACTCGACGCATTAGAAAAGTAAAGTGATGCGAAAGGATATCCAACTTACAAATCCGTGCAATGTACTGTGGTTCCGTTTATACAACTAGCATGCTGTAGTTTTCGGTTGGTTGGTTTCCTTAATGCGATTGCAATACAAAACACTGATTATTAAAACTACGTTTGTGTGTACCCGTGTCCTTCTGAAGCAGTATTTGCTCGCTATTTGGAATGAATTACGAGTTGTTGATATTAAAGTTATTGAAAGTGCAATTTGTTGAGGTGCAGAGAATTTCACAGAGCTAAATTCATGTGCGTTATACAGTTGTGCAGTTCTAACCTCCTTTGCTGAATTTACTCCGGTAAAAGCGTTTTGCTCAAATCATCTAAGTGCGATGGCGCTTATATATATATATATATATATATATATATTTATATCAAGCAATATTTCGGGGAGCAGATCGAATTCATAGCTGCCAAAACACGTCAAACAGCTAGAATATGCTTCATTTCACTGGTGTTGAGTGATTCGAAGCTGTAGGTGTTCAAGTTGTGTTGTTCGAAGATATTTACCAGCAGTAAAATTCGCGATCTGTTGTGCAGCGTTGATTCACTAAAGCCCTATTTTCCGTATCTCCAACGGCAAATTTATCGGAACGGTGTATACGGCTTAAATTACAGATTTTGTAGTTACTAAGATTGAAATAACGCCTGAAGTTTTTGTTCGCCTTAGTGCTCAAACGTTTATCTTCCATACATAGTTGTATACACATCATTTAGAATGAAGTACGCTTTACATATGTAGAACACAAACAAACTTAAGAACGAAATTGTACCTGATGGAGTATTCCGATATCTGGAACAGACCATCTACTGAACTGCGACTTTGTGAGTCTAAACAACCCTTTGGAATAGTAACTGTGTTGAACTCAAAGCTCTGATACAACTATATTGCAGGGTGGAAACACTATATGAAAAATGGGCATAGGTATAGGTGCATCGGTACAACGGCATGATAATATCTACAAGCAGCCTGAATAATATCTGTCTCATTTCGCCAAACTATTACCATATTGTCCATTCTGACTTTAAGCTACCTCTCGTTCTGACATGCCTGACTAACAATTACTTTCTTTACATTCGCTTCGCACTGCTAACTGTTATCCCCACTTTCCCAGAAACGAAAACTCTACAAGCCGTAGCATTTCTAGATGCACAACAAGGTACATATTCTATAAATTTACCGCACAACTCGATTGTCTAGATTCGTTGCGTTTACCTTAAACTCGTTTATAGAGCTGTATTATATCTTTCCTACATCTTTCCTGCATTAGCACTTTGTACAATCTGGAGCAGTATGTGTCGGATACATGCCCCTCATATATCAATATTTTTATTTTGCCACATTATTTGCTTTTATTTTCATTCTTGGCTAAGGCTAAGCCAATTTCCTGAGAAGACGAAATGAAGCTTCCGGATTACACATTACACCCACTTTTGGCGAAATGTCACTGACCTAATGGCGAGTATATCTATACCTTCACAAAGTAAATTAACACAGACTCGTTGAGTAAAACAATATATCAGACTCGAAAGATTCAGAAGCCGAAAGCGGCAGAATGACCTAAAAGAGTATAACAAATGACAAAGCGTGAACGCATTCATCTCTGCGAATCTGTGTTTCAGTACAAATAACAACGGCACTAAAAATGAGCTAAACCGGTAATGGCTCGTTTACCACAGAGACATGAAGCCAGATGGGGGTGGGTGGAAGGGCGGCTGAATCATTTCGAGCGACTACCCCGCATGGAAGTCAATCCCTAGAAGTTGCTTCCACGAGTAGCTTTATAATTTCCTTGTACATTTTTCTAGACTACTTTGATCTTATCTTCAACTTCTCATTCCTTTTACCAATTTTACCGATCGAACTGTCCGAAAGCGTGACTTGGAACTGCACTGTAAAAGCTGAAACAATATCTTCCTTGTGACAACGTGTTGTCGTTGTGATCATGTTGTACTAGAAGATCAGTCCAAGTAGTTGGACTGTAACACGTACTGAGGAGAAATTTACATAAATATAATATACCATTTTATGTTATATATTGTCTCTGAAGGGACCTATGCAACATGTGCGCACCAATTGGCAGCTCCAACTCCACCAATTATCCCTAGTCTTCTATTTTCCGGTGTTTTATTAGCATTATAATATGCTTTCGCTTTAGTATCTATCTGTTCATATCCTCTTCATTTTGTCCTTAACTAAACTTACTAGGAGAAAGGGAGCATTGAGTGTCGCATTCCATTTCCTTTCATCCGTGTGTCTTCTTTCCACTTTAAATGTATTGAGCCGAATCAGTATGAGGATCATACAGAGCAATTAGTTTGTTAGCTTGCCAGAGCTAGAAGAATTTAGATGTCTGGCCCACTGTGGAATTTTGGTCACTCCTGTCTTACATCAGTGCCTCCTTCTCCAAATGCTGCAAAACTACGATAGTGTGAACCTTGTCCTTAGATATATCGGAAACTTCATTCGTCAGCAACAGCTACACGTGATGGTTAGGGTTTCATTGTCCAATTATATTGAAGTGAAATGCGGTATTCCACAAGGATCACTGTTGGAAAAACGCCTACCTTTTATTCATTAGAACATCGATTGTGTCATCAAGGCAAAGTACTTTCCTTTTATTGATGAGATAATACATGGCGAGCAATCGGTAACCATGAACTTACAACCTTTTGAAACAGTACCATGACATTGCTTCAGAAATATCAACGCAGAGAGATGGAAAATGGTGCATAAACGCTACTACGCCAGTAATACTTACAGGCTAGGAGACCACACCTTGAAGTACGCCTTACAGGAGTGTGACCACAGAAGGGTAACGTAGGATGACCTCGCCTTTTGATCGCAGTATTTGAAGGCACAAAAAACCGTTGAACTACGTGTTGGTCTCTTACGAAAGGCATTCGGGCGGTTCTACAGCTTCATCTTCCCAAAATACTCAATGCGCATATGAGGTTCCATGTGAACTTTACGATTCAAGCCTGGCTACCCTGGTTAAAACGTGCTCTAGTTGTAATGCACAGTATAAGAGAAAGGCAACCAAATTCGTCAAGGGCTTGTTTCACTTACCAAACCGACGACGACTAACAGCCGTAGGATTGTACGAATGAATTGCTCAGTGTCCACGGGGTAGCCTCATTATGACATTGCAGAATTTGGAAAATATTAGTCACGCTTGCCGCAAAACAAAATTAAGGGTCCATCAAGTGGATCTGGCTAAGGAATACAGCCGGCTGGAAAGCCGCTGGAATCGTTTGTTTCTCCGAATTGGTGGGTCAAGGAACGATCTTCAGACTTTTATCACTGTTACATTCATTAAAAGGCGTTAAAAGGCAACTTTATGATGCATTACAATATCTGTATTACTTGATGTGAATTCTGCTGATCGAGTGATAGCAAAACACTAGCGAGATTTGTGCTCAACCCGCCCCCACAAAATCGGGATAAATGTATATACTTGTGTGTTTAAGCGCATATTATGGCGAGTTCAAGGATGTGCACATTACCTTGGCGCTACCATTTTCATGCAAGACTTACATATTTCACACAAACCATCTTACTGGGTACTTAAAACTCTAGCGCTTATGCATGTTGCGCCACAATTCCTTTTTTCCAAACTTCAGTGTAAGTCTGATACCGGCCACATTAAATCTATGTAAACAAAGAGCTTAGATTATAGCAATCGTACTTGGATTTCCAAATATTTGGTCATGTAGACACATGGTAGTGTTAATTCACTTATTTATTTACCCAGTTTTCGAGCGCATAAGCACACAAACCCACATTTATTATCCATCAATGGAGAGTAAACGCTTCCTTTTCGTCTGAATAATGAAGTACCTTCCAACTATTAGCAGTTTCAGGTTGCATACGTGCACAATCTACTTCATTCCGCCATTATAAGTAAATGATATTTATTTGATTCACGAGAAATAACGTCTTACTACACGTTTTGCAACAGAAAGGTAACTACGCGCTACTTAGGCACTCCAGTTCAAATGAAAAGACGAAGCTGAACCGCTTAAGTCATCGAAATTTTTCATTATTTACCTTCCTTCAGTACAAAATGTCAAGCTACGCTTTATACAATGCTTCCCTTCTGAAACCATTTAGCGAACCTCCTTGGATCGACGGAAGTAACCAAGGCAAGTTTATCTAAAGTGCACCCCTGCTTCAATTTGAACTTAATTATATTTGATGCAAGACAAATCTGCAGGTAAATAGTAGCAATTATTGGCCAATGCTCGCTCACTGAGTAGTTTATGAAAAGTTACATATATATATATATATTCGACGAAGTGTGATGTTGACTGATCAGCAACTACACAGTGAGTTAGGTATTTGCTTCTCGAAGGCAGCGGTGACGTTAGAGAAGCTAGAGTATCGAGTGTGGAACAATCATCAGCTAACCGTTGGCACGAAGCTGATGGCGTACAACTTCATGGCGATGTCCGTTCTACGATTTTGTAGTGCAAAGTGGACGGTGTACCGGCGCGATGTGCGGTATCTTGAGCAGTTCCATCGACAATGTTTGCGACGGATTCTCCGCATTGGTTGCCGCAACAAAATGGCAGACACGGAAGTGTTGCGCCGAAGGCAAAATGTATGCCGTGGACTATGTACTTTTGCTGAGACACCTGAGGTGGCTCGCTCATGAGTGGCGTTTGGATTCGAAGCGGATACCGAAGCAACTATTTTATGGTCAGCTGTGTGTGGGGAAACGGTCTGTGGGGAAACCGAGGCATCGTTACAAGGACGCGATCAAAATGAGCCACTCACGTTCTGTTCGTTATTTCAGGTCAGGTGAATCGAAGGCGGTTGATCGGCGTGCATGGAGAGATCTGATCACAAAGGCAGTTACCAAAGTTGCAGGTAAACGTCCTTATGTATGCGAAAAAGAAGCGCCAGTTGCGGAAGTTGCAGCCGCCGTTGGGTTGCACTCCATCGACCTCCAGCGCGTGGCGCTGTAGCACATGCGCTCGGAAGGGCCTGAGTCAGGCAGGCCTAGTGAGCCACAAACGAGGCCACTTGGGGCAAAAACGGAAACGAGAGCGGGTCCAGCTGAGAACTTTTGTAGAACCGGCTCAGCCTTGGTAAGTAGGCTGTACTCAATTTACTAACCCCGTGCTTGCAGGCTTAGTCTTTTTGTTTCAAATGATGGGTTTTCAGTATTGTCCTAAGGCTTTTTTATATTAATAACTACCTAAACTACCCTCTATTACAATGAACAGGGAAAAATGAATTTCTACGGGTTAAGAAACATTGCTTTACCAATCACGTTGGATAGTTGGTGGGAATATCGAGATAAAAATAGTGACAATAATAATAATACTACGAATAATACTCATAGTAAAACCTTGTACTTTAAACATGAAATAACTAAGAGTTTGCTCCGCTGTAGTCTTGCAACCCGCTTATATTCACAACTTCCACTGTTAACATCAAATAAATACATGATAAACATCAGGGGTGGGAGAGAATCCTAGCGCTAAGTAACAATATGTAAGTGAATGAGTGCGTTATCCAGCCGTCTTATAAATACTGTTAGTGTCGGTGCAGAGATGACCGATTCTGGGAATGCACTCCATGGGTAACAGACACGAAACGAAAGAAATTTCTGCAGAAATCAAGATGGCTATACTGTTCTGCGAGTTTCAATGAGTGGCCCCTCAGGGTTGTATTGATGCTGAGCCGCAGTAAAGTGGGGCATATGTGAAGTAGGTCTGGCTGAACCAAGTATGACATAATCAGGCCGCCTCGTGGTCTGCGATAGCTTCCGCTGAATACCCCTAATCGTTGCAGTCTCTAAGAATATGAAAGATTGCGCATTCCAGTTACCTTCTTAGATGTCCGACGTTGTGGCTGTTTCAGTGCATAAAGGTCCTGTTTCAGCAATGGATTCCAGGCTTGCATGGTGTTTTCGACATGGGAGTGAACATACGCACGGAGCATTTATCAAAATATATAGCTGTTAATTTGTCCAAACGCACATCGCAACTGCCTGACGTGTTGGTTTGCAGCTCCCGATGCCTTTTCGGATTGCCTGGAACAACAAAACTCATCCTGAACCAGGACACACAAGTCACTTTTGACAGTTGTTTGTTGCAGTACATTCGTTCCGAGCCGATAAGATTAGTTGCTCCGATGTCGGATGGAAACTATCTTGTATTTAGTTATTTGGAATGCAGTTACTTTTAGATTGACTATTGATATACCGTGTCTAGGTCATACTGAAGCTGATACTGGTCGGCATTCAGCTGAATCCTGCGCCAAACCTTGTTATCGTCGGTAAAAAATAAGGGAGTTTGAAGCCATTGTCTGTGCGAGGTCATTAATAAGCACCAAACACAGACGTGAACCTAGTACTGAGCCTTGCGGTACCCCACCATCGACTTGTAAGGGATCGGATAACGAGCTCCCAACACTTTGTGCATTACCTTTGTCGACGGAAACCGTGCTGCTCAGGCGTGATGATGTTACACTTTCCCAGATAGCACACCAGCACATTGGCGACTAAGTATTCCGTGATCTTGGTGAGTATAGGAAGAAGGGATAACAGGTGGTAGCTGAGGACTCAGTTTTACTTTCATCTTCGTGAATCGGGGTTATTATTCCGAGCTTCCACGTCGCGGGAACCTGATTCTGTTCTAAGCAGCGTTGTAAAAACTGAGCCAAAGGTCCTGCCAGTAGGCTTACTGCTGCTTCCAGTGCCTATGGACGAATGGTATCGACACCCGACGAGCTGTATTTGCGTAGAGACATTAGCTTTTGCAATACAGCCTTCGCGGTAAAAGTGATGTGGGTTAGAACAGGCGGACAGACGACAAAGTTTGAAAGATTAGTTGCTGGGGAGACTCTTGAAACATAGGGGCATATTGCATCTGCAGAGCGTTTGCTGCTTCCACAGCCGTTCTGGTTGGGCCGTCGGTTGTCCTAAGTGGAGTAAATACTTGCCTCACATATCTTACGCTATTGACGTGCTTGTACAGCAGTTTGTGGTTAGCCCTGAAGTTTTTGCACTGTGGTGTTGACATGCGGCTTTATCTTGTGGTAGCGGTTGTGTGCAGTGGTTACGTTAGAGCACGTAGTTGTTCCAAATTTCTTGTGCTGAAGCTTCGCTGTACACTCGCCATGTTGCGTTTCGTACTGTCATCCATTTTCGAGTTCTGCTCCTAACGAAAGAAACTGAGTTACACGTATTGCAAACTCTTATCTCTGAATACTCTGTCATCAGCTGACTGAACTTGTTGACGAACTCGAGCTAGGCGACTTCCGCGTGTTCTTCTGCAAGGAACGACCAAATTGTAGCGCTAACTTGCTGAGCTAATCGATCATAGCTTGTGATGGTTCGCACAGTCTCATCTTTCTCATTCCGATATTCCGCAAAGCAGACGAAGTTGAAACTGATCACTGCGTATTCATTGCAACCCAACGGGCAGCCCAAAACCAACACATCAATCGTATGCTCCTCAATGGCACGCACAAGCTCCAGCACAGGTGGCCTGTTATCTGTTCCGAACCGAGTGGGCAAAGTGATGTAATTGTAAAGAGGAACATTATTTGTCAGATCTTGTAGATAGGCTTTGAATTGTTCTCAGATCATCGGAGGAGTTTCTAAACAATGTACGTTGAAATCACGCATGATAAGAATGTGAGTGTGAAAATAAGGCAACCGTCTCTGTCTTTTAACTGCAAGCGGCACCAAAGAGAATCGTGCAACTGCGAGTCCGAATCCTCCATTGCTTGTCACTGTAAGTCATTTCGGTAATACAGAATTACCCTTTCTCTTTTTGTGAGTTATATCGTGCCGGAGGGGCGACATGCCTGGCAGCGAAACGGCAACGTCCGTCATTCCCGTGTGCAAAGACGTCTCAGTGTTACCAATGACATCATTTGACTCGGAAGCTTGGTGATGTGTCAGTTTGGCAAGTTTGTTAAAAACCCTTTCTATTTTATACAGGCAGTACAGTTGCTCGGTTGCTTGGAGCCCAAAGAGGGCTAAAGAAGTAAATGTGGGATAATACGGATGGAGGGGAGGTCGGAATTTACTCGCTGTTACGATGGGATAAAGATACCTCGTCTGCAACTAGATTCCGCTAAGGTGCGTCCTAATCTTTGTTTAAAACTACGCCAGCATCAACTGAAGCAGAGCGTCGCTTAAGCTAATGTTAATTATCTTCGATAGCGTATTCGCGTTTGTTGCATTTGCTTAAAAGTTTTTCCTGACGTCTTGAACCTTTCGCGGATTTATGGTCACTAATTTATTTCAAATGCTCATTTAATGAAGATATGCCAGCATATCTGTATGCATTATTCGATCTATTTTCTAGTTATGGTTGTCGTAAGTGATAGGCTGTTGGTTGATATCCCCGGGAGATAGTTGGTCGTTGCTGGAGGGACTGGGTGTACGGTCCTTGTGGTCGTGTTATGATCAAAAAGTGGTTCCATGCACTCAGCATGGAGTGGACTACGGTCCAGCAGCCGCTTTGCGTGCGCTTGATACACAATTACAGCCAGTCTGTGTTTGCGTTTGGAAGAGGGTGGATCGGCACCGTTGATGAAACGTAGATTCCATCCGCATGCCTCCCGGTCTTATTCTTTCGGGTTTACACTGGATATGGGGTGTGTGGTTGGAGCTATGGGTGATGCAGCGCAGGCCACCCATGGGCCCTATGTAGGCGCAGGCGTCCTGTGACTGGCCACAATGACATGCAAATTCAAAGCCGGATGCCGCCAACCATATGGGTGTTCAGAAGCAAACCGAAATTTTGCTTTAACCTCTGTTGCTCATTGCACCATATTTTAAGCAATTTCCCCCTCAAATTTTCCCCTTAAGTGGCAATGCACCAATCCCAACGGTGCTTTCATGTTCGGAAAGCCTCTTGGAACGCACTTTCTGGGATGACACGCAGGTTTGTCACATTGTCCTGAAGCTCTTTTTATTATTTGTAAACGATGTCCTTTCAATGTGGTTTTGAGAAACAGGAAAACGTCTTCAGAGGCAAGGTACGGAGTATACGGTGGATGGAGCACAACGGGTGTGATGTTTGCTAGATAACTGATGACAAGAGCGATGTGTGAGGCGGTACATTCCCATAATGCAACATCCAAGTCTGGTTTTGGCAATTTCAGGCCGCTTCATGCGCACAGCATCCCTCAAACGCGCTAGCATTTGATGACATGATTGTACGCTGATGCTCGGTTCGTCAGCAAGTTCTCGTACGCTTAAACGACGATTTCCAAGGATCATACACGACTGCCCCCGACATGATCATTGTCTGTTGATGTGGAAGTTCGTCCAGGCTTAGGAAGGTCATTAACTGACATCTTGACGTGTTCAAAACACTTAAACCCCTGATAGCATTGTATGCTACTCAAACACTCCTCTCCGTATGCTTGGTTAAGTAATTGTAATGTCACTGTACAGCTTTTGCCAAATGTATAGAAACTTTCACACACGCCCACTGATATTCATTCCCTTTCATTGTCATTATGGCACTACTCAGACGGAAAGCTTGTGCACGTACTTACTTCGGCTGCTGTAGCTCGCCAAATAAAATTTCCAGCAAAATGTGGGAAATGATATTTTTTTGTCTAAACAAGCCTCCACATGCACACAGTAGCCGTAGCGCGATCCTTCTGCCGGTTAGCGCACTATTTCTAAAGTACTGCTTCTTTTTGAACACCCCTGGTATATATATATATATGCTGAGGCTGATGTTGTATTCTTGATGCTTCTTCACCGCAGTTGGGCTAAAGCAACTTACACTTAAACTAGGTCTTTTTAAGCTGGCTAAATTTCATTCCGCTTTATTTGGTTTGTTCTGCCTCCCTGAATAATGTTCTATTAACTGGCCACGTTGCTTACACTAATTGCGCTTATCTTCGGTAATTTTGTTGCGTTTGTAGCATTTTAAGTAACTTGTGGACATTTCTTACTTATCACGGATTTGTTGCTAACCAACTTACTTCATATGGTAATTTAGCGAAGAGTTATGCCACCGTATCTGTATGCATTATTGGATTTATTTTATTTCAGCTTGTCGTTTAAAGTGAATGGCTGTTGTTTGATATCCCTGGTACAGGTGTGCTTGATGTGTATGTTGACAACGCGCCTACCTGTCTATTACCCACTACATCGTTCATAGTGGCTCCAGGAGACAGTTGGTCGTTGCTGGAGGGGACGGGGTGCACGGTTCTTGTGGCCGTGCTGGGCTCAAAGGGCGGTTCCATGCACTCAGTGTGGAGCGGACTACGGTCCAGCCACCGCCTTGTGTGCGGTTGATTCCCCAAATACTAGCGTGCTTGTGTTTGCCTGTGAAGGAGTGTGGGCCGGCTCCGTTGATGAAACATGGCTCCCATCCGCATGCCTCCCGGTCTTACTCCTTCGGGTTTACACTGGATATGGGGGTATGTGGTTGGAGCTGTGGGTGGTGCAGCGCAAGCCATCCATGGTCCCTCTGTAGGCGCAGGCGTCCTGTGGCTTGCCACAGTGACAGGCAAATCCGGAACCGGATGCCGCCAACCATATATATATATATATATATATATATATATATATATATATATATATATATATATATATATATATATATATATATATATATATATATATATATATATATATATATATATATATAGGCTCCAAGCGGTTGACATCAATGAGAACACCCAGCTGAAAATATTGATTCATTTAGAGGGCCTCTGGATGAGTTAATCCCTCGTCAGTTAATAGATAGAAAGATTAACCGCCTTCCACTAGTAAAACTGAAACTATAAGTAAGTTAATTTGTAAGCACGGACGTGGTAAAGCAAGTATAAAAATCCCAAGTAGATTCAGCCTGAGGTGTGCTTATCAAAAGCTACAAATTCCATTGCAAGCAGTGTGTTTGTAATAGTTACATATGGTGGCCAGTCTACTGGCAGCATGGAGAATTCTAAAGCCGAAAATCCAATGCGTATGGCTTAGGCGAACAGTGGAAAACGTTTTATTTGTGTACACATACCATTCGTTCACTCATGGTTTTAGAACGATTACCATACTAAGACTGCTATGGTAAACTAGGACTACATACCTTGTGCTATAGTCGACCGCGAGTCGATCTCATCTTGACCCACCGCATACCAAATCTCGGTGAATGCCCCATGTTGAGGCCGATACTTCAATTGCGAACACCATGCACCACACGCGGTCACCGGTATAAGCATGTAATACCGGAGCTAAAGCGGATTCACCATACCTTGTGCTTCGAACGGAGAGTGTATAGAACAGTCGGCCAGAACAAGTCGCGGGGACCAAATCTGTGCAACAGTTTAAAACACTGTTGGATTTGCATTTCACCGTCATTCGAATCGAAGAACTTGCACAGTGGCAATGACCTCTTACATTTGTGAGTCTAATGCTACTGTAACAGACAATTTTCAAGGCAACATAGGAAACTGAAGAATGATTAGAACCTAAACAGGTGATTTATGATTTTTAATACAAGTCTGATCATACTCCGATGGGATTGTGCCGATATAGATATCTACTTGCCCTCACTTCATTCCCTACTTATTGTGTTTTACATCACCTTGATGTTGAATGTACTCATTTGACTCTGTTTCTTGATGGTAGTTTTATGTGGTGGATGCTGCTTTGTTTAGAATACTTTAACTTGCGACCTCCCGTATTTCCATGCTACTCACATGTCGATTGTTCTCGGGTTTGCTGCTATTCCGATAGCTAACCAGGTTGGTGCTCACAGATAAGATGAGTTTTTACTACTAACGCGCTATTCATAGGGTTTGAGTTCACAGTATCCCAATCTTTGGTTACCAGCTGACCGAATTTTGCACTTTGTTTATTGCTCTCGTTTACAGCAACTGTCATAATATAGTTTAAACTGACGCAAAAATCACCGTCCCTACTTCAGCAAATGCGTCTTCGATACTCAACTACAATGCTTATGTGAACGCACTTTAACGGAGTTCACGTGATACACGCGGCTGACTTGCTTCGGAACAACCGGGCTGCCGAACTGCAGGACTCTCGTGTTGACCAATCAGAGGAGGAATATTGATTTTCTTGTTGTTGGCCTCGGTTTCACATTCCGGCATTTCAGCCTCATCGTTAGCAGGAGTCAAAATGAGTCTAGGTTTGACATTAAGAGAATTGCTCGCATTAACAGAATCTGCCGCACCGAACGCGACTAAATGGGGCGAAATCGATAAGGTATTACGTCTGCTGTATGAACGTTACACGGTAAGCCCGTATGTTGTCATTTAGTTTGGGCCATACTTCGAATGCCTAACAGTTCCATATTCCTCAGTCTACCCGATCCTTTTGAGCGTGTCAACTGTCCCGAGCTCAGTAACGTTGCAAGCTCTCGTATCGATCATTTTCAGCTTTCTGAAGATGGCGGCGTTTACGCTGAACACGTGTTGATTCAGTTTGGACGCTGTGTGCATTTCTGTTTTAGTTAGCCCTATTTCAAAGAGCCATTAGCTTATGGATAAAAATGTTTACTTAGACCGCAATACACTTGTCAACTCAACACTAAGAGGTATTTGCAAACCATTTCAATTATGATCTGAACAGCTTCGCTAACCCGAGTCTCACATCAATGAGAACACACCTGTTACTCTGCTCAATAGTAGGACACCCTATTGATTAAGCTTTGGAGTTCTTGATGGGGAAGTACTAAGCCTTGCAGGAAAACAATCAATAGATACTGTAAGTCGTATTGTAGTAAGCTATAATGCTGTATAGCGTCAGCTGTCAACTTATCTTGCTCTATTTCCAGTTCCACCGTTAAAGCACCACGGTGTTCGAATACCAGCGGTTGGCATCATCATTGAGTATTTATCAGTCGCAAGGGTGCAATAAATGTGCAATGGTCAAACACGTCTGATCAGAATATATACGTCTGGAGCATGTGTCGTTTTGTAAAGTTAACGCAGCGGAAGAACCAGATTTACTTTACGTCACGTCAGCTTTGGTCAAGTCACGTTCCAAGGAAGAAATGAGCTTCAAATTAACGAGAGTCCTGGTTTGTGTACCGGTAAACAAACCAGGCCTCCAGGCAGTTTGACGTTTGGGTTGCTCCCTTTGATTTCGCAAAAGAAGTGAAGCAAGTACAAAAGTGACCTCTGAAATTTTTGAATCATGGACTACGATTTCCAAAAAGAATCACACCAATTCTGGGAACAAATTCGGCCAACAGCTACCTAGGCATTTTTAAAGACTTCCACAGTTATAACTCTCATTGTGACAGAAGAAAGCTTGTTCCACTTATACACCGAATTATATTCAGATAAATGTGCTTTAATTTCAAGTCTCAGCACGTGGTCGGATGTAGCTATTTCACGCAGGCCGCAAGGCTTATATCATTGAGGCCCTTCATAACCTTTACCATTCCTAACAGGTCGGTTCTTACTATGCGTCGTTCCAAGGAAACTCATCCCCTTACCATTAGGTGTTTATCATCTGATCGTGCACAATGGCCCTCAAAAATCCTAGTCTCCAGTTTCAGGGCATTTTCCTCAAAAGCAACACCAATTCATTTTTAATTCGCTCTTCCTTGACTCTTTCACATGGCTCCGCGCAACCCGTTATCGTGAACTGGAAAATATAGAGTCTTTGAAAAACGTTTGCTGTGTAGGCTAAGAAATTGGATGAAAATAGGCATGCAAAATAGGCACTACGAGGTCTGGTAAAAATAGATGCGAGTGATATCATTTGCAGAATAAAGCAAACAACGGAGGTCCCTTTTGGTATATGCTAATTGAATATTGTGTAATATTTTATAACGAGTTAAAAAACTGCTTTGCAAGCCCCTGAAATGATTTGTACGATGTTTCATTTGAGTGCAAATTATTCATAGTTTGGCAGATGGCCAAAATTTCCCGGAACATTTGGGATTATAATTATGTTCGCTGCGTTGTTTAACGGTAGATGTAGGTGATTATAAGTAAAACTGCGATTGTATTTATGGAGTGGAAAGGAAACATTACTAACCGACGAGATATAGGTGACTGAATGTGTCATCCAGACATCTTTTACAATGGTTACCGTGTGGGTCAGTATGCCACAGACCTATGGATTGCCATCCATGCATGACATCTACTAACAAAAGTAATTTTCTGCTGAACTGCGATAGACGGCACTTATCCGGCGTTTTCTGGGAGTGGCTCCTCATTTTGGTAGTACAGCGGATCTGTAGTACCGTGAAAAATTCAGCAAGGCCATGGTCTGATCGCCTCATAGGCGAAGCCAAAGTTCACGGACCACTGGCTAACATCTCGTTCTCTGCTCGTGGGTGAAAGTGCCCATTACACTAAGGTATTTGGAAGACCCGCGTTGAGATTATTTTGGGGTAGTCCGAGCTTGGTTTAACCTTGGTTTCCAGGATTGAGTTGTGTATTCATCATGAGGATAAACACAGACGTTGAGCAATTTGCAACAAACAGAGTGTTTAGGTGTCCGAATGTACTTTTAACAATTTTACGGAGACGACAAGATTGTAGCTTTTTACGGGAACTGCTTTCACCGTACCCATAGTAGCGACGAATGAACTGTCAACAGCTTCACATTTTCTAGCTACTGTGAGTTTCGTGCGTCCGTGATGTGGTTGCGCGCACTGAATTCAAGTCGATAACTAATTCAAATTAACACGATATGAAAATCGCATCTAGTGGGGCAAGTATTTCATGTGGACCTTTCATAAGAAGAATAATAACGCAGAAACAACTGTCTTACCTTTAAAACCAAGGCGGATGAGCTTTTAACAAAAAAACTGACGCAATCGATAAGTAACACCTTTCCGGCTGCGGAATTACGATGCATCTTCACCACGAACCATCTAATTCCTGTGTGCAACAAGGACAGACTGCCGAAGCTGACCGCTTCTTAACTTATCAATCGATTTAAGTTCACTTCTGGGGCATAATATATAGATTAGACGGTTCGTCAACTGTCACGTCGCATTAAGGAACACAGCCGTAAATAGTTGGTGAACGGGGACACCGGAGTTTTTACAAGCGGTATTTGGTCTCATCTGTTCGAATCTGGTCACCAGATTAACCTTCCGGATGCCTGTACAGTGAATTATCTGGTTCCAATGAGCAAATCGAAAGGTACGCGGTTAAGGATGCTCGCCACTGCAGAGACCATTGTGATCCGCATATTTCAGCCCCTATTGTGCTCGCAAAAGTGTCTGTTAAATATCTGTCCTGGTCGGACAGCCATCAGCCTAGCCGTCACCCTGACGTCGGCTCAGGCAATGCGATTAGGTAACCCTCAATCGACCTGTGTGTATAAGACAGCGGCGAACTATTCCCTGTCTAACCATTGGTAGAGACATTTCAGAACAAACCAGCGAACCGATTGCTATTCATCCCGTTGTAGTTCAACCTTATATGATTTTACCGGCCCATAGATGAATCATTGAAAACAATTGTTTGCCTCAGACTGGTGTTCTTGGTGAATCACTGAGAATGTTCCATATGTTATATCCTTTTCCGTGGCATTCGGACCATACACATTTGCACAAAATTTTCACCGAAAGAATATCTCCTGTGGTATCTGCGCTTTGACCTAGAATACAATCATCCTAGGTTTAACCTCTCTCACTTGACTGTAACACAGATTTAATTAATTCCTCTGATATTCTTTAGTTTGCTTACAGCAACTGATTAGAGAATAGGCTTGTATCAAAGGGTCCATCAGTTAAATTGTAATGTATCGCAAAATGGGTTTCATTTCTAAATCGTCGCTCATCTTGACTTGACTCATCCACTTGCTATTTTACCTGTGATCTCATGCTCTTAAATGCCTCTCTTTTTAAAGTTTGCGCTACAAAGTGGATGAAGATGGCAAAGTCCTGCGGTAACTTTCATTGGACGAAATACCATTGTTCCCTGACACGAGAGACCGTCATGTAACAAGTTCTCGGAGTTGCGTGTGTCAATCACTATTATTAGTGCTTGGGTGCAACACTTGTATCCTCAAACAATGCAGTAAAGCAAAGCTTTCGATTTCAACCTTGCACCACGATATTTATGGATTTGGTCACAGATATACGCTTAATATGAGAGCTAACGATTCTTTAGAATAGTAGCGAGTTGTAGGAATCCGTCTTTACATATAGTAGCAGGATACATGCGAACTTACATCAAAGTGCAGAATTATTTACCTTTTTATGGTGATTCAGTAAACTAGCCTACAAGATCGCGTATGTCCTCCATTTGCGCAGTATATGAAGAAACGAGTTTTTAAGACTGGAGAAATTCCTGTTTGCCTCTACGTACAACGGCCGTTAACCATACTCTTACTGTTAAGGAATATAGTGTGTATGTGTGTGTGGCCAACATACCCGGTTGCCTCCCGCTACACATATACTGCTGACAACACCTAAAAGTCCCTTGGCTCTAAGTTATGCTGAAGGACGTTATCATATTTACAACTTACCGCTTGTTATGCCTGTACGCTCTCACCCTGTTTTATATGGTATTTGTAACTGCATCGGTGATTATCAGTAATCCATTCTCGTTCCACCTCCAAGCGCGTTCAAGATGAACAACTGCGTCGGTTGGAGGAATTAGAGAGGGACCGCATACTTAAACTGACAGCGGACAGTATGTTGACACGTTCAGACTCATCAACGCGTGCTAAACCGCGTGCATACAAAGCAAAAATTCATACCGGGCAACTAACAAAGCTCACCTGGATGGAAAGGCAAAAGCCTGGCTATGATCCGCCACCAGAAAATGCCCGCAAACGAAAGGTACGACCATTGAACACAGTTGTTATTGTGTTGTTTTACCTTTTCCTTTTTTCCTTTTTCCTTTTTTGCAAACTGATCACTGAGTGTGTGAGGTTGGTACGATGATAAATGAGAATTATATATTTGTATCGGTGTTTATTAGGCAATGAATATGATTTTGCTGACTGAAAAGCGGATGAGTAAATGAAAAATGCATTCGTCAGCCGAATGTTAATTAAATCTTAATGAGAGGAAAATATTTGCCCTGGTGGAATATACTTGGAACTGATCTGGAATGAACCCTTAACAAACTCAGAGCAGAATGAGTACTATCTCAGCTATACCTGTCCAATGAAAAATGAACAACGAATTTATACGGGTTAAGAAGCGTTGCTTTACAAGTCCCGTTGGATAGTTGGTGGGGATATCAACAAAACAATAATGATGATAAGGAGAGTAAAACAGTTAATACTTTAAATATGAAAATAAGGATTTATCGTTTGCTCTGCTGCAGTCCTGCGATCCTCTTAGATGCACAGCACCCGCAGTTAACAATAAATAATTCCATGGTAAACTCCAGGTGTAGGATGGAGACGTAGTGTTAAGTGACAAAGTGTAAGCGGATGAGTGCATCGTCCCAACCGTCTTTTAAATATTGTTAGTGTCGGTGCAGAGACGACCGATTCTGGGAGAGCATTCCATGAGTGACAGACACGAATAGGAAAGGACATTACTGCGGCACTCCAGACGACAGTATTGTTCTGTGAGTTATAATGAGTGGCCCCTCAGGTTTGTATTGCTGCTGAGTTGCAGTAAAGGGCGGCACACATGATGTGGGTCTCGCAGAATCAAGTATGCCATAATAACGTCGCCTGGTAGTCTGCGATAGCTTCCACTGAACAATCCCAATCGTTGCAGCCTCTCCTGGTAGGAAAGATTGCGCATTCCAGTTACTTTCTTAGATGCCCGGCGTTGTGGCTGCTGCAGTGCAGTAAGATCGTGTTTCGGCCATAGATGCCAGGCTTGAATAGCGTATTCAACATGGGGGCGAACATACGCACTGAGCATTTGTCGAAATAGGGTGCTGTTTATTTGTCCAAACGCCCGCCGCAACATCCTGAGGTGTTGGTTCCCGATCTTCGAGGCCTTTTCGGATTGCCTGGAGCAACCCAAGTCATCTTGAACCACGGCACCCAAGTCACGTTCGACAGCTGCTTGTTGTAGTATATTCGTTCCGAGTCGGTATGAGTAGCTGCCGTGATGTCGGATGGAAAGCATCTTGCATTTACTGACGCAGAAATGCAATAGGTTTTGGGTCGACCACTGATCCACCGTATATAGGTCGCTCTGAATCATATATTTTACGGCGTTCGCCTGGATCCTGTGCCAGATCTTGATATCGTCGGCAAACATTAAGAAGTTTGAAGCGATTCCTTATGCATGATCATTAATAAACACCAAAAGCATACGTGGACCTAGAACTGAGTCTTGCGGCACACCACACTAAACTTGTACGGGGTTGGATAAAGAGCTCCGAAATCTGACCACTAATTGCCGTTGAAGTTGAAAGTTGGCAATCCAGCTTAGAAGAGGGTCGCCAATTCCGTAGCGCTGCAGCTTGGCTAGTAGTATCCGATGGTCTGGATGATCGAAAGCCATGGAAAAATGCAGGTAGACCACATCAACACCTTCTCCAGCGTCAGCTGCCTCGGTCCAACTGCCGCGTGCAATTCGTAAATTCGTTATACATGACCGCTCTAGACGGAAACCGTGCTGCTCAGGAGTGATGATGTTACACGTTTCCAGATAGCACACCAGCACATTGGCAGCTATGGATTCCATGACCTTAGAGACTATAGGAAGAAGGGATACTGGGCGGTAGTTGAAGGGATCAGTTCTGCGTCCACCCTCGTGAATCGGAGTTATTATTCCAAGCTTCCACATGGCGGGAACTTGGTTCTAGTCTAAGCAGCCCTGGAAAAACTGAGCTAAAGGTCCTGCCAGTTGGCCTGCTACTGCATCCAATGCCTCTGAACGAATGGTGTCGACACCCGCCGAGCTATGTTTGCGTAGATACGTCAGCTTTTGCAATACAGCCTCTGCGGTAAAAGTGATTTGGGTTACTCCTGGCAAGAAGCATAAAAAGCTTTTTAGATCGCCTGGTGGCAGGACCCTTTCGAAACGTGGGAGCGTATCGCATCAGCAGCGCTTTTGCTGCTTCCGCAGCCGTTCTTGTTGGGCCAACAGCAGTCCTGATTGAAGGAAATCCTTGCATCACCTTTCGTAAGCTATTAACGTGTTTGTACAGCAGTTTGTGGTTAGCACTGATGGTTTTTGCGATGTTCTGCTGATAGGCAGTTTTGCCTTCCCTTAACAGTTGAATGCAGTGGTTACGTTGGGCTACGTAGTTCTCCCAGTTTTCTTGTGCTGGAGCTGCGTTGCGTACTGTCATCCATTTTCGGGTTCTGCTCCTAACGTAAGAAACTGACTTACTCTTATAGCAAACTTTTATTTCTGAATCCTGTGCAATCAGCTGACTGAATTTTTTTCATACTCGAGCCAGGCGACTTCCGGGGTTTCTCTTCGAGGAACGACCAAGTTGTAGCAATGACGAGCTGGACGAGTCGGTCGTAACTTGTGGTGGTTCGCACAGTCTCATCGTTCTCATTCAGATACTCTGCATGACAGATGAAGTTGAAACTGATCACGGCGTGATCACTGCTAAATAAAGGGCAGCCTAAAACCAACACATGAATCGTACGCTCCTCGATGGTAAACACAAGCTCCAGCACAGATGACCTGTTATCAATTCTGAACTTAGTGGGCAAAGTGATGTGATTGTAAAGTGGAACATTAGTTACTAGATCTTGTAGATTGGCTTTGAATTGTTCTCCGATCGTGGCTGGAGTTTCTAAACAATGTACGTTGAAATCACCCATGATAAGAATGTGAGTGTACTTTAGTTGTAAACTCTACCTTATAGCAGCCGTTAGGTGGTAGTCGGTTCCGGGTGTTGAGTTAGGGGCGCGGTATACCAGGACCATAAGTCAATTGCCCCTGCCTTTTAACTGCAAGCGCCACCAAAGAGAGTCGGGGAACTGCGAGTCTGAATCCTTCACAGCTGCGCACTGTAAGTCGTTTCGGTAATACAGGATTACCCCTCCTCCTTTTGTGAGCCTGTCGTTCCCGACCAGTGACATGCCCGGTAGCAACACTTCAGTGTGAGTTATTGCTCGGTAGTGGTACTCCACCACCTGGACGCTTTCGTCCAAAAATTGATAAACGCTGTCCGAAGATGGTGGCATTCAATATGTATATGATATAAACATCAGATGCATAATACCAACCTAGGAGTAGGAGTGGTAGTGGTTGTGGTACTAGTAATAGTAGTAGGAGTAGTAGTGGCAGTATTAATAGTAGTAGTATGAGGAGGAGTAGCAGTACTACTAATAGTAGTAGCACTAGTAGTAATAGTAGTAGTAATAGTAGTAGGAGTGGTAGTGGTAGTAGTAGTAATAATAATAGTAATAGTAGTAGTGGTGGTGGGAGTGGTAGTAGTAGTAGTAGTAGTAGTAGTAGTAGTAGTAGTAATAGTAGTGGTAGGAGTGGTAGTAGTAATAGTAGTAGGAGTAAGAGAGGTGGTAGTAGTGGTAGTAGTAGTAGTAGTACTAATAGTAGTAGTAGTATTACCAGCAGTCTATCAAACAGACATTGCCAAACATAACCATGCAAAGCACTAAAAGAAGACAGGTTGAACACCCCATCAGCATCATCGCACATTAACTGAACATCAGTAACACACTTCAGCTATTGTGCCGCAATATGAAACACGACGGAGCGTTTTTGTTATTTTGCACACGCCTTTTGTTATATTTTTTCGCCGTTTCTAATCGTTAAGCATTAACTATCTAAATCTAAGCAGTTATAAACACAGAGCCGCCACTGGGTTCGATTGCGAGCCATATCCTGAATTTTTTCGAACCATCGGCACTCCTCGTCCTTTGGTCCCCAACCAGGCAGATGTGTACACCCAATGATGGCAAGACGTGAAGTCAGCGAGTTCGTTTGCCGTCGCAAAGTGGATGGTAGACCACCATGTGATTTCTTCGGTTGAGTCCTGCACGAGCAAATATAGCGCAACAGGGCAAACGTTCAGCTGATATACGCAGTGCATGACCGAGGCATCTTAACTGGCGCAGCAAAACCAGTTTGATGAAGGGAATACTCGCAATCATTTCAGACACAGCGCCTGACTTCAAATGTGGTGTTGCCACCACTCATGAGCAATCCTCCTCAAGCACCCGTTTTCGAAGGAAGAGAGCCGGTGTATATCGTCTACGCGAAGTGGTCATGACTCTTTTCCATAAAGCAACACCGCCCGAACGGTGGCATTGTAAGCACGACCCTTTACCAAGAAGGAGATATCTCGGCGACGCCACAAGTGCTGCAGGTTGATAAACACCGACCGACCATTGGCGATGTGAAGATAAAATTACTTCCAATGGTACCACCAGCAGACCCACAGCTGCCAACGTAGACAAAACTGTGTACTTCAGTATAGAGCACGGAAACTGTTGAGTGTCAATCCTGAAGCAGCAATTTACACTTTGACTGGGAAAAGCACATTCGTACCTAGGTGTTTCAATCGTCCAGCGGTCTAGAATGTTTTCCATGCTCTGTGAGTCACCACCTAGTAAGGTGATATCATCGGCGTAATCTAAGTCGGTTGCTCGCTTGCCAAGTGATAGCTGTATACCAAAATTTTGGCAACCATCTAGAGTTCTCGACAAGATGTCTTAATTACAAATGTGAAGAAGGACGTGGACATTGGGCAGCCTTGTGTTCCACCGCTAATGACAGCGAAGGACGATGAAAACCTGTCATACACCTTCACTCGGCCAGATGTGGAAATACAGTGCACGTAGGATGAGAGTGTACTTTTCAGGGACACCGGTCCTTAGCAAACAACGTCATAGTGCAGCTCGATCAACCGAGTGTTGCTTCGGCTTTGCTACTTAGCGCTACACCAACGTCAGTCAAGTCTGTCGCAGTTGCTTATGCATTACCAAATAGACGTAGGTGAAATATGGCTCCGTGGTCGGTGGGAGATCTCAACTCAATCACAGTACTAGGATCTTGTAAGCGCGCTTCGGAAAGACAGCAAACATCGATGGTTAGGTATTCCAGGGTGTGCGCAAGATCAGCTTGCTGCTCCGTCTGCATGAGTGTATGTGTACTGAAGAAAGCCAGACGGGACGAAGACCGAGGCCGTAGTAGGGCGACTGGGCGAGCTCTATTAGTGTTAACAAAAGCATCCGGAGTAGAATCATGGAAACAAGAATCATTTGGTAACGGAAAATACTAATGGGTAACAAATGAACAGGTGGCATGTGAAGGTGAGTGACGAGCAGTAGCAAAAGCAGTTGAGAGGGATATTGCAGTTGAACAGTCCATGGTTTTGTCAGTGGGCGTGATACTACCTGGTTGCCCAAGCCGAATTAGGAAGTTGTCTTAGGGGACTCCATTCCGAGCCTTTGGCTAGATAGGCTGCCCGCTAGGCAGAGGGGAGATTGTGAGACTGAGTTAGTCTGAACCCTAACCATTGACCTGTCTGGTATGAGTGGCAATGAATGCACTTGCAAGTGCCACCCAGCGTAGCTCATTGGGTTACAGGGGCACATAAACAATGGCACCACGTTAATGTCCAGTCTCGTTAAATAAAATCTTACTGAGCACAAAAATGAAAACGGTATCAACATTACATACCGTCTTATCGATCAGTATGATACGCGATTTATTTAAAGGATCGTGGTTCTGATTGATAATTTGTACAGCAAACTGATCGAGAGATCCCAATACTACTTTCGTACTAGGTACTCACAGTAAGTGTTTAGGGCTGTATCCGAAATCTGCACCCAAACTACGTTGTGGTGCTAGGTTATGTTGTACTAAGCTTCTACCTGAATTGGACAACGTGAAGGTAACGTTGGATCTACTACTGGATACACCAAGATACATATTTACCAAGTTCCCCTTTACTGGGGTGTTGAGTTTTGTCTAACAAACAAGTACGTCTGTTTCGTACTACTTGCAACATGTAAGCTATGATATTCACACCCGCGTTTAACTCATTAACTCAAATGCAGCAGTTCGCCTGTTCGGATTGAACTCCCATGACACAATCCTGCTGGCCAGTCATGTTGTTCTTAGTTACTCAATCGAAAGTGCTTCAGCACCTTGATTTGTACGGCTGTAAAGCCCTGCGCTTGACGGAGCAGAGAAAGAGCAAAGAAGGGCTTTCATTCGTCCAAACCATTCAGCCCGTTTGCGCACGTTAACCGTAGAGCACTTTCACACCTTGAGATAACCTGCTCCGTTTCATAATACTCAGATTCATCTAAATGTACACGTCAATCGGCAAATTTCGATTATGACGCTCAATCATTTTCAAGCTGCTACCTAGTGCTAATATTTGCCAAGCAGACGTAGGAAATACCAGCCCGAGCAAGCTAAGCATATCAGTAATACTGGTAGTGGTAAAACAAAAGCCAACCGAAGTGAACTAGTGATGCCACGTTTTGGAAACCGGCTACGACCACTCGACCGTTTACATTTCCGGTTAAAGCAGAGGAACCGCTTCACATATATAGTAGAATGAATGCGACTGCTATCAACTGTGCATTCAACTGAAGTAGCATCAACATATGCCAATTGTGTTCTCGCATTTGTCAGTACGACAGTTTCAGTGGATGGAACAAGCTATGTATAAGAAACTCAAAATTGGGTGAAGGCGAATTCCGATTAATTGAGACTCGTTGGTTAACAGTCTGCAAGAACTCAACATCATCAAGCTGGGCCAACTATTCGATATTTCAACTTATACAGGCCGTCAACAATTACTTTTTCCTTTCTAAAACCATCTAAGGTTTTTGGTTTTGAAGTAGCGATCGCTCTTAATGACGAAACCAGTCATCTTTTCCTTCTGTAATGTTATTGTTAAATAGTGCCGAATCTTTGTTTAAATAGATAACGGATAGTGGAAGAACCGGAAGCCCCGATGTCACAGACAGTAAACGCAAAACAAGAGTGGATCAAGCTGAACAGCCAACAAAGATAGCTAAAGTTGATCAGGAGGCATATTTACATCTACCGTTGTGGATGGTGCGCAATCCTACGGAAGAAATGCGAGCATTTTTACAAACACAAGTAAGCGAACAGTGTAAATTCTACACCGGCCGTCTATCGACCAACATTCACTCATCCACCTCGCTTGAGTTTCCAGTCGTCAATCATGCGTTTTTATCCCCTTTCTCTTCATTGTACGACCGTGAAATTTCGTTTGTACTTATACACTAGGCGGGTGCATGTCAGGCAGAACACTTGTCGAAAAGTTTGTTTTTCCTATAAACGAACTTAAGGCCAACCATCCCGCATGCTGTTTTACAAGCCAACACAAATTTGACTCATCCAATTTATCGCTCCTACTACATCATTGTTACAAAGCTTCACCAATACATTCTAACATTGATGGCCACGAAAACTGTAAATTATCATTTTTGCCTTGGAAATTCCTGCGGCGGTTGTTAAGCATTGATGTTATATGGATCGTGCATCACTGTTCAATGACAATCGCATTTGAACAACAAAATATCTAGTAATTCACTTTGGCATGACGTTGACAGTTATTATGCTCTTGGGGGTGACATATCAGCAAACAGTAAATTATCACAATCTATGTTTAATGGCACATCATAAATCTGAGGAAGCTTAATAGCAGTCATATCAGCATTGAATAGACTTTTCCATATATATTTCAGTGTTAACCTAACTGAACCCATTGGAGGAGTTTTCGTTAACATAGGTATGTCCGTGTTCTTACTTTTAAGGATTGTTCGCGTTTGTATCAACTTGGACCCCCACTGGTTTTTCATTGAAATGAGCTGGAAAACTCTCGGCTAACTGCCGAACGTGGATCAAACTCAGCCTTGTACGCTGTAGATCAAGCAGAAAGTAACTTAAAGTGCGGTTGTTACAATTCTACATCATGCTGAATCATTTACTGAATATTTAATTATCTTTTCGAGCGACATGTAAATGATATACGAAACGTCGTCTGTCATTGTACATTCGAAATCTTACAGGCAATCTTTTACAAGATTACACCAACTTTCGCACGCCTTGTCTTTTTTGTCTTCTGAGCCAGTTGGCTTGTTAGAGTGACAAAGTGACAGATAGATTGTAGGGACCATCCTGACCTCCAGCTGTCCCGGTTGACAGCCATTTGGGTTTGTTTTTAGTCGCTGTTATAAATATATATAAAAAGTGAAAGTATATCGATTAAAAGGTCTAAGCATGAAAGTATATTTTATCATTCATCGTTATTGCCACCATCCGCAACGTGGGAAGTCTGCCTATTTGTATAATCGCACATCTGATCAATGCAACCTACCGAATGATGTACGCCGGAGTGACAGTTAAAGCATCCCGAACGAACGATTTTTGTACTGCTGCACAAGTAATAGTCACTATAAATTGTGAGCGGACTTATATACTAAGAAAGACTTTAAGACGCTTCATGCTTCTATTTCTGCTGACAGCAAACGATAGTAGTAGTAGCAAAGCAAAATGCATTTCAGCATGTCTTATGGACACTTTGATAAAAATGTTTCTGGGATGACCGAAGAGCAGAAGCAGACGAATGGGTGATTCTAGTGAACATCGCTAGATTACCCTTACTGAGAGCGGAACCAGTAGCGAGGACCAGAATGGGAAGTCTCCTTAAGTGGTTACCTTGAGCAGTACTTTTGGGCAATGCTACCCACTTAAAATACCTAGTATTTGTCATTGATGTAGCTATATTGCATTTACTCAGTTTTCCGCAACACCAATTCCTTTGTGGTTGTACATGCCAATATGTAGCTGATGATGTTCCGTTGATGTGCATGCCAGTAATATGAATTTGTTGTGACAGTGGAATGAAGGAGTAGTTAAATCTAGCACGATTACTCTACGCAAATCTGCGTTTTACCTTCTCTCCCCCACATTTTACGTAAATATCCAGTGCTAACAAAACAGGTTATACCAGCACCTAAATTGGTAACCTAACTTGGCGCGCAAACGACGATTATTTAAAACTAGCGTCATTAGAGGATCATTTGGTGTACACGTAGTGTGATGGTTTGCGACGCGCAATCTCAGTGTAGACAGCGATTCACAATAATAAAAAAAGCTTTGGCTAGTGCGTGCATTGGAACCGTAGCTGAATCAGATGGAAATTGAGTGTTCCTCGCTGGAAAACTGCACAGCCACGTTGCGTTTCGATTTCCTTTGGTCTCATCATGCAGAAGTAGCAGGCCTCGGACCCGCGACCACTGGAACACCTTGAGCGCCGCAGTCCAACTACATGACGTGTACTCCAATATTTCACTACAGTCAGTCATTAACCGTGGTACCAAACGTTGCGGTGGTGAATCGGTAGGCAAAAATCTCGGTTACTACTATTACAGCCGCGGATGAAAGGCCTATTATATCAACCTGATGGGGTCAAAGAAGATCGAAAACCTATTAATTGCTTCCAATAACTTCAGCCACCAACAACCAAGGGTTCGTGAACAAGATATAGGTTTACAATAGCATATCAAACCCATCGGCATGAGTAGTATAACAGCTTGGAGTACGTAACTGCAACATGTACCGGGAACTCAAACTACATTACAATGGTGGAACGGTTAGGAACCGCTTGGCTCATCCTCGCGTGGAGGGCTAGCTGCAACGTTTTCAGCAATATAGCGATCTGTATGGACTCGGTGCGCATCAGCCCATGAAACAAGTGAGCTGGATTGAAAAGCGCGCATTTATCTTTGTTTCAAGCATTTCATTAATCCCGTTCTCTGCAGTCATGGATGAATAAAAGCAGCTCATAATGCATTTTGCTGGTATTTATTATGTGTTTTCACTACTAATAAGTAGTATAAAATAACAAATATAACAGATGTAATTTGTGGAAACCATGAGCTTGCTGAATGCGATGTACAATGTAGCCGGGTTGTGTCGACCGACTGTCATGGACGCAACGTAAATTGCCGCTCCTTGCGCGCCCTGAGGAAACCCCGAAGAATTCTAACGGCAGTCCGGAGATCCAATCGAATCTCACACGATGCACTACTCAGTAAATGCGGCGTCTGCGTACCGCAACTTGCACAGCGCTTCACATGATGAGGCGCAGACTATGGATATTTGAATGATCCACACCTACTGGTGAGTGTTTGAGAACAGAATGTTTCGAGAAACACTGGACGCGTGTGGGCTCTGTACTGGCCAATGTTTAGCCGTTGCACTAACTTACCATTACGTAGAGGATCTACTGTGGTAAAATTGTACATCGCGTTGGTGCACGACCGTACACGTGGCACACAACTACTGCTATTCCATCACAGTTATGTTCCCAATGAATTGTACAGACAGACGTATTAGCAAGATGGAAGCAAGAATGAGGTGCATGAGGCTAAGCGCATTGAATTTTGCATAGCTGCACGCAAGAGAACGGATGCGGGAGCAGCATTGACTCCGACAATTCACCACGTCCGATAGAGTCTGTAACCATTGTTTTGGACTAGCACGAGACCCTTTCCATGACGACGGCACGTACCTGTTTGGCCAAGCCTATCGGTCATTTTGGGAGTGAAGCATGTGGAATTTATCATAGTTTTATTAGGCTTCGTTATCATGCATGCTATTAATGGCACCAAAATATATTAATAAGATAATGCAGTTAACCCCAACATATCTGTTCTATCATAGTGAGCAGTCTGAGATTGCGTATTCGACCTCACTTTATGTTAAACTTTAAGATTTCTACACTGAAATAGTTTTCACAGGTTATGGGTCGTTCTCGTCTTTTTTTTCTACTCAACACAAGCAGTCTTGTATCGCGTGTAGGTTTCCCATGTTTGAATTGGCGGTCACAACGGTTAACCCGCTCACAACTGGGATCTGATTATGAATTCACAAGACCACTCACCAAGCAATTAGTGCATATTGTTGTCATTTGAGTGAAACATATTGTCTAATTTTGTGGGTGAGCGGCATACCGCCTAGACTTTCTCATGATCTCACACCCAATTTCAACTCCTGAGAACTACTTTTATCGTTTTGAGGTGCATTGGCTCAAACACGGACCATCTTCACAGCAAAGTACCCATTCACATTCATTGAAAGAACGCAATCTTCGTCGGTTTCATACACCCCAGGTTCAAGTAATGCATCCAAACGATCCGAATAAAGGGAATACACTTTGCGCTTGGTTTTTGGATCATATGTGCACTTACTCCGTAACTTTTTAAGGACGAGTCCGTTTTCATTTGTATGGAACGGACAAACAACATTTTTGAGTTAGTTCAAATCCACAGATACACAACGTCACGTATTCAGCATAGTGCCAAGCTGATGGTCTGGGCTGGAATGACCAGTGAGAAAATTGTTGAACCATTTTTCTTCCCCAATAATGTGACCGGCAATTTGTTTTAGATCATGCAACCTTTACTCTTGCTAGCATCCTAATGGAAGGAATTGCTCCATACTTGCGTACTGCCACAGTTAGAGGCGGGTGGAGTTCGCAGTACCATATGGTTGCTGCATGACGGTGCGCCAGCACATTATGCGCAATCGGTGAGAGAATATTTCTGCGAGAATTTCGGTCGACGTTGGATCGGTCGTGGAGGCTCAGGGATTGGCCCCCCACCGTAGCCCGATTTAAACCAACTGGACTTTTACTTTGGGAATATTGGAAACAAATGATTTGTCTAAATAAGCCGATTTCCCTCGAGCAATTGCAGCAGTATATTGTGAATGAACGCCACTCCATCACCACCGTAAGGTTGAAGAACCTGCTTGCCAACTGCACCAAGTGATCTCTGTACTGTAGTCAGGATGCAGATGGACCCTTTCAACATCCCCTTTCATGATATCCATGTACGTCTAAGCCTGCATGATATATATATATATATATATATATATATATATATATATATATCGTGCAGCTATTACACTCGGACTTAATTCTATGAGCATTGCCTTCTTCTTCAGCAGTCTGTGCCAGTCCGAACGCCTTGAAAAGTTGGGGGTATCCGATGCGTTGATGAGAGCCTACATATTAGAGACATTGTTGTAAATGTTCTCCAATCCACACCGGAGGCATAAGTAAGAGATTGTTTGAGTGCTTCGACACGTCGTTTATAGACAACTTACTTATCTGTCATGATGTCATTGTACACCGAGCTTCTTGCATTTAGCAGAGGCCTCCGTTGCTGTACCGTGCAGCTTACCGATCCGTGACAATGCGTCTATTCTATGTAACGTCGATGATCTATATTTTGCTTCGACATGTCTACCTTTGTGGACTTCTACCCATATGACCACGAGACTTGGTCAGGCAGGTACTTCAACATGACAGCTGCTACTTTTACTGCAAAAGGGATGGACTTATCGTTTTTAATACATTAGTCCTTCTTTCCGCACACATGATTTGGGTTGTTTTGAATTAGGTATGTCATTTTCAGGTTGCCGTAAAAATGTCGGAAAGTGAAGATGTCGAATTGTTCAAATGGCCGTCTTAACAACCCGACGTGTTGATTGCCAGTTTTCGGTGTATTATTAGATGGCTGGGAACAACTAACGACATCCTGAACCAGCACGCCTAGGTCGTGTTCGACGTAAGATGACTGCAGTGCTTGCGTTCCGAGCATGTAGCAGTGAGTATTCTGGTGTTGTATGGTGAGTAGGTTGCATTTGCTTATGTTGAAACTCTGCAGATTTGTGTTTGTACAATGCGGTACCATGTCCAATTTCTGCTGCAGCATTTTCAGATCGGCCTCCGACTGAATAGTGCGCTATCTCTTGAGGTGGTCAGCAAACATAAGAAAAAGTGAACTCATTGTCGGTGCCAGGTCGTTGACAGATACCAAAAACAATCGTGGCCCTAGAACAGAGCTTTGAGGCATATCGCATTCAGCTTGTATTGGGTCTGATAACGGGTTTTGAACTCTAACCACCAGCTACCGTTGTAGAAAAACGTTGCTAATCCGGGTGAACAGGGGGTCACCGATGCCATAATACTACAACTTAGAGAGAAGAAACCGTTGATCCAGGCGGTCGAATGCCTTCGAGAAACCATGGAAAACTACACGGACATTCTCTCCTGCGTCATCTGACTCTGTCCAGCTACTCCGCCCTATCAGTAAATTTGCTGTGCACTATCGCGGTCGAGGAAAGCTCTGTTGTTTGGAAGCAGTGATGCTGTAATTTTTCGGATAATACACCAGTGCATCGACAACGATAGACTCCATGACTTTGGACATTACTGGTGAAGTGATACCGCTGAAAGAATTGAGTAAACGGTTCTGCCAATTGTCCTGACGCTGCTCCAAGTGCTTCTTGGCAAGTAATATCAACACCAGGGGAGCTGTGGTTGAGCAGAGACGTAAGCTTTTGTAGGACAGCTTCCGCGGTAAAATAATGTGGTACAATTCTTGCGTTGGTGTAACGAAATGTGGAAGGTCACTTGATGACAAAACCTTCTTAAATGTAGATTCATATTACGTACATGGTTTCTATTTTAAGGGTGACAAAGCTATACTTCTGGCATCAAGTGCGATAAGGCCGGTGCTACTGTAGGCATTTGAGACTTGACCAGTTCATACGGAAGAGATCAAACGTGGGGCCGTCTTAGATCACCGGGTCACATGTAATATTGTATGCATCTGGTGAGAACACAGAGTGAGCAATGCTAAGACCTGCCAGTTGTCTTGTTGCAAGAAACTCTCCGGTGCCTCACTTTGGTGTCTGTTAAAGCCAAATCGCTAACGTTGCTTAGGTCTGGTATTCCGTACACCAGTTAACCGCATTCCTCGGTGAGCATTATATACCGTCACTGCACCAAGTTGGGTTAAACCACGAGGTGTACAATGGATGACGTGGCATAGGGAAATGAAAAAGTTGACCGAGAAACTTGGTAACAGACTCTATCGAACGCAGCGCACTGTCGGATTCAGTGCTGCTCCTGGACTCGTTCTCTCGCGTGTAGCTGTGTATAATTCAATGCGATTAGCTTCATCCACCTCGTTATTGCTTCCGTTCTGCTAATACCATATACAAGTTTAATCGCGTTTACTTATCATTCTTCATTTTGCCACTCTAGCGGCGCAAGTCGTGGCAACTGTATCCACAGCAGTTTGGTGCCCGGATCATGAGTTATCAACTCCACTAAGCTGTATTGAAACAACCGGGGAAACTTTATCGTTGGTTACTTATGGAAGAGCAATTCCAGCTAGAACTCGGCTTACTAAACAGGAAAGCAAAATACTACAAAGTCGTTATTATTCCCAATGTAAAAGTTGCAGTTGAAAATAATGCTTTTTCCTAGATTGCTTTTTTGGGATCTACTTTTCAGTCTACCGGATTACTCACCGTTACTGTGTTTTAACAATAGCATTGACATAAATACGGGCACATTGAGAAGTTATTTCTTACATGTAAGTCAGTCTGTCCGATTTATTGGGAACATAGCTGGGATGAAATAGCAGTAGTTGTGTACCACGTGTACGCTCGTCCGCCAACGCGATGTCCAATTTTTACCACAGTAGATCCTGTACGTAACAGTAAGTTAGTGCTACGGCTAAACATTGGTCAGTCCAGAGCTCACAAGCGTCCACTTTCTCGCGAAAAATTCTGTTCTCAATCACTGACGAGAAAGTATCGATCATTCAATTATCGCTAGTCGGCGCAACCTCGTGTGAAGCGTTGTGCAATTTGCGGTATGCAGACTCCACACTTAGTGAGTAGTGCATCGTGTGAGATTCGCTTGGATCTCCGGACTGCCGTTAGCATTCCTCGGGGTTTTCTCAGGGCGCACAAGTTGCGGTACTTTACGCTGCATCCATGACAGTCGGTAGCCACATTTCGGCCACTCCATAGACTGAACGCGAACTACACCGATACTGGGTGGGCCAAGATGCTAAGCATGATTGAGGGACAGAGTAGCACCTTTGCTAAATTGTAAAAGTGACTACTACCGTAATGTTGTTTATGGTCATGTAGAGGAGTACAATAAATAGACGCCCGAACAGGACCGCCAGGAGTTTGCACCGAAGACACATGTGTGTTTAGCTCCCTGCTGTTCTCTGCTGTTCCGATCAACATACAGTAATATTACACTTCACTGAGATTTAAGACAGCGTTACAATGTGCGCAATGACACCAGCGGTATGTGTTGGTCAGTTATCCACTGTATACCACTCACGAATCTGTACACTCAGTTGGTTTACATTTGCTGGTCCTTCTAGTTCTAGTGCAAAACTATTAATACAACTGTTATTTATGGGTATGTGAAGCATCGTAACGTTTCAATACTTTGACAATACTGCCAAGTGAGGTTGGATACCTGCGCATAAGCAGAAGACACTGAACGTATTTGCGCAAGCAGCACGTGCCCGCAAGCGAAACAAGGTTGAAACGTTTAACTCCACATGTGTGCTAAATGCAATTCCTCGTTATCTGTGTAGCATGCCCATCGGTGTGGAATCAATCCAAGAACTTGACGAGACTACAAATCCTGTACAAATCACAAAGTCAAGCTGTAGTGTACCGTTTGTATTCCTGTGCATTAAGGTCGATAACCTAGAGCGGAATGTTTTGACGAAACCGAACGTACCTGGAAAGGAGAAGTGTCAAGCTAAATAGGTTAGCGAAGCCTAGTCAATTCAACACAAGGCTTGTGCACCAAGATTGTTTGATTTCTCTTACAAGCAAATTAACTTAAAGTGTACTGAAGGATGGTATTAAGAAAACATAAGGAAATGCACATCAAAAAATGCAACATGTACATATTCTCGCATGGAAAACCGCTCGCAGCGCGAGTCAATGACAACTTTTAGTTGGATAATAAAACCTTACAGATAGTTTAAGACAGTGTTACAACAAGGAGAAGAGTGGGGCGATAGCACAATAAATTTGACACCCGTAAGTAAAAAGGTCTTGGAATATGTAGTCCGTCAGTCAGTCAATACTTCGCTTTTATGCGTCCTGGAAGGGGGAGTTTTCAGCTGTCACACACGCGCGATCAAACCGGTAAAGAAAACTAATATAATACATGCGAAACCAGAAAAAGGTGGCTAAAACAATGTTTTCTGTATGGAGCAGGATCACTAATATCATTTAGTGTTTAGTTATTGTATGATAATAATCGGATCATGCAAAATTTAGGTATAAAACTTATGATACATGAGTTGTCGGCCCTAGTGAGTGCATATATGGCTCTGTAGTTTCGTCGCATTGAGGAACCAGAGTCGCAGTTGAATAAAAGCCTATGTATAGGATGGTTACTATCAGTGAGCATATTCGAGGGGACTTCTGCGCATGAATTAAGATAAACCGATACAATGGGTTTGGATAAGTTTGGTTTGGAAATGCCACTGCATTGAGATGTGTTTCAAGGACCTGTGAAGTTGTTTGAAATGCCTACGCAACAGGCCCGGAAGAATGACAGAAGCACAGTAGGTCCACTGTGCTAGAACACATGTAATGCTGAATCGCACGATCAACTGGTGTGAGACTAAGGACTAACCAAGACATGAGATATAAAAAAGCAGTCGACTGACTTTGGTGAATATTTCATTCACAGGAATTGACGACGACAAATCATGACTAAGTGTGAATCCAAGATACCTCACTGACGTCGAGTCGCTCAAATTTTCACCAATGATGTGAACTTGAGGACAGTAAGCAACGAGTTTCTGGTAACCATCTGCCTTATGCAGTGAAAACAGTACATTACTGCACTTAGAAGCACTCAGCGTTAAGCCGCCAGGGATCGACCAATGCACGATTTTATCTGAAGAATAGTGTAGCACAGTCGAAGAGTCCGAAGTTAGATAATTAACGCTGGTCAGTACGTTGTCGGAGCATTTAAACATTTTGCCTTTTTCGGGGACGGAGATGGAGCAAAGGTAGTGATCGAATAAGAATGTGGATAACGTGGATGTTTGAAGAATACCAGCAGTAGTGATTAGAGACAAAGAGGTTACGCCTTTGAACCTGGTTATTTGCGTACGTCTGGCAAAATAATCCTGTAGCAATAAGGCTATGGATGGTAGCATACCAGAAGCCAGAAGCTTTTGCAACAAGAGTTTGCGATCAACACAACCGAAAGCCTTGATGTAGTCAAGCATGCAAACACATGTGGCTTTATTATTGCTGTCTAGGGTGTTGGGCGGAGCCTGGGATACTAGTCGGTAAGCAATAACATGTAAGACGCGTCAAATACGACAGTATAGAAGTCGGAGGCGACTGAACCCAACGTGTATTGTACAGGCTACAACAATAGGAAGCGAATCAAACAGAGCGAGAAACTGCAGCGAGGTACTCACCAAAACGGTTTGTGACAACGGACGTGCAGTCAGTAAAACAATTGGATGTTCGAAGGTTAAAAGAACCATAAAATCCAATGTTACAATATACTGAAAGTGCACGTTTTTCGGTGCACTAAAAGGGCCTCCCCCTAGAAGGCTGAAGGATGGAGGCCTTTCATAGGGTGGTTATTGGGGGAAAATGGAAGGTGAGGGGGATGCGTATAATTGCAGATGCTTGAGTAAGAGCTTACAAAGTCGGGTGTGTAGCAGAGTTCGCTGGGTCCAGGCTTTTATTACTTAGTATTTATGACGATCGTGTGGACCAGAGTGTATCATCGGTGGGCCGACGGGGCGGGTGGTCAGACTGCAAAAATGCTGGCTAGTCCAGAAAGAAGGCCGACAGTACCTTCCCTTTGCTGCAGACCCGACGGTGCGCTTGGGAGGTGTCACTCCCCCACCGCACTTTAGTCCATGTTCCTGGTCCCACAAACAAATTCAGGCGTCCTCGTCCCACGGAGAAATCCGGGCGTGCTCGTCCCACGAAGGTATGCGGGGGTCCTCGTCCCACGAAGAAATCCGGTGTCCTTGTCGGCAATGCCTAAGCGGCGTTTGGGAAACAATTCGTTCGTTGGTGTCTGCGATCGAGGGCGACTGTCTGTGCCTTGGGTGAGGAAGGGTGCTGTGGGACGGCTGACGAGTCACTCCAGGGTTGCGTTGAGCCAGTTGGCGAGTCACTCGAGCGTTGCCTGGGCAGTTCCGGCGGTTGAGTTTCTGGAAAGTAAAATTCAGAGGGGGGTGGGCAAGGGTCGGGGAAGTGGCTTGACGCCGGAGAGGGAACATGGCATGTATGATAAAAGCAAATATGCTTTTTAGGTTTTTCAACATTTTTGGCTTTGTTTGTCGATTTTGCAAAACGTTTGTGGATGAGACGCAGGATAACCATTAAAGACGAAAAAGGCGTGTTAATGGAAATAGAAACGCTTACAAAATCGGAAAAACGGACCGGAGTTTGACCTGTCTACCGCTTCGGTCGGTTGACTGAGGTTGCGGCGGGATAGTTTGCTGGTCAAGGGGTACAGAGGGTTGCGGAATATCCAGTGCTCGGGAAGTCACCACAAGTGCGGGTGCTTTTGCGAGAGAATCGGGATGGATTGCATGTGGCTCGTCGAAGAAAGCCACTTTGAGGCGGTCGATGGACACCGTTGTTCGGTGACCATTCTGGTCTATAGTAAAATGTTTCGGAGTTCGTTGCAGCATTATGAAAGGGCCAGTGTAGGGAGGCTGGAGAGGGCGCCGCACTGTGTCGGTGCGGAGGAAGACGTGCGTGCAGGTAGAGAGTCCGCTGTGCATGTGCACATCTCTGGTCTGTTCACGGGGCGGGGTCGGGCGTAGTGAACTCGTGCGTCGAGCTAGGGAGGACGCAAAGTTAAGCGGATGCATACACGACGATGCGGGAGGTGAAATCAATTCTCCTGGTAACTTGAGCGTCGTGCCATAAACCAACTCTGCTGGTGCACATTGCAAGACAGCTTTGATGCGGCTGCGAATGCCTAAGACTACGAGCGAAATGTTTTCGCTCCAGCTAGGGTCGAAGGAGGCGCAGAGCGAGGCTTTAAGCTGTCTATGGAAACGTTCAACTAACCCGTTGGCTGCTGGGTGGTACGCTGTGGTATGAATGCGGCGACAGCCAAAGAAGTTGAAGAACGTATCGAATTGTGAAAATTCGAAAGGCGTTCCTCGGTCAGTTGTAATGGTGGATGTGCATCCGTAGTGCGAGACATACCGATCTAAGAAGGCCCGGATAACAGTCTCAGCTGTGCAGTCTGTTATGGGAATGGCTTCTGGTCATCTGGTGAAGCGGTCGACACATGTAAGCATGTATACGTATCCGCGTGAAGGAGGCAATGCACCTACCAGGTCTAAGTGTACATGTGAGAGCAAAGAGTCCGGGGCAGGAAATGAATCAAGAAGACTGCGGGTGTGACGATGTACTTTGGAACGCTGGCATTGAAGGCTGACGCGAGTCCAGGTACGAACATCTCTGTTTACGCGTGGCCAAAGGAAACGTTCGGTGACCAGTTTCAAATATGCACGGATACCGGGATGTGATAGTGGGTGAAGTGCGTCGAACACTGTGCGTCTGAAGGAGACGGGCACAAGAGGTGTAGGACAACCTGTGGAAGTGTCACAGAGAATGGTTCCTTCCGAGGTTTGGAGAGGAACAGGTTGCACATGCAGCGAAGTGGACTGCAGAGTGCGCTGTATATCTTCTTCTTAAGCCTGAGCCGATGCCATGGCGGCAAGGTCGACGGTAGGCAAAGGTTGCAGAGTGAGGTTGACGCGTGAGAGAGCGTCGGCCACGGGATTGTCGACACCTGAGACATGACGTATGTCAGCAGTGAACTGCGTGACAAAGTCTAGGTGTCTTGTTTCCCGTGGTGAGTATTTGTCGCTAGCAGAGTTGAAGGCAAAGATAAGGGGCTTGTGGTCAGTGTAGACTGTGAAAGCGCGGCCTACAAGTGTGTGCCGGAAGTGACGTTTCGCTAGGTAAATGGCGAGCATTTCTCTGCCAAACGTGCTGTAGCGGGGTTCCGCTGGCTGCAGGCGCTTGGAGAAGAACCCAAGGGGTTGCCATTGCCCACCAACGTGTTGTTGGAGGACGGCTCCTACCGCGACGTCTGAGGCATCAGTCGTAATAGAAAGAGGTGCAGTCGATTTGGAATGAGCAAGGATGGCTATGTTGGAGACAGCATCCTTGAGTTCGGCGAAGGCTGTCTGTGCTGTGTCAGGGAAAGCGAAATTATGTTCATTTCCTCTGAGTAAGTCAGTCAGTGGCTGCATGCGCTGAGCGCAGCGCGGAATGAAGCATCGATTGTAGTTGACTAAACCACAAAATCGACGGACGTGCTTTCAGGAAGGCGTTGCATCCACAGCTCGCGGAGAATCCCTACGTCCATATTGGACGTGCCGATGAGCTGTTGCATTTCGCGCAACAAGGCTGAGGGCATCCTACCTCCTAGTTGCAGATCACTAAATAGCTGCTGCAGACGGACCTTGTCAGAAGGCGTGATTCGTTGAATAATAGCCTGTCTAAGTGTCTCGTATTTCATTACTAGAAGGGGAAAAGTATGATGTCTCTCACCTGCGAAGATATACTATAAGAAAGGCAAGATATTAACTGATTATACATGGCGAAATCAGAAGAAAACTTATGAATATAAAATGCGGATTCTAAATGCAAAACCATAATAAAGGATCATTCTCACAAAAAGGAGGGGCCAATGCAACCGAATAGACCATGGCAGGCTGAACGGCGTTAATCGCGCATGGAGACCGCTTATCCACTAGATTACCCATTGCAAAAAGCAGATAAAAAATGTGGTAGGTGAGCAAACAATATGATCACAAGTACTGAACCACAAAATTACTGGAACGAGCTCACTAGAATGAAAACGCAAAAGGGCGGGCGGCGTGTTCCTGACAGGGTGTCACTAATTGTTGGGCGGAGCCTGGGATACTAGTCGATAAGCAATGACATGTAAGACGTGTCAAATACGACAGTATAGAAGTCGGAGGCGGCTGAACCCAACGTGTATTGTACAGGCTACAACAATAGGAAGCGAATCAAACAGAGCGAGAAACGTGCAGCGAGGTACTCACCAAAACGGTTTGTGACAACGGACGTGCAGTCAATAAAACAACTGGATGTTCGAAGGTTAAAGGAACCATAAAATCCAATGTTACAATATACTGAAAGAGCAGGTTTTCCGGTGCACTACAAGGGACAGTAGCACTGATTGCATATCTTGTGTTGACCTCGATCTTTGGTATGCAATATAATGTGCGGCATTAAGACGGGATTGGGTTAGTAAATTTTCGAGAATCAAGTTCTCCAAGGCTTTTAAAGCCACAGAATTCCACGCAATAGGCTTAAATTTACCTGTCACTTTCTTTGGTATTGACATTATTCTAGTAGCTCTCCAACAGTCTGCGATCTTGTCTTGGTTCAGGCGCATGGTGTACCACGCAGTTAGCGGTCGGGCTTGCAAATCTGCACACATCATCATCATCATCATACACGTTAGCTAGAGGTGGAGAACACCTCAGCTACTGTGCCGCAATACAAAGAAAAAAGGAGAGAAAAAACAACTGGTGAAAGCTGGCTGAGCCACCGGTAACGGATGGGCATCGTTCCGATAAGCTACCAGCCAGCTGCTGTGCACCCAAAAACATTATTATGCAAAATTATATAAGGCTAAGTAATGAGATCGTAGTTGGAGGGGGAGGCTAAGAGGGATAGGGTGGGACAAAGAAACTCACAGCACGAACGCCACTGAGGTCGGCTCCTAGCCATATCAGCAAGTGTGTCCAACCAAACGTGTTCATCGTCTTTCGGACCCCAACCAGGGAGCCTAGACGCTCCACCCGAGGCCAGCTCAAAAGTGAGGGCCTTCATTCCTCTGGACCAAGTCATCGTTTGGCCACCCCTCCTCTTCTTCCATCCACACCGCCGGCGCGCAAACAACACACGTCGCGGAAGTCGGTGGGCTGGCATGCATAACACGTGGCCGAGCCATCGGAGCCTGATGCGTGAAATAACAGTGCTGAGCGGTTCATTTCCTTTTCCTGCGCCATAAACAATACGTCGAACACGCTCGTTACTCACGCGGTGTTCCCACTAAATGTGAGCTAAATTACGAAGGCACCGGTGGTCGAAAGTAACTAGTCTCTTCAGGTCCTCTGCTTTAAGCGGCCAGGTTTCACAACCGTACAATAGGGTCGAACGTACTGCTGCATTGTACACTCTACCCTTCAGGGCAACTGTGACGTCGCGCCGGCGCCATAAGTGGCGAAGGTTAGCAAAAGCACTTCGAGCTTTTGCTATACGATTCGTGATTTCATGTTCAATCCCACGGGCGCTGATACAACTTCCCAGGTAGTTCAATTTTTGAACGACTTCTAGCTGATCCCCACCAAGGGTCAGCATAGGAGGCGGTCCAGACGAATCTTGGAGAAACGCTTTGCACTTCGAGGGTGCGAATCACAGCCCAAAGTGACGGACAGCTAGTGCTAATCTGTCCAGTGCCGCTTGGCACGTTTGTGAGCTGTCACCGATGAGGGCAATATCATCAGGATAATCTAAATCAAGCAGTCGTTCTCCTGGGAGTAGCTCCACACCTTCTAAGTCGTGTCCTGTAAACGCGGTTTCCATGACTTCGTCAACAGCAAAGTTGAAGAGGAAAGTTGAGAGCGGGCATCCTTGTCTCACGCCGCTGGAGATATTAAAGTGCGACGACAACTTGCCGTAAGCCCTCACTCTGCCCGAGCTACGCGCATATAATGCTCGGATCATATTCACATATTTATCAGGTACACCTTTCCTGAGTAGACAGTCCCAAAGTGCATGTCTATCCACCGAATCGAATGCACCTTTGATATCGAGGAACACGACAACGGTGGGCAGCCAATATATGTGACGGTGCTCCAACAACTAACGCAAGGTGAAGATGTGCTCAATGCAGCCACGACCTCGACGAAATCCAGCTTGCTCTTCACGAATCCGGCTTTCACGAGTGCCAGTCAGTCTGTGAAGGATGACAGAAGCAAGCAATTTGGAGGCGATGGAGATCAGACTGATTCGTCTATGGCTGCCGCATTCCGATCGTGAGCCTCCTTTGAAAATTGGGACTATGATGGAGCGGCTCCAATCGGTTGGGACAGTTTCCTGCTCTCACAGTCTCACTAGTAACTCCTGTAAATCATCCACAAGAGCAAGTCCCCCGAATTTGAAGAGGGCTGGAGGAAGGTCATCAGGTCCCGCGGCTTTATTTTACTTCAACAGTTTGATCTCATGTTTGACTTCTGAGCGAGACGGTGGATCCAAAGGAACAGCCCACGGAGCAGGGCGATCACTGGTCGGCGAGAAATCTAACCATTCCGACCGATTAAATTGCCTTTCAAAGTGCTCGGCCCAACGTTCCAGGCGTTTTGATAGGTTGTGGATAGGCTGTCTACTCTCGTCACGTATAGTTTCACCAACACCAGGTCTCCCGCTGCCAGTTTCCCGTATAAGACGGAATAACTCACGATGGTTACCAAGGGCAGCGGCCATTTCCATTTCTGTTGCACGATGAGACCACCAGGATTCGCGGTCTCTCTTCAGGCTAGCACAGAGTTTTGCCCGGAGCTGTTTGCGAGTTTCATTGTGTTCGCTTCCAGCCGGAATATGCCAGCGAGCATATATAAGTTCCATAGACTGTGAAGAGACCCAATGTTCAGGTTGGCGATTAGATATACCACATGAGGATTTGCCTGCTGCAAGTAAGGCCTGTTGCATATGAGACCAGTTAGCTTCAATTGCATCCAGTGAGCGTTTATCCAACTCGGATGACAGCGCAATTCGATAGGTGTTCAGAACAGCTGGACTCACCAGTCTGCCGGTGTCAATGCGCTCACAAAATCGTCGCGGGCGTCCGCCAAAGCGCATCCGCAGGTCAGCACATACAAGTGCATGATCGGTGTCAACACCAGTGCTCCCAATCGAGCGACAGTTCTGGACGCAGCCTCTCCATCGGTAACTGATAGCAATGTGATCGATTTGCGTTCATAGCTTGTTCGAGGCTGGTGGGCGCCAAGTCACCCTCCGGCGGGTGCTGTGTCGGAAATTAGTGCTCGCAAGAAATAAGCAAGCATCCTCACACAAATGAAGTAACCGCTTACCGTTATTATCACGGGAGCCTGTACGATGTTGGCCACCAGCTGCAGCTCATCTGTGGATAATTTTCCAACTTGAGCGTTCAGATCCCCAGCCAGCACTACAGTGTCCGAGCTTCTTCTGTGGCGAAGGAGTTCGTTCAGTTGGCGATAGAAGTCGTCATTTACCGAGTCATCGTTGCAGTTTGTCGGTGCGTAGATAGCGATAACGAATAGACACCTGCTAGTCCAACGCGACTTCGAAGTTTTGCACGAGCCAGGCAATCGGACCGCACACATCCGGCTACTGATTGGAATCCAATCAACCAGAGCAGCTTCAGCCCGGGGACTCAGGGCAATACCAACACCGGCTTGGCCGGTGCTCGAAGCTGCATCGTCACAGGATAGGCGCAATGAGAAAGTGCTGCTAGTGTCACCTGAAGGGGATCGCAGATTGAGTACAGAGCTCGAGTCTTGCAGGCGGGTCTCCGATAAGCAGCAGATATCGATTGAGAGGGTCTCCAATGTTCGGGCAAGTGCAGCCTGTTGACCGATCTGAAGCAATGTGCGAACATTGAGGCATGCCAGTCCTAAGGAGGATCGAGGGCTACATATGGAAGCCGATGAACTGGAATGGGCCGCTTGCTTGGACATGGGCCTGTTGACATTGCAGGAATGACGCTCTGCGTTCACCTGTGAGTTGAAACTAAAAGACAAGCGACTATTGAAGCAAGGTGGGGAAGGGCCGAAAATTGGGGGTTGAAAACAGGAGGGGTAAAAGTGAAGCTGCAACGGGACGATAAGTGTGAAAAAGCGTAAGAGGGGAACAAGAAGACGGGAAGACTTGAGCATTGGCATCCAAACCCCTATCCACCGTGATCGATGCAGCAGATAGGACACCGTTGATTATCCTCTGCGGTGACCAGAGCATCAGAAATTTGTTTGGGGAAGGATTCATTGTATTGCGTGGGCAGGATACTGTCAGGTTGCCCAGGCCTAGACAGGAGAACGTTTAGGGTTCTCAAACAAAGTCTTTGATTCAATAAACCTGGCCGCAAGGCAGCGGGTTTGGCACTGGACTACAAGGAGTCCGTTTTAAGGAATAAGGAACCACACTCATCCTAACCCCCAAGCTGGAGGACCAGGAGGCTGAGTTTGTCTGGCCTCTAACCATTGACCAATCTGGTATGAGTGGATCTAAAGGTGTAAAAGCACCACCCAGTATAGCTCAATGGATCACTGTGGCAAGCAAACCATCGCACCACGGTAAGGTCCAGCCTCATTGCAATGGATATCTGCACACACCTTAACGAAAAAGAAAGACAACCGTTCAGTTGCGCTTAATTTGCTTGGGTTTAGCTGCGTAAGCTTTCTTTGAAGTGCTGCAGCATCAACAAGTGACGAAGAGTCTGTAAGCCACTGAATCTGTGCGGATGACGATTTGGGGAACATGCACTGCTAGGTAGCATAAGTTGCGATTTACTTCGTCTACGTTTATGTCAGCGTTGTTACTTTAATGAGCAACCATTAAATTGTTTCATGATCTGCTTAATCATCCGGCAAAGTTTCTCCCGCAGCATTGTTTGGACGTATGAATGTCTGAGGTGTTGAATCTATTCCGTGATGCGTATAGAAAGAAACATTATTGAGTCACCATCTTTAACTTTGAAAGCTCTCTCCTTAATTCGGCGCACCTGCTCGAGAAGTAGTAAAGAGAACCGGACAGCACGAATGAGAATAGTTGTTATCGAACAGCAGGGATCAAAAGAAAATTTAGATAACTTGTCATCCGTTCACAACACGTTGTGACATTTGCATCCATAAACAAACTGAAGCCTGTAAAAACAGCGGTTTGTTTCAGTTGTGCCATTTTTAAGGTTTTGGTTTGTCTTCATTTAAAATTACTACCATTGCAGCGCGCGACGTCCTTGTAGACGAGGCAATGAGGCTGGACCTTACCGTGGTGCGATGGTTTGCGTGCCTCAGAGATCCATTGAGCTATGCTGGGTGGTGCTTTTTTTTGCACCTTTAGAGCCACTCATACCAGATTGGTCAATGGTTAGAGGCCAGACAAACTCAGCCTCCTGGTCCTCCAGCTTGGGGGTTGGAATGGGGGTGGCTCCTCATTTCATAAAACGGGCTCTGTAGTCCAGTGCCAAAACCCGCTGCCTTGCGGTAAGGTTTTTGAACCAAAGGCTTTGGTTGAGAACCCTAATCGTTCTCCTGTCTAGGCCTGGGCAACCTGACAGTATTCTGCCCACGCAATACAATGAACCTTTCCTACAACAATTTCTTGATGCTCTGGCCGTCGCAGAGGATAATAAACGGCGCCCTAGCTGCTGCATCGAGCAGGGTGGATAGGGGTTTGGATGCTACTGCTCAGGCCTTCCCGTCTTCTTATACCCCTTCTTGCGCTTCTGCATCCTTATTGTCCCGCTCCAACTTTACTTATATCCCCCCCATTTTCAATCCCCCAATTCTTGGCCCTCCCCCAGCTTACTTCAATAGTCGCTTGTCTTCTAATTTCAAATCACACACAATCGCAGGGCCTCGCTCCAATCCAGTCGATAAGTCCATGTTCAACCAAGCGGACAACGTCAGTTCATCCGTTTCCCTTTGGAGTCCTCGTGTCTCGCTAAGATTGGCATGCCTCAACGTGCGCACTTTGCTGCAGATTGGCCAACAGGCAGCACTTGCCCGCACACTAGAGACCCTATCGATCGATATTTGCTGTTTATCAGAAACCCGCCTGCAAGATTCGAGCTCCGTGCTTACCCTGAGATCCCCCACATGCGACACTGGCGGCACATTCTCATTGCGCCTATCTGGCGATGATGCAGCTTCAAATGCCGGTCAAGCCGGCGTCGGCATTGTTTTGAGTCCCCGGGCTGAAGCTGCCCTGCTTGATTGGATCCCAGTAAACAGTAGGATGTGCGCCGTTAGATTAGCTGGTTCGTTCCGTGCTTCGAAGTCGCGCGGGGACAAACGGTGCCTGTTTGTCATTGCGGCCTACGCCCCTACAAACTGTAGCACTGATTCGGTAAAAGATGATTTCTACCAGCAACTTCACGAGCTCCTTCGTTACAGAAGAAGCACGGATACTGTGGTGCTGGCTGGCGATCTAAACGCCCAAGTCGGAAAATTGTCCTCTGATGAGCTTCATCTGGGCGGCCAACATGGTGTAGGCTCCCGTAATGATAATGGTGAGCGATTGCTCCAGCTGTGTGAAGATGCTCGCCTGTTTCTCGCGAGCACTAATTTTCGACACAGCACCCGCAGAAGTGTGACTTGGCGGCCACCAGCCTCGGGCCAGTCATGGACGCAAATCGATCATATCGCGATCAGTTACCGCTGGAGAGGCTGTGTCCAAAACTGTCGCTCGATTTGGAGCACGAGCGTGGACTCTGACCACGCACTTGTCTGTGCCGACCTCCTGATGCGCTTCGGTGGACGTCCGCAACGTCGATGTGAACGGATTGACACTAGCCAGCTGGCGAAGCCAGATGTTCTGAATGTGTACCAAGATGCGCTGACATCTGGGCTGAGTAAGCGCCCACTAAACACCGTTGAAGATCACTGGTCGCACACTCGTCAAGCGTTGCTATTAGCAGGCATGTCTTCATGTGGCAAAACAAATTGCCAAACCGGACATTGGGTCTCTACACAGTCTCTGGAACTTATGGATGCTCGCCGACGTATTCCGGCTGGAAGCGAATACAATGAATCTCGCAAAAATCTCAGGGCGAAACTACGTGCTAGCCTAAAGAAGGACCGCGAAACCTGGTGGTCTCATCGTGCATCTGAGATGGAAACAGCCGCTGCCATTGGTAATCATCGTAAGTTATACCGTCTGATACGGGCAACAGGCAGCAGGAGACCTGGTGTTAGCGAGACCATACGCGACGAGAGTGGGCAGATGATCCACAGCCTGTCAAAACGCTTGGAGCGTTGGGCTGAACACTTTGCTATGCAATTTAACCAACCTGAGTTATCACTTTCTTCGGGCATTGAACGCCCTTCTCCTTGGGCCGTCTCCCTGGATCCGCCCTCACGCGCTGAAGTCGAACGTGAGATCAGGCTGTTGAAATTGCATAAGGCCGCAGGAGCAGATACTATTCCTCCAGCCCTCTTCAAGTTCGGTGGACCTGCTCTAATAGGTGATCTACACGAGTTGCTAGTAAAACTTTGGGAGCAGGAGACAGTCCCGACAGACTGGAACCGCTCCGTCATTGTCCCAATTTTCAAGGGAGGCTCCCGTTTGGTATGTGGCAATCATAGAGGGATCAGTCTGATTTCGATTGCCTCTAAATTGCTTGCCTCTCTCATTCTCCACAGACTGACTGGCACTCGTGAAAGCCAAATTCGTGAAGAGCAAGCCGGATTTCGTCGAGGTCGGGGCTGCATCGACCACATCTTCACACTGCGTCAAGTGTTGGAGCACCGCCATGTTTATTGGCGACCCACCGTTGTCGTGTTTCTTGACATAAAAGGTGCCTTCGACTCAGTCGATCGATGTGCCCTTTGGGACTGTCTGTTGAGGAAAGGTGTGCCTGATAAATATGTAAACATTATCAAAGCGCTGTACGCACATAGTTCGGGCAGGGTGAGGGTTTATGGCAAACTCTCGCCACCCTTCAGTATCACCAGCGGTGTGAGACAAGGATGCCCGCTGTCACCTTTCCTCTTCAACTTCGCTATTGATGAAGTCATGGAAACAGCGTTCGCTGGACACGACCTAGAAGGTGTGGAGCTACTCCCTGGTGAGCGACTTCTTGACTTGGAGTATGCAGACGATATTGCTCTAATCTGTGACGGCTCCCAAACATGCCAAACAGCACTGAACCGATTAGCACTGGCTGTCAGTCGTTTTGGGCTATGCTTTGCTCCATCAAAATGCAAAGTACTTCTCCAAGATTGGCAGGGACCCAATCCTGCGCTAACGCTTGGTGGTGATCTGCTAGAAGTCGTTCAGGAATTCAAGTACCTGGGCAGCTATATTAGCACCCGTGGGATTGAAGATGAGGTTACGAACCGTATAGCAAAAGCTCGAGGTGCTTTTGCCAATCTCCGCCACCTGTGGCGCAGACGCGACATTACTCTCGCCCTCAAGGGCAGAGTTTACAACGCAGCCGTCCGTTCAACTCTCCTATATGGCTGTGAAACCTGGCCCATCAGGTCGACAGACATGAAGAGACTCGTCACGTTCGATCATCGCTGCCTTCGCAGCTTAGCTCATGTCTGGTGGGAACACCGCGTGAGCAATGAGCGTGTTCGACGTCGCGTATTTGGTGCAGGAAGAGCGAGTGAACCGCTCAGCACGATTATATCACGCACCAGGCTCCGATGGCTGGGCCACGTCTTGCGCATGCCAGCACACCGACTCCCACGACGTGCATTGTTTGCGCGTTGTGGGTGCGGTTGGAAGAGGAGGAGGGGAGGCCAAGTGATGACTTGGTCGCGAGAAATGAAAACCCTCACTTCGAAGTTGGCGTCGGTTGGTGCATCCCGACTGCCTGGCTGGGGTCCTAAGGACGGTGAACACGTTTGGCTGGACACACTTGCTGATATGGCTAGGAGCCGGCCCCAATGGCGTTTGTGTTGTGAGTTCCTTTGTCCATCCCCCTCCTGTTTAGCATCCCCCTCCAATCACGATCTCAATCGTTAGGCATAATATTACTTTCTTTTACGGCAGCCAGCTGTTAGCTCTCCGGAACGATGTCCATCCGTTACTGGGGACTCAGCGGGCGTGCCACTGTTTGTTTGTTTTTTCTTTTCTTGCCTTTTGTATTGCGGCACAATAGCTGAGGTGTTTTCCACCTCCAGCTAACGTGTAATGATGATGATGATGATGATGATGATGTAGACGACAGCAGATAACTTGGCTATCGAATGATCAGAGCTTTCAAGTGGTGCCGGAGTACTAACAGGAACTAGCTTAAGGTTTTTAATTACTACTAAGTCCAGGGTTTGTAGCGCCCAAAAAGATACTTGCTATCTTTGATGTACAAGTTAATTGTGGACCGTTTGTACATTATCCCTTCTTGTTTAAATCTTCTTACAACCGGCTGGACTCTCGACTGCCTTGTAAGTTCCCGCGCGCACGTGTTCGTTCTTGTCTATCTTCATCTGTCCACGTCTTCTTGTAGCCCATCAAATACAGTTCGTTTGGCTAACTCTAATTGGCTTCTGATATCCGCGCTTAATTTCGCGCACCATCTTGGAGTAGTATTTACTGGTCCTACAAATTGGTGACCCCGATTCTCACGCGCGAATTCAACCTTTTCTTCCTCGTTTATATTTTTTGGTGAGTTCGTTCCTATTTCTCGTTTATGTACCTGTACCCGTTTGTTTCTTGCGTAATTTTAGTACTTTGATCGTACTTTTGTTCATACTTTATCGTTTTGACTCACATTTCCAGAGTGGCAGCTGAGTTCTTTCGCGGCGTAAACATGCTTATTTTGGCTGTTCCATGATTCATGCAACACAGTCCAGAGGTTTGGTTTACGATATTTGAGATGCAACTGAAAAATAATGGCATTATGACGGACCGTCGGAGGTACAGTCAGCTCGTTCCACCTGTTCCTTCCACCTGTTCCTATACCAGGGGTTGAATGCGTTCTTACGGACGCACCGATAATCAGTCCCGTTTTTTAATCGCCGCAGTACCATCAGCTTATGCGAACCTACTGTCTGAATACCCGCGACTGGTACGACAAGCTGCATAGCTTCCGCCAGTCACGATGGAGGTCGCTCATCACATAGTCACGCGTGGTCATCCAGTTAGCGCGCGACCAAGACGGCTTGCTCTGGACAAACTACGTGTTGCATGAGCTGAATTCGACCACCTGCTTCAGCTCGGCATCGTCAGACCATCTAACAGCTCATGGGCGTCGCCTCTGCACATGGTCTCGAAGAAGGTCATGTAAGATTGACGTCCTTGCGGCGACTATGGAACCTTGAATACGGTTACCACGCCCGATCGCTATCCGATCCCACCCATAGTGTACCACACTGCCAGTCTGGCGGGTAAAAATATCTTCAGAAAAATCGACTTGGTACGCGCATACAACCAAATTCCGGTAGCCGAAGCGCACGTCGCTAAAACTGCCGTGACGACTCCATTTGGTTTGTTTGGATTTCTGCGCATTCCGTTTGGTCTAAAGAATGCCGCGCAAACTTTTCAGCTCTTCCTCGACCGCGTTTGTCGCGGCTTAGACTGCACTTACGCTTAACTTGACGACATTTTAATCGCAAGCTCATTACCAGAAGAGCATCTGCGCTACGTACGAACACAGTTTGCTCATTTATCTCAACAGGGGTGACGATCAACGCACAAAAGTGTACGTTTGGTATCGTCTCAGTAAAATTACTCGGCCAACGTATCTTATCTGCAGGCGTTGTGCCACTGCAGTATAAATTTTAAGCCATCATCGACTATCCGGAGCCTAATTCTTTCAAACAGCTTAGGCATTTTGATGGGTTTTTTAACTTTTAATGTCGGTTTATACCCAATTTCGGCTCGCTGGTGCAACATCTCATGAACATTCTTCGACGGAACCTCAAGAAATTCGAATTTACTGCCCCAGCACACGTAGCTTTTAAGTCACTGAAAGAGGCTATCGCTAACATAGCTTCCATAGCACATCACGATCCGGCCGCTCCACTGTCCCTCAGTACTGACGCCTCGGACATGGCAGTCGGCGCTGTTTTGCAGCAACGAGTAGCCGACACGTGGCACGCCTTTAATTTTTTTCTCCAAACGTCTACTACCTACCGAATCTTGTTACAGCACGCTCGGCAGGGACAACCAGCCGTATATCTAGCAATAAGTCACTTTCAACACGTCTTAGAAGGCCGCTCCTTTGCCATCTTTACCGACCACAAACCCTTGACTTACGTACTCGGCTGGACTACCGACCAATACTCACTTAGAGTGTCACGCCACCTTGACTATATCGCTCAGCTTACGACCGATATACGACATGTCTCAAGTGTGAACAACGCCGTCGCCAATGCACTTTCTCGCATCCAAGCTATCTCCGCTGCCTCCAGCACTGCCATCGACTTGGCAGCCATGGCCATAGCGCAACTCAACGATCCTGAGGTTGATCTACTACGCAGGTATCCCTCACTGGACATACGACCCGTTCCGCTGACATCATCAGACAGAACTATAAATGGGTATTATTTCTGGACACGTCGCACCCAGTTGTCCCACTCGAGTTTCGACAGACCGTGTTCGACACGTTACACGGCTGGTCTCGCCCAGGCGTTCGTGCATTGGTTAAACTTGTAACCGCACGATTCGTATGGCGCAATGTTAATCAGTACGTCGTTATTAGGCAGCTTCTTGCCTTCCGTGTCCATGCATTTAAGTGCACAAGCACACGAGAAGCCCATTGGGCACATTTTCATCATTTGCATGTTGACCTCGTAAGTCCTCTGCCGCATTCGGAAGGCTCTAATTATCTACTGAAGTGTGTTGATCGGTTCACCATGTGGCCGGAAGCTATTCCCATTACTAACTGTGCTTCGGAAACCGTAGCAAATGCTTTCCTGAAGCGCTGGGTAGACCAACACTGATGTCACTCCATCGTGACCACCGATCGAGGGTCATGTTTCTCGTCGACATTCGCCATGTTGCTTAAGGATTTAGGCTAATGCCACGTTCAGACGACTGCGTATCATCCGGCCGCTACCGTCATGGTGGATCGTTATCCCCGCCAGATGAAGGCAGCGCTACGTGCGCACGCAGGTCCATTATGGTCGAAAACCCTTCCCGTCGTCCTCCTAGGATTAATAAACGATGTTAAAACCGATTACAACGCAATGCCAGCACAACTAGTCTACGGTTGCAAGCTGTGGTTTCCCGGACAGCTGATAGTACTAGCCCCATGTAATTCCTCTTTTGACTACGGAAGTTAAACGGATCGATCGGCTCACCAGATGCTTGAGCTATGTCCACGCGTGCCTCGAGCGCCGACGACACCGGTGTATGTGGCCAAAAAGCTGTCTACGTGTTCACACGTTCTTCTTCACGCAGTCGGGGTACAAAGCCTTCACAGCCGCCTTACATAATATCTTTCAAAGTGCTATACCGTTGGAGTAAGACTATCACTATTGACCGCGTGCTCGACGCTAAGCCGTCATCATTGGCCGTTTAAAACCCGCCTTTATGGAGGAAACCACCACGCCTGCTTCGTCTAGTAGTGCTCCGTACGTCGTTACAAATCACTGCACCAGCTTTCGGCAGCCTGGTGCAGTTCAACCAGACCACGGTTTCGGTCTGCAAGCGTCAGCTGTCCCGACTTCACCCGGATCTAGTCCGCCGCCTCCCACGACTACTCGCCGTGGTCGGGAGGTGAGTAAGCGCATTTGTTTCTCCGACTATGTACAGTGTAAATACGTTAAGCTTTTTAGATATTGTATAAACTTGCCACATTTTTAGTCAAAGTGCATTTTAAAAACAAACAATAAACTCCAAAATTTCTGAATATCCATTTTCTAAAAAATATTCAAAAAACAAAAAAGCTAAACGCGCACATTATTCGTTCATTCCATCTAGCGTTTTCTGCGCGCGTCCTTTTTCTATTTTCTTTCCTCTATACGCCCTAACACACCCCTTCGACCGACTGGCCTACGCGAGGAAAGTGTTCGTGGACCATGACGCTAACACTGGCCGTTTCTCCGCGGGACGAGTGTTGCTTCTCAGCGGGACGGGTGTCGCTTCTTCGCGGGACGATGATCGTCTCTCCGTTGGACGAGGGTCGTTTTGGAACTGGGCGGGGTGCGGCGGTGCGCAGCGTTTGGCAGCAGCGGAAATTGAGGTCCTGTCGGCCCATTCTTGGGCTAGCCAGCTTTTTGTAGTCCGACAAGCCCGCTCCAATGGCTCGCCGAAATGCATCCTGCCCTGCAGTCAATAAATAACAAACCACAAACGGCACAAAGGCCTTCGACTTCAGGGAACCCCCATTTGACATGAACGCCCGCTCATTTTTACTAGGCAGGCTTTTGCCTTACGAAGTTTGATTCAACTTCCCTTTACGAAATAGAAGACTTTCTGTGTGCAGCCTTCTAGGGAAGGAGTTCTGTAACGCCCAAATAGATACTTGCTATCTTTGATGTAAAAGTTAATTGTGGACCGATTGTACATTATTCCTTCTTGTTTTAATGTTCCTCACAACCTGCTCGACTCTCTACCGCCTTGTAAGTTCCCGCGCGCACGTGTTCGTTCTTGTCTATCTTCATCCGTCCACGTCTTTTTGTAGCCCATCGAGTACCGTCCGCCTGTCTAGCTTCTGATATCCGCACTTAATTTTGCGCACCGTCTTGCAGTAGTATTTACTAGTCCTACAGGTTGCTTCTAACCTTGTGGGGCCTTTTACGATGTGCTTTAGTCCAAGTTTTGTGAGAAATGTGGAGTCAAACCGATTGAAAGTATCAGCAAATATGTATGGGGAATGATCGATTTACACACTGACAGCAGCCGCACAGTCCTCTGAAATTGGTCTGCTTCTGATTTTGGATAACTGGGGACATATGGATTTTGGCAAGCAAGATTAAGATGCATATACAAAGATATGATGACGTGCACCTTAGAACTACGCAGTCGATAAGCTGTGTCAAACCGCTGAAAACATTCTACGCTAATGAGCACCAGGAAGCGTTAATAAAGATGATAAAACACCAACCAGGTTGGGGAATTTGTATGAGCCAACAGCAAGGTGGAATATAAAACCGTCTATTGATACAATGCCGTCTACAGCAATTCTGTGAAACCATGTTTGCTGCAGCATAATTTTGCCTAGCTGGGCGTATACTGGACAGCAAGTATTGCTTTTGCGTTCTTCCATTATTCTCAACAAGTGTGGATGTTGGTGCTGAGAATACAGGTTTGTTCATACTGTACATAATTCACTTCCGCAGCGCAGCCCTCTATTATGCACGATACTTATTTAGAAAATCTAGTACCTTTTTACAGATCCTGGTCATTTTGTTTCGGCTAAATTTACTTCGCGCAGGAACGCAGAACGATTTCAAAATTGTACATAGGTGAAAAAACATAACACTAATCGTAGATAAAGCAATGGGTGATTAAAACAAAAGGTTTATTAAGGGTACCCTTTGAAGAAATGTGTTGGTACATTTTTAAAAGAGGAACTTAGAGCACGGCCAAATTGGTAGCCATTGCAGTAGCCTAAACATATGTAAATCAACAAAAGTAGGTCTAGTGAAATCTCGGCGACGATAATCTATTCACCCGTCCAATAAACATGATGTTCTGTATTATCAGGGGTTTTTGCGTAGTGTACGTTTTGCAGAAAGTAAAAGCGTATTGGCAATACGTCGCGAACCAAGCAGAAGTCATGTATTAAATTGCGCACCTGATCGTCAGTCCTCGGTAGCTCAGTTGGTAGAGCAGCGGACGAGGTTCGATTCCCTCTCGATGCAAATTATTGTGTGAAGTTTAACTGTAGCTTCTACTTTCTATAAACGCTTCTGTAATGTTCAAGAAAGGGGGAATGAGGTCGGGATAGCTACCGGAGAGAATGCGGGATGTCCAATATATGTAGAGTTATTAGTATACAGGGACTATTTATGCCAGTGACAAGATTTTTGAAAGTAAAGGATATTAAGTACTTGACAGGCATGGTATTTTCGCTTACTATCAACGTAGGACTTACTTATGTCTAAAAGCAGCTTATAATCCTAAATAAAAGAGAACACATAAATAAAGTAGGCAGGGTTATCGTTATTTATTCTAGTGAAATGCTCACCAAACTTTCCGAGGTTTATGGCTGCATCCAGGAAGCCTTAACATTTGGGTTATACACAACGGTACAAACAATTACCAAACTTCCAGTAGAAGGGAACGCTATAGTAGGTTCATTGAAAATGAAGACAATGTAAAGGGATATGAACAAGCATTACCGAATCCCAAATTTGGTCAGTTGGTTGGTGGCCTCCTGTTGTTTAAATGCTTAAGTTGTTATTCTCAGTAAAATATTCACACAGAAATTGCACACACCCAGATGAACACGTCCGTTAAAAGCAGACAGATCAAAAATCATCTATCCAATTGCGCACAAAGAAGAATTAGGTAACGGGTAAATACGGCCACAGTTTAGGCGTGGGTTGAAAATATTTTTTATGCAATATGCTGTGGTGGTTCGATGCTGCCATGACACTCATTCTGGCTATTATTGTTACAAAGTATAGCTGCACGCACATTTAGGTTGTAGTGTTCCGGAAAACAAGATCTTTCAGTAAAAATAAATATAGGTATATTCCTAGACAAGCGCTAGATGCTGTTCCTGCGTGGGATCAGGTCAAATTGTACATAACATCCATGCTCATGCATGGAGAAGAAAGTATTGTTTAACATTGGATTTTACGGTGGTGCTAACCTTCGAAACTTCCACTTGTATTACTGACTGCACTTACGTTAACACAAAACGTTTTGGTGAGTACCTCACCGCACCTTTCTCGCTCTGTCTGATTCGCATCCTATTCTTGTACCCTGCACAATATACTTTGGGTTCAGTCGCCTCCGACTTCTATACTGTCGTATTTGACACGTCTTACGTGTCATAGCTTACCGACTACTATCCCAGGCTCCTCCCAACAATGGGTGACCCAGACGTGACCGTCTCCTTCAGACGCACAGTGTTCGACGCACTTCACTCACTATCACATCCCGGTATCCGTGCATATTTGAAACTGGTCACCGAACGTTTCCTTTGGCCACGCGTAAACAGAGATGTTCGTACCTGGACTCGCGTCAGCCTTCAATGCCAGCGTTCCAAAGTACATCGTCACACCCGCAGTCTTCTTGATTCATTTCCTGCCCCGGACTCTTTGCTCTCACATGTACACTTAGACCTGGTAGGTGCATTGCCTCCTTCACGCGGATACGTATACATGCTTACATGTGTCGACCGCTTCACCAGATGACCAGAAGCCATTCCCATAACAGACTGCACAGCTGAGACTGTTATCCGGGCCTTCTTAGATCGGTATGTCTCGCACTACGGATGCACATCCACCATTACAACTGACCGAGGAACGCCTTTCGAATTTTCACAATTCGATACGTTCTTCAACTTCTTTGGCTGTCGCCGCATTCATACCACAGCGTACCACCCAGCAGCCAACGGGTTAGTTGAACGTTTCCATAGACAGCTTAAAGCCTCGTTCTGCGCCTCCTTCGACCCTAGCTGGAGCGAAAACATTTTGCTCGTAGTCTTAGGCATTCGCAGCCGCATCAAAGCTGTCTTGCAATGTGCACCAGCAGAGTTGGTTTATGGCACGACGCTCAAGTTACCAGGAGAATTGGTTTCATCTCCCGCATTGTAGTGACCGTGACACTTTACTCCATCAAACATCACATCCAGACTTGTACACATTTTGTTTTACTTTGCACCAGTCCAAAGCCTGTATATTCTGGACTGCGATATTGAACCAGGTCCGCAATCTTGCCCGCGCGTTGCCGGCTGTTGCGCTCCTACGTGGTGTTACTCATTGCTTCACCATTTTCTCCCACTGTCCTCAAGCTATATTTACATAGCTATTGTACATAGCTATTTTCTCAAGATATTCTTTATATCTTGCCGTCTTCTGTCTTACTGGGCTACGGTTTTCTTGTGTAGCATTCACCAAGGCGCTACATAATTGGTGACCGCAATGGCTTTCCGGTGAGTTCGTTCCATTTCTTTGGTTTTTCCACGCAAACCATGACCTCAGTTTCTAAAAAGTGTGAGGACCCACAGCCTGTGCAAGCGGTATCTCTCGTAGTTCCACCCTTTATTGAAAAGGATCCCGTTTTGTGGTTCATAATTTTAGAAGCTGAACAGTAATGCATGAGCGACCTTGCATAAAACCGTGCTGTGCGGGCGTCAGGACCTCGTTTGACTGTAGCAACTGCAGCAATCTCTTCTTCACGATTTTCTCAGCAACCTTTGCCAATATAGGTGTCAGACAAATTGGCCTGTAATTGTCTACTTTGCTAGGGTCGCCGCCTTTCGGAATAGGCTTCACCACCGCACATTTCCAGTCAACCGGCAACAAACCTTCGGAGAGCGACCTGTTGAAAAGGTCAGTCACGACAGGAGAGAGGATGGTTGAAAGTGACTTGAGAACCAGTGGGTGAAGCCCATCAGGTCCGGCAGGTTTGGTGCCGTCAAGGTTGGCGAGTAGTTGAGCTACCTCTTCGACGCCACAATGCAGACTATCGAGTTCGGTAAAAGCGGTACACGTCGAACTCGGAACAGACACCTGGTTATTCGCAAATACAGAAGCGAAGTGCGCCGCCAACGCGGACGCACGCTCAGAGCTGGAGGTTAGGGGCTGTCCATCCGTGCCATCCAGCACTGGCACATCACCCGCCGGCTTCAGGCGTCGCTTCACGTATGCAAAGATTCTCTTTGGGGCGGTCTTCGCGGCTAATGCGAGCTGCTCTTCAAAGTGTCGGCGTTTATTCTTTTTTGCACTGTTGCAGAGATTCCGCTGACATTTATACTCTTCGTAATCATTGGCAGAGCCAGAGAGAAGGAATTTGTCCCACAGTCTGCGCCGCCTCCGAGCCAGGTTTCTATACTCCTTGTCAAACCAATGAGGCTTAATCGGTCCAACCTTTCGACATTTCAATGGCACAAATTGAGAACACAATAATGTCAATCTCTCTCTTATAAATATCCAACAATCTTCCACAGATGCAGTTTGTGACAGAGATGCAGTTTGTGACTATCTATCGCACAGTTTAACTTTTGTGTTACTTTTTCAATTTTGTTTAACTGAACCATGTTCTAGTTATATACATTCTCTCACTCCGCGGATTTTTGAAAGCATATCGAAATCAAGCAGTCAATGAATCAACCGCAGCCAAACCACAGCTGTTTGAGCTGATGCTTCCTGCCATACAACCATGATCACCAATTAAATAAAGTAAAAGAAGAAGTCGAGAAGGGGAACGTGACTGAAAACCTTCATTCCCTAAGCACACATTCAGAACCAAGGCGTCTACACCTTGTGTAGACAACATACTGTCACAACCAGCTGGCTATCGTGCAAAGATAAGGCGGCATTTGCGAGACAGCTTCCTTGCGGCTTTCACTGCGACGCGTCAACATCAGCCAGTACGCCCACAGATAACTTAGCACCAAACAAACTTTAAACAGTCAATCCGATTAGGAGACAGTAGCAGACGCGCCATTAGTGTTGTTGCAAGCCATATCCTGTAAACTCTCGAGCTAAGCGCAGGGAGAATCCCGTGGATTCCAGCCCCGATGAAGAAACGGTCTAACGGCACCCAGTTTGGTCGTCATTGATTTCATTTCCCGCTGCCAAATCAACTTACGTCCACCTCGAGCCTTGCGCCACTCTACACTTGGCAGACTAAACAAGGCCCTCCTAGGTAAGCGGTGACCAGGCATACGTAGCACGTGCCGGAGCCAATATAACATATTCAGTGTGATCTGTTGTTCTAGGGAGCTGGCATGATTATCACCATCTAGTACTCGCCTACGCAGGTCATCGTTGCGGACACGCTGGTACCACCTGACACCAGCAATGCTTCGCAAACAACGATGATCAAATCTCGAAGGTGTCTCAGATCTTCAGACCGAAGGGGCCAAGTCTCACTACCATAGAGCAGAACGGCCCTTACTGTGGCCTTGTATACACGGTATTTCAGACGAAGGGAAACCCCCTTCTGTTGCCAACGATGCCGAAGATTCAAGAATGCAAATCTGGGCATTGCAATGCGTGAGCTGATGTCAGTTCCTATGCGCCCAACGTTACTGATGCACCTGCCAATATAAATGGGTTGATCAACCACCTCGAGTTCATTGTTAGCAAGCTTCAAGGAGTCATCAAGTGACTGGTTGTCCAGCAGCAACACTTTGCAGTTTGAAGGTGCGAAGTGCATACCAAATAATGGGACCACTGTGAACAGGCAATACAGAGTTAATTTTGCCACCGCAACGACGTCGAGAAGCAAGACGATCTCGTTCGCATAATCAAGATAAACTAATCTTTCATCAGGAAGCTTTTCAAAGCGTACATCGTGAGATTCAGAAAGGGAAAACTCCATGATAGAATCCACGAGGAAAATAAAATTTTGGTTTCATTATATCATATCGAATTGTGTCACGCAAAATGCTTTTTGTTTACCACGGGCATAAAGCCAAGAACACGTTTAAACGGAATGAGAGGAAGCCTAATGGCAACATGAGGAAATATCGCACTGCTTGGAAAGTCGGTCTCCAACGATGCACTTTGCAGAAATTGCAATTACCATCCATCCTTTTCAGCGATATGGTCAGATTAGGCACAACGGACGGTAGTGGATTTCGTCTAACGAAGCTGCTGTTTCTTGTGCAGGTAAGTGAAGCGGCCCCTGGCACTTCGACATAGGATTGACTCTTCTTGCTTCTGTAAAGCAAGGAAGCAAGAATAAATCTTTTACCTTCTTGTGTTGGTATCAAAATACACTACATATTCCAGCACAATAACAATATTTCGGGAAAAGGTCAGATCAACATTCATCTAAACCCATTTTGAAGGTTTTATTGACTCACATTTCACTAAAGCAGAAGGAAGTTTATTCCAGATGTCAACTACTCACTTCGTAAATATTTTGCTCTGATGTCCAAACCAGCTCTATGTTGTTTGACCTTCAGACAATGTCTGCGCAGGCGCTGTGACATAGCTATCTCAAACAGCTGGGTGGGACCAATACAATTAACTCCATTAATGATCTTAAGCGCAACTAGCAAATCTCTCAACCTAAGTCGTTCCACGGAAAATAATTTCAAGCTACTTAGACGATCTTGGTACAACTTCCCTCGTTGATCTTCCATGATCCTGGTCGCAAGTTTCTGAATATTTTCTAAACACATGGCATCAATACGGATATATGGTGCCGAGGGCTGAACACTGTACTCCAGATATCACCTAACCACAGTTTATAATAGCGGCAAGTATACTTTTTGATTTAGTGTTCATCAGCGTCCACCTAAGACGAAACAGCTCTTGTCGCAGTTTATTGTCAGCATGGCGACACTGTGCCGAAGGCTTGAAACTTTTTACTATGATGCCACCTAAATCACAGTCTACATCAGTACACCGCAGTGATAGGGATCCTGCAGGGGATTGCACTGCAGTTCCGCTACCACTACTGGTCAGTGGTTGACATTTATTGGCATTCAACTATAGATCCCATTGGCTCGACCAAATCAACACAGTGATGATGTCCTTAGCCAGTGTCGCTCGATTTCCCCTACTGACTAGTTTTAAGTCATCTAGGAGGATATAGCAGGGATCCTCAAGAAGAGGAGCCAGGTCATTTATACACATCAGAAAACAAATTGACTCATTACCGAAACTTGGAGGATAACGCAGTAGGCAAGGTCCACACCAGAACTCGCTTCCCTAACCCTGACTCTAAACGTCCATGCACGCAAGAATCCAGAAAGCCGCAGTAATAGTTAAGGACGCAATCCAAACCATGTCAGCCTCTGAATTAAAAATTGATGATTTACGGGGTCGAATGCTTTAAATGAAATTCCAAATTGTGCACTAACAACGTCCACTAACAATACATCGGGCACTCTCATCTAAAAAGCACAATAAATTGAGAAGACAAGACTTTGTTCTATGAAGGACCTCCGGTTCCGCTCTACTTAGATTGTGTGCAGTCAAATGCTTGCAAATCCTATTTCTTTTAAGCTTTTCCAAGCACTTCAGCATGACGCTGGTCAAACTAACAGGTCTATAGTTAAGAAGCACCGACTTAGAACCCCCCCATTATGGATGGCAAAAATGGTTGCCTTCTTCCACTCAGGGGGCAGCTTGCCTTGTTAAAGAGACTAATGGAATAACTCCGCGACTGGATACTGAAGGATGTCAGCCAGTAAATTTATTACGCGGAATGTACACTGTCAGGACCGGATAATTTAAATGCCTTCAAAATGGCCAACACTGTGAAGACATCTGGCACATTGAGAATAATTTCCCGCATTGTATAGCTACTTGAACAGTGCGGTTTTTAAAACAAGGCTGACCCACTATCCTACTGATGCAGATTTTGGTAGACGCGTAGCAGCACTTCTACTTTATAAAGTTTGTCTGCATCCTGGCTGCCGTCATCCATAGTTAGACAGCCAAACACCTCCCTTAGAGAAGCCTTTGATTAGCCATAACTGCAATAGCACTTAGGATTTCTTTTCGCAAATTTGGGCAGCCCAAACGCACATGAGTATTTTGCTTGCCGCCGCAACCAAATAGCCACGTTGATGACATTTTTGCATTGCAGCCAACTTCGAAAACACCGAATGCTTCGTGTTTTCTCCACTCAGCATAGCGCCTTTTTATCGCAGTTAAACTTTCTCCTTCACCATCGGGGTTTCCCCATATATCTCCAAAGTCGTAAAGGAGCAAATACCTTCAGTAACTGTACGACTCCACATTTGAGCAAAAGCCAACTCTGTTCCAAAAGTGGACTGATCCTGTTCAAGGATTCAAGTAATTTGAAGTGCTCGATCACGCAGCATGGTATTATCAATGCGATTTAAATCCCCTCCCACTATAAGGTTCTCTGTAAGTATCGCTATGCGCAGAGAGGAGAGCAAAACGCAATGATCACTCTTAGCTATAGGCAGCTCCGCGTGTAGGTCAATCAAGTGACCATGTCTGGCGAGCAGGATATCAAGGGTTGAAGAGGTACTCTCAGTTAGACTCCTGGTTGTAACATTAACGTATTGCTGGAGCTCATTTTCATGCTTCCAATCTAATAATCCCATCTGCAGAATACCCGCCCTGAGTTTAGCAAGCTGCTAAACAACAAGGAGAAAAATTGGGTCATCGTCAATCAGGAAATGAGGTACGGCCGTTGCCGTCTGTCTTAGTAATGTACCAAGCTCCTTGTCCTCTTCGCGCGTGGAGGATTGGTTACGATAGACACATACTACAATCTCCATTCTACCCCACACTCATAAACTGCAGGATACTACCTAAACGTTTGCAGAATTCATGGTGAATGGCGCCACACATTGTTTATTTTAGCACGTTATAAGCAAGAGCACTCCACTATCGGTCTGTCATCGGGCCTATCAGCTCTGTCGCACGAGAAGTCCATAAGCAGAACACTAATAATTTCGTCCGGAGAAAGCCAGGAATACGACACAGCAGTCACATCACCTGGCTCACAATGCGTCACTAACTCTGCCAATTTGTTACAAACAATACAGGAATCAGTATACCACAAGCTTAGTCTTTCCGGACGCGGTTGTTTCCCGCGGGCGTAGAGTCAGAGGGGACAAGCCGTATTTTTGTACCATCTCATTTCTGTCGGCTGCCTGAGTCGATTAAACAACGCTGGGCTGCTGTAAACATTACGAGTTAATACCTTTGTTGGCTTTGCCAGCCTTGGCTTGCTGGATAAAATCCCGACCGGTTTTCTCCCATTTAACTGAGTCAACATAATTGCTCTAAACTTTGAGTTATCTGTACAGTCCACATTAGATGTGGCATTTTTTCATTTTTCCTACCTACCATGGACTTTGGTGCCAATGCTATCAAGCATGAAGACATAAATTTTGAATGCACCGCCTGAACTACCATCGCAGCATCTTTACTCCCCTTGCCGAATTAGGGGTGTATTTCACGTATCCATCAAGAGCAAGTTTCTTCATAACCAAATGTACGCCACGAGTTATTTCATTGGCGTCTTGTTGAGTGTTATCCAGAGCAGATGACTGCACTTGCCATAAGAGATCAGTCGATAGTGGTTTGCTTAGGTATCCGCGTAACGTGATGTTCACCATTGCGAACTCCAGTGTGCGAGGCCGCAGATTATTTAGCCATGCTTGTATTATTACCTTCTAACCAGCTCCTCCGAGGGCATTTAGCCCTCGAAGTTAGTTTGTCCGGTGTTATTTGACACCGAGCATTTGTCGGACTTACAAACAACCCAGCGCTGTTAAGTATTAGGCCTCGAGGTACAGGATATCTAAACACAAACGGGATAGGCGTTGCATAACCTTGTTATTGAAGCATCTGTGTTTCACTCCAATTACCGAACTGATGTACACTTTGATACCGAAGTATAACGGTATTCCGGCTATGAGAAGGACATCGTGCTCTCGCCATCTATTTTGGTCCCATTGAGTTTTGGTTTCTCGTATGACTTGCTCCTCCCTATTGTAGACAAGAATGTTTCGTTGTCTACCCATAGCAAGTTCTGCTCTTAACAAGTGTCATTCCAATGAAGACTGCAACTCATCGACTTTTGAAGGTAATATCTTAATAAGTAAGCACTGATCACGAATGAAGTTTTCCTACCAGCAGAATCAAGTAAACCTGAGTTATGAGTTATTGCGTCAAAAGTCGGATCGTGTGTCAAGCGAGAACGAGCGTCTGCTAAGCACACACAGTAGAAGCCAATCCACTTTATTTTGGGATGTCGGGCATAAAGATAGAGTCCTAGTGTAATCCGGAGCAATCGTTATGGTGCCCAAACCGATATCTGTCGCACTGAATCCCATTTTTGACCTCGGCTTCACAAGTGTGCTCATCATATTTATATCTAGCCACAGATTTCATTACGAAGAGCACGTAACAGCCACGTTGAAAATAAGAGAAACATAGGTAGTTTGCTAGGATTAAATGACCAAATCGATGCAGATACAACGGCGTAATAGGAACAAATTCTCAACGAATCAATACAAAATAATATGCAATGAATGCTACAACGTTTAACACAGTGAATTAGTACGACCAAAAGGAACACTAAGAGAATTACTACTGGAACGAACTCAAGCGGTTTACGAAGATCCAAGGTTCGTAATGCACTCTAGGCTGGTAAAACGGACCGTCCGTCTAAGGAATCCGTATTGATGACAGCGATCAAATTATTAATGCAACAGGGTAATTTTTTTCACAGCCAGCCTCTTTGAATTCGCTTTCAGGCCAAATTTGTAGACAAACATTTCGAGGGCGTTTTAAAATTTGCGTACCACGTTCTTTGCTAGGAACAATCACCATCTCAAATCTCCTATACAACGAAAAGCATATATAAACATGGCTGTTATTAGGTTACAAGAAAGCTGGTTGTACCATGGTATTAAGTTGGATTAAACAGAGTCATTGGATATCGTGCGATTAGGTCCGATCGCCCAGGTAAGCAAAAGAATCGTGGGGACGGCGCTATCACGTACGTTACTTAAGTTGTGCAACTCAGTTAATCAACTATTCACTCACTATACAAGTTCTTTTAGTTGTCATTTTCTTGAATATAATCAACATTTCTCTGCGCTCCGCAATCCATTGTTACCGGGATTGTCTGCATTGTCCCTGGTACATCATCATCCAAATTTAAGCTTTTAGTTGAGCAACTTTCTACAGTATTGCTGCTGCAACTAGAATCCTCAACCTGCAATGTCGCCGATGACTTTACTAAATGTGACACCATAATCCTCTTGTAAATTGATTTACCAAATTTCGTAACTTCCCGACCAGACAATCTACACAACTGGAGGTGGCTTACAAAAACAATATTCCTCTGTATTTCATTCAAAAGCGTATATCACTACGCAACTCGGACCGTTGGATGCTAAATATTTGCTCTACTAGCCACCGTAACACCAACTATGCCGCCCTGATGTAATGGCAACTAAGGACTATACGAAGACTCAATTGCTCGGTGGAAAATATAGCATAACTTCAAGAACTGCTTCCTTCAGCCGATTTTTCCATTTTCATAGTTGAAGATTTATCGCTTCAATGCGATCACCTCAACAATTCCATAAACTTCCGCTTTCTTCTATGCTGCCCTATCGAGACGATCTGCCTACGAGCAGGTCATTTTTCTTTACCCCTCGGAAACAACTTTGAAAATAGCAAGAATATGCTTACAAGCTCAAAATGACCACCTGAGTCTAGATCCTATTGAAGTTGAAATAGCAAAGGTGAACAAATGAGAAACCGTAACTGCCGGGATCTCTGGAGGCGGTTGAAGCTAATCTGTGGTAAAAGTACCATCAGGGTACAAGTATCGTGGATTTTGACAAACTCAAATCTGCGGTTATTTCCTCTCCGTCGTGCGCCTTTCCATTAACTGACTTTACTAGCTCATACACAGCCGCCTTATTTGATTAAATTGACATCAATAGAGTATTGAAGAAGCCAAATACAAATAACGTTGCTGGTCCTGATGGTGCATTATGCACGGTGTTGAAGCAGTGCGCCGATTCCCATACATTTCCCCAGACTGATATTTGTAACATGGGTCTCACGACCGGTGCCATCCCTGACCTCTGGAAGTCAGCCAGAATAATGCCAACTTACAAAAAGAAACTTTACTAGTATCGGCTTATTGCTTGTACTTCCGTACGCTTAAAAGCTCTCGAAACGCTACTGGTTCCATGGATTCCCCAGCTACTCATTCAGATGATGTCTAACAGTTTGCGTTTAGACTCCGGCGCTCCCCGCTTGATGCTGTCTTGCACCTTGTGTATTCAATAGCCCCTGCGCTAGATAAGAAGGGCTGATCCGTACGGCTTTATTTTCTTAACCACTCAAATGCGTTTGCGAGCCTTGATATATTAGTTCTGCCTAACCTACTTTATTTGGACGGAATCCACCCTGGTAGTTGTAACTAGTTGCGTGACTTGGAAACATTATAGTGTTGCTCATCCCAACACTGGTAACCGAAGACCGCGGTTTGTTCCTGGTTCTCCAAGTCCAAATTTGGTTGCGTGACTACTTCACTGACCACATGAAATTTACTCAGTTAAATGACAAAAGCTCCTCTATACTTCTTGCTGATTGTGGTGTTTTGCTGGGTACCATCCTCTTATCGTTTTCATTCCCTTTTTGTGACGAAAGGCTATCCATATCATCGAACAATATTGGGTTTAAAAATGTTGACGTCTTGTGGTGCAGGATTGTAAATGAGCTAAATAAATAAATTTGTATGTTTGCCTACAAACGGTATTCGGACCAAAAGCAGGAATATGTGAATAGCTTTCATGCTTTTTGCGGCCTAAATCATAACTGTATGGGAATTCAATAATGGAATCTCGAGTCCTGATTATTTTCTTTCGGTCCTACACCAGAGCAATTAATAGATAAATTTGACCGCTATTTGTAGCATCATTTTCCAGTTTGCGGGGCTCAGGAGTAGATAATAAAAGGTACGGTATCCTAGACTGCACTGACACAGCATTTGGTACTGTAAGTAATCCCATGTAGTGGGTAAGCTAGTTGTAAGCGAATATCGGCTCAAATGTTTTTTATACCAGATTCTGTCAATGTTTCTAACGTTTGCTGTGAGTAAAAGGTGTATAACACATTTTATATAGTGAGGAAGATCTGTAAGGAATTTCGGAATGTGATGTAGCTTGCACTCATGCGTATCTGTAGGGGTCGTTTTCCCACAGAGTAGTGTGTCTCACCCAGAAGATATTCGATCAAATTTTATGACTTCAAGTTTTGTGCTTATTAATTAACCCTCATTACGTATGGGGTAGACTTCAGTCTTCCGTAGTTCTAGTAAAGTTCTGTAAACTCGTTGGTTTATAATGTTGTAGAAGAGAACGACGTTGTTATTTAAGCGTTTCAGCCAAAGAGGATTTAGCGATCCCAATAACTCATTTTTGAACAGCATCCAATGACCAACTTGGTAAATAATTGTTGGACACTTTCCAGAGCCGTTTTGTCTTTATTTCTCATTTGGCTGCGAACAATAGTACAATATCCCAGAGTCCGGCTTACTATGGTGTTAATGACTCACGTCGTGCTTCAGATAAGGAGAAAGTTCTGAAATGCCAGCAAGCATTTTGGTTACATGCTGTCCTATTCACTTAAAACTCGATCTAAAAAGCCTTCAGTAGCGACTTCAACGTCTGACTCGCATGCTCTATTTTTCCACTTCTTAGGGGAAATCAAGCCTTCGTACTCCTCTATTCTGCACACAGCATGCGACAACAACTCTGGAAACATGAAGCCCTATCAGAGAGTAACTGCGTCGGTGCTCCTTAAGAAAACATCCATAAGTCTTTCATCATCATTTACACTGTGCCCGAATCATCTGGTGCAATTAGGACGGCCTCAAATCACTGAATAAAATATGCGACCAGGACTAAAGTGTACCAACATTCAAGTACTGTTCTAGCCAGAGGACCAACAAGATCTACTCCCACTATCTCATTCGGGTATGTTGCCATCGTATTCTGTAGGGATGCTCTCTGGGTGCTCATGATCGTGGGTGTAACATTCGTCTTACATGTTTGGCAAAGGTTAGCGACAGGTTTGCGTTATTGAATATATAATTAAATTCGTGTATGTACCGACAAGCGATATACGGTCTCATAAGTGGCAGAGATCATTTGCACATGGAATAAATTTCATGATTTATGCCACCTAAATTTATCACCCAAATTTACATAATAATTTCGAATTCTGAAGTTTCACACGGATACTAGGCTCGATCATCTAGTATCCAAAATGCACCGAGATTTGTATTGCCATCTTATAGATTGCAAGACACTAGAGTAGATAATAATAGGAAAAGGATTATAGGATCTACGGATCCAATTTTTGTTTTGTGGGCAAAACCAAAGAGTGGGTAAGCTGGTTGTAAGCAATTAGCTGCTCAAATGTTGTTTATACCAGTTTCCATCAAAATACTTCTAGACGTTGTTGTAATCCAATGATCTTCAATGGGTTGGATATGGTGAGGAAAGAATACGGGGAATTTCGAAGTGTGACGTAGTTTTCACTTGCGCGTGTCGGTATTGATAAATTTCCACATTTCGGCGTATTTCACTACAAAGGAATTCGATCAAGTTTTATGACTTTCAATCTTTGTGGGTAGCAATAAACCGCCATGTCGTATGGAGTAGCTAACAGTCTCAATCAGCTCAAGTGCGGTGCCATCTGCGTAAATTCAGTGGTTAATAACGTTGTGGGATAGAAGAACTTTGTTATTTAGGCGTCACAGCCAGAGAGCATCAATTTGGATTGTCGCCAGCGATCATAACTATTCAGCTTTGTGCATCGACGCTTGACCAGCTTGATACACGATCGTTGGACATTTTCTAACTTTGTCTTGTCATTCTTTCACAATTATCTTTAAACGAGTGGGCAGTACTCCAAAATTGGTTGTGCTATTAACTTAAACGACTCAAGTCGCGCTTCAGGCATGGCGAATGTTCTGGTGATATATCCGCATAACTGCCTTGCTTTTGTAAACTGATAGAGCACAGGTTCGGGTAAATTTAAGTTGCTGTAACTGATTGCTAAGTGCCGCTGTAATTCAGACTTTGGGAAAAAGTTACCAGAAAATATGATAGAGTCCTCCGGAAATTGGTTGTCATACCCAACTACTTAGGCTTTCAGTGCGAGGAAGTTCATTACCAAACGTTCACTGGCTATATTTAGTGCGGTTACGTCTTCATTGATGCTTCCCAGACATATTCATAGTTGGTCTGGATGAAATGAATAAACCAGTTTGACGTCATCCGCAAACAAAATGGACGTCCATATTTGATCGGGTCGCATATGCTTTTACCGTAAATTATGAAAAGTAGTGGTCTGAGCACACTTCCCTGTATGATGCCGTGTTTGTCTTAGCGTGAAGTATTGCTGACCGATTCGAACTACTTGGGCGCGGTCGTTTAGGTGTGAAACGAACCAGCTTAGCAGAGCGTTCAATTGCCACATTATTCTAGAAGATACAGCAGTTGCTTGTGCTACACCCGGTCGAACACATTTGCATATTCATCAGAAGTACAAGGATTGTCATAAATTTGCCAAGCAGTACCTTGACATGCTCTAAGGATTATAGCTTTCAAGTAACGCAGGATAGTGTTGAGAGAAGACAATGTTGCGAGAGACTGATCGGATGCAATAATGTAAGAAAATGGACATAGTTCCCGTATACTATTATTTCTAGGACTTAACTAGCAGTCGAGATACGATTTATATGGTAGTATATTGACATATTATTTCGCAGGACATGATTTTGCTTACTCATTATGCTGGACTGCCTTCACTGAGATAGGAAACAGCCGGTAGTGAGGGAAAACATGACGTGTCACCGCCTCAAGTTCGTTGATTCTATCATCACACATCTGCGTACGTGGTTCAGATAGCAGTTAGTAAATTAATGGCTGTGGAACCACGATTCTCCGAACGGAGATTGGAAAAACGCAGACCCTAGCACACTCTCTTCGATGGCGGTTTTGTTCCGTATTGCCCACACACACCGATCATCGAAATATTTTGTTTCCGTTTCATTCTGGGATGTTTTATCGCCCCCAATGAGCGGCTTGTCTTAACTCAATGAAACGTCTGCGTCTGCATTCTATGCACCCTGCCAAAGCCCGTGGAATTCGAAAGTAAACTTAACCTTTGGTACTGCGTACCAGCAGTCCTCATGCGCAGGAATCGGAAGTCTGAAAAGAGCTTCTGCGTTAACATGTAGTGCACCAGGTCGGATACGATAAACAATATCATAAACTACCAATTGTTCCTGCAATCTGACAATCTGTTACCTTGTGCATTAGAGGTACTGTAATTAACCGACCCTACGGATGATTTGTCCGTACCAAAAACTTTCCTTTAATAATTGATATCGAATTTGTGTTACATAATAAACCAGAGCCAATATTTCTGTGCAATTCTCTAGTAGTGACACACCTACTGCTATGTGACTTCATATATTCCTTTCCGCCTGTGCCCATCTTCGATAATAAAGCCTCCATCACTTAGTACGTGGTGTCCCTATTTGTAATGGACTCTGACATTTTGTGACAGGTGGGGAAATACTAACACAGGGACAGCGCAATGGAACTCTCGTAACAGATCGAAAGGTAGTTAGCACTCAATAACAAGCACGATATTTGCCGCCGTCACCAAGTAACGGAGGAATCGAGAATGTTATGCAGACCACTCTAATAAACTACATAACGCGTTAAAATTAGCAGGGGCTGACTATGATTTTAACTGCCCCGTATTACAAGAATCTGACCGAATTCCCATCCCCGAAATGAAGTGTCTGAGATAGGCAATCATTTCCTGTAACAAATGGTACTTTGTCCGTCAGCATTGGTGACTTATACATACTGAGCTTTTTAGCATTGCCAAGTTATACAGTTGCTTCTCTTTTGTTTTTGCATGTTCAATAGTAGTTTCCAAATAAACGAGTAAGTTATGAAGTATCAGGTCCTGCAACACTTTCTGTATAAGAGATTTCGACAAGCCAACTGTCATGGTCCGGTACTCAGGGAGACCTAATGGTCCTACAAGAATAGTTTCTGTACTGCCACTTTCTTCAACCTCTCCTTGCCAACAGTCGGAAATCAAACCCTGAATTTCACCATTCATGGATCCTCTAAGCAAGCCAAACATCTTTCAGTTGTGAGAAGTGGAAACACACCTTTTCATGTGACTTCCTTTGTTCGTTTAGTAATCAACATTTAACCGATGAATGGCAATATTAGGTGCAAAGGGAGAACCTACAGGTTTGAAGGACCATTTTCGCTAACATGTCGTCAATCATCTTTTGCATACCTGCTTGCCAGTAAGCTGGGATAAGCTCCGTGCACTTTTTATCTCGTTGTTCTGAGAACTCATTCTTGTGCGCAATCTCAGTTATCTGCCTTAATTCGTGAAAGTAAGTCTGTATAGTTTCTGCTAACCACTGGCAACTCGCATGGAATCCTCGGCGAATAGGAGCAGGCAAACCAACGGCCCAGATAGCGGTGAAGTGTCGTGAACGTCTCCACTGTAACCTCCTGCTCAAGTATGTTACTATCCGTGGCGGGAACAAACGCATCATCTGCCAACATTCTCAAAAGCACTTGTGCTTACTCGGAAACTAAAAATTGTCGGATATGCAACGTCTCACGTCTTTCTTCGGTGACAATGACTTCCGGTACAGGCATGGGTTATGTGCCTACCGCGGAGGTCGAAATGGTCAATATATACTGTACGAGAAAGCGCGTCCAAATCAGCCTATTTCTCGAAATTTCCCCAGAAAATGTCTACTATAGCACGAACTGTCCTACCCTGGCATTAATTGATCCAGCCATAACATATCTTTACGCTTACCCTCTTGAGACGTTTGGCTAGAGAGAAAAGATTGTCTCACTAGCGTTACAACTTACTCTCGCTGGTAGATTTTTTATACGCTATCTCGCATAAATGCCACTCCCCTGAGGTTTGAACAAAGGGATTCACCTTGCTGCAAACAATCTTTTTACCTATTGCTTACCTGCGGTTATTCGGAGAATAACAATGGGTCTATATTTTCCCTACGGACGGTACAGTCTCCTGCCAATGAAATATCTCACCAAACGTGGATGTTTACCAATTCGTTCGCTTGGACAGTCTCGCAGCTTGTCATTAAGACTTAAACAAAGTTAAGTAGTACATGAATCTTTTCAACTACTACTTTCTTGGATTTTCAACCAGAAACCAGTGCCTTTATCATTTATTCGGCCATGGAAATCCGTTTCCCATAATGATGTTGTAACTTATTTTAGCAGAACTTCGATTTTTATATTGAACAACATGGTGCTCCAACCCCCCCCCCCCGAGAATTCACCACCTGGCTTCTCTCCTCTCTTCCATAAGAACATTTCACATTCCTTTCTCCCGTGTCTTTTTCAATATCATCAGTTGGTTCCACAAACCAAGGATACCATACATTTCAACAGGCCTAATCCTCGAACTTCTACATTTGATTTCTGCAACCCTTGCCTGAAATGATAAACCAACTGATTTTGAGATGAAAACAGTACATTTGCACTTTGCACATCAAAGCCAATCCTGAGGCCGTTATGAACCCAGAATATTCCAATCTTTTATTCTAAAACATTTGTTGCGAGATTTTTCCGTTGTTCCTGTGCTTAGTAAATCATGGAATATAATGTGGCCAATTCACACTGCATTTCAGCTATTCATACCACAGGTTGCCATTTTGCTTTCTCTGCGCACTAGCGAAATCAGCTACTTCGATCCCATGATTCACCAACAAATAGTTTATGTGTTCAAATGGCAAAGGATTCTTGCCGTACTTTGTTAATTAATTGTCGGTATTATTCTAATTTAGTCAACCTTGTTGCGCTTATTTGATCATAGCTTAACTGATGTGCCTTAATCTGTCGAGAATATAAAATTTATTTATTTAGACATCTTTACGCAGGGTATGTTGGCTGCAGATTATCATTCTCCGTCTGACTCTTTGTCGACTTTGGCACTGTTCTACTTCGTTCTAAGTGGGGATAGCCAATTTTGTAACACTTGCCAGTAAGAACGCATTCGGTTAATAAGTACCTGCTGATACACAACACTGAGTTATGATAAAAGAAAGTCAGCGTGAGATTAGATGGAACGAAAAATGCTACAAGCCACTACTGTCTTTGGATTCTTTTCTACCTCCAATATTTGTGCAAGCAAGATGCCCGGAAAGGTAAACGAGAATGCCGACAAGGCAGCGGTTTACATTTTCACGAGCGCAAAATCCGTTTTGCTCCATCTCTACACGTGGTTGTGGCCCCGAAGTCGCTCCAGTCGTGAGGAAATTGACCTTCAAATACGCTGTAGCAGGTTTGGATGTTACGTGAAACCTTCTTCACATATCGCGGAATTTTTAATATAAACTTTGTGCTTCCGGACACTTGCAAAGGCGGAGCAGTGAAATGAAACCAAAACATCTTTAAAAAAGGACTGTACACGTATTTTGTCCAGAAAAAGATACATTAACCGTAATAACATGCACTTATAAGTAAACAGAACAAGTGCCAAAATTTGTGAACTAGATACATAACTTTGAATTAATGCCTACACGTCTAGCACATTATTGAAAACGAATGTGCGCAACTTTACCAGCTTTCTGAACAATGTAATGCGACCGTAAAAGTGTGTATATTGGTGAACGTAGAGCCAGCGTATTAGATTACGAATAGCTCATGCGCTCAGGAAAAAAACTAATATCGAAAGGAGCTTAGTTTCACACCTTGAAATGTTGCTTCCATATCGTTTGTCAGACTGTAACATATTTAATAGTACGAAGTCACTTAGTGGCACTACTTCACGGTTAGATGGACCACTTAACACACTTAATAGTGAGATGCCGCTCAGACCGATTCTTGCAATGTTGAACGCACCCCAATATAAATTGGCGTGTTGCTTGGCGCGATGACGAAAATACAATCGGCATATGTTTTGTAGGAAACCACCATATCAGAAAATGTCAGGTCTTTCCTCGATGGATTATCTTCTTTCGCTAACGTCACAATACATCAGATGGTTGATTAGGTGTGAGGATTAGCCGAAAAACTGCTGGCCCTTCCATTACAAGTCTTGACTGAATGGCTGAGGAAATCACTGTGCATAGACAAAGTCGACTTCCATTTTCAGAACACACCATAACACTGAATCGACGGTGTAACAGTGCGAAGCTCATGAACCTTTGTAATTGTGGAGTTCTTCATGCTGATGATAGGAAAAAGCATTTCGGTAAAAATAGCCTACGTGCCCTATTACAAAAGTATATTAATAGCTTTTTGACTTTTGTTTTTCAAAGCAGCAGTACTAACTGTTGCTTGGGCACCTTAATGATACATATGCGAACCTACAGGTTACCTACGAACTAGAACCGTATCTGGACACCTTCATCAGTCGCTGGAAGAATGGGTTAATTAAAAGCTTCGCTTATCGAAAATCAATTAGATCCGACCAGTACTTGTACTTCATCCGCTTCACACCAGGGTGGTATAAGCGGCAACTTGTGATAACCCTACTTAGTTGTGTCAGACGGATTTGTTAGGCCCAATGTCTGGCCGATGTACCTTCCTTAATTACAGAAAAATTTGGGACGATCTGCGAATCTCAAAGCGTTAGCAATCCTCACACACAACAACCATGGGCGAAGGACATGACGCGCATGGTAAATTAGAAGGTTTATATTGAGATATGTTATCTGGATCAGGTTACAACGCTAAAAACGATCATGCGACTAATAATGCCTACGCAGGAACGTTCAAACGCTGCTCAAGTCGTTGTAATCATCTAAGCACAAAGTTTGCCGGAAACCAAAAGAAGCAAATGCAACTTCTCGAGTCCAATTCACACTGTGTGCAACTGCAGAAGCAGTTATAAAGACAGAATTGCTAGAAATATAACTTTGGGAATAAAGGAACAGGTGTCGAGATGAGGTAAACACAAAATTTTCCAAATCCACTAAACCCTCAAATACTTGCTCGTGAAGGCCGTAGTCTTCGTCGGTAAGCAAACACATATTGGTCTCAAATCACCAGATTGAGCTGGGCTCAGCGTTAAATGCTGTGTTGCGTAACACAAATTCATGCATTCTTCGGCTTGTTGAAGCAGTCGCAGTAAGCCTGTCCGTTAAAAGACAATTGTGTATCAGCTCAAATTTGCCCAATTCATACATGTAAACTTCTTTCTATCACTCTGTACCTCAAACGTGTCGAGACATTATTACAGGCAACTGCAAGCATAGCGCTAATAAGATAGCTTGCTAAAGAAGCAAAATCACCTGCTTTGTTTTCAAGTTCACACACGCATCAAATCACTATCTCCCTGCGTGGCTACATGCGTGCACTAGCAGTGACACTGTCATTGATCATGGGACGTCAGCCAATGGGACCCTTTGGGTGTAAGCACAGGGCTAGATGTAGGCGTCCATGGGGGCCGTTACGACAATTTGCTTGTTCGAGAGCGTTTGGCATTCATCAGAGATGCGCTTTTTTACTGGGCATGCATGCAATCCGCCATCTGGATTGTGAAGCTGATTCAACGCGGTCAAAGTATGAGTGCTACATGGGGCACTGACAAACCTGTTGATTTTCCAGCAGATGCTAGCGGGAGTAATACTGCATGCTTTCATGCATGTGATGTGTCTGCCAAGTTACACGTTCAGTGCTGTATAGACATGCATTTATATCCTCATAGAAAGAATCCACTGCTATTTCTGTGTCTCATTATATCACATTGTATCCAATGACGCCATCTCAGCGGTGATGCGAACATTTCCCAGTCAGTTAGGCGATATGGACAGTTGGACGTAAGGCTAAAGTGGACCTTACTCACTGCGTTGGTTGACACGATGTTTAAGGGCATGAAGTTTTGATGACCCTCCGGTTGCATATCCCTGATATTTACTTCATGTAGTATTCTTAGTGCATCAGTAACGAATATCCGTAAGTGGTAGAAGACAAAGAAGGATTTGTAAGTTCGACTACTGAGGACTCCAGATGCAACAACGGTACAGAAAATTGAAATCAAATAAGCACTGAACTCACACACACACAGTAGTTGCACAGCAAATTCTCCTGAGTAAGTCGTACGTATTGGGGACGAACACGTGCTCATTTCTAATCGAGCAATCACAACACTTATACAGTCACATGTGGCAGGAGTAATGTGCCACGGATAGCATGGTGAACTGAATGTCAGACCTGGTCAGTCCGGACAGTGGATCGCGAGTTACTGCGATGTTCACGATCACACGACTGATGAATCATGGCAAGCGCGGTTACGTGCCGGCTAACAAAGGCGCTCAAGCTGTTCCAATTTGCCATTTGGTAGGACCATTGTAAGGATTACGTCAAGGATTTAGCCATTCCTTGTCAATAATCAAACGAAGTTAGGCAAACCTTTAGTGCAAAATTCAACACAATATACAATCAGCGCTCATGGTGAATCAAAAATGTTCCAAGAAATTCCTGGCATGTGGATATCGCTTCCACCAACGTAATAATAGTCTTTGCGCACCTACAAATATTCACATAAGTCAATCGTCTGTCTACTATTCATGAAGCTGATGTGCGGCGCCTTGTATGTAAATCTATGCGCAGGTTCCAGTCAATTGCCCATGCTGTAAATATAAGATTCAGCAACGATTCCAAGGTACTATTTAAGTTGTGGAGGATAAATGACTACTGTCATCAACCAAACTCATACAACCCGCTCTCTGCCACCGGGAAGGCTACTATAGTAGCTGTTACTTTTAAAATATGGGCTGGGAACTCATGCTTCTAGTCGTCGGGCACCGAGTAGTTGGTCCTAATAATCTTGTGACCTGTAAGCTAGGTCGAAGGAACTGCATGTTGTTGGTTAGTGTGAGAAGCAATCACCAATAATACACGACTCTCGTGCAAATGCGATCAACCTGAGAATTGTACACGTATGCCAACTTCAACTCCGTTAGAGCTGCAGAGTCAAGTTGCGGTGATGTTTCAGCCAGACGTAGACCCATATTAATGGTGTACGCGGGCATGGGTGTTGCAGTCGCCCGATTGTGCACCGAGGGCAAGTGCCCTGGGTAGTTAACAACATCCTTGAGGCTGTAAACCTTTTTCTAGCTGGGATGCTCCCCTGTGTGACCGTGGCACAACATTATTGAGTGGTCATTCGTCTTCACTTAGTTCATGTACATCTGACAAACAAGTATTGGTCCAGTGCCCATAGATCCGCCGATAGTAAATGGTTGTAGGAAGGACGCGGGTTTGCGGAAGATGTCATCACGACGACGAGGACCTTGTGTTTTGGAAGGATAGTGAGGCTTTACCTCATTTAGGCGTATAACTTCTTAACTCCATCCTGCGACTACGACCTGGAAGTTACCCTTTAAAAAACACTTAAATGCATTGTAAGCATGCGTTGGGGAGCCAACGTCATTGTCCAGCGACGCTTCAGGAACTTGTTTTTTTCTGATGACAACTTGTAACGGCGTAGCGTGCAAACTGGAAGCAATGTATTCCCTGCCTGCAAAAATGGCTACTTGCTTCGCTGCCTGCAATACTTGTCTATACCTGGGTTAGCGTGCGAAGATACTGCTGTAAATTATGCACAAAAAGCTGAAGGGAAGTCAGTAAATGGGAGAAGCTTTTAGCTGGATTCAGTTTTCACCTCAATTACGGTATTGATCTTCGTGAGCCGTCACAATGTATTGGTCCTGCCGTGCTGCCCTCAGCGATGATGTGGCTTTTAGCGCTACGGCAAATTTGGTGGCAATGTGATGCCTTTCGTTGTCAGGTGATGCGATCGCCGAGGTCTTCTGGCTAGCAGACGAGTCACGAAATGTAATATAGAGGTTCCATCTGTATTCCTAATTATTTAATTGGTCCTATTTTGAGAACGTTGTGACTTCCAGACTGGTGTGCATCAACAGGCTGGAGCACCGGAGTCGGATTTATGCGTTGATATTTATATCCCATTACGAGACAACTGGGCTCGGCTACTCCAGGCTTCCCATTAAACAAACGTGATGGTTATCACGTTGTGCATCTCTTGGATCGTAGTACTTTTAGGTATACATTCACAACGTTTAACCAATTCCTTCATAGTAAACGCGTCCTTGAACTGAAGGTGAAAGAGACAACTGTGGTGCTGGTCATGTGATCGTGAGGAGTCACTTTTATTCTTCTTCGCAGCAGCTCATCCTGAATTTAACGAAACTCAGCAGACACGTGGGATATAGAATCAGCAGGCTTATTGGGACACATTTTCCCTGTCTTCGGTTTCACACTTGAGGTAAACAGCTACAGTGACATCAGGAGACAAAATGCAGGAAGGCGCTCATGAAGCTGACATACTGGAGGTGTGCTGGGAGACAAATACGTAGCAATTCTTACATATATATACAGATATATATATATATATTTATATATATACTGACGGTAACATGATATGCTTAACCTTCGCCGTTAAAGTGGCTACTAAACAGTTACCTCCTTCCTACTACATCAACCACAGGATGAGCTGGAAACAATTTCGTCAAATAACCCGGTCCTCGGATCGGGATACCTTCTTTCTCTCCAACGATGCCTGGACGGCCGTCGGGCACTTCTAGCATTAGGTTCAGCAAGCCATAACTTTCGTTGATGCAAAAAAGCGAGTCAATGACACGGAAACATGTCGGCCAGAAATCTAGCAAACCGATAGTTCGCTAGAAAAGGATGGGACATTTCACAAGGATTCCACAAATGTACCGACTTATCTCTGAAACCAAGCACTGACAATTGGTTGGGAGAACACGTGAAGCACAAGCAACCTTACGAATGACATGTAAAGCAAAGTAGCTGGTCGACTTTCTCTGTCGAATAACCAACGGACGCTTTTCATTGATCATTGAACCGTTGGACGACATTCGGTCTCCACATGTGTAACATTCAGCTTATTCTTCTAAACCTGCCTGAATCTTCAGACGAACGATATAATTTCACTAAGGCTCCATCTAAAGTGCTATTGCTCTGCACAAAATCCACCATGCAACACATTTTATGCAACGGTCTTCCATTCCGGAACCTGATGACATCCCAGTCCGCCATAAAACTGGTAGGGCCGGATACGTCACTGCTTCATTTTCACATGTTTGCCGTTTCATGGGGATCTAAACGTTTTCAAAATTAATGGAACTTTGCATTAGTCAGCCCTTGCCAACAAAGCTGCGCAAAACAGGAGATTGACAATTACAGGCTAAACCATAACACTCCAGTAATGGCCGGATTTTTTGAGAAATCGGCAAAAAAGCGTGTGATAAAGTGCGTCAACTCACTGGGGCTGTTAGTCAGATACTAAACTTCGGTCCTTTACTAACGATCGTACACATCCTGGTAGCTGCATTAATTGAACAACATACCGGACACCATTGGCTAAACGTATGCCATAATAATGCTGTGCTTGCACAAGCAGAACACAGTCGATCGGCTGCTACACAAACGGTTACCGATTCAGATACCTTTGTTTGTACTCCAACACACCTTAACGGTTCAGCTATCATCTTACATGCATGATCGTGCTGAAAGTCATCTTGAGTGACTATTCCTCTTTTCCGCGTCTAATTAGCAGCGTTGTTATAGAAAGAGATACGCTCGGTACAATAATTTTCCTTCATTTTATCAATGATTTCGGTTTGGTTAACAAGCCTGACTTGCCGTTTTATTTGTCGATATTATACAACTTGTCCAAAAGAACCGACGAGTTAAGCTTCCGAATATACTATCACTCATTCAAGAAGACATACATTCGCTTGAGACTTGATTCGACAAGTGGATGATAATCATGTAATCACAAAGTTTAAGTATAATACGTCCAGGTTGATTGATAACCAAAGTGTCTATCACACGTAACAGCGAAAGCATCTGTGTACAACGGTCTACCCGTGACTTCGGAATCATGTAGTACTGTACCCGTAAATTCTCTGAACAGATTGAGCACCAGGTAGCACGAGCCAAATAATCTTTGCCTGGCATATCTCATAATATGCATACAACCACAAATACAGGTCAACTATTTAAAATCCTTAATCATCCCATCCTGGAGTATCGCAGCATAACCTGTGTCAACATGAGGAGAGCAGACATAACATCGATAAAATGCCTTCAGCGGTCGTTTACTAAGCATGTATTAGAGAAATATTCTATCATAAAGGTACGGAAGTGATGCCATCAGCTCCATCTCTATCGGCTTTGGCTGTGAAGACTAAACGATAACTTGAGACTGCTGTACAATCTAATTCATGGCAATAACCATTGCAATCGATTAACCTTAAAACTGCAGCACGAGTACACGGGAGACCTAGGTAACATAGACCTTATCCTGGGTATACCACCATGCAGAATAAATTTGCCGTCTAAATTGCGTCTCACTATATATGCTTCTTTATTGATCCGGCTGCTATTCAACTCCAGGTCATGTGAGACTGTTCAATCCTTTCGCAGTATGTTAGGAAGCTAGCTCGACCTGGACACCATTATGCGGTTTTTCCGTGGAGAAGGTCACTTGAATATCCATACAATGTAAGCCCAGGCAACGTCTAATAGGTGCAATAACACCACCTCACGCAATGTAAATTGTCCACAGTAACCACAACATCTTCAAACTGCAAATTTGCCTCCTATCATGGCATAAGATAAACGTATGGAACAAATATCTTGCTGGCAATGTAGACAACTATAAGCAGCTAACATGCTATTGCTCTTACAAGAGCATGCTATCACCTATGAGTTTATGTTATGCGACCATTGTTGTCACAGCTTCGCAATGGTTGAGTATTATGCCCAGTATGGTTATTATTATTCTTATTATTAGTAATATGTTTATGCCGTATATTGTTGGAATCACATGCAATAATAACCTGCAGCATACATATGCTAGTGGTACTGTGCCCCTTGAACCGATCAGATATCGTGCCCGGTACATTAAGTACAGCTCGGACAAGAGCTGAAAATTTGGCACAAAAACACCGGTTACCAGCCGGATCAGAATACGAACTAAGGATAACTCTTTTTGACAAGTGCTCAGTTAATGTAGTGCTGAGCAAGGACTTTCAAACACTCAGCCTAGGTTAACCAGCTTTAGTCAGCCGTGCTGTTGGTGACTTATAGCAGTGACGTCCCATTCCTCTCTGTCTTCCTTTAACACCAATGTGTCAATGTACCCGGCAGCATACCTGTCCCCCATACACGCATACATCTAGCCCCGTGCCTACACCCGGGTTGTCCCATTGGCTAATGTCCAGTGACCAATGACAGTGACACCGATATTTCGCACATGTAGCCACACAGGCAGACAGTGAATTGAGGCGCGAGTGAACTTGAAAGCAAAGCAGGTAGCTTTGATTCATTAACAAGCTCACTTATTAGCGTTATGCGCGAAGTTGCCTGTATAAAGTATAGTTACAACCACTGCTAAATCTAGCCGCATATCGGTTGTCCTTATTGACGATGAGGAAAGTAGAAAATGCATGCATCTACCAATGTTCTTGGTTTGGCCGCGCTTCTCAAATATCGTGCGCAATTTACTAAACAAGCGTATTCGGTAAGGCGTGAGGCAAGCATGTCTGAAATTGATAGTAATTTGCAAATTGTGATGGATTTTTATAAATATACATGTTTCTGACACCTTGAATGCGGTTTAGCGACCCACATTGCAGCGTCTGTGCGCTCTGCTGGATGCCATTTCAACGGTTGACGGCACACGGAATGCAAAAATCATGCAGATGAACTGTATGTAATTCAACTGTATCTTGAGCCACTGATGAGAGATTGACTAACCTACATTCTATGGGCTGCAACAACAAGAAACACGATGTGTATTACTGACACACCGGCCCAGCACGAGATGCCAATAGCACCTACAGAGCTAGGAAAAAACAAACACTCCGGATACGACAGGATCCGCCTAACGTGTTGAAACACGGTGGATTTGCGTTGGGAAACGTGCAGCATCAATTGGTACAAACCGTGTGTATTAATGCGAGTGTGCCAGCTGACCCGGAGGGTGCCCCTCTGCACCACCGTAAAAGACCAAAGGGTGCAGGCAGTGTTGCAATAATTATCGTGGCATCATCTTGCTGAGGTGTGCGAGTAAAGGGGTCACGGGTTTTCTACTTAACAGCCTCTGCAATTAGGTTGTTGAAATTCACGTGAAGATAGAGCAAAGCGACTTCCGTTCGAGTCGCAACGCCATAGATAATGTGTTCACAGTTCTTCAGCTACAGGAGTAATGCAGAGGGGGACAGCAGCTACTGTGTTCGTTGTTTGTTTACTTGGCAAACGCATTCGATACGATGAACCGCGAGGCCGGGTGGCCGGAGTCAAACCTTCTTGGTTGACAGAGTACTATTGTAAGTTTACTTGGATGTCTGCACAGTGGCATGGAGACGAGGGTGCAGCACTCTGGACAATCCTGTGATAATTTTAAAATTGTTATTGATGCAGAGCATAGCTATGTCTTATCCCAAGACCTGTTTAATACTTGCCTTCATGCAATCTTCTCGGGTGTTTTCGAGCCTGCTTGCGAGATGAGAATGTGTAAGCACATGAACAATACGGATTTACATGGCGAAGCAGGTGGTTGGCTTGCCAAAAGCCAACAATGCATTTGAATAGACGCTTAGGATTTTTCGCCTAAGCGCTTATTCGTTTACATTTGGCTGCGCTGGATCGGGTTTGTTTAATGGACTTAAAGAAAGAATCTCATGAATGCAGAAACGTGGTTATTTGTGGAAATGACTCAGCCATTTGCATCGAGACTTCTACACGTTTTGGATGTTGTTGATTTGGCTGACCCTGCTTTGCCGAATAAACCGCTTGTCCCTGAATGACCGAGTTTTGCAACACTTGTGATTACCGTGTCTGTGTGTATCAACATATTATTGCTGGTTTTGCTTAGCCTCCGTCTTTTCATGGCGAGAACCTTAGTGCTTGAGACAACTCTTCGTATGTTGCTGTTTGGCGACAAATGCACTTTGTTTGTACCCAACGTGGATGAGCTGAGACATGTTTTCTGCTGTCACTTCGACAGCTGCCCTGTTCTGGCTTCCGACCTACACAAGCAAGACTGTTTGTATTTTCAAACCTTTGCAGAAGTGGAATCTGTTGACCTGCTGCAAATCCACACTGGACATGACCTTTAGGATTCCAAATTTCGATTGTGCAGCTTGGGAACGTTCTCTCTACCAACGTGCAGATAACGAGGTAGCTGTTCAGCCTTGTATAGAAGGCAGCTGGTGCTTTCGGCAAGGTAGAGAAAGGTGTGTGGAACAAACACCAGCTTGTTGTTCTAACAAAGCTTATGGTATACATGTCTATGATGCCGTGCGTGTTTCTACGCAGCAGCGAAAACTAGACGACATACGAGAGGGATGTCTGATATGGGCAGCGGCTTTCTCAACAGTGTCGGCAGCAAATTCTACACATCGGCTGGTGCGATAGAGTTGCAGACACAGAGTTGTATATCCTCCGTGGTATGCATGCAGTGAACTGTATACTTCTGTCGCGGCATCTAAGGCGGCTGAAGCAAATCAGCTGTATGCATTCAACGCAGATACCCAAGCAGCTCTTCTATGTAAGGTTCGTACAAGTAAACGTCATGCAGCACAACAGAAGTTATGCTAACACTACATGATCCAAGTGAGTTTGTCAAGAACAAATGTTCCTTTTAGGTGTTGGGACTTAAAGGCAGTAGATAGGCGCGAATAGAGTGAGCTTATCAAGTAAGTGTTTGCCAAAGTGGGTAGGAAAGCCCTGTTACATGTGGAAGATAACACCGGTCACAGATATCGGGTACCGGTATGGAGTATACTCCATTGATGTCAAGCGCATGGTGCAATAGCACATGCGGTTGCGCGTGCCTGAGTCAAGCGCACCTGATAAACCACCAGCGTTGTCACATGGGGCCAGTATCCAAAAGTCAGCGAGCTAACTGATGATTCAAACATAGTGCATCGATTGGTGTGTGCGCTGTGTTCACATCCATTCAATTTACTAGCCCATTCTAATCAGGCTGTTTACGTGCTACATCTGCCGCATCGTCGTTGTAATAGGTTCGTACTTGTGCCAACGTGTTGAAGTTCTCGCCGTTCTGGAGTGGTAGTGGATTGTTATCCTCGGTGTGGCTGTGCTTAATGTGCATGTTGACAAGGTGCCTACCTACATACTGCGCTTCACCTTGGGAGGAAAGGATGGACAATCCTCGTGGCTGTGCTAAGCTCAGAGTCGTTCCATCCAGTGGGGAGCGGGCCACGGCCCAACCATCGTCTTGTTTATATCTAGTAGGCATGATTCCACACATAAATAGACATGAATGCTGTTGCTGTGTATGTTGAGCTAGTGTGGGCGTGCTCCGTTAATGAAACGCTGTTCCTATACACAGTCATTCGTTGTTCTTCATTCGGGTTTACACTGGATATGCGGCGTGTGGATAGAGCAACGTGTGATGCGGGGCAAGTCATTCATGATCCCACCGTAGTCGCAGGTATCTTGTGGCTGTCACCGGATGGCCACAGAGGCAGGTAAATCTGGAATCAGATGTGGTCAACGATATACATACATATTTATATATATATTAAATAAAGAAATAAATTTGGAGTCGATGTGAAGATATCAAGCATATGCATATAGTAGACATTTGTATGAGAGGCGTTAATAATTTGGATATATGAAGGTACATTTTATTTGTGTAAAATGATTAATGCAAACATATTTGCTATATGATCTGTGTAACAAATAACATACTTTCTACATATTGACTAACTGAGTAGCGTAGAACGATAATAACAATATATTTTCCGTGCCAGTAAGAGAAAAAACCTTATGTATTTGCCGATGGATGCGACTGTAAGAAATAGAAGCGAAAGTGCGTCATAGAAAGGTGTCCTCAGCATTTATGTGGCAACTTATGGTTAGGTTTGTAAAAATTAAGGGAAAAAATGTGCACTCAGTTTGTTGTTAGCAAAAAAGGTCAGTAGACGGGACAAAACCATGGCCAGAGCGTGATATACTCGTATGTATGTCATGGTATATAAATATAAGGGCAATTGTCTTACGTTAGTAATAATACGTACTTTTATAGCTATATAGTAGTCAGCAAATAGGAAAATATACATAGGGTGGGTTATAAATTTGTATGAGTATATGAGACCGTGAAAGATAAAAGATAGTTAAGAAAGACATGGTTAGATGGAAAGAAACACAGTGTTCCATTTGTATAGTAAAATAAAGCAAGTTAATTATAAACCTTCACTAATTAGCTGAGCGGGATAGCGCATAGGAGAAGATAATTTGGGCGAATAGTTTTGGATAGATGCAATTTGAAGGATGTGTGTGTGGGTATGCAATCGAATGCGATGGTGTATGCTAAAGGAATCCTTTTACAATAGTCAAAGTTAGCCAGGAGTTGATGTAAGACAACGCATTTCTGGTTCCAAACATGGAAATCCTAGTAAAAGAAGCATGCGCAATAGTTTAGGCGCGGTCGCAAATATGGGGTGGTGAACCTCTCAGCTATAAGAACACAACGATTGCGAAGCAACAACCGCGTAGCTGCGAACGTGCAATTGCTTTGGATCGAAATTACAGCCATTCATAAATAATACCGTCTATGTGTTTGAGCATATACAACACTGGAAACCCACAAAGTGAACCCTGAAATTGGTAATGATCCTGAATAAGGTCGGTGTTCCGTTCCTTGTGACAACTGCATAATTCTTACTGCAGAAATTTACGCGGACACAAGTATAAATGATATGAAAATATATGTAAATCCTGTTTTGAAAGTCGCAGCTTTGGTCGCCGTAGCAAATGCTGTTTATTGTGTCTGATTGCTTTTAGCAGTGGAAAAACAGCACAAAATTCGGTAAGTAATAAAGGCACATGCACCTCAAATCTGTACAGCAGCGCCCTTACTTGTGGGTATTTGCGTATCCAGATTGGGTGCGAAGTGTTTATTAGGAACAGTGTGGTCGGATGCCTCATTGTACGACAGCAACATGATTGCAGGTGGCGAATTTGTATTTGTGGCTCAGAAATGCAAGTGGTTATTAAGCGATGCACTTACCTGTCATTGTGGATAGTTACCTGCCTAGAACAAGTAAGGTATTCGGGGACAGCATGGCACGAGAGCAACATGGAAGAAGTGGGTGAGTGTGTATTTCGTTTCTGAAGCCAGGTAATTAAGATAAGGGGATGCAGACGACTACTAGATATAACACCCAACTGCCAAGACATCATGATGCTCATGGCAACCGGTGTTTAATTCAATCACAAACATCCCGGTCCATGCAGTTAAGACTTTACATAGCTGTAACCCATCTGTCAGAGAAGCATGTTACGCGTACGTTCAGCACAGAGTTTTGCCCTACATAGAGCTATTGTGACGTTGTTAGTATCATGCAAATCAGTACCATGAATAGAAGCCGGCAAAAGCATGCGTAAACCCATTCGTGTGGAAGCAAATTTGGCTAAGCATCTACGTGCGACGCTTTAAATCAGGTACCGGCGCAAGATTTAACACGCCGCAGCGTTCGCATAGCAGCTGTAGCTTAGGAGCTGATTCAACGTACAGAACGAACGGGAATAAATTAATAATGATACATCCGAGGTCGAGGCGGCGTTACCCGACAATCTCATAGACCCTATGGAACAAGCTATATTGGTGGCAATCACCTAGCTTCTACTCGTGGCATTCTAGGCTGCGATATGCAGTGGAATCTTCAAGTAACTTGCACCCTATTGATGTAGCATCGTTGGTAGCACTTAGCATCTATGCATGACAAATTAGGAATTGATGACCGGTGACGATAGCAGCCCAGATTGGCCCTATTGTAAGTACATTATTGGCGCCTCTATGCATCACATCATGGGCCTCGGTGACCTGTGCTAAGTAAAACGGTTACGCCTATTGGTACGTATTCGTTGTGACGATGAAGGACGCTAAGTGACGTGCAAATCTTCTCGGTTACGTGTGGGTGTTAAAAAGTGCTTATAACCCGGGAAGCGAGAAAACCGTAAAATGATCGTTTTTGCGGGTGCGGCATGTGTATTGGCAAAAGAGGTAACATGCCGACCCACGACAAAGATAATTGGATTACAAGTAGTGAATCAAAGGAATGCGAAACATTGTGCGTCCATTTGTGGTTGTGATGGAATTGCGCTGCTACACATGAGCGCATACTCCAATGAACCCAGGAGAAAGTGAACTTGGCTCAAAGATTTAACATTCTGGGTTTACCCACGACCCAAATGTCCTACATTTACAAGTTTTTGTCCTAATTGCCTACCTTACAACAGCATGGGCTTCATTTCGCTACACAACTTCCAGTTTAGGATAGACTAGGATGAGAACAGAATCCTTTTAGTGTTTCTTCTAGTGCAAATAGGAACAAAGCAGCATGAGTACCACAGCAAACTTTCGTCATTTCTGTTTACTAAATCCGAAACCTACAAGTCTATTAAAGGGCCCAGTTGATTTAAACGAAACAGCATCACCCCATACAGAACCAGTTACTGTCCACATAGTCCGTGATAGTAGCACCAGATCAGAGTGAGCAGATGGACCAACCCAGCGAGCCAAACAGCCAATATGACGCGGACGTGACGGATTCGATTACTGGATTCGGATGGGACGATATTCGTTTGAGTGATTTCCTGTCCGTTTAACTGAAACAAATAATTATTCCCTTTGACTCAGAAGAGTAGTTAATTATGGAATTGAACCTGCAATTTATGTCGGTGAGTTGGCTTGCTAGATATGCTGTATGTTGCTTTTCGCTGACTTTGCTGAATCAACGTTTGTCCCTGAAGGACTGGGTTCAGCAACTTGGTTTCAGAGAAAACAAAGACGAACCTCAACCTAGACGTGCGAATGCTGGTTGAATCACTACCGTCTATTCAGATGTTTGTCCCACTGAACATGGACTAGCATGTGTATACCAGTGGCGCTCACCATATAATCGTCAGGACACTTCTGGCCAATAAACGCTGCAATATATACTACGACGTATAGTATGCCGCATATGCGTTTGATCAAACCTACAGAAGGCTTCCGTCTCCAGGGTGTACATAACTCTTAATAGATCAGGGGCTTGAAATGCAAAACGTTTACCTCCTAGGTGTTTGAGATTTCACTTCACTAGCATCTAGTAAGAGGCCATAGTAAGCTAAATGAGTGAGTGGCTAACACCTCTTTAAATGCCAGATGCAGTTGTCACAGCTGCTGGATAGATTGCGCTGACTCACTCAGCACAGGCAAATGTTTATACCACTTTTGCACATAATTCTACATTATGCATACGCCAGAGGAGTACACGGTGTTTTGGTGGATATGGAACAAAAGATAACCACAAGCAAATAGGACGATGTTTCTCACAAATCTGAGGCCAAGCTATCCCAAGTGCGACATTGAGTCAGTTGACTAGTGCCAAGCACTCAGGATTGATTGCAAATAGAGATCACTGCACAAGGCTCTATGTCGATCTCTACACGCTGACCTACATACTCAGGGCGCATGTACGCTGCTTACCTGTTACGGACTAATGCTCTTCGCCGGTGCAACAGAATGGCAAGCACAACTCGAATTGACATGGTTAGTTCCTCACAGCTGGAATTATTTCTGTCTGCGCGCTCCTTTTGCACCAGCGCGTTTCCGGCAGCACAGCGGAGGATTTCGCATTTCGCTTAAAGGAGGATAGGTGTACAAAATTATGATGTGTACTTTAGTTAGCTGTTTACATTTTCACGAACCATTGCGGCATGGTTTTCCAGAGGAACGGCAAACATAAGGCGGCTTGCAGGCGGAATGTAACGTTAGCTGGCCTTGACACACCTGGGTCCGACATCTACTTATTGCTGCTTCACGCCGTCCGTTATGCAGCCAAATTTTGATGCGTTTTGTTGCAACGTTGGAAGTGATATGTCGCTGCTGAATTAATTCTTAAAGAGTATGCACTTAGATTGATTGGCTTTTCGTAAATACTGTTTTCCTGTATTGCATCGTAAAATGCAGTTCTTCTGAATTGCAATATGTTACGGACTCCTCAAATGTTTAGTTGTGTGGCTACTTTGCGTCTGAATACGCGCAGGTATGCTTTTAATCTTCAAATTTGCGTATCGCTTTGTATTACTTGCAAACGTAGCACCTGAATGGAAATTAAACGTGTTTGCACACTTATATTCAAATGTGAATTAATGTGCCAAGTTTTCACTTGTCTTGGTCGAATAGTTAATTTTTAAAGGCGTGCTCAAAATAATGCACAATATCTTTGAACCGAGAGAAATGTAGGCCAAAATAAATACACATCTTTATCAATATCCGACGAAACACTGGTATGCGCACGCTGGCAAGGGGAACATTAATCTGTTTTTGGATGAAAACCGCCAAGCACTTACTACCTAAATCGGTTAGATTCAATACAAAATGTTGTGAATGAACGAAACCTTTCTAAAACGCTGCCAGTTTGACGTATTTGTAATAACATATTAACTGTAGTACATAAGGTAACTTCGCTTGACACGGTGGAAACATTACGGAAGGGAGCCAATGCATCATGAAATGAGGAGCCAATGTATCTTACACACACCTTGGTTGTTTTCGAAATGTAGTGTACTTGGTTCCGCGGCGTTTGAGATGGGCGTTTATGTGACAGAGGTCTAAAAATGATTCACTTGTACAAACACAAAGTAAACATCATTAGCCGGTCGTTGCTCATCTCCTCAAAAGGCTTGCTTCGTCTGCAAAAGGTAGTCGCTTTGGTCTACGACTGTCGAAGATAATAACTATATGTCGACTGAAAACCTACCCAAAACGCTTAGCTGGAGTTTCCATTGATGGATAGTTAAAAGAACACAAATGGTAATTGTAAAGGAAATGTGAAGTGGAAAAGAAATTAAAGCATTAGTACCTGTCTAAACGAGGTACATCGATCTCCTTAACTTATGATTCCCTACGTAGCAACCTCTAACCGCTGTGTTCGCGGTCAAATCAATTCCGGTTATGTTGCTTCGGCGCAAAATTGTCATCGACAGCTGGAAAGGAACTGATGTTTTATAATTAGAGAATGGAAAATAGGTCTGCGACACGTACACTATTGCCATCCAAGATGTATGTTATACCCTCTATTCTGTTATTAGCTTTTATCGTGTCTATACATTATCGCACTTTTTTGTCTGAGGCCATGATTTGTGATTCTGCGTTTTCCTACCGGACAACCACTGGTACGCACCTTGAGTTCTCAGCTGTGTAGCTTGGTGTGAAACAGTTCCGGCGTGAAAGAGTGATATGTTTCTATTGTGCATGGACGGTTAAGGCGCAGACAAAAGTTCATGGACATAGCTTGCCGATATCTCTGTCTGCAAACATATTCAGTACAATGGTAGATAAATTAATATGTTAGGAAGGTGGTACATAGGATTTAATGAATCCATCACGTCTTTTACAGTTGACACTGAGCAATTTGTGTGTTTACTATGTACTTGGTAGGAAGTCAGTATCTTAAGTGCCCGCTTCAAAAGCATGGTAATTTTTCCTGCAATGACCTTCCCAGCAGATTTGGAATTTAGTCTGTGGACTACATCTTTTGGCGAAATTATGATAGGTAGTTTCCGACATATGTCACAAATAGGTCATGTTGTCAAGTAGTGTAGGTATCGCTTCACTCGGCAAGACGTAGTTTATAAGCAGCAGGGCTTAATGATGCGGAGGCTAGCTAGGTGGAGAAGGTGACAAGCATATTGAAGTGGCGTGATCATTGACAGGTGAAGCTTGGAGGCCGGGAATTTTGTTTGGTTCGTGGATCTTGGGTAACTCTGTATTTAGCCTTACTAATCTTCATAATCATGACGACCAACGTTGTTTGGTAATTGTTGCCCGGATTACGTTCGGATTGTGTTTGGGCATAAACAGAACTGGGAATGGTGTCTCGGTTCTTTACACTGTTGTACAAGGCTTTAATTTGGGCAAGGTATCCACAGAACCTACTTACTTTGGCACTTGTCCTTGTCCTTGTTTCGACACGCTGCTGGGGATAACGTGCGCGATATTGTAGAGAACTAGCACTACGAAAAAGGCGATCAACCCAAAAATGTGTAGGCGGTCATTGGAAAGCTGCGTACATTTTGTTTAGGTCAAACTAACGAGACCTACCAGCGCTATCTTTTCTTTTCGTGCAACAGAGGCCCAAACGAAGCAGTCAAAGCGTCCATCACTGAATTGAAGGTTTTGGCCCTATCCTGTAATTTTGGCAATTGTTTGAGCGAAAATCTAATACGCGGTCGGATCGTTCTCGGAATCGACGATAATATTACGACAAAGTGGCTTTAGTGACAACGAAACTTAACGCCCAAGCAGTGCATTGATATCTGCAACATTGATTCCTCGAACACCTATCAATACCAACAAATGAAGCGCACAACTGATGCAGAATGGTGTGCCGTTTCCGGAGGCGAAACAGCGAAAGCTAGTAAAGTGAGACCGATGATTTACAAATTTTGCGCCACGTGACATCCGAGCATCAGCGAACAGTGTCCGGCGTGTGGACGGAAATACACCAGATGTGGAAGCTAGGAACCACTTTGCTTCTGGCTTCCAATCAAACAATGTGAGGGCAGTCGTTCATGACAAGTCCCTCGCAGATGCAGATCATTCAATTGGCAACTTGTCTCGGAGGGTACCGTAAAAACTTGTCTACGCAGGTCCTTTGATCGAAGGCAAAGTCTTAAAATTCCCCTTAGACATAGGTGCTACTATCAAAATTCCACCAAGGAGGCACTGTCCCGCAGTGTGCATTCGATCCGATCAAGATAACCAACGTATGTGGAATAGTTTCAAAGTTTATGCGATGGACTCAGCTACAATCGAATTCGTTAACCCAAGAGACCGAGCCTCACGCGACTAGAGTCTGTTATCGTAAAGAAGGAGCTCACGCCGATTCTCGGCGTTGAAACGATCTAGTCTCTCGGTTTTGTTCGCTTTGTGCTTCTTTGCCAAGGATAAATCTATATTACTGACCAGTATCCGACTGTGTTTAGCCCAGATTTGGTAAAGTTTGAGGTAACCGCTCACTTGTGCTTTGATCCTTTGAAACGACCGAGAGAGGTATCAGATAAGATATTTCTATTTGCACGGTGTGACAGGTTCTCCGCTGAATTGAGCAAATTATTGAAAGAGGGTGCGATTTACAATATCGACCAGCCAACCGTTGGAGTTAGTTAGGTCGCATTCCTTACGAAGGATATAGTCGAACTGCTTGCGTGTATTGATGTAAAACCTTTGACTGAGGCCTTGTGTAGAGAGCATTACGCGCTACTTAACTTAGAAGACATTTTTCCGCATTTGACCAAACCTGTGTTTCACGAACGAACACCTCTGCACGGCATTCCGGCGCATAGTTTTAGAGGATGAATCCAGCTTCCTTACCACTTACGCAACACTATTCGGGTGTTATTGTTATTTGCGTTTACCGTTTGGCTTGAAGCTGTGGATTGCAGATTTTCAAACAAGATTGGTACATGTGGTAGACAATTTATATGGTGTAACGTGCGTGGTAGATGATGTTTCGATCTCTAGCTCGACAAAAGAAGCACATGGCGCTAATCTCCACCGTTTCTTACAGCGTTGTGTGTAAAATAAACCTCAAGATTAAACGTGAAATGGCTTGAACTTGGGAAAGAGGAGGTGGTTTTAAATAAGCTTCCGCTAACGACCCGTTGAGTCCGAGTGGATCTAGGAAAAATTCAGGCAATACGAGATCTGCCGCCTCCTAATGACGGGAAGAGAATCCATCTCTTAAAAGGTATGACAAGTTGCTTGAGCCGTTGGATTCAAACACTCCTTGATATCATGACGCCGATCAGGAAGTTAACTCACCAAGGAGTAAACTGGAGTTGGGTAAAAGAACAAGGAGTCGCATTCGAAACTATTAAGTACCTTATCAGCAACGCGCCTTTACTCGGGTATTACGATCCAGCGCGGCCTTTAGAGGAACAGTGGGATAGTAACCAAGACTATATAGGTGCTGTTCTGTTACAGAATGGCAAACCATTGGTTTACCGCAGCAGAGCACTCACCATGACCGAGCACCGCTTCGAGAAAATAGAGAAGGGGATGCTTACGCAGCCTGTGCCATGAAGCGTTTCAAGGATTATGCTTTCGGAAGAAAAGCAACCTTGTATACCGTCTGTAAGCCGCTTGCTTCAATAACCAGGAAACCGCTGCACGTTGTTTCTTGTCGCGCTCAGCGTATGCTTATCCGTCATAAAAAATACGACACGGATATTGTGCACATGCTTGGTGCACAGATCTTCATCGCGCATACACTGTCAAGATCTCAGGTGCTGGTACCTGAGCAAAATCCGGAAGAAGTCGAAGCAGTAAACCAAATACAGCACCTGGAAGTGACAGAAGATGGCCTACAGGAAATAAGGCACCACAGAGTGGAAGATGCAAAGATTGTAGCATTGCAAACGTATTCTAATAATGAGTCAAGAGACAAAAACCAGCTACCGAAGGAAACAAAATCCTACATTAATTTCCGGAAGGTACTCTGTCTGTGGCGGTTTGCTGTTCCAGGTAAGCCATATTCTGATTCTCACATCGCTCCGAGGAGTAACGCCAACATACGTTCATTGCGCTCAGCTTGGTGCCAACTTTACTAATATCCGAGCAAAAGAATTGACTATCTGCCAAGGAATGACGGGTCTAATCAAATAACAATCCGGCAGAGGAGGGAACCAGTGATGCGGCATGATGTCCCTGATCGACCGTGGCAGAAGGGTGGCGTAGTTTTATCCATTGATGGCGGAAAGATTACTTATTCATGGTGGATTAGTTTAGTGATTACTTTCAAATCGATCTACTCCCCACTACGACCACAGAGGCAGTAATCAATAAGTTCAGATCTCAGTTTGCGCGACACGGTATACCGGAGGAGCTGGTATCTACCTATGGGTCGCAGTTTACCAGCAGTGCATTCCAGGCGTTCGCAACCAAGTAGGAATTCGTGCACCAACGAACCAGCTGATATCACAGTCAATCGAATGGGTAGGCAGAGTCGGCAGTGAAGCAGGTCAAGCGACTGCTATCAAAGGCTAGAGAAATTGGCGAGGACCCGTACCTTAAGTTACTGAAGAAGCACATCAATCCTTCAACGAATATTGGTCTGAGCGCGGTGCAGCTCCTGCACAGTGGAAGGACTAGAACGCTGATACTTGCATCTACCACACTTTTGCGCCTAGTTTCGCCACCGCACGAACGATTACGGAGCAATCGGAGACAACGAATGACCACACAGAAACGATACTATGACCGCGGTGCACGAGTACTGCCTGAGCTAACAGTGTGAGAGAAAGTGTGGATTTAACCATTGACCGATAGTCAAGAGCGATGGAAGAAAGTTGTGGTGAGAGCGAGGGTCGGTGCCAGGTTGGTGGAAATGTCCAGAATAAATCGAGGGCAATTTAGTTGACACCGGAGACAACAATATGCATTAGGAGTGGAGTCGAAGACGGTGTGGATCGAGGCGAACACAGCCACATATATAGTAAGGACGACGCGGGATGGAATGGTTTACGGGATGGACAGCAAAATGGAGGCGCAAAAACATAAAAATGCTGGATGTGATGGTAGTATCAGATTAGAGTGAGCAGAGAGACCAAAAGAGCGAGACCAGCAGCAATATGACGCGGACGTGACGGATTCGATTACTGGACTCAGCTAGTACAATATTCGTGTAAGTGCTTCACGGTTTGCATAACGTAAGAAAAGGATTAATCCCATCGACTCAGAATGGTCATTAGTTATGGAGTTGAACCTGCATTTTATATAAATATATATATATATATACATGAGTTATCTGAATTTAGCATATCCTATTGAACGGTTGTTACCTCTTGCTACCTTAAAATGAAGCAAGGAAAATCCAGCATAAAATTCTCTCGAGGAGTTTGGCTTGCTTCACGTACTGTACCTTTCGTTTAGCTGTCTTTACCGAATAGACACTTGTCCCTGAAGGACTAAGTTCTGCAAATTATTTTTCCCGACATTAACTGTCTAATCCCTCCATGTTGTTTCAAAGCAGTGCTGTGCATACCTTTCCCAAAGTAAAGCCTTGGCCATCATGGTACTGACCCGAGACACCCTTCCCAGTTCTGTTTATGCCCGAACACAATCCGAACGTAATCCGGGCAACAATTACCAAATAACATTGGTCGTCATGATTATCAAGATTAGTAAGGCTTAATACAGAGTTACCCAAGATCCACGGACCAAACAAAATTCCCGGCCTCCAAGCTTCACCTGTCAATGATCACGCCACTTCAATATGCTTGTCACCTTCTCCACCTACCTGGCCTCCGCATCATTAAGCCCTGCTGCTTATAAACTACGTCTTGCCGAGTGAAGCGATACCTACACTACTTGACAACATGACCTATTTGTGACATATGTCGGAAACTACCTATCATAATTTCGCCAAAAGATGTAGTCCACAGACTAAATTCCAAATCTGCTGGGAAGGTCATTGCAGGAAAAATTACCATGCTTTTGAAGCGGGCACTTAAGATACTGACTTCCTACCAAGTCCATAGTAAACACACAATTTGCTCAGTGTCAACTGTAAAAGACGTGATGGATTCATTAAATCCTATGTACCACCTTCCTAACATATTAATTTATCTACCATTGTACTGGATATGTTTGCAGACAGAGATATCGGAAAGCTATGTCCATGAACTTTTGTCTGCGCCTTAACCGCCCATGCACAATAGAAACATATTACTGTTTCACGCCGGAACTGTTTCACACCAAGCTACACAGCTGAGGACTCAAGGTGCGTACCAGTGGTTGTCCGGAGGAAGACGCAGAACCCCAAATCATGGCCTCAGACAAAAAAGTGCGATAATGTATAGACACGATAAAAGCTAATAACAGAATAGAGGGTATAACATACATCTTTGATGGCAATAGTGTACGTGTCGCAGACCTATTCTCCATTCTCTAATTATAAAACATCAGGTCCTCTCCAGCTGTCGATGACAATTTTGCGCCGAAGCAACATAACCGGAATTGATTTGACCGCGAACCCAGCTGTTAGAGGTTCTTATGTAGGGTTCCATGAGTTAAGGAGATCGTTGTACCTCGTTTAGACGGTCACTAATGTTTAATTTTCTTTTCCACTTCACATTTCCTTTATAACTACCATTTGTGTTGTTTTAACTATCCATCAATAGAAATTCCAGCTAAGCGTTTTGAGTAGGTTTTCAGTCGACATATAGTTATTATCTTCGACAGTCCTAGACCAAAGTGACTAAGTTTTACAGACGAAGCAAGCCTTTTGAGGAAAGGAGCAACGACCGGCTAATGATGTTTACGTTGTGTTTGTACAAGTGAATCATTTTTAGACCTCTGTCACATAAACGCCCATGTCAAATGCCGCGGAACCAAGTACACTACCTTTCGAAAACAACCAAGGTGTGTGTAAGATTCATTGGCTCCTCATTTCATGATGCATTGGTTCACTTCCGTAATGTTTCCACCGTGTCAAGCGAAGTTACCTTATGTACTACAGTTAATATGTTATTACAATTACGTCAAACTGGTAACGTTTTAGAAAGGTTTCGTTCATTCACAACATTTTGTATCGAATCTAACCGATTTAGGTAGTAAGTGCTTGGCGGTTTTCATCCAAAAACAGATTAATGCTCCACTTGAAAGCTTGCACAAACCAGTGTTTCGTCGGATATTGATAAAGCTGTGAAAGGTTGGAAGGATAAATGTATTATTTGGCCTACATTTCTCTCGGTTCACATATATATATATATATATATAATATATATTGCATTATTTTATGTACGCCTTAAAAACTTAACTATTTGACCAAGACAAGTGAAAACTTGGCACGTTAATTCACACTTGAAAATAAGTATGTAAACACGTTTAATTTCCATCCAGTTGTTAATCTTTGCAAGTAATACAAAGCGATACGCAAATTTCAAGGTAAAAAGCATACCTGCGCGTATTCAGACGCAAAGTAGCCACACAACTAAACATTTGAGGAGTCCGTAACATATTGCAATTCAGAAGAACTGCATTTTACGATGCAATACAGGAAAACAGTATTTACGAAAAGCCAATCAATCTAAGTGCATACTCTTTAAGAATTAATTCAGCAGCGACATATCACTTCCAGCGTTGCCACCAAATGCATCAAATTTTGACTGCATAACGAACGGCGTGAAGCAGCAGTAAGTAGATGTCGGACCCAGGTGCGACAACGCCAGCTAACGTTACATTCCGCCTGCAAGCCGCCTTATGTTTGCCGTTCCTCTGGAAAACCATGCCGCAATGGTTCGTGAAAATGTAAACAGCTAACTAAAGTACACATCATAATTTTGTACACCTATCCTCCTTTAAGCGAAATGCGAAATCCTCCGCTGTGCAACCGAAAACGCGCTGGTGCAAAAGGTGAGCGCAGACAGACCTAAATCTGGCTGTGGGCTACGAGCCCTGTCAATTCGAGTTGTGGTTTCAATTCTGTTGCACCGGCGAAGAGCATTAGTCCATAACAGGTAAGCAACGTACCTTCTCCCTGAGTATGATGGTCATTGAGTGGAAGACACCCAGACCGATGGATTTCTTGTAACACGGCTGGCGTGAGATACATCCTTAGACACCGACAAAGCAAGGAAAGTGCGTGGCGACCTTGATCCGCGTGCACCAACTCGCAATGAACTGTCTGTTGATAGTGTAACCTTATCTGTGTGATTACTGCAATAAATGGGTCGAGAGCTTACCTTTGCAGCCTAGACTCTTAGATTATTTACATACGATGGTATCAACATCAAAAATGCTGTCATATTAACACAAGGAATGGGCGGTGTTTTTCACCGTAGAAAACTGCAATATGACCATAACTGCCGTACCACTGGAAACATCCATTGAACGTAACCTTCTTTTGTCATTCCATCAACAACATGAAGTTCATAACCATGAGTACCAGTGACACACGAGTTTTGCTTGCGGACGCAACCACAGTTCCAGAGTCCACTGAGCAGGGGAAGATAAGGGAAACGCCGGCACGCATGCAGACGACAACAGGTGTTGAGGACAACACGTAAATATTGAGTGCAGTGTCGCAGTATCCCACCTCTCTCCACCAATGTCTGATTTTTCCACTTTTTCTATAGATATTCAGGTACATATGGCACGACAAGCAGCAGGAATAAAGCATCGTAAGAGCACGTTTTAGCTACAAGCTGCCTATCACTTATCTCTTCGTTTCTTCTTTCACTCTGCGTTCTACTTCACTGTATGTCAACGGCGAAGTTACTCGGTCCAAATACACGCTGTTTGTCGCTCATCGTGTTCTGCCGTTCGGTGTTCCCACTGACTTGGTTTTAACACCGCGTTTCGTGACTATCCGTACACTTGTGCTTGTTGTTCTTCAGCTGGTGCATTTAGCACGTATTACCCGAGGTATTGTACGTTACACCAACTTACATGGGTGCGCGATAAAATCACCTGGCTTCTCCAGGTGTCAAATATCTCTGCTGTCAAAGCATCGTCGCATGGCTTTGACAAAGTCAATTGGGAAGTTAGCACAAGCAATTGCGTGGTCAGAGTCCACGCTTTTGATCCAAGGCGAGCGACATTTTGGACACACCATCTGTAGGTAGGTCCTCCTAAGAAATCAAACAGGGCAACATCTCAGCAAAAAGGAACATTAAACTAGTAATCCGCAAGTAAATTTTTGGGGAGCTCAGAAGACTGTTCCATAATGGCCTCTTATTAGTAAGTAAAAAATGAAGAAGAACGACGTATATTCGGGTAGGTCAACAGCGTCAAGTGCTTAACAATCCATCCCAAATATGGTCCTGCCTCTCAATATTCCCGCGCAGGCATTCAGTTACTGTTAGCTTCACCCACCTGTATGCCGTAACGGTATGGACTGATATTTTGGTTCATCACCGTTCTATTCTCGCTACCTTCATCTTTACTTACCTTTAATGTTGATTTACTCAAAGCTGCTTAGATTTTGCTTATGGTTGCTTACCATTCATGTCGAAGTAAATCATTTCACTGTTTTCCAACTCTACTAAATGCAATTAGCATTGCTGCACAATTGCAATGCAGTCACAAAAATCCCTCAATCCACACGCCGTAACATCATTATTATTATTAGTTAAATTAAAATTATGTAGTTTTTATAGCAAGCATGCAACGTTAAGTAAGCAACTTACCTCCGCCCTGAGAATGTGGGTCAGTGTGTAGAGATCGACATAGAGCCTTGTGCAGTGACCTCTATTTACAATCAATCCTGAGTGCTTGGCACTAGTCAACTGACTCAATGTCGCACTTGGGATAGCCTGGCCTCAGATTTGTGAGCAACGTCGTCCTATTTGCTTGTGGTTATCATTTGTTCCATATCCACCAAAACACCATGTTCTCTTCCGGCGGATGCATAATGTAGAATTATGTGCAAAAGTTGTATAAACATTTGCCTGTGCTGAATGAGTCAGCACAATCTATCCAGCAGCTGTGACAACTGCATCTGGCATTTAAAGAGGTGTTAGCCACTCACTCATTTAGCTTACTGTAGCCTCTTACTAGGTGCTAGTGAAGTGAAATCTCAAACACCTGGGAGGTAAACGTTTTGCATTTCAAGCCCCTGGTCTATTACGAGTTTTGTACACCCTGGAGACGGAAGCCTTCTGTAGGTTTGATCAAACGCATATGCGTAGTAATATAGGTTGTAGGGTATATTACAACTTGTATTGGCCAGAAGTGACCACACACATGCTAGTAATTACACATGCTAGTAAATAACTTACCGTTTATTCTCGTCAACGAGAGACACGCTCTTGTCTGCACGATTATTGAGGTGAAGGTTCAAAGTGCACATCATAAAATAATCGAAAGTGTTCCGTGAGCAGATCACCTTTGAAAGTTGTACAATCGTAAGAGACAAGGTTTCTTCAGACAAACGATTTATTGTACTGTTTGTTCAGATATAAGATAGGCGTGCTTTTCGCGGTAGTGTTCGCGGATAAGCATAATCCATAGTTAACTTGTTTTAAAAGCAGTTGGTCGCGATGAGTATAATAATCCCAACATTGAAAGGTGAGCTTGAATTGGGTTTGGCCACTTGTGTCCAAGCAAATCAGAGACTAAGGAAATTGGGTGGCTAGGTTTGGACAAGGAATTACTCAGCCGTTTAGGTTCATGTTCCTAATCATTCTTCCATTGTAGGTTTGATTGCACTGAACAAAGCCGGGATATTCAGGTGGGTACAATGGGTTGGAACCGCTGTTCGCTTACGGAAGAACCTCCTCAACCAGTATCATATGCGACTGAGGAGTATATAATTTACAGAAATGTTATTAGAAATTTTAACAAGAAAATGAATGTTCGTCATTTGCAGCAACAGTCACGGAAATGCATGGGGTCGCAGATCCATTTTGAAGGTATTTAAAGGCAGAGCCAGCAATGGTGGGCTTGGAGAGTTTCTACTGGCCAGGTGATGTTACACTTAGATGAATCAGCACAAAGACGAGGCCATGCTAGTATATCGTAAGCAACGGTGCATACAGGAATTGAATGGAAGCAAACGGGAAGCAAGCAAGTAACGTGTGTGCTGATTCCAGTGTTCGATCAGAGAGGGAGGGGCTTGGCCAATGAGCACAATGAGAGGAAGGACGAAGCACACACACACGTACATTCGCAGGCAGTAGAGGCGACACGAAACCCTGGCTGAGGGTGCATCACTTCTCCCCACTGCAGTCGCAAATATGCAGTTTGGAAAAGCTCGACCGGTCAGCGGTCGCGGGTTGATCTACGCAGCGGCGCTTCGACTTCGAATGTTCGAGGCATTCGTTCGCATGCCGTCCAATATTGTGGGTGGAGAATTTGGTTCACCGGTTGAATCGGATGTTGAAGGCCTTGGCAGAACCTGATCCGTGTGACGCCGCACGATTTTGCCGTCATCATTCTCCGCCTCTACGATGTGCCCGTTAGCCGTTGTGACAACGGCTTTTTGCCACTCGACGTCTGTAGGCAAGAATATGCAGAATGGACCTGCTTCTGTTGCTAAACCACCTTTTGCTGCAAGTATCAAAGCTTGCCTTCACATGTTTTTGTTTTTCTTGAACTTTAGCTGCCAGAATTCCGTGCTTTTCTTCCGAAAGCATATTCCTTGAAACGCTTCATGGCACAGGCTGCTTCAGCGTCCCCTTCTATATGTTCTCGAAGCGCTGCTCCGTCATGTTGAGTGCTCTGCTGCGGTGCACCAATGGTTTTCCATTCTGTAACAGAACAGCACCTACTCCGTCTTGGTTACTATCCCACTGTGCTTCTAAAGGACGCTATGGATCGTAATACCCGAGTAAAGGCGCGTTGCTGATAAGGTACTTAATATTGTCGAATGCGACTCCTTGTTCTTTATCCCAACTCCAGTTTACTCCTTGGTGAGTTAACTTCCTGACCGGCGTCATGATATCAATGAGTATTGGTATTAATCGGATCAAGCAATTCACCATACCGTTTAGCGATGGATTCTCTTCCTGTCATTAGGAGGCGGCAGATCTCGACTTGACTGAATTTTTTTTGATTGACACTGACCCATATAGTTGTCAGCGAAAGCCCATGGAAGGCACCTCCTCTTTCCGAAGTTCAAGCCCTTTCACTTTTAATCTTGAGGTTTATTTTACACACAACGATGTAAGAAACGGTGGAGATTAGCGTCATGTGCTTCTTTGTCGAAACATCATCCGCCACGCATGTTATATCATATAAATCGTCTACCACATGCACCAATCGTGTTTGAAAATCTGCACTCCACAGTTTCAAGCCAAGCGGTAAACGCAGCTAACAATAACACCCGAACAGTGTTGCGTAAGTGGTAAGGAAACTGGATTCATCCTCTAAAACTATGCGCCGGAATGCCGTGCAGAGATGTTCGTTCGTGAAACACAGGTTTGGTCAAATGCGGAAAAATGTCTTCTAAGTTAAGTAGCGCGTAATGCTCTCTACACATGGCCTCATTCAAAGGTTTCAGATCAATACACACACGCAGTTCGACTATATCCTTCGTAAGGATTGCTAAGTAACTAACTCCAACGGTTGACTAGTCGATATTGTCAATCACACCCTCTTTCAATAATTTGCTCAATTCAGCGGAGAACCTGTCACACCGTGCAATTAGAAATCTCTTATCTGATACCTCTCTCGGTCGTATCAAAGGATCAAAGCACAAGTGAGCGGTTCCCTCAAACTTTCCCAAACCTAGACTAAACATAAACGGATACTGGTCAGTAATATAGATTTATCCCTGGCAAAGAAGCACAAAGCGAACAAAACCGAGAGACTAGATCGTTTCAACGCCGAGAATCGGCTTGAGCTCCTCCTCCACGATAACACACACTAGTCGCGTGAGGCTCGGTCTCTTGGGTTAACGAATTCGATTGTAGCTGAGTCCATCGCATAAACTTTGGAACTATTCCACATATGTTGGTAATCTTGATCGGATCGAATGCACACTGCGGGACAGTGCCTCCTTGGTGGAATTTTGATAGTAGCACCTATGTCTAACGGGAAGTTTACGGTTCTGCCTTCGATCAAAGGACCTGCGTAGACAAGTTTTTACGGTACCCTCCGAGACAAGTTGCCAATTGATTGTTCTGCATCTGCGAGGGACTTGTCATGAACGACTGCCCTCACATTGTTTGATTGGAAGCCAGAAGCAAAGTGGTTCCTAGCTTCCACATCTGGTGTATTTCCGTCCACACGCCGGACACTGTTCGCTGATGCTCGGATGTCAAGTGGCGCAAAATTTGTAAATAATCTGTCTCACTTTACTAGCTTTCGCTGCTTTGCCACCGGAAACGGCACACCATTCTGCATCAGTTGCGCGCTTCATTTGTTGTTATTGATAGGTGTTCGAGGAATCCATGTTGCAGATATCAATGCACTGCTGCAGCGATAAGTTGCGTTGCCGCAAAATCCGCTTTGTCATACTTTCGTCGTTGATTCCGAGAACGATCCGATCGCGTATTAGATTTTCGCTCAAACATTTGCCAAAATTACAGGATAAGGCCAAAACCTTCAATTCAGTAATGGACGCTTTGACTGCTTCGTTTGGGCCTTTGTTGCATGAAAAAAAGACAGCGCTGGTAGGCCGTGTTTTTTGAGCAACGCAAAATGTACGCAGCTTTCCATTGACCTTCTACAAATTTTTGGATGATTGCCTTTTTCGTAGTGCAAGTTCTCTACAATAACTCGCACGTTATCCCCAGCAACGTGACGAAACAAGGCTAAGCAATACCCATTGTTTGTTCGTCCAAACCTACTAAGGTGCAGAAATCCTCCACTTGCTCTTCCATAGATGTCAATTACTCACGAAGTTCCGTTCGTCCATGTTCAGTGGGACAAACATCTGAACAGACGGTAGTGATTCAACCAGCATTCGCGCGTCTAGGTTGAGGTTCGTCTTTGTTTTCTCTGAAACCAAGTTGCAGAACCCAGTCCTTCAGGGACAAACGTTGATTCAGCAAAGTCAGCGAAAGGAAACATACAGCATGTCTAGGAAGCCAACTCACCGACATAAATTGCAGGTGCAATTCCATAACTAACTACTCTTCTGAGTCAAAGGGAATAATTATTTGCTTCAGTTAAACAGACCGAAAATCACTCAAACGAATATCGTCCCATCCGAATCCAGTAATCGAATCCGTCACGTCCGCGTCATATTGGCTGTTTGGCTCGCTCGGCTGGTCCATCTTCTCACTCTGATCTGATGCTGATATCACGGACTATGTGGACAGTAGCTGGTTCTGTATAGAGTGATGCTGTTTCGTTTAAATCAACTGGGCCCTTTAATAGACTTGCAGGTTTCGGATTTAGTAAACAGGAATGACGAAATTTTCTGTGGTACTCATGCTGCTTTGTTCCTATTTGCACTATAAGAAACACTAAAAGGATGCTGTTCTCATCCTAGTCTATCCTAAACTGGAAGTTGTAGCGAAATTAAGCCCATGCTGTTGTAAGGTGGGCAATTAGGACAAAAAAGTATTATAAATGTAGGACATTTGTGTCGTGGGTAAACCCAGCATGTTAAATCATTGAGCCGAGTTCACTTTCTCCTGGGTTCATTGGAGTATGCGCTCATGTGTAGCAGCGCAATTCCATCACAACCACAAATGGACGCACAATGTTTCGCATTCCTTTGATTCACTACTTGTAATCCAATTTTCTTTGTCGTGGGTCGGCATGTTATCTCTTTTGCCAATGCACATGCCGCACCCGCAAAAATGACCATTTTACGGTTTTCTCGCTTCCCGGGTTATAAGCACTTTTAACACCCACACTTAACCGAGAAGATTTGCACGTCACTTAGCGTCCTTCATCGTCACAACGAATACGTACCAATAGCCGTAACCGTTTTACTTAGCACAGGTCACCGAGGCCCATGATGTGATGCATAGAGGCGCCAATAATGTACTTACAATAGGGCCAATCTGGGCTGTTATCGTCACCGGTCATCAATTCCTAAGTTGTCATGCATAGATGCTAAGTGCTACCAACGATGCTACATCAATAGGGTGCAAGTTACTTGAAGATTCCACTGCATATCGCAGCCTACAATGCCACGAGTAGAAGCTAGGTGATTGCCACCAATATAGCTTGTTCCATAGGGTCCATGAGATTGTCGGGTAACGCCGCCTCGGCCTGGCATGTACCATTACTAATTTATTCCCGTTCGTTGTGTACGTTGAATCAGCTCCTAAGCTACAGCTGCTATGCGAACGCTGCGGCGTGTTAAATCTTGCGCCGGTACCTGATTTAAAGCGTCGCACGTAGATGCTTAGCCAAATTTGCTTCCACACGAATGGGTTTACGCATGCTTTTGCCGGCTTCTAGTCATGGTACTGATTTGCATGATACTAACAACGTCACAATAGCTCTATGTAGGGCAAAACTCTGTGCTGAACGTACGCGTAACATGCTTCTCTGACAGATGGGTTACAGTTATGTAAAGTCTTAACTGCATAGACCGGGATGTTTGTGATTGAATTAAACACCGGTTGTCATGAGTATCATGATAGCTTGTCAGTTGGTGATATCTAGTAGATGTCTGCATCCCCAAATATTAATTAGCTGGCTTCAGAAACGAAATACACGCTCGCCCACTTCTCCCATGTTGCTCTCGTGCCACGCTGTCTCTGAATACCTTACTTATTCTAGGCAGATAACTTTCCCCGGTGACGGGTAAATGCATCGCTTAATAACCACTTGCGTTTCTGAGCCACAAATACAAATTCGCCACCTGCAATCATGTTGCTGTCGTACAATGAGGCATCCGACCACACTGTTACTAATAAACACTTCGCACTCAATCTGGATACGCAAATACCCACAAGAAAGGGCGCTGCTGTACAGATTTGAGGTGCATGTGCCTTTATTACTTACTGAAGTTTGTGCTGTTTTTCCACTGCTAAAAGCAATCAGACACAATAAACAGCATTTGCTACGGCGACCAAAGCTGCGACTTTCAAAACAGGATTTACATATATTTTCATATCATTTATACTTGTGTCCGCGTAAATTTCTGCAGTAAGAATTATGCAGTTGTCACAAGGAACGGAACACCGACCTTATTCAGGATCATTACCAATTTCAGGGTTCACTTTAGTGGGTTTCCAGTGTTGTATATGCTCAAACACATAGACGGTATTATTTATGAATGGCTGTAACTTCGATCCACAGCAATTGCACGTTCGCAGCTACGCGGTTGTTGCTTCGCAATCGTTGTGTCCTTATAGCTGAGAGGTTCACCACCCCATATTTGCGACCGCGCCTAAACTATTGCGCATGCTTCTTTTACTAGGATTTCCATGTTTGGAACCAGAAATGCGTTGTCTTACATCAACTCCTGGCTAACTTTGACTATTGTAAAAGGATTCCTTTAGCATACACCATCGCATTCGATTGCATACCCACACACACATCCTTCAAATTGCATCTATCCAAAACAATTCGCCCAAATTATCTTCTTTTATGCGCTATCCCACTAAGCTAATAAGTGAAGGTTTATAATTAACTTGCTTTATTTTACTATACAAATGAAACACTGTGTTTCTTTCCATCTAACCATGTCTTTCTTATCTTTTCTGTATCACTTTCGCAAATATTAATCCAAATTGCTAACCCACCCTATGTATATTTTCCTATTTTCTGCTTGGTATTTAGCCATATATGTACTTCTTACTCGTAAGTATAAGATTATTATTAATGTAAGACAATCGCCCTTTTATTTACGTACCATAATATACATATTTTTATATCACGCTGTAGCCAAGTATGCGTTTCTTATCCTGCCATGTATTGCCGACCACACACTGTGTACACAAGATTTTCATCATTTTTTATACATCTAGCCATATGTTAGCATATAAATGCTGCCTGCACATCTATTTCACACACTTTTTCTTCTATTACCAACAGTCGCATCCATCCGCACAGACTAAGGTTTTTCGCTTATCTGGCACAGAAACTATAGTGTTATTATCGTTCCACCCTAGTCAGTTAATACACATTATTGAGAAAGTTGCTTATTTGTTGCAAAGATCACATGGCAGATATGTTTGTTTTAACCATTTCGCACTTATTAAATGTACCTTCATGTATTTAAATTCTTTGCGCCTCTTATACACATGTAAACCACATGCAAAAGCATGATATATTTACATGGACTTCAAAGTTAATTTTTCTTTAATATATATATATGTATATATGGTTGGTGACACCAGGTTTTGGATTTGCTTGTTACTGTGGTCAGCCACAGGATGCCTGCGTCTACAGAAGGACCATGTTAGCTTGCGCTGCGCCACCCCCAGCTCCAACCACACACCCCATCTCCAGGGTAAACCCGAAGGAATAAGACCGGGAGGTGTGTGGATGTGATCCACGTTTCATCAACGGAGCCGGCCTACACTCCTTCACAGGCGAGCACAAGCACGCCCTATTTGGCAATCAAGCACACACAAGGCGGTAGCTGGACCGTAGTCCGCTCCACACTGATCCCAACACGGCCACAAAGACCGAGCACCCCGTCCCCTCCAGCAACGACCAACTGTCTCCTGGAACCGGTATGGATGGTGTAGTGGGTAATAGACAGGTAAGCATCCTTTCAACATGTACATCAAGCGCAGCCACATCGGGGATATCAAGCAGCGGCCAATCACTTGTAGGAAAGCTAACAAAGAAGATAAATCGAGTTATGCATAAGGAAATGTGACAAAAATTTTAACTTAATGAGCATATGAAATATGTTGTTTACAATAGAATCCGAGATAAGTATATTTTACCGAAATGCCACAAACACGAAAATGTTATCGGAATTAACTACAATTGGCCTAATCGAGACGTGCAAAAATTATAGGAGAGATTACTGGTAGACATTAATATGAGAAAGAAGGACATTAAGACAAAATTGCAAACCCTCCACCTGAAATAACGAGACAGCATGCAAGAACGCGGTTAGTAAATTGAATGCTGTGTACCTACAACCGCTGCGCAGGCTATGCCTACGTTCTGTGCTGAACCAGTCAATGCCTCGGAAGTGGTCCCTAGTGGCCTTACTCAAATTGCCAAGCTCAGCGAACAGTTCGACTGCCATCTGAACAATCTGAGCTACCAGCCTTCAATTCTATGTTTATATCATCGGTTGGCTAGCTGTCTTTTGGATGCACCCTATGTGACAACGCTGGTTGTTTACCAGGTGCACTTGGCTCACACACACCCGATGGCATATGCTACTGTACCATGCGCTTGACGTCGATGGAGTATATTCCATACAGGTACCCGATATCCATGACCGGTGTTACTTTTCCACATGTAGCAAGGATTTCCGACGCACTTGGGCCACCCCTTACTTGATCAGCTCACGAGATTTGCGGCGATCAACTGCCTTTGAGTCCCAACACCTAAAAGCAGCATTTGTTTTTGACAAACTCACTTGGATCATGTCCTGCTAGCATGACTTCTGTGTTCCAGCATGCCATTTACCTGCACGAATCTGTACATAGAAACGCTGCTTGGGTATCTACGTCGAATCCATGCGGCTTCTAAGCTTAATCCGTCTCAGATGCCGCAACAAATGTATTCAGTCCACTGCATACCCACAACGAGTAAGTTGCAACTCTGTGTCCGCAACTCTATCGCACCAGCCGATGTGTAGAATTTGCTGCCGACACTGTTGAGAAAGCCGCTGCAGATATCTGACATCCCTCCCGTACATCGTCCAGTTTTCGCTGCTGAATAAAAGAACGGACAGCATCATAGACTTGTATACGATAAGCTATGTTATAAAATAAGCTGGCGGTTGTTCCACACACCTTACTCTAGCTTGCCGAATGCAGCAGCTGCCTTCGATACTAGGATGAACAGCTAGCTCATTATCTGCACGTTGGTAGAGAGTACTTTTCCAAGGTGCCCAGTCGCAAAGTGGAATCCAATAGGGATTCCGATTCTGCAAAGGTCTGAAAATACAAACAGTCTTGCCTGTGTATGTGGGAAGCCAGAAAAAACAGCTGTCGAAGTGACAGCAGAAATCACGTCTTAGCTCATCCGCGCTGGGTACAAACAAAGTGCATTTGTCGCCAAACAGCAACATACGAAGGGTTGTCTCAAGCACTAAGGTTCTCGCCATGAAAAGACGGAGGCTAAGCAAAACCAGCAATAATATGTTGATACACACAAGTGTTGCAAAACGCGGTCATTCAAGGACAAGTGGTTTATTCGATAAAGCAAGCTCAGCAAAATGGGCAAAATACCAAAGATGTAGAAACTTCGATGTAAATAACTGGGTCATTTCCAAAACTAACGACGGTTCTGCATTCATAACTTCCTTTCATTAAAGCCGTTAAACAAACCCCCCGCTCCAGCGTAGCCAAATAAGGACCAATCAGCGCGTAGGCGAAAGATCCGTAGGCGTCTAAACAAATGCTGTGTTGGCTTGTGGCAAGCCAGCCACCTGGTTCGACATGTAAATCCGTAATGTTCATCTGCTTCCACATTTCCATTTCGCAAGCAGGATCGAAAACACGCGAGAGGATTGCATGAAGGTAAGTAGTAAATAGTCTTGAGCTGAGACATAGCTGTGCTCTGCATTAATACCAATTTTAAATTTACCCTAGGATTGTCCACAGTGCTGCACCCTCATCCCCATGCCACTGTGCAGACATCCAAGTAAACTTACAATAGTACTCTGACAACCAAAGTTGTTTGGCTCCGGCCACGCTGCCTCGCGGTGCGTCGTACCGAATGCGTTCGTCAAGTAAACAAACAACGAACACAGTAGCTGTTGTCGCCATCTGCATTACTCCTGTAGCTGACGAGCTGCAAACAGATTACCTATGGTGTTGCGACCCGAACGGAAGTCGCTTTGCTCTACCTCCACGTGAAATTCAACGACCTGATTGCAGAGACTGTTGAGCAGAAAACGGTGACCACTTTATTCGCAAACTTCAGCTAGATGATGCCACGATAATTATTGCAACACTGCCTGCGCCCTTTATCCTTATACAGTGGTAAACGGGGGCATCCTCCGGGTCAGCTGGCACATTCGCATTAATACACACGGTTTGTACCATTTGATGCTGTACATTTCCAAACGCAAATCCACCGTGTTTCAACACTTCAGGCAGGATCCTGTCGTATCCGGCGTGCTTGTTGTTTCCTAGCTCTGTAGGTGCTTTTACCATCTCATGCAGTGGCGGTGTGTCAGTAATACACATCGTACTTCCTGTTGTTGCAGCCCATAGGATGTAGGCTAGTTAATCTCTAATCAGTGGCTCCAAAAACAGTTAAATTATCTACAGTGACTTTTCATTATTTCTGTAGTCCGTGTGCCGTCAGAGGTTGAAAAGGCATCCAGCAGGGTCCACAGTCGCTGCAACGTGGGTCACTAAACCGCATTCAAGGAGTCAGAAGCATGTATATTTATAAAAATCCATCACAAGGTGCAAATTACTATCACATGCCTCACACCTTACCAAATACGTTTTTTTGGTAACTTGTCCATGTTAGTTGAAAAGCGCGGCCAAACCAAGAACATTGGTAGATGCATGCATTTTCTACTTTCCTCATCGTTAATAAGGACAACCGATATGCGGCTAGATTTAGCAGTGATTGTAACTATACTTTATACAGGCAACTTCTCGCATAACGCTAATAAGTGAGCTTGTTAATGAATCAAAGCTACCTGCTTTGCTTTCAAGTTCACTCGCGCCTCATTTCACTGTCTGCCTGTGTGGCTACATGTGCGAAATATCGGTGTCACTGTCATTGGTCATTGGACATTAGCCAATGTGATAAGCTGGGTGAAGACACAGGGCTAGATATATACGTCTATGGGGGACAGGTATGCTGCCGGGTACGTTGACACATTGGTGTTAACGGAAGACATAGAGGGATGGGAATGTCCGTGCTATAGTTCACCAACAGCACGGCTGACTAAAGCTAATTAAAAAGCTTGGTGAGGGGGCTACCCTGTCCTCTGCACGGTAGTAACATGTAAGTCAGTGGATAGTGAGCGGCGCTATATCACATCTAGTAACTAATTCACGATTGTCGTTGCCATCCCCCGTAGCTCAGTGGTCTCAACCACTGACTGGCAACAGTCGAGTTGCGGGTTCGAGCCCTACCAAGGGCCCGATGGAATGCGCACTGCTGATGATTCCCGAAAGGATGAAACGTGCGTACAGTGCTTTTCCGGGCGTGTGGCGGCTGTCTGAATGAGTCTAGATGTGACGAATTGCTACCTATAACATTCAACTCCCCCTACTACTCTTCTGTATTTAAAAAGCGCAGTAAGAAGACGGAGACTGGCAAATGCACGCATTTCGTATTGTCTCATCGGTGTCTTTAACAATAACTCGCAATAATATTTATTCAGTGAAGGGTACGACCAAACATACATACAAACAGACAAATAGACCAACACATGATAAGTGAGACAGACCGGGTTATCCCCCCTATCCCCAGGGCAGTCTAATGCTGACCGATGATTGTTTCTGAACACAAAGCGTCGGCTTAATCCGGTTGATCGCAATCGCCTCTGCGAAACGGAGGAGGATGAGGTGTTTGAAAGTACTTGCTCGGCACCCCATTAGCATAGTTCTTGTCGGAAAGAGTTATCCTTGGTTGGTATTTTGAAGCAATTGGTAGCCTGTGTTCTTGTGTCAAATTGCCAGCTCTTGTCCGAGCTGTCCTTAATGTGCTGGGCACAATATATGATCAGTTCAAGGGGCACAGTACCAATAGCACATTTATGCTGAAGGATATTATTGCCTCTGGTCGCAAACATATACCGCATAATGTTACTTACACTACTAAGAATAATACTAACCATTATGGGCATATTATTCAACAATTGCAAAGCTTTGAAAACAATCGTCGCAGAACATACACTCATAGGTGATAGCATGCTCTTGTAAGCGCAATAGCACTTCATCTGCTTTTAGTTGCCTGTATTGGTGACAAGGTATTTGTGCCCAACGATTGTCATATGCAATGAAAGGAGGCAAATTTGCAGTTTGAATATGTTGTGGATGCTGTGGACAAATTAAATTGTGTGATGGGGTATCTTAGCAATTTATTGTGCTTTTTGGATGAGATTACCCGATGTCTTGATAGTGAGATATTGGTGGTGTATTATTTTGACTTCAGTAAAGATTTAACCCAGTGAATCATCGATTTTTGTTTGAGAAGCTGACATGGTTGGGATTTTCATACGCAACTATTTCTGTGACTTTCTGGATTCTTGCATGCATGGACATTTAGAGTCAGAGTTGGGGAAGTGAGTTCTGGTGTGGGCCTTGCCTACGGCGGTATCCTCCAAGGTCCAGTACTGGATCCATTGTGGTTTCTGATGTGTATAATTGACCTAACTTCTCTTCTTGAGGATCACTGCTATATCTTCGTAGATGACTTTAAATAGTCAGGAGGGCAAATCGAGCTAAGGACATCATCACTGTGTTGAATTAGTAGAGCCAGTGGTAGCGGAACTGCAGGGTAGTCTCCTGCGGGATCTCTATCATTGCGGTGTATTGATGTAGACTGTGATATAGGTGGCATCATAGTGAACAGCTTCAAGCCTTCGGCAGAGTGTCGCCATGCTGCCAATAAAATGCGACAAGATTTGTTTCGTCTTACGCGGGCGCTGAGTAACACTAAATAAGAAGTATTTTTGCTGTCATTATAAAACGGTGGTTAGGTGACATCTGGAGTACTGTGTTACGGCCTGCGCATCATTTCTCCGTTGTGACATTATGTGTGTATAGAAAAGATACAGAAACTTACAACCAGGATGATCGAGGGTCAGAGGGGGAAGTCGTACCAAGATCGTCTAAGTAGCTTGGGATTAATTTCCCTTGAACGACGTAGGTTGAGAGAAGATTTGATAGAGACGTTTAGTATCATTAAGGAAGTTAGTTGTATTTGTCCCACCTATCTGTTTGAGTTAGCTATGTCAGACCGCCTGCGCAGACATTGCCTGAAGCACAAACAACATAGAGCTCGTTTGGACATCAGAGCAAACAATTTTACTAACCAAGTAGTTAATATCTGGAATAAACTTCTTTCTGCTTCAGTGAAATGTGAGTCTATAAAAGCTTACAAAAAGGGTTTAGATGAGTTTTGATCTGACATTTTCGCCGAAATATTGTAATTGTACTGGAATATGCAGTGTATTTTGATGCCGACACAGGAAAGTGAAAAGATTGCTCTTATTCTTCCTTCATTGTTTTACAGAAGCAAGACGGGTCAATCAAACGTCGAAGTGCCAAGGACAGATTTAAATACCGGCACAAGAAAAACGACCCCCGTTAGGCGAAAGCCTCTACCGTCCGTTGGACCTAACCTGGCCATATTGCTAGAGAGGATGAGTGGTACTTGCAATTTCTGCAAAGTGCATCGTGGGAGACTGACTTTCCAACCTGTGCGATATTTCTTCATCTTTTCATTAGGCTTCCTCTCATTCCGTTTAAACGTATTCTTGGCTTTATACCCGTAGTAGACAAAAAGTATTTTCCTTGACGCAATTCGATTTGATGAAATAGAACAAAAATTTCAATTTGTCGTGGATTCTATCATGGAGTGTTCCATTGCGGAATCTCACGATGTAGGCTTTGAAATGCTTCCTGATGAAAGATTAGTTGATCTTGATTTTGCGAACGATATCGTTTTGCTTCTCGACGTCGTTGCGGTGGCACGAGCAAGCCTGAATAGCCTGTCTAGTGTGGTCACCTTATTTGGTATGCACTTCGTACCTTAAAACTGCAAAGTGTTGATGCAGGACAACCAGCCACTTGATGACTCCTTGACGTTTGTTAACAAAGAACTCGAGGTGGTGGGTCAATTCACTTATCATGGCAGCTGCATCAGCAACGATGGGCACATAGAAATTGATGTCAGCTCACGCATTACAAAGGTCAGAGCTACCTTCTTGAACCTGCAACATCTTTGGTGACAGAATGGGGTTCCCTTCGTCTGAATGTTCGTTTATACAAGACTACAGTGAGGGCCGTTCTACTCCATCGGAGTAAGACTTGACCCTTTCGGTCTGAAGATCTGAAGCGCATTCAAGTTTTGGATCATCGTTGTCTGCGAAGCATTGCTGGTATCGGGTGGCATCAGGGTGTCCGCAACGATGATCTGCGTAGGCGAGTACTAGATGGTGGTAATCATGCTATTTCCCTAGAACAACCGATCACACTGAATAAGTTGCCTTGGCTCGGGCACGTGCTACGTATGCTGCATACCTAGGAGGCCAGGTTTAGTCTGCCAGGTGTAGGGTGGCGCAAGACTGGCGGTGGACGGAAGTTGACTTGACAGCATGAAATTAAGTTATTGACGACCAAACTGGGTGCTGTTGGACCGTTTCGTCTTCCGGGATGGAATCTACGTGACTCTCCTTGCGCTTGCCTCGATAGTTTACAGGACATGGCTCGCAACTGACACCAGTTGCGCGTCTGCTGCCGTCTTCTAATCGGATTGCCTGTTTAAAGTGTGTTTGGTGCTGAGTTATCTGCGGGGTACTGGCTGATTATGACGCGAGGCAGTGAAAGCCGCAAGGAAGCTGTCTCGCCAATGCCGACTTGTCTTTGCACGCAAGACAGCTGGATGGGACAATATGTTGTCTACACAAGGTGTAGACGCCTTGGTGCTGAATTTTTGCTTAGGGCATTAAGGTTTTCAGGTAAGTCCCCTTTCCCTCTCACTTTTCATTCTATTTCATAGGTCATCATGGTTGTATGGCAGCGAAGCGTCAGTTCACGTAGTGGTTGTATTGCTGTAGTTGCTTCATTGACTGATTGATTTCGATATGCTTTCAAAATGCGGCGGAGTAAAGTAATATAAATAACCAGCATTTGGTTCAGTTAACTAAAACGGATGAAGTAAAACAACAACAGTTTAAATTTGCGATAGATAGTGTAATATAAACGATGTTCCAGGAGGCAACCACAACGGTCTATTTGAAGATCCGTCAGAGTGTCGGTTTTAATAAACCGATTGCTTTCAACTACTGCCTACACTGGCTGTACCCAAATGGGATGCATTTGAAAGCAGATCTTTCATCTTCTCCTAATACACTTTTCGAACGGTACGAAGACCAAAATTGCTTATAACGACAAAATTTGCTTGGAAGCTTAAATTTGGTCAGCTCGAGTCCTGTTGAGTCTACAATGTCTTCACAGTACGATAACGTGCAAGTCATCGAGCGGGGGTGTAAGTGGCAGTATAACGTAGCTAACAAGTTTATTCCTTAACTCGTTGGCTTTCTCTTATATTAGTGGTTATACCAATGGAGAGAAAGCAATAGTTTTGCTAGTTCTAATCTCAGATTGGCAGATGGAATGCAAAACGCTAACTATTCCAGAACTGCAAGGTTAGATTTGAGAGTCTTAAGCAAGTCTGGAGTTTGTCTGACGTATCTCAGACGTATTGCACTATTTGGATCCTCTTCTACACTCTTGTTAAATAAGTGTTTACATAAATATTATTATAACGATAATTGTCACAAGCACCGTTTTGTCTCTCTGAGCTAGAGACAAATGGCTGTATATGGACTAAACTTTACCTGTGACACTGTGCCAATAGTAAAAAATACTAATTATTGCACAACTGTATTTCTAGCCAAGCAATTGACATTACAAAATTTAGCATTGGAAATTGAATATCAGCTTAAGTAATAGTAAATTAAGATTTTAAATTTTTATGTTTTAGACTTGGCGACTTGTCTCCCATCTTGAGGTTGCGTATTATCTAAAATTAAAGAAGGATAACCAGTCCAAGCATTAGTTTAACTGCTGCCATAAGAAACTTTAGTCATTCATCTACGTCATCTCGTTTAAAGCAATACGATTCCCAGTTGGATCCGTGATAATTAAAACGGCAGGTCAAATTGCTGCAAACAGTGTTGAAGGGAATTGAATTGAGCAATAGAAAATCTAGTTAAACTTTATTTTAATAACCAAATAAACACTATTTTGTACACAGCCTGTTCACTTGAGTATGATTGTGTTTTCTATGTTTCGTCATAGAGGGATGATCTAAATTGTGCCTGAGATACCAGTTAATAATAGTACCCAAGAAAAACATACTAGGCATCCAAATTAAAGCCAGTAATGTTATTAGATTCAGCCACAAGTAAAGGGATAACAAATTTCAATTTATGGTGTGGATTGCATTTTAATCAATTCCAATTTCGTTCCCTTGTTCGAACACAAACAATCCAAAAAATACTACCTATGAAATATTTGTCCAAATTAAGTACCATCCGGATAAGCAATATTTCGCTGAATTAATATACATTATGACTAGACTTGTAATGTGCAATTTTGTGCTGTTGTCTGATTTGCATCTTAGAAATTCCTTCCTTCTTTACGACGCGCGATGTATAAAGGTGTACTTTCCATTGTTGAACACTGAAACTTATTGTTTTGCAATGTTGTTAGCAGCTAAATTTAAAACGCGTAGCGGAAAAGCAAGCTAAGTTACGGTGGACAAGCAAGAGTATTTTGTTTCATGTGAGGAAGTTTGAACGAACACAAACCAAAAGTTAAATTATTTAATGCGAAGGACGTTGAAGTAGGTAATCAACATAGGTTTAAAACATACGGAGTTTTCTTGGCTAGTTGACGTAAACGAAAAGAAGTGGTGCATTTGGGAGGATAGCTGCGAAGGTTAACATTTTGCATAATGGTATGATTGTTAACAATAGTTTGTATGGCAAATATTTGGTTATATTAATAATCTAGAACACGTATTTTCAAAATTATTTATGGAACAATTGATTAAGATCGAACAAATAACCGCGGACAAAATTTAGTTGCGTGTGTACATATGTTACTTTTCTACGATTCTTTACACACACTTGATTTGGCTTAATTAGGTTGCAACGCATCTTGTTGCCTCGCTTGTTGTGCAGAGAGTGTTAAATGCGTGAAAGTGTAATTATATTTTCAAAATTTTGCAATTCCATTTACTACAATTTGGCGGTGAGCATGTATGCTTTTTAAAATAGTAAACTAGCTTCACCGTCAACCCTATTTGTAAAACTTATATTCGTATAATTTATTATGTGGATACACAAAGCCATTTTCATAGTAACTATCTGTTCTTTACCATTAAAACTGCCACGTTTGTTTTAATTGGTTATACACAATATCATATCAATCTGTTGTGCTACTGCCTGGTTAATTATGATCGTTTTTTACACTATCCGCAGTTGATTACACGTTTTCTCAGTCAAAGATTTTATCCCAACGTCTGGACGATAGGCTAATTAAATAAGAACGTGTTTTTGGGTGATATACGACGAACTCTCCTGGAACTACTACATGTATTTCCGGCAAGTGGTTTTAAATCTTTATGAATTAATATAATAATATCTTTATTAACAAATGGGTTTTAGAAGTTGCTTGGAAACAAGTTGCATCGGTTGAATACCTATGTGATGCGTTCTTAAACGCGTTTAGTATGTGGACTTTTACCCATGCATGTAAACCATACCAGTTTTATAGGATTTCATATGATTTGGGGTTTTGCTGCAAAAGATATGGGTACTGTATCCAGCTTCCTAATTTGAGTGCCCTCTTGAGGTTTTGCTATGGCGTCCAGATAGCTACCGTGTTGCTTTAGCTCTCTTGATAAACTTCTTTGAAATTACTGTATATTACCGTGTAGTGTGGTTACCTACCGAAGATATAAGTGAATAGTTTTGCACACTTTCACGATTTCATCGAATTCCAAGTCGTAGCATTTCAGTTAATGCGCTGTACATCACACATAACGTCCTCACATCCCAATGACATTTAACTTGTTAACTTATGAGCGGCTAACCGATTTAGTGAGATAGAAGTTAATTGTTTATCCCTGCCGACAGAATCACCTGTGCGCCTTCCTAGCTACGGAGATTGGGAAGGCGCACAAGCGATGAGCATGGCTGTTGAAAGTACCTCCTACTGGAGAAGGAATTAGCTATTATAATCGCGAGAACATTAAAAGCACATCTTCTCGCCCCTCAACCACGCTTTCCAGGTCTGCATTTCTTGCAGGACTGTGGGATGAGATGCATGACTTAAATTTTAACGCACCGGCCAACCCGCTCCTAGAAAACACATCGGAGCATCCAGTTTTTATTGACTAGTTTACTTCTATAGCGAAACGCATAAGTTAACTATGCGTCGACAAGTCTAGATAAATGAATAACTATTAAAAGGCAATAAGCAGAGTTATGTGGATGTCTCGTATACGCATTAGCCTAGCTGCAGCCATGATAATGCTAGCGCAGTAAGAAATCTATACAGTAGTCTTCGTACCTTTTCTGACTTCCAAAATTATGTGCATTTTTCTATGCCGAAGCCGACTAGAATTTCTGGCAAGCATCATTTCTTATTATTGCTCTGACTGTAGCTATTTAACCGGCACAAGCTTGTAAAGCCTACCTTTGTTGTTGTATATTTCCCAGCAGATGTAGGCATTTTAATATATTAAGGACCCTGCTAAATACACGATATTGTTATTGCTACAATGTTTCATTACAGCCTCTTAGCTAAAACGTCCTGTAAATTCTAATTTGTAATTGTGCAAATGCAAATTATGCCATACTTTGTTTCTACGTTGAGTATCAAAACATACCACGTTTAATTTCGGTGCCAACTAAAAGGAAAACAAATTGGCGGATTTGCATGTCAATTGCAATGTCAATAGATGAACCGGCTGCCGGTAAAATCTACCACACGTTCCTAGGTTGAAAAAGTAAAACAAACCTTGGAAGTGATATATATATATATACATATAAACATATATATATAAGGTAGTGTGTCTCATGCTGAGCCTGAGGTAGCATTCATGATGCTTCTTCACCGCAGTTGGGCTAAACCAATTTAATCTTAAACTAGTATTTTATGCTGGTTAAATTTCCCTCCACTTTAGTTGGTTTGTTCTACCTGCCTGAATAATCTTCTATTAACTGGCTACGTTGCTTACGCTAATTGCGCTTATGTTCGGTAACTTGGCTGCGTTTGGAGCATTTGTAAGTAACATGTAGACATTTTTCCTTATCGCCGATTCGTTGCTAACCAACTTACTTCAAATGCCATTTTACCGAAGATTTACTCCACCGTGTCTTTACTCCTTATTGTATATATCTTATTTCAGCTTATCTTTTCAAGTTAATGGCTGTTGCTTGATATTCCTGGTGTGACTGCGCTTAATGTGCACGTTGACAAGATGCCTTCCTGTCTACCTCGTCCATACCGGCTCCAGGAGACAGTTGGTCATAACTAAAAGGGACGGGGTGCACGGTCCTTGTGGCGGTGATAGGCTCGAACAGCGGTTCCATGCACTCGGTGTGGAGCGGACTACGGTCCAGCCACCGCATTGTGTGCGCTTGACTCCCCAAATAGAGGGAGCTTGTGTTTCCCTGTGAAGGAGTCTGGGCCGTCTCCGTTGATGAAACATGGCTCCCATCCAAACGCCTCCTGATCTTATTCCTTCGGTTGACGTTGGATATAAGGTGTGTGGTGTAGCGCAAGCCACTCATGGTCACTCGGTAGGCGCAGGCGTTCTCTAGCAGGCCACAGTGACAGGCAAATCCGAAACCGGATGCCGCCAACCATATCATACATTGAGTCTTACTTCATGGAAATTATTGCATTGGCAAATATCAATCACAGGAATATAAAACTCTCAGTGTCCAGCAGGGTTGTGGACCGTGTAATCATACAGTCTAAAACATTGTTTGGTGATGATATCCTAATGTTGTTTCTGACCTGTCATTTGATTTATTGACGACACTATGACCATTAATGTCCAGAACTCATTTCATAAGACCTCGTGTGTTAGTGCTAGCAAACTTGTAAGCTTTCAGCGGTTTTCATCAGGATACTACAATCTCGAGAAAGGAAAACTGCTACGAGCCAAAATTGATGAGCCACTGTAGCGAAACTTTAGTCAACATGTCCACATGCTTTTCCTGATAAAGGTAACTCTGAAGTGTAAAGTGCCTGTCATCGTTAAGCGTAGTTTTGTAATACCTAGGTAGACCGAGAGACTGAATACATTTTTTCTCTGGGAACAAGAACGGATTTTCTAGTCGAATAACGATAGTCTCTTCATTGACAACTGGCATCATAAAACCGCTCGTGTGCGGCGCAAAAATATACAGTATAATGACTAGAAAGCATAGTGTGAATTGATTTGGTGACTTGAATGCAATAGGTAGAACAGCACTGAAACTGTCAACGTCTGTTTTAAACTACTGTAGAGCCATTATGATCCATACACTGGAGTGTTACAGACAGTCGTTTGGTAGTTCCCTCAATATTACTTGCACGATACAGAGAAAGAGAAATGTAGATAATGGTTGGTCTCAACAGAGGCATCCTATCCGTCGTTTACGGCTGTACAACTGGTGTTAAGGTAAAGTTTACTGGCACATCCGCAGTAAAGATAATTTACACATCTCATGTGAAACCTTTACGATTACTTATCATGCTATTAGTTCACCTTTGGCAGTACTGTACGTACGGCAAGCACTATCTGCGGAAATAGGATATACCATAGTGTTGGCTGTTCCAAGAGCTAGTGCATGGATTTTTAGCATCAACTTTGAAGTGACACGCTATGAAAGAAATGTACATACCTTATAATATGTCTTCCGTACATGCCTTTCTTGCTATCACCGTGAGTATTGCAATTAACGAGGTTGATATATTTTCACTTCTACCTATACACTCTTATTGTTAACAATTTACGGAGCTGAAGTAAACCAGTGGATTGGCTATGCCTAAGTTACCATCTGCCTCATAATCGATCACTTGTTCAGCGGTCGCAACACGTCATTGTGGACAGGTACCTATAACTGACTTTCATAAAATTCCCAAGAGTATATTTGGAAATGACTGAACTAGTAGCATACCCTTTAAAACCAATACTAATGGTTTGCGGACCATACGTTTAACTGCAACTGTGTTTTTCATGTTCAGATCCGTATTCGTTGTCAAAATCGGTCATGCTGGAAGACAGTTACGGCATGATGAAGTTGATTGAACGTGCACAGATAAGATGTGGTCGACTACAAAAGGATAGTTGTCATGGTTATGTTGGCCTGAAGATTAACAACTGAGATATGACAGTGAGGAGTAAGTAGCACATATGATTATATATTTACAGCAGAAACAGCGTCACTAAACAACACTTGCAGTCGACAAGGTAAATTTTGAAGTCCGAAACATAAACACCGTCCGTATACTCTACATTTGGCACAGAATCTGCTCAGAAACAGCAGCAGCAGCAGTAGCAGACGTTTCGTGTGTCTAGCTATAGACCATGACAACTCCGCACATTTTAAGTGTGAAAGTATGTTGATGTATTGCTCGATGATATGCAACTAGAGTTAACCGAGTTAATTTACAAGCTAGCATTTTACGGCCGTTTAAAGTAAAACTTCTCCCATGGGAGCTTAACTAAAGCAAGTTACTAATTCAAATCAGTGTAACAAAGCACTCGTTTTGGTCAGCTTTTTGTAATGCTGTTAAACGAATACTAATTAACAGGAAGGAAAGGTGTGTATAAGAGTCACGTTTGAGAAGCGACCATGTGCTCTGTAAATCCGGTTAGCAATTCATCTAAACTTTACCTACAAACTCTATGTGTAGTGAGCCTTAGCTGAAAAATGTGCATCAACCTTTCCAAACAATTTGTCATATGGCCACGTAGTGCTAGTGTGCCCTCTGCTATTGCTGTTCATCCAACGACTAATGGTAATGGAGAATACGAGATTGCCGATCATCGTTTAAGTATATCAAACTAAATCTGCATGAAAAGTATGCTATTACAACCATACAATCATCGGTTGCTTGCTAATCTCAATGATATGTGAATGAGTTGCTTCTCCTTAACGCATTGAGGAAAGAGTATCCCTTTATAGTAATAGATTACACGACAAGGATAAAATTTAACTACAGTTTTTGGTTCGATGGCCGTCGTAAATTATAGCTTCAGCAGTAAATTTAGGATAACAACATCATCTACTAATTGTTTTGACGCGCATGCGGAGATACGTAAGGCCATCAGGAAAGAAGACTACAAGATGGTAGTTGCTGTACTTTATGCGTATCATCGTTGCCTGAAATTCGCACCTAGCGATTTAATAAATGTATTGCACAAACAAATGAAGCTTACATAAATTAAACATAGTTTTTACAAAATACTTCGCTTCTGATATAAGGCTGACAGGCAAAAGATTCCCCAATGTTCTTCTGAAAATCCCTGAATAAAATGCCATTTATATTGCATGCACTATTAATTTGTCCATTTCTGGAGCTCGGAAACTACAATGATGAGCCTCAGAATGTCAGCGTTTTAGACAATCCTTAAAGTTAGAGAAACCTACCATATTGTACCTCGACACCATATGAGGTTAGATTTAAACATAAGATAAATTCGTTTAACCAGCCCACAAAAGTTTCTTTCTGGTAACAATACCATGTACTGTGGCGAGCAAGCAGAAAAAGCGATCTTAGCTTACTTGCTTGGAGTAGTTGCATCCACTGAAAAAGTGCCGCTGATGTGGAAAATAAAATATGGCAGTGGTTTTACTATTTATATCCATTCTTTATACAGATTAGCTAAAAGTGGGAAACACCTCAGCTACCGTGCCGCAATAGATGGAACGAAAAAAGGAATGCAACTAGTGCAAGCATGATGAGATACCGGTAGGGATGCGCATCGTTCCGATAACCTACCACCCGGCTACTGTGCATCAAAAATTCCTACGCAAAATTATAGAAGGCTAAATGGTGAGGTCGTATTTGGAGGGGAGGCTTACAGGGATGGGGTTGGGACAAAGAACTTACAGCACGAACGCCATTGAGGTCGCCTCCTAGCGATATCAACAAGTGTACCCAGCCAAACGTCTTCATCATCTTTCGGACCCCAAGCAGGGAGCTGTGAAGCTCCAACCAACGCCAAATTCCAAGTGAGGGCCTTCCTACCTTTCGATTAAGTCTTTGCTTGGCCACCCCTCCTCTTCTTTCATCCACACCCCAGGCGCGCAAGCAAGGCATGTCGCAGGGGGCCGTGGGCTGACATACGTAACATGTGGCGAAACCACCGGAGCCTGGTGCGTGAAATAAAGCTGCTAAGCGGGTCATATCATTTTCCTGTGCTGTAAACAAGGCATCAAACGCGCACGTTGTTTACGCGTGTTTCAACCAGATGTGAGCTAAATTGCGAAGGCACCGGTGATCGAAGGTAACTAGCCTCTTTATATCAGCTGCTTTAAGCTGCCAATTTTCACAACCGTACAGTAGGGCCGAACGTACCGCTGCGTTGTACACTCTAACCTTCAGGGCGAGAGTGATGTCGTGCCGCCGCCATAAGTGACGAAAGTTAGCAAAAGCTACTCGAGCTTTTGCTATACGGTTCGTGATCTCATCTTCAAGCCCATGGGTACTGATACAACATCACAGGTAATTGAATTTTTGAACAATTTCAAGCTGATCCCCGCTAACGGTAAGCATAAGAGGCGGTCCAGAGCAATCTTAGAGGAACGCTTTGCATTTCGAGGGTGCGAAGCAAAGCCCGAAGTGACGGACAGCCAATGCGAATCTGTCCAGTGCCGCTTGACACGCTTGTAAACTGTCACAGATTAGGGCAATATCATCAGCATACTCCAAGTCAGGAAGTTGTTCTCCCGAAAGCAGATCCACACCTTCTAAGTCATGTCCTGTAAACGCGATTTCCATGACCTCAACAATAGCAAAGTTGAAGAGGAAAGGTGCCAGCGGACATCCCTGTCTCACACCGCAGGAGGTATTAAAGGTCGACGACAGCTTGTCGTAAGTCCTCACTCTGCCCGAGCTACATGCATATACTGCTGGGATAATATTTACATAGTTCTCAGGAACCCCTTTCCTAAGTAGACAGTCCAAAAATGCACGTCTACCACCGAATCGAATGCACCTTTGATATCAAGGAACACGACAACGGTGGGTCGCCAATATGTGTGACGGTACTCCAACAAATGACACACAGTAAAGATGTGGTCAATGCAGCCACTCCGTCAAAGAAATCCGGCATGCTCTTCACGAATCTGACTTTCACGAGTACCAGTCAGCCTATGCACAATGACAGAGTCAAGCAATTTGGAGGCGATGGAGATCAGACTGCTTCGTCTATGGCTGCTGCATTACGATAGTGAGCGTCGCTTGAAAACTGACACTAAGACGCAGCGGCTCCAGTCAGTTGGGACATACTCACGCTTCCCCAGTTGCACTATTAACTCGTGTAAATCATCCATAAGAGCAGGTCTGCAGAATTTGTAGAGGGCTGGAGGAAGATCATCTGGTCCCACCGCTCTATTTAACTGCAACAGTTCGGTCTCACGTATGACTTCTGAGCTTGAAGGTGGATCCAAATGGACAGCTCACGGAGCGGGGCGATCAGTATCTGGTGAGGAATCTAACAATTCCGGCCTATTAAGTGGCCTTCCAAAGTGCTTAGACCAACTATCCAAACATTTTGACAAATTGTGGATAGGCTGTCCACTCTCGTCACAAATTGTCTCACTAACATCAGGTCTTCTGCTGCCCGTTTCCCATATCACTCGGAATAACTTACGATGATTACCAATGGCAGCGGCCAATTCCATCTCTGAAGTACGATGAGACAACCGTGATTCACGGTCTCTCTTCAGGCTAGCACGGAGTTCTGCCCGGTGCTCTTTTCCAGTTTTATTGTGTTCGCTTCCAGCCTGAATATGCCGGCAAACATCGATAAGTTCCAGAGACTGTGAAGTGACTCAACGTCCATGTTGGCGATGAGATATACCACGTGAGGATATTCCTGCTGCCAGTAAGTACTGGTGAAGATGAGACCAGTGAGCTTCAATTGCATCCAGTGAGCTCTTATCTAACTCGCATGACTTCAGTTTACGGCACCGTTTATCCACATTCTCAGTTCGGTGTGCATTTAAGGAACCCCAAACGATCATACATGCCTTCATAAAAGGGCTGCGCTTCGCTTTCCCAAAACTGCATTCAGCCAGTCTATAGTGCCATTCTCTTGCACCCATCCTTTTGTGTGAGCAAGCACAAATTTGTCGTTAGGCAACTCCGATCCCTTAAGTAGTTTTTATGCCTAAAATGATGAAAGTTGATAGAGAGGAACAATCCACCTTACGCACTAAAACAACTGTGAACCATGTATTCTCTTGTTTCGTCGTCTATACAAAAAATGTGATAGCACCTTTCTGCCCCACCGTGCGATTTGAAGGTGTGTCAAAGCACACGTGCGTCTCGTGCATATTTGCTACTTGGGACGGTTTAAGCTGGAACGGTTCAGCTGAAGCATGATCCTTTGCAAAATTCCAACTTTACTGTCCAATTCCTTCGGTACTATCGGGGTTAGTTTTGTGCGGGTCAGTAGACCCAGGACGAATCGGTTCATAAAATAATTGCACCATCTCTAGGAAGCAAAAAAATTCACCAGTTTTGATGCCTGCACTTCCGGACTGTTACTATTGTGAGCACCCTGATTCGAAAGTTCGTTCGTGTAACAAACAACCGGCTGTGCCGAGACTACACAATTCACTGGGCTAACTTTTCCTCCAGTTCACTAAACAGGGTTGTTCTACCGCGTGCTGCTCTCTTGCTACAGGCATTAGTGACAGTGCGGTGTTTACCTTTCGCCATTCTCTCACTTGACTTTCATTCAAGGTAAATGGTTTGCAGCCATACAATAAGTAAAATAATAGAAACAATAAATTTCAATTTAAAGCCAGCAGCATATGCATATTGCTTCTGACCAGACACTTATCACGTTTCCACTGCTTTGGGAGATCGTACAAAATGTGGGCATATTCCCTCTCAGCTGGGTCGTGCGACGTCGCTATAGCGCCATTTTGGATAGTGAATCACAGCGCTTATACATCATGCTATGCTAGTCAATTTGATGCAGTAAAAGTACAACGTCGTCCCACACCACGGATCGTGAACTTCCCTTACACCCACTGCTCCCCTGCGATTCAGATACAGGAGACCCCGACTATCCCAGGGGGTATTTCACATTGTATCTCACATTACCCCATATTTTCGGCTGACATACTTATTTTGCGTGACTTGACATCTAATCGATACCGTGTTCAGCGCTGTTAAAATCTTTGTTTCAACGTCTCTAAGCCCAACTAACTGCAATCATAACACATTAGGTCGCCAGAACTGACCAACCGTATAGCAGCTTTCACTTAAGCATACTCAAGTGAGAGCAGATAGTCATGAAGTCAAATTCGTGAGAAACAAATTCAGTTCTCTTTCTGTTGATTTGTTGGTGATTAGCTAAAATGTGGACTTAAGATTCGGAACAAATTTGACGTCGCAGTCATATTGTCGGCTTATTTAAGGATCGAGTTATACATGGTAATATATATATATATATATATATATATATTGCACAGTCACAAACTTAACCACTTAATTTAAACACGTTTGCTTTCCAGCGCGTCCGATTTGAACAATCGCTTAAAGTTGTCAACGATGTTTTGCGATCGATTTTTAAACAACAAGGTATGTTCTTAACTTAGCTTTTAGCCGCATTGTACCTGATAAAAAGACGATTTCTGGGGACACAATTCAATCGTACTTAACACAATAAAACACAAGCAGTTAACCAACTTGGATACCCTGCTTGCATGATCGAATAAAATGGTGCAGCGTAAATCAAGTGCTCATATCTTGAGGTTCCAAATGAATAGTTTGGCTTGCATTTTTCATAATGCTTTTAATATTGACTGTTAAAACCGAGCGTTTTAAGCTGCAGAAAGATCCTTGGTATTTTCGTATCATCCGTTGGCCCATAAGATGGCTGATGCTTCCCAAATTATAACTTGTCACTTTTTGTCAACTATGTAGTTTTATTGTAAACATAACGTGTTATTTAGATACAGCTAGTTTCACTCGTCAACAGAAATACACGGAAAAATACGAAGTCCAGGAGGACAGTCATATTATTCTTGAACATAATAAGTACGAGGCAGATTTGCTTGACCAACTACTTGATGCACTGCATTAGAACGCTTGGGCAATAGGCATTATGCTTAAGCAGATTATTCTCTCATTTATTCTGCGAATCGTTCACAAGTGCTCAGATTACTAAGGCTTCGAGCTGTTTAAGTAACCCAATCATAGAATCGTGACAGTAGTGGGCTAATCAGAAGTAAATCGACTGACCTACACCACAAAGAATTATACAATAAAGAATAATAGGTGCACTTATAAACATACACATTTGGAGGCTACGCTGACCATATATTACGAATGCAATTATAACGTGACCGTGTATGAGCTGTAGGGATGTGATATTGAAAAAGGCGGTGTGCTCACAAAAATCGTCCTCTTAATCACGGACGTAAGCGAATTGGAACGACTTAGGAAAGTGTGGAATATAGTGGAGGTTGGAACTTATGTTGCCCGTTGTCACGAAACGTTTTGACTCAACACATGATGGATAGCGACAGCTACGCTATCCTGATCCATGCTTTGTCAATACTCTGCAGCTGTATGGGTTACGTAGAACAGGAAAGAGTGCAGTACCACTTAGACCGACACGAACAATAACGAATATACCTCAGCATAAAAGAGCCTGCAAACTAGTCAGGCTTCCTCCGCTGCCACGACATCTGGCCAGCCTCTATAGCTTTAAAGATTTCATTCAAATGTTAGATGACTAGGTAGAATCGGTTTGTTTGACAATATCCTGTATTTTTGATTTGAAATCATGGCCCAATGTGGTTCCACCGTACCAGATTGGTAATTATATGTTCAAAAGGAGAGAGGTTTGAAAATCGGTTGCAAATGAAGTCCGTTTTTTGAAAAAGTTCTCACCACTGCGCAACTAAAAGTTTTCTCTTCTCTTTAGGAACATACTGAGTTACCTCAGAAGTATGCGAATGCAGGAGAAATATATTCGTGAGGTATGTAGTAGGTTCAAGGGCTAAGAATGAGACGGGAATCAACTTAAAACTCAGCCAATCCCTCAATAAGTATGGGGCGATGTTCAACTTAGCAGAATAAGTCCAGGAAATGAAGTCATGCAACCAAGCACATCGTCGCGAAATTTTTTCGTTGAATGCTCATTTAGTTTATTGAATAGTAGAAGAAAGAAGGGAGGTTCAATGTCAACTTATTCACTTCCTGACCTTCCAAGGATTGCAGGCGTACTAGCTGTCGCATAGCTCTGGATGTATTATCAGTCCTGCATGATCCTGGAGTACTTAATATAAGATGTCTAACTAAAGTTTGAAACTCGCTTCTAACTGCACACTGACAATCGGGTCCGGCAGTCAGTTCCACTCATTAATTACTAAAGTAGTGAGATCAACATCTGAGCGGGCTTTGAACCACCTCGGTTTAAACAACTACTAGCTATCAGCGAGTTACACTGCCAAGTTTTAGCGGAAAAGCTGCCTCAGCTCGTTTCCCAGTTCTCCTCGTAGTATAAGCCTAGTACAGATGAGGTCTCCGTGACTTCGACGGTAGTTTAAAGGAAAAAGGTTCATCCTCGGCAGTCAGGCGGGATACAAGAGTTCGCGCAGCCAAAGGACAAATTTCGATGCACGTCGCTGAAGCTTTTCTATCATGTCATGTTCACACTTCGATAGAGGGGCTATGGCCGAAAGTCCGAATTCAAGGATAGGACGGATAATGGGAGGTGAAGAGAAGTCTAAACATCTGCGGCGTCATTTTAGAGAAGTATCTCCTTATGACGCCTCACATCCTGTTCGCTGCAGCAGTCTTCTTTATCGTGTCATGGGTATTTATGTGATCAGAGGATACTACTGTCGCCAGGTCCCTTTCCTCTGCGGCAATCTTGAGTAGGTACACGCTAATGCTATAGACGCCCAGGGCCACAGCATCCCCGATGGAAAGGACAGAGTACTTCTCTTTGTTGATCGGCAAACCCCACTTGATAGACCAGGCGTGTGGTGGATCAAGTGTTTCCTGTAATCGGTCGGCGTCTTCGAAACTGGACACCTCCGACATTAGCTTTAGTTCGTTTGCATAGATCAGACAGTCCGTTTGTAGCATACTTTAGAGATCACTGGTATGCAGCTTGAACAATCCCGGTCCGAGAAGAGGGACTTGTGTGCGCCACTGAACATAGGTACTGGAAATGAATGGATGTCGTTTACCTTGACTTGCAAATTTCGGCCTTGTAAGAAGTCACTGGTCCATAATAGTAATGCCAGTTCCGCCAAGATTAGAGAGTAGTTCCTGTTGAAGCACTATGAAAATTTTCGCTGAAGTCAATGAAGACCACATCCAAAAGTTTTACAGCGTCCATTGACTTAGCGCAATTCGATCTTGCGAATAGCATGCAGAGTACACGAAGTGATGTTCAGATCTTCACAGTGTCGGTGTATGACACATTGTATGAGCATTACCATGATCTTGCTGAGAGGTAACGATCAACAGTGTACGTCAGGAATTGCGTAGATCGAGGGCTAATGGAGCCGGCCCAGTTTGACTTCACACATACCTTTGCTAGAATGCCAGGTCGCTTCTGTAACACTCTAATGCAGACAAGCGTTGACAGACAAGCTCTATTCAAACTGGTATGTGTCAGGCGCTCAAGTATGTGGGATTCTCGGCTGTGCAGACAGTTAATCCAGAAAATAACCGCGGCTGTAATGGTATTGAGGTTGATGGTTAGATGCCATGCCGCTTGCCACTTCGGGATTTACAGAAAAGGACACGCTGTGAGCAGCATTATGCTTATTGCGTAAGGGACTTCCTAGCATATGTTCGGCGGATGCTTCTTAGTGGATCTATGTTCACAGGTTCTGTAGGATAGTAGCGCCGTTAAGACAGCTTCTTCCCACTCAAACCTTTCTAGTTAGATGCCCTGTATTACCTCCTTTAGAGACCGGTTAAGGCACTCCAACTTGCCATTAGATGCAAGCTTGTATGGTTAATTCCGGGAATATTTTATGACTGAATAATTTTACAAAAACCTTAACTGCAGAATTGTTTACTATTATCCGCAAACTTTTCTCTGGTACTCCAAAGCAACTGAACAGGCATTTGAACCATCACAGCACTAGGGAAGAGGACAAGTTGTCACATCAATGGTCTGCAGGCCATCCGTTGTAAATGCATGTTCAAACTAGTAGATTATTCTTATGCACTTGAGCAGTGACGAATGAGCCCAGAAACGTAAAGTACTCTTTTGACCCCAGCATCAACAGGCATGGTATCGGTTGCACGGGAGACTTAAAAGGTAGACAACATTTATCAAGTACCCGGCAAGCCTGACAATTTCTCACAAATACTTCAATAGTTCATGTCATTCGTAGCCAGTAAAAGCAAGTTTGGACTTACATTTAGTTCGGACTATACCCGGATGACCTTTAGAGCACCTGCAATAACTTTGATGACAAGCAACTAGGGAGCTATTATACACTCATCTACGACTGCAAGTTACTCTCGAATAGCATAATACGGATAGTTGGTTGTTCTTCAGCTATCACTGCTGAACGTAAAGCGTGAGCTGCTGCAGCTTCGTGGCTCGCGCATTATCGGTTTAACTTTATTAGTCGTCAGAGAGGACAAATCGGATCCTAGACTAGACACCATTGGCGCCTCCCTAAGTGCCAGTTTTCTATCCTCAAGTTCCAAAGATAAGGAAGATAGACCATCCTGGCGGGTACATGATTTGCAATTTGTGGTTGAGAAGTCTGGCGTATGAGCGATTGATTCGCATAAAGCTAAATATATTAGATCCATTCATGAGAAGGGTGTTGAGAGTGGAGTGGTCAGTTAGTAAAATGAAACGGCGGCCGAAGTGGCAAAGATTTCATTTCTCGCAGGCCCAGACACAAGCATAAGCTTTCATGTCGCCGGTGCGGTAGTGCCACTCGGAAGTGTATGTAATAACTTTCTCTTCCAAATTGTGTAGCTTGTAGTTGTCAAACAAAAGCACCATGGCTGAGATGCGAGTCATCAGTTGACAAAAATTATGCCGCGAATTGCTAAAGATTGCAACCAATGGAGCAGAGAGAATTCGTCTTTGCGGTTCTTCGAAGGAGTTTTGTTAAGAACTCCATCAAACAAACGGTGCCACTTTCCGTATTAGATCTAGCACCGTTGCAAACTCAAGAAGGCACTGCAAGAGTATATACCCGGGAAAAACCTTTAGGTACGTGCATTTTCTCGGTATCTGCGCGTCAACAAAGTCACGGATATATTCGTTACTGAGACGAATGCCACGGCGGGAAACGATGTGTCCTTAAAAGTGAGTTTTAGCTGCCTTAAATATACAATTTTTATTCTTCAAGAGAAGATCGTTTTCACTGAGTCGATGAAGAGCATTAGGTGAACACTGGTTATGCTCTTTTGGCAAGCGACCGAAGACACAAATACCATCCAAGAAGGCAACCTGTCTATCAGTACCTACAAGAGTATGATTCAGGAACTTTTGCAAGGCATGGGGCACCGAACACAAACCCATTGGCAACATTACGTATTGAAATATGTCATCGAGCGCAAAGTGGGCGATTAGATGTTACGAATAGCTGGCCAATGGCACATGGAAAAATGCACTCTTCAAATCTAGCTTGGAGTTATGGTTGCACCAGTTAAACTACTGTGCGTTGCTCGTTAGATGGTAGCACTGATTGCTCAACGACAGTCTGTTTATTTAACCCCTTCTAAGCGATGTATATCCTGGCTGTTAGTTCTTTTGTTAGGACACCCACAATTGACTGCACTCACTCAAATCAATCGATGGGTACAAACAAATTAAATACTAGCCTTTCTTACAGAGCCGCTGAGACAGCTTCAGGTATTGCTAGTGAAAGAGGCCAACGTTGATTTATGGCAATTAGTTTTTCACCCTGCTTCAGCGGAATGCAGTGCACACTACATGAAAGCCGTCCGATGGAATGTCGAAAAAACTAGTTAATGTTTATGCTAATATATCACATTGGCGGAAGAGACAAACGTGCGGTAGAATGATGGTACTACTTGCAATGACAACATTTCATTTCTTCTAAGCGAGGGTCGCCTGTTTTTTAATAAATGTGCAGTGACACACAAGCAGCTACCGAACGCAGCTGCAAATGCACCATAACCACTCCTAATATGGTTGGGGTATTTTCAAGTTTGTCTAAATTCAGTGCGAAGTGGGGTGTTATGTAGCTAGGATAGGTAGCGTTGGTAACATCGTAAAGGTGCAATAGTAACTCGATAAAAAATGTAGTTCCATTTAAGTGGAACAAATCTTTAATTATAAGAAGTGACACAATACTATTATCAGCTGAGGGAAACCTTGGTTCAACAACAGATTTCGTTATATTACTTGAAGTACAAGCAACAATGGTGAAGGAATAAATGTTCTCCTGAGATGGAACAGTAACTTGGCTACCTGGTATAACATTAGGTAACACTAAACCCAGCTGCCATATGTGCAAACTGTGATTAATCGAGGAAAGCATTGGGTAGGTAAGAGGTCTGCCTAAATAAAGCAATCTTGCTTTGTCAATATTTGCACAACAGCAGCTTTACACCAAAGCGGTACATAGCTATAATTGTGAAAAAATATAATTTCAAAACAAATTAACTCAGTTGTTCGTCTAGCTAAGAAGCTATAGCACATTACAGCACATTATATAAACTTGTCCATCTAAACATGCTAAATCCGCGACCCCGACTACTTCGTGTAGTCCTCTCAACCCCGGAGGAACGCAAAGCGTTAATACGCTTTGCATTCAAACTCAAGGGTAGTAATATCAGCCTTCAACCGGACCTGCCACTGACAGACCGACTGAAGTTAAAGGAAGCCTTAAAAGGCCTCAAGAACAGGCAGGCGGCTTGTGAGCAAGGCCTTCGTCTTTTGGGTTTTCAGGTGGTCAGCCGGCAGTCAAATTCTGCCCTACCAGATCCCCTCCTGGTAGCGTACGACCCAGGGCTGGTCGTGCCGAGTTCCTTCGAGTAGTGCTTAGTAATGTGCGTAGTCTAAGGAACAAGGTACACGAGGTGGGTTTACTTGTAGACAAATCTCGTCCCGACATACTTGTTATTACGGAAACGTGGCTGTCCCCGGATATTACAGAGTGTGAAGTATGTTTACCTGACTATGCACTGCTTAAATGCGATCGCTCCGTTGGCCGCAAGGTGGGGGCGTCGCTCTTTATGTGAGTTGTAAACTTGATGTGTTGCGGACCTGTGTGTTCCACTCGCCGGATCTAACTGTTGAAGCCCTCTCGACTATGGTGTGCACATCCTCTGCTCAGTTTACAGTTGTAGTGGTATATCAAAGTCCTGGAAATATCTCCAGGGAGGTTATTGAATTAATTCCTACTCAGGCTGCCGGTAGGTGTTTAATACACGGTGACTTCAACCTCCCTGAAGTCTGCTGGGCTGATCTATCTTGCAGTTTGGCGGCGGGCACTTTCGGTTCGGATCTCCTTGAGCTAACTTTGCAACTGCCTTTGCATAAGTTCGTGGACCTCCCGGCTAGATATATGCGCAACCAAACGCCGTCTACCTTGGATTTCATTTTTGCGAAGTCACACGATTTCTAAGTGATATTACCTACGACTCTCCTCTAGGAGCCAGTGACCATGTCTGCATATCCTTTCGAGGTGCTCTAACTAAGTGTCATCAAGCTACCGCTGAGGCATGTCCAAATATTTGGCGGGCAGAATTTAACGCAATGCGAGACAAAGCTTCAGTTCTGCGTTGTGCGATCACCGTGGCTGACACCGTTGAGACAGCCTGGGAGAAATTTAAGGCATACCTCACCGAGGTCTCTGCTCCCCACATATCACTCATTACTAGACGGGTGATACGGGCGCAACCTCCATGGATAAATCATACAGGTAAATACCTGCTCAGGAAGCGCTCTAATTGCTGACGAACTTACCAAGCGGCTTCATCAACCAGCACCTACGAAAGCTATCGAGCGGTTAGAAATAAATGTAAGCATCATCTTAGAACTCTTCGTCTTCAGTACGAGGAGGATTTGGCTAATGCAGCCGTAACAAATCCAAAGAAGTTCTTTGCTTACGTAAAGAGACGTAGCGGTACAAACTCGTCTATACCGGCTTTACTACGAGCGGACGGGACCCATGGGCATACCGACTATGATAATGCTTGCATACTTAGCGAACAGTATACTGGTGTCTTTTCTCATGAGGCCTCTCTACCTCAGGTTGAGCTGGTCACAAAAGTTCCAGAGGATTCTTGCCTAACTGAAATCAGCATAACGGAGACACAAGTCTTCGGGCTATTACAAGGGCTAAATCCTTCCAAAGCTTCTGGCCCTGATTCAATTCATCCGAAGCTGATGCATGAATTGGCCGCTGAGCTAAGTGGCCCTCTGACATGCATGTTTACAATATCACTCGACAGCTGTGCCTTACCTTCGGAATGGAAGAAGGCAATCATCTGTCCGATTTTTAAGGGCGGGGACAGAGTTCTGCCCGCGAACTACCGGCCTGTCAGCTTAACAAGTGTAGTAGTTAAGTTGTTTGAAAAATTGGTCAGGGATTCGGTGGAGAATCACCTGATTAAGTTTAACCTTCTCAGTGCGGCCCAGCACGGATTCCGTAAGGGATTTTCATGTCTGACAAATTTACTTGTAGCTCGTGAAAGCTGGGCTGAGGCAGTAGACAACGGTCACGCCATCGACGTGCTTTTCGTTGACTTCTCGAAAGCCTTTGATACTGTCCCACATCAACGACTCTCATTGAAGTTGAGATCGTATGGGATATCTGGAGCCGCCCTTAAATGGGTTTCTGCTTTCCTAGAGGGGAGAGAACAGTGTGTACGCGTGGGGCGTAGCCTTTCGCTTAGACAAGCTGTTCTTAGTGGCGTTCCGCAGGGCTCGGTTCTAGGGCCGTTGCTTTTCGCAATTTATGTCAATGACCTACCTCAGGAGCTTGGAGTACCGTCGCTATTGTTTGCTGATGACCTCAAGCTCTGGAATATTGTGGATATCCCTGGTGGCTCTGAGGCACTTCAGAGTGACTTGGATAGGCTCTGGGATTGGTCAATCTTATGGTTGATGCCCATAAATCAGGCGAAATGTTCTGTCCTCCGCATTGGAGCTGCTAGTCCTCCCACGCGCTATGTAGTTGGTGGAAGTGAACTCCCTGTTGTCATTCAGCAGGTTGATCTAGGTATCACCCATACCTCATTGCTTCACTCTGGAGAAAATTGGAGGAAGGCTGCTTGTAGATGGTTCCGTATGATGTGGTTTATTCGCCACTCCTTCGGTGTCCTAACGGCCAATATTTTTGTGAAGCTGTTCTCAGCTTTTGTGCGACCTCACTTAGAGTACTGTATCCAGGCTTGTCCACCTTGACTTGTAAGGGACAAAATGGAACTGGAGAGGGTTTTGCGAGTGGGTACAAGGTTAGTGCAAGGATTACGGGGGCAAACGTATCCCGAACGTTTGCTTAGCTTGGGTATGTACTCAATGCACTACCGCAGAATTAGAGGTGACTTGATCCTCACTTACCGTATCTTAACGGGTAAGATCGGTCCAGACTTGTCCTGGCTATTTAGTCCCGCCAAGCTGCCTAGTCTCCGAGGTCACCCGTTGAAGCTGCACAAACAGCGTTCTGACCGGGTAAGGACGGAAACTCGCTTGTCGCGTCGAGTTATTGAACGTTGGAACTCGCTTCCGACGCACGTGGTTAGGGAGTCTACGGTAGAGGGTTTCGAGCGTCAGTTAGATGCTCTTGGGTGGCAGTACCAAACCTTCCCCTTCTCCTAACCGACTTGTATCTTCAACTTTCCCTTCGTTCTTTTTTAATTTTCTTCTCACCTTGGTATTATCATTATTTAGCTGACATTCCTCCTCTTGTTTTCTTAGCTTACCCTTCACTCTTTTACTTCACATAAACCGGCCTGGCAGGGACTGCTGGGCAGGAAAATGTGGGCAGTAATTGGTTGGACAGGTGTGATGCGGTCTTTGTTTTAGGCATTTCGACATCTCAAACAGACCTGTCAATTCCAGATCCGACAATACGCAAAAGAAGGGACATTTACGGGATTATCCGATCGTCCCGGTCCCAACTGAACTTGAACTTGAACTTATTGTGTATGGTTACTGTCGCAGGTTTATATAAAATCGGCAAACAGTAAAAACTGTAGAACGTAATGCACAAGCGGCCAAGAAAAATACTAGACAAGTCGTCTCTCAATGATTACATGGCTCTAGGGAAAATAAGTAGGTTTTAGTCTCTATCACGAGCAAGTAAAATCGCTGCTTTAGTTTTGTTGTTTTTTAATGGAAATCCAGCAGAACTTCTTAAGAAGGAAGAACTGCCAATCCACGCCAACTTGCGCTGAATCTACCAATTAGTATGTGATTTGGAAGCCACTTACATAATCAGAAATGGTCGATGTTAACGTTCCGAATAAAGGGACATACACGAGCTAGATTTAGCGCAAAAATGATTGGTATTCTTGCACGCTGAACCGCAATATTCGGGCATGCCGCCATCTTCTACTGCAAAGAAAAATATTGTTCACGCGTCCTCAAACCCAGTTTGGATCGGCGATCACAGCTGTGTCGTAACAATTAAGATGCAGCTAATATTTATTTATCATGAACTGCAATGTTTCAGCGTTAGTTTCCTATCATCCAAGTGGTTTGAATTCCGTCTTTGAGTTTGTGCCCCGCTCCTGTTCGGCCACGCAAACAAGTATAGATAAAATATCATCTCACTTTGTGTTATTGGTATTGTGGATGCAGTACGAACAGCATGCATTTCGCAGCTTTCAAATTCCAAACATTCATCTTTCCATTCATAAGAACAAAGTAATTACTACACGCCACGCAAATACAGTTCTCCGTGCTACCGTGCCTTACATCCATTCAAACAATAAGAATAAATGTTTACATTTTTGCCGCAGATGCTCCATGGCGTTCTACATTTTACACTATATCAGCAACATCCTACTGAAAGTTTCTGGGCGCTCTTCAAACTAGGAAAACTGTACAATGATTTGTCACGAGTAAAACAGTAGGTGCGTGACAATTCACGTAGGATGGCTGTGGTGCAAACGGCCAGACTAGCAAGTATCTGAGTCATCGGTTTATGCCTCTACCGATTTAAAGGTGTTACTAAATAACAAGGTTAAACGAAAACTTGAATAGCAGCATACAGAACAACGTGGGGCCTAGTAATATCTAGCTTAATGGTTGCAAAAGATAGCAATAATTTTGCTTAATAATCTACCGCATCCTTGAGTCCATTTGACACAGAAATCCGATGTATTGTCGAGAAAAAATTATCCACATAGCACTGTAAGGCAACGCAGTTTGGGAAGCTAAAAGTAACATCCAAGCGTTTTTGAAAAATATCAAATTTGGAGAAAGAGACAACTGGATTTGGGGGTGAGTTCCAGAGTTGTCAATCCCGAAGGTATAAGTGATTCCATGGAAGTTGCATGCAGTTGCCTCTAAGCTTGGTGCGGAGGTTGAGCCTCAGCAAAATTCATTGTTAAACAAATATGGGAACACTGCGCAGTCGTCTGTACAGTCCGCCGAAAACTCCCAGTAACTTCACCCTCTGCTGGCAACAGTAATTACATAGAGCCTTGGCATTATTATTGTCGTTTGCGTTGTCCTATATTTAGCACCGCCAGGTTTCGCTTCCACCAACGTTGTCAAGGTTGCATAACGTATTCGACATGAAGACGCATGTTACATTTGTACATAAATGGGAAGTTTGATGGGTTAAACTCCCGTACCCCATTTGCAAATGGAGACGGGCTGTTTGCCTATTTTCGCAACAGCCTTAGACTGATTTTAACGCTTGCGGTCACTCTGTACTATCATCCCAAGATCGCGTTCCTTGGAAGTAGTTTACAATCTGTGTGTCTCAAGACGGTACATTTACTCAGGCCTGTGGCGTAGTTGCATAACCCTAAAGTTGAGTACCTTGAATTGTAGCGCATTCCGTAATAAAGAAATAGAAAGCTTGAGGAAATCGCATTGGAGTGTTTTCGGGTGCTCCTTTAGGGGGCGCTGATAGAAAACAGATAGTAATCTGCTAGAACACTAGCTACTGCCTCTAGGACGTTCTCTTAATTGCTATCGACTCCAGGATAAGTGTGGTACACAGGTATAACAACGTCTTCAACACGGCAGCAGTGAATGAGATGTATAAACCTGGTGGTGGAGTTGCTGGAACGATGCGAATATTTTGTTTCATGACACTCCGTAACATATGGGAGCAATGAAACCGCAATAGGTTGCTTCCATTGCTGGTCATGTATATTCACCAGTCGTAGCCATTGCGAAAGCCATTAACTTGCTTGTATAGCAGCTTGCGTTTGGTGTAGAATCATCTCAGTAAATTCCGCTGATGCGGCATCTATTCTTGGACTATTAACTTTATACAGAAGTTACGAATTGCCACCTATACCGTCCAGGTTTCTATATTCGGACAGTAGTTGCGAGTTCGCTATGCCAAATCCCTCAGATACATACTTTTACTTGTTCTACTCTTTGGGAATGAAGCTTTTGCTTTGGTATTGAAAGGATTTCTGTTCCAACCTGTAGGCTAACAGTGCCTTAAGTGTCCTTGTGAAGGTTTACAAGGTAACGTCTAGTATTCAGTTAAGAAGGTGAAATATACATTGTTATTATGGGGATTTACACGTAGTTTTGAGTCATCCTCTTTATCATCCCGCTCCTCAAGACAAGCTGCATACTATGTAGAATCAGACGGTGGCTACATGGTCTTTGCTAACCAACGACGTTCTACTTTGACTACCGCACGATTACTTATCGACAGCCTGTTAGCATTAGTAACACTGGTGAATGAGTTTACAGAGGGTAGTTGGAAATTAGCTCTTGTAAACTGGTATTAAACTGTGTGCTGTTGGTTGCTACTATTTCCAGATCGTACAAATTAACTACTCACAGGATAAAATGACCATCAAAAGGTGCTTCTGTTTGCAGTCCATTTCCACCATGGCATTTAGGGGGTGGTAAATTACAGCTATAGTGCATGTGACCTTGTTCTGCAAAGACAGAAGGCACCAAAGCGAATAGACGTAAATTTCCTGGAATTCCCTAACTTTAAAAGAAACCTTAGGATTGTAATAATTATTCAATTACCACTTTTTGTCCCGTCGTTCCTGACGCTCAGAATAGGTTTTCTCGCGATTTAACCAGGTCTCTGTATATAAGTTGTTGTCTCGTCATTGTGCAGCATGGCGTTATCTAAATTTGACCAAATCATCAAGGCCCTGAGTATTAGGATACAAATATAATCTTATCTCTAACGTTAGGACCGCGTTACTGCATTTCAAAGTCGTGTTTGTTTTTAGTTCGACCGTTAGGTCGCCGGCCCCTAATCGTTTATTAAGTTGTCATCAGTTTGTGAATTCAATCGAACTGCGTGATCTGGCAGACTGTCTCATTTCAGGATGTTTACTCGTGCTTCCCTCTGTCCCATGGTGTGCGTGAGTGCTCTCATTTCGGTCTCTCCGCAGAACTGAAGAGATAAGGATTTTACTGCAGTTGCAAGTAAGTCCAATCGCTGGCCAATTGTGGACGAACAGTTGCTACGCTTAGCCCGTAGCTGGTTGGTAACCTGACAAGGAACTTCCATCAAATATCCAAGAAAACTTGTGTCATTCCCTGGAAGTGTAACACACATTTACTCATTTTAAGACCGCAATCCTTTAGTTAGATGATAAAGATATTTTTAGCAAGAATAATGCGATAACAGTGTTCAGAAAGAGTGCTTCGCGGATGTAGCACTACTGCTGTTTGTCATGTATTTACGCTTTGCGATCAAAAGATTCCGGATCATTTGGGACACGGAGAATTCATATGATTTAGTTGCTAATACTATTGAGAGAGTTGCCTTGATTATGGGATTATATCGGGCAATATTTCCGAGGAAGTTCGGGCAATATGCGCAACACGCACAGCGAGTAGCGTAGACCAACAGCTGAGTCCGTTTCTACTCTATGTATTCAAGGATCACCATGCTGCACTGAGGCCGAGTGACACGCTAGACATCTCAGCATAATGGGCTCAACCCGAATACCATTTACCTCGCAGCCTGAATGCTACTAATTTTGCTAATTTTGCAACCGGCTTTCTACTGTGTTAGATTTAGACCCGGGAACGTTAGTGCACACAAGCGTTAACGCACCATGCTTTTGTATAGCAAATACAGGTTTGCAAATTGTTGATGGTAGTTCGGACTGTTTAGGAGGCGCTACTGGATTTGATTGTGAAAGCTGCGAATCCCCGCTTGTGCTCTGTATAGAGATCGACCAATACTTGTCGCTCCGGTTATATGTATCGAGGTGATCAATGCATACCTTAAACGTTTTTCATCTGAAATGGATTGTCGATGTCTCTGAGCGCCGGTGACATTGTCGAACCATTAGGTGCAGCATCCATGCATGAAGTAATAACCGTCGTATCGAACGAAACTTTTCCCATTAAAAGAATTTGGATGTCAGAGCAAGTGACACAGTTACCGCAAGGACAGAGGTCATATGGGGTTTGATGGGGGGGGGAATCGGTTCTCTTTCATTCCAGTGATACAGCATTTAAACTTGCCATTAGCTCAATGGTTTCAGTTAATTTAGCACACTTTTTTAGAAGCACAACTGTACACTTATCAATTTGAATATAATTTCATACCTCTTAAAACCAAAACGCATCGGTCACATTATTAAGCGCCTTTGATCTTGTTTGACTTAATATGGAACGCGATTTCACAGTTAGAGTAGGTCCGTCTTGTCCTGTCTACCCGAATGCATTTCCAATCTGCACATTTACCCTTAAGTGAAATTATGGTAGATGACGCCTGTTGTTGCAAATGAACGCTGAACCTGTCCAGTCTCGTGAAGTGGTGGGTGTGTGACCCTCAAATTCGCTATCTCAGTCGCGCTTGTACTCGGTTATCTCGGGAGGGTTTCTCACTGCGATCGCACACAGGCACAAGCATTATAATTGCTTTGTCGTTTGACGAGGGTTGGTGTAGGAGAACGATCTTAAACGTGCCTTGTAGAGAATGGATGCTAGCGGCTGGATGTAACCGTTAGGCGTACGTAATCAACAGCTGTAAATTTAGCAACCTTAGAAATGATTCTGTAATAATTTTTATGTCCCCGGATAGCTCCAAGAATCGTTTATGGTATACAAATTTGCAGTAACGGAATTGATAACATAAAACTGTACACACAAGCACCAAAACAGATAAAATGTCTCGGGTTACACGAGTAACGATTCACAAAAATATATGACTTCAGAAACAGAAAATGTGTGATAAAAACACCTTGATGCCGCACACGCCTACGGTACAACAGCTTTACACACATATATCCCACATTATGGAACATAGTGCCACAGACCATCAGAATAACATCTTCACTTCGAACATTTAGGATACAACTGAAAGATTACTTAAATGTTAATGACATCCAAGACATAATTCTTCTCAGTTGCACAGAAAAATGGGTGTACGAGAAGGGACCTGATAACATCTTAGTACTTGCGGATTTCTCAATACAATTGTATAAAAGTAAATATAATGAGAATGGCTTGCCGACACAACGTGAAACGCAATTTTCCCTTATTACGAATTTTACCTGCTAGATAACAGTTTTTCTCATCGTTTTCTACTTTGTCATATCCTTCGATTTTACTCAAATTGATGACCCAACGGTAGCCTATGAAAACATTGGTACATCGATAAGTTGGATAAATGAGATATTTCGCTGATTTTCTCTTAGTATATAAAGTTGCTTAGATTGATGGCCCGTTAGTGACCTATGGAAATATGGGCGCAACGATGATGAGTTGAATGGATGGAATTTATGCTTACCATGTTTTCATCCGATCAACTTCTCACTGTGCTCTTACTTAGCTTGAAGACCCACTGATGGCAGTCGAAAAGCATGCGCACGTTGGTCGGTTGGATATGCAAGCTTAATCCCCAACCTTCATATAGTGCTTCCTTTCTATTGTACAGCTATGTGAAAGGCATGAGAGCGTGCAATACAAAGACCCACTAGAAGGGTGGATTGTTGATGGCCGCAACTAACCCACCAAATTTATGTACACAATTCCACTTGATCTGTGTTATCACATCCTGCTTCTTGTGTGAGGCACGTCGTTAGTTCTGATTGATTAGGTTCATGATGGATGCAACTGTCAGTTTTGCCATCTATCGTGTTATCGCGTCTGCTCACACACTTTCTATATTTGTAAGTTATTCTTATATACCAAGAGTATGAAATCTTAACACATGTTTCATGTACTTATTGTTACACACCTCCCAAAAGTTTGTTATTTTGCTTTATTTTCCCAACTTTTGTCCTAAACGTATCTAAATGTTTCGCATTTGTCATGAATTCCGACGAATTTTGAAGCAAAATCAAGGGTGCAAGTATCAGTGGAATTGGAACCCTAAGTGTTTTTGTGCAGCTAGGTTGCAAAACCAATCGGCATTTCCTTTACCTATAATCGGACAAGCTTAGCTGGTCCGTGCCACACTAGTTGCGCATCTACCAAGTTCCGTTAAATTTAACCGCTAAATACAGGAAGTTAATCCGATTCCCATGTGTGTATAATGCCTACTCTGGAAACCGAGGTAGTAAGAGGGATCTGACAGAGAAGCGCACGCTCGCTATATATCAAAGAATAATTTGTTAAACTGCTAAGATGAGTAGGCAGATATAAATCTATGACAACAAGCGCTAGAATCAAAATTTTTCCTTGATTATAACTAAGGTGAAGATGGCCTAATTTTTTACTATAACTGCTTTCGTTTTTCCACTTTTACATAATTAGGATATAAGCAAGTAAAGATTATTAGTAAGAAATTCTGATAGTAAATGTGTAAGCATTTGGTTTGTATGGTTTCGCTCTTGAAAAATAATGGTCTGAGAGCACCTATGTGTACTTAGATCTGTTCTTACGATTAAATGAAAAAGAACTGAAAATATGTTGGTTGCCCTGGATTGCAAATAGTTTGAAAATTGACTCGTCATTCAAAGTATTACTTGTATACTTGCAAGATGTTCGTACATCAAGTTGTGTTTAACTCACTGCTTCCGGGATCGTTAAACTCTATGTAAAATAAAATAAACGTAGTTGTCCAAAAGTACCTGAGAACTTCCCCGTTTTAATAGTATAGTTGGAACAAATTGCGCGCTTCCACTTTGTTTGGTGAAAGGCAAATAGACATATTTATACAAGTTGAAATCTATGGTCTAATCTCCTGGCAAGCATTTGTAAAAAGACAGTTTACTGGATTACCTCGGTCTTAGGATAAATGTATGAAATTTCATACCTTCATATATTTCCCGATTACAACTACAGTTAAAAGTGCTTTTAGGCATAAGAAACATAGCGGTTGGTCCTTAAAAGGCAATTAAAAATATAATTAATTCGCGTCAGTCAAGTTTTAGTTAAGGTACCATCTTTACCTCACACTTTTTGCATGTTCACTACATAAAATCCTCAAATATGCGCCAGTGGTATATTAGAAATCGTGCGCACCTCATTTTTCTGGCTTTTATTCAACTTTTTTGCATTAAGAGCTCAGCTTGTTGATAAAATGTATGCATTCCTACCTACATATAACAATAATAAGTATTTGTTTTAATGGCGGGTTGCTTTTGCTTCCGTTATGACCTGGAAGGTTTATTTTTAAAGTGCGGTATAAAAGTGTCTAACCCAAATGGCCAAAATCAAAGAAAGTCGAGTACTTTGAAATCCTGAGAACGTACGTACATTGATGCAACTACATAACAGAAGAAACCCTAAACCCTACCAAAAAATTAAAATTTTGACCTTGGAGAATGGTCTAACAAGGTGCGTTATCTCCTGCATATAGGTCAATAAATCCAGTTTTGCCTGCTGATTTGTCCACAACATTCAGTGGTTTCATCACCAACTTAAAAAATAACTAACATGCTTTGATGTAATATTCCTGTGATTTTGGGAGAGGTGCAAATAGTAATCGCATCCATAAAACCATCTAGATTTCCAGGCCCAAATGGTACCACCCCAACTCTTAGTATACTCGGAGGAAATACATCTCACTAATATTATTAAACATATTTACCTTGTCTCTCACTACCGGCTGCTTCTCATCTAAGTGAACGCAATCCATCATAATGCCCAAGCACAACGGTGGCCTACGAAAGGAAGTGTCAACTACCGTCCTATAAATCCCCTATCTGCTGCTTCTAAAGCGCTAGTGGGAACAGACAAGAAGAACTTCAATTGCTTTCCAGACTGGATCTAATCAATCTCTCAAAATACGGCTTTCTCTCAGAAAGTACTTGTGTTGCCTGGCAACTACAATTAGTCGATCATGCTACGACCATGACTGACAAATGACTGACAATCATTCTAATTCCGTTAGACATGCAGGAGGCGTTGGACCGCGTGCAGCACAAGATACTGCATTGGAAACCCCCTGCTAAGTTGGTTCGAATGATAACTTGGAGATGAAACCCTGATAGTCGGAATTGGTCAGCAATGCTCAACGCCATATTAAATAATTAGCAGCGTATTCCAGGAGTGTCTTCAGACCACTACTTCTCCTAACCTACGTAAACACGTTCAGTTCAATGAAACATGGAAGCCCATTTCTGTGTGCAGATGACGTCAAACCCGTCTAATCATTTCATGCAGACCAACTACAAATATGCGTGGGAAGCAACTGTGACGAAGTACACGCACTAAAAAGCTATCGCATGTTTGTTAATGGACTTCTTAGCCGTAAATTCCCAAGTAATTTATTAAAGAAGCCGCATTCCGTTATGCTCCTTCACACTTGCCGGTAACATGATCTCAAATTCTAATTAAGTTTGGGAATTAGGAATTAGGTACTACAAACCTTTAGATTTTCCGAAAACATGCTTTATGTGTTTGCAAAGGCAACGCAACTCTGCGGATACATCACCAGAAGTTTCTCCCTGCCTGAAGCACAATTTGAGTCGTTCAAGAAAATCGTTTCAGCGACTGGTATACTGTAACATTGTTTTCACTCAATTGAAGTTGAATGACCGGACAGCTCTGGAAAATGTGCAAACATTATTTAGCAAGCTAATCATGGGGCGCTGCTCAAACCTTTTTACTATGGTCTCTGTTGACAACTCCAAATGGAACCTTTCTGAATGGGACGCCCAAAGAACAATCTCCTTCTCTTCCACATTAGTAAACAGCAAGTTAATGCAAACAGCAACTTACTTTAGCTACGGAATACTGCAGTCTACCTCACACGACCAAGCCTCTACTTGCTACGTAGAAAGTTTGCAAGTCATAAAACTTGATGGAATTTCTTCTTAGTGGGATACATTGATCTATGGAACAAATTATCCCTGCAGACACCCGTGAATGCATACTATGTCCTATTCCGAAATTCCCTACAGTCGTTCTTCACTAGATCAAATATGGCGAAGTTTTGAGTTACACCAAACTCCAGACGTTTTGAGGGAAACAAATGTAAATGACATATCAGCTGCTAGTTGGATACATAATACTTGCCCACCGCATATAATTACCCACAAGACCCATTGCTGTGTGTGTGCAACATACTATTCCCCCTCTTGTACAAACTACTCCTGAGGATCACAAACTGGAAGATTGTGATAAAACTGGCTGCAAATTTTACATATTGCTTGGTCAGGATTGGTCCCCGAGCAAAAATAGATGCTCATAAATTGTATTATTTAAAATTACTTTACTATTTTGTATCGAAGTCGCATAAACCATGAAATCTATTCACTGTACAAATGATCGCTCTCGCTTATATAGTACCGTGTTCCGCTTGTCGGTAAATTTATTAGGTTGTATTTAAACAACAGCCTTCATATCTGAGGACAATGAGCTAAACTGCACTTACCTTCTTTGAGCTTATTATAACCTTCCAAATATGAAATGTGAAAGTGTGAAACGTTTCAATTCGTACATGGCATTCTAAGTTTTAGTGCGAATCTATTTCGAGAATTTCGGAAGCAACGCTTTGGCATGTTGAGCAAGTTTTGATGTTATCTTTGTTTAACTGCAAAAAAAATAAATATTATTTTGCTTTCTGAAATATAATCATTTGTAACTTATGATAAAATCTGCGCAGGTGAATTAAGTTTTCTCACAGTAGATAGTGACAACTCATTCGTTAAGTAAAAACCATGTATTTCAAGATTTAACAAGGAAACTCTTGGAGAATGGACTGACAAAAGCACGCGATCCTTGGCAGAGTTCTAAAGAAATGTAGCATTTCAAATTTAGTCACTCAGTTTGCGTCAGCCAACGTACAGGCTATTTATCAGGTGCGTGTTTTACAGTAGCTTTGTTTTCTAAGCCTAACATTCATTCTAAAGAATTTTACTACTTCCTGTGGTGAACGAAATTTATGCCTGCAGAATAGCTCAAAATTTGTTGTTCAGTTAAGAAGCAGCATAATCAATGGCAACTACCCTTAGAAAAATAGTGTGCAATTAACAATAGGCGTTTTCGAGAATTCTACTCCAGCGCGTGATTTCACGCAAAATACAATGCATCTGTGTCTGCGCAGCGATGTTATTTTGTGCGATTCATTGCTACAAATGCTGGGCAAAAGCGCCTTACATCCTGTGCTACGACGAACTCATGGCAAAGTGAAGTAGTAGAAAAGTACGCTGTAGCTCGTTTCCATTGATCACACGTATGCAGTATACACTTCCTTTTTATAAATGTCATCTGAGCGCAAATAACCGCTGCTCTCGCATTTAGGAATCTGTTGGGATAAATTACATTTATTGTACATGTCCATACTTTAGCTGGAATAAATGCAAACTATAAACTATGCGAAAATTATAAACTTGCAGATACGTCTGTGCTACCATGAGATAGTTAAATACTGGGTCACGAACCAGAAGCCTTAAGGTACAAATGCCTGCTTTATAATTTGTAGGCGCGAATTCAAGCCTGACTATGAGATCGGGTGACCCTTGAGTTGTTTTTGCCGAAGTGCGACTGGTGACTGTAACGCGTAAGCGAAGTATTGCTACTGCATACCAAAGTACTGCCGACATACATATATATACATATCCACGGCAAATTTTCAAATTGCGGTTAAGGTGTGGAGCAAGTACCAATCGCAACTTCTGTGTGTGCCAATATGAACCGTTATTAATGACAGGTAAAATAAGGTATTTTCTCTTGTTCACCTACAAATATTATGGGTTACTAACGTTCAACATCTAAAAGTTATGCCCATAATCCCCACTGCTATTCTAGGTGTTTCAAATATCGTAGAAACCAGAATAAATCATTATTGTATAAAGTTTATGCGCAACCGATATTAAAGAGAAACGTGTATATTGCTTTCTTGTATAGGCTGGTTATACCTCCGTTGCAACCTTAATACTATTTTTGTCCGTTTCATAATATAATCAAGGTTTTCAATTTTTGTCTCCTTTATTCATGTTGTCATTCACCATGGAATATTCAGTGCATTTTAGTGTCCGAGTCTCAATCATTTCAGGCTGCAGTCATTGCAATGTATAATTTTTGCTTCATTTTATTAGTGTAGAAAACTAAAATCTATATTTCATCTTGTTGTAAGCCATTAAATAATGATCATTTGTCTACATATAAAATTCACCTGCTGCTGTTTTTCTTTTTTATCTGTAGCGTAAGATGTTTGCCTCCATCTATTTGATAGTATTGTGTAGCCCAGATTGTTAATCATTCTTACTGCAGTGCTTTGCAAAGTTTTATCGGCGTTGGACTTATTTCCTTACTATATATTTACACTTAAACTATCGAACTACTGGCGGTAAAGATTGCTGCCTCACCATGTTGTTTCCAAGAATAGTATAATGGCATAATACGCAACTCCGAAAAACTACAGAAAACGGAGTTTCGTTTGAGTTTGTCCCTTTGCATCAAAACGATGACAGACGGTTACTATCCATGTAAAATAATCTCTTGACCATTTTTTCGCACTTTACAAAAGCAGCAGCCACGTCTATTGCTTCTGACTTATGTTAAACATGAACAAGCTACCCTAGTCTGCTTAGTGCATGAGTGAGAATGCTGCGCTAATTTGCCACAGTGACGCAAACGACATTTACTAGATGCAATAAATCTTGGCTACTCCGTGATTGAAGTAGGTATTATTTCCGTGTAGAGGACAAGGAAGGGAGATTACCTCTAGGTACATAAGCAAATTCTATACACAGCTAAATTTAAAATAAGGTATAATGTTTTAACCAGCAGTAAGGGAAATGGTTAAGTTCAGTAAGTGATGTGTGCGTGCGTTAAGCCACATTTAGGTTGTTCTGCGAACAAAGGACTTACCATTTTCCAGGAGGTTCCGAACTGTCACGTAATATTTAATTTATGTAGCACCGCGAATAAATAATGAAATATTTTAGAAAGTAAAACAGTTGTTAACTCAATAGACCAGTTTAAGTAAAATATAAGTAGGAAATGGCTCAAGTATCGTAAAACAACGCGAGGTTACAAAAGAAAAATCCATACTTCGACATTCTTTCTTGCATAGGAGAATGAAAGCACACAGCATCACATTTTTTCGCATGTTTATTACTATAGCCGTTGCGTCTTACATATGCGCCTTTCAATTTGTGTGAAAAAAATAAGATTAACAAAGACGCGTTGTTAAATTCGTCCACGTCTCAATCACTCTAATGCTGTATATAAAGCAGAAATTACCGTCGCGACAGGCTGAAAAATCACCAATATCTAACAAGCGGCAATAAAGTATTTCTGGTGGTGAATTGGTTTAACGTACTGGTATACTGTTATGCTAACTTACATTTAACGATCGGGTTGCCTAATGAAGTGGAAATGTTGCGGAAACAAAATACAAGCGAAATTTCCGTTGGCTGTTGCCAGCCATATTAACGTAACAATTCTAGCACATCCTTAAATAAATGCTATTTTTCTTCTTGTTACATGTGACAATAATTTGATTCAATATTATGCAGGTTTGCGCAGCAGTTGTTTGCACCTCTCAAGGTGTCTCGCAAAATTTGGAGAACAACACAGTAACGTACAGAAAACCGGTTATGGTGTTGTCAAGTATATATATACTAACTAGACAAACTCAGTCATCAACTGGTGGATCAATCATATTTTTCGTATGTCAGGAGAATCAGCGAAGCAATTCCGTGTGGTGTATTGCGGTACAAATTAACCTGATGCGATGGAGATCAGGCGTTTCCTAGCTACAGTACTATTTTACCTGCAAGTACTCCCACCTCCTCCATCGCTTCGTGTAATACTATCGAATTTGCTACTTGTCTGTCACGTTATTTTGGAAGCGTCACCAACTAATGCTACCGATAACGACTTCGGGAATACAGGGGTTTGCATTCCAATGAATTTAGGAAATCATGTAATAACACCACCAAAACTTGTTTTTAGACATCTGGTGAAAACATGAAACATTTGCTTTTTCATGGGTCATTAAATTTCTCAAGGATACAACATTGCACTGGCCTGCTGTATTTTTGAGATATCAGTAAATTAATCGCTATTTGCGCCCTTATACTTAAGCACCTGTTGATTGCAATACTATACATGATCAAATGCCTGAACATTGAGGTGGATGTAAGAGAAACTGCCGCTTTTCTCTCAAATGCAAATTCTTCATTCAATTTATGTGAAATCACCGAATTTCTCTTGATGCATTTGCAGTACATTCTGCATTTCACTGTTGTTTAGATATATCAATCGCTCTTCGATTCAACATTACTTTTGGACTCTCCTGTTTTAGGGCAATATCCAAAGATGCTGTTCTAATGTTGTGGATAGTGTAAAAGTATTTAATCTAATACCTTCGGCGACGTGAGGCCAAAATAAGTTGTGAGAATGATACCTCAAAATGAACAGTAGCGCATATGTGTCAAAATAAGCAACCGAAATCGCATAGTCTTGTTGTGCATGGACCCGATGTTGAGGAGGCACAAAAAGCGGATGTACGCCTGAGTTTTAATTCTGAGCTTTGTGCTAGAAATTGGCTACTCGGTTCATGTGGTAAACTTCCATTTGGCGTTGCAACATATGCATCCGAAATAGCAGAAAAAGAATTTTAAATATGCCTGCGTAATATAGTTGGAAAATTGTATGCTGTTGGAGGTTATGACAGCAGAATTCATATAAACGGTTACAAATACATAACTTTTTATTGTATTTTTAATGTTGTGTACAAGCCAGTAGAAGAATTCACAACCAGCCAAATTAGACTGGTTGGACATATTCATGTAAATTTGATTGCTCAGAATCCGGGTTAGTGAGAACTTGTATTCTTTCCGGCTTGGCCGCATGATAAATTAGAGAAGTTTGAGTTTGAGTTTGACCAGGTATTAGCCAACAGTAAGAAAATCGCCTCCAAGAGTATTCTCTCCTATGCGAAGCAGTTTCTGGCTCTTCCAAACAAAAAGTATATATCATAGAGCATAACTTCACATATCCTATCCTCCAGTATAGCGCATGCGTCTGCCTTATGTACTCAATTAGTTTCGGTGTTTGTGACGATTGCTGTGTAAAACGTCCCTAGCTGCTACTGCCTGCGCCGCGACAGGTTTCCTTGATTTACTAGGTCCTGGAAAAACTTATCGTAAAGTTAGTCATGCTTTCTTCCATTGTTATTAAAGTGAATCTCTTTGGCCAGCACTAAGGTCGAATTTACTTGACGCCAAAACGGCGTTGAAAAAACCTGGGAATAATGCAGCCAGTCGCTTGTTAACCACTTTCAGTGACTTCAGTCATATGCTTCCTGAACCGCATTTTCTCTGATGGAACAGTGGCATCACTTGCATTAGCCTAGGTAGCTTATTACTGGTGTTGGCATGAATTGTGTGCCAATGACAATAACGGATAGACTGCTATAGTATTTAAAGTAAATTGTTGTTTAATCACCCTGACCACTTTGCATGCACTTTTCCCTTGCCTAAATTCCGGATTTAAAGCATTGATGCATTAGTGCGATTCGTGCAGTTTAAAGAGGCTCATAATACTGCTCGGCTTTCAATAAAAACTTACCTAAATCGCGTTCGTGCATTCGTTTACCCTATTAAATTAGTCTGACTCAGTATTATCATACAATTATGTGGTCTGTCTTGGGCTACGCACTTATACTGGCATTGAAGGCTTTCTAAATTAGTCACCATCATTATACGTTTACCGCTCTAAACGTCAGAATGTGGTTTGCTTATTTAAAATATAGTATCTCATTTGCTAATGCCTGGTTGCTTCTCTGCTTTTCAAATTGATCAATCCCCCCTAAAGTTCATACTTTTTTAAAGTCGGGTTACCATTCAGGGGCTTTGCGAACTTTGTGTAGAATATTGCAGTGAGGTTACACGTAATGTTACCGCCCAGGTTGTGCTAAAATTTTCGCCCCCACTGAGGCCACAATAGGCGCTTGAAGACTAAACAGGCGGCTCAGTTAAAGTGCACATTAGTTGTTGATTAATTGCATGATCGTTTGGGATACTGAGGTAAATGTAGTGAAAGTGACCACAATTAGACCAGTAAGGGGATTGCTGGGCAAAACGTTTGCACAAGTAAAACACATGGTACAAGTTGCTGTTGGTCAAACAAAGTAACGTAGAAGAAAAGCCTCAGCCTATTTGTAAATTATGCTCCTTATCTTGAGTTTCGAACCATCGTCTGTTCCAGAATTGCCGCGCTTTGTCACATCCCGCTCGAGGCTGTCCGACTTCCACCGAAACGCTACACCACAATATTAATGTAATGTCCTGCAAAAACTGTCATACGTACATACTCTACTTAAGTCTTTGACGTAGCATGTGTGCCCCAACAACGGATTTTTCCGATCGACGTCATACAAGGACTCGTAACTTTCATAGCATGACATTGAGCTCCGCATTTGTAAACACCAGCTCCTGGATTAATTGTTTAATTACCTTTCTGCAGCTCACAACGAGGCAACTTGGTAATAACGTAGTACACCAGTAAATAAAACGCTGGTCGATGGAAGTCAAGGCATCCAAATCGTGCAGGTTGCTCCCTTCTGCTATAAAGGATTGACTGCAATTTATCTGAAGACCCGAGAACCTGAAGCAGGCAATTGTCAATCCCTACGGCATTACTTAAAACACAGTACACAAGAGCAAATAAAAAGTATAGATGATCACATCTACATTGAACCTAATATCATTTGGGCCGATAGGAACATTGCTGCAGTTGCAAAAACCGAACCAAGGTTCCTATTAGTTCACTCATTGCGTAGATCTTTCATAGTAGAGTGACCTTAGAAGTGGCTGCTTCGTCTTCAAGCCTGGTTTCAATTCGCACTATCTGGAGTCAGAACCACTGCTGATAATAAATGTGTGGGATAATGAATAGAAGAGGCTGCTTTACAAGCCATGAACGTATGTTATCGTGTACAATTCAGGTATGAGCCAAAGATAACACATACGATGTCAAGAACATATCGTATCCACAAGAACGAAAAATTCAGTTTAGTTGCTATATATCATCAAATCCAACTCTAACGTTATGAGGTCAAATTTCTACAAGCACTAGACAAAACACTGCTATTTTTACAACTGATTGCTTGACAGAGACCGGTTACACAAGTATGCTTTGTAGAAAAATCTAATCAGCCGCACTAAGTTTATCTCTGTCTCTCTTCTCAAACGCCTCTGACAGTAAATCTAAATGTGATATCTTGCATCTAGTTTGTTGCTTTGATGTAAATTATTCGTTTTATGAGTTTATTACGGTCTCTGTTTTAGTAGTTTTGCTACGTGGAAATGCCAAAATTATTAAGAATATAGCGTTATTATGTAAGCTGCAGTATTCATCAACCTGTTTTTATCTGATCTTGTCTTAAATTCTTCCAGAAAAATGCGGACGACACACCAGGTAGTAAGAAAACCAACGACTGGCAGAATACCCGCCCACAATTCGTCCAGTGATGTTTGCGTTTACCGAAGTAGAGGTGGCTTGCTTCTGTGCGTAGATATTTTGTGTCGTAGAGTCCGCACAACCCCATCGAGATTAGCACAGATGTTGCAGAATAGGGATGTGGATATATACCGTTTATGAATGTCCTCCATTTTGCTACAAAGGCGTTAGTTTTCGGTACGCTGATACAAATGGTTGTAGTAGTGGTGCGCTCGGAATTGAATCCTTAGGAGCTTAAATATTTCACTATAGTTTCAGAAGGAGGATTTTACCAAACTTAGCTTTTTTCTATTAGCTGTTATATCGCTCTACTTTGCATCAGAACAGCTATGAAATTAACCAGTGAAATAAACAAGCAATTTGTGTAAAACTAAAGTTGTATTGTTTGGCATTCAATTCCTTTATTGTTTAGCTGGTTACCGAGGGGACTGGATCTTTTAGTCGGAAAATTTGATTGACACGAAATTAGATTTACACATATCACACAAACGTAAGAAGCGCTGCGTCGTATCTGCATTGACTGCAAATATATTGGACAACCAATAGCCGGGTGTAATTTTGCTGATGAATGTTGGATTAACAAAGATGGACGGGCTCACTGGTTACACAAATAGAGGCGTTGTTTTACGCTAATTGGGAACAGTCTTTCCTACTGGCGAAGGTTGTTAAAGTGGCCAGCGTGCGTCTTTTTGTTTACTTAATTAAATAGTAAGAGTAATTACGTAGATACAATGGTACCAAAATCTAAGAGTACAAATCAAATTTTTAAACGCAAATATTCGTTCTAAATAGGTACAAACTCATTGCTATACAACCAGATTGTACGGATTACCTCCGCGATATTCGACAACACAAAAGCAGACTAGCAACATACCCCGCTGGACGTAAAACCTTAACTTATATTGTGTTAACAATGTTTTTCCTGTCAACCTTAGCTACCTTCTTCATTTACTCGTGATCATAAATTTTAATACCGAGCGGTTGCACAGTTCATGGAATGCAAATACGAACCACGATGTTATAAATGTGCACAACAGCCAAGAGTATTATGGACATATTTAATTTAAAAACTAAACCGGAAAAATTGTGTATTATTTGCTGTTTCCGCTAGGGTCAAAACTGGGATTGATGCACTCGCGCACCACTTAGAGTTATTGCACTAGCTTGTATCTTACTGCCCAACATTCTCGTTCGCTTTGCCATCATATTGCTAATCTATGCATTGTATGATCTCTATGACGACACTGAATATGAAAGTTACCGTCGTTCAACAATGCAGCTATCAAAGCAATAGCTACTCAGGTAAATTTATGGGTTTAACTAATACGACTGTCCTCAATGTGAGAAAAACAGGTTACATTTCCTAGACTTCGCCGAGTTTTCTCCTTAACATAATTATTCCATCTCCCCAATATAAAAATAAATATAGCTTAGACCGCTGTTTGCAAAACTCTGTAACAGATAAGGTACTTACCTTCGTTGGTTTCTTTAGCTGTTGTGATGATTTCGTTAATACAGGCAAATAACGACTATATTTGTTTCATATAATAAGATAACAAAAACTATGTATTATAAAATTAGCTTACCCAGATCATCAATTATAATAATTGCTGTATAACAAAGAGAAGACCATGCTCATTATAGTTTCCACAAGCATCCTGTGCATCGTGAACATATATGAGGTAAGGTGATGGGTTGTATTTCTCTTAGTTTTGTAATCGCCACATCGACAACCAGTCAGAACGCTATTACGTGCTTGGAAACTCACTAGCTAACTTTTAGGAATGCTTAGCTACATGCATTTCACTAATCATCTGTGGGTTAGAACCTGCTGATCTGCTGTTACCTGTGCGTGATTAGTTATGCTGTGCTACACGAGACCGAAACTTTTCAGATTTGATGTAGCTAGTACCAACTTTTACACCGATGCGACAATTGTCTAAGCATTATAGTCTTAGGTATTTTTCAACATACCGATTACTTAGATAACATTAAAATTTATGATGAAGCCATGTGCTCCTTGGACGTGGAATCTCAGTTTACCGAAGTCCCGCTACCTCAAGCGTTTAATTATGTAGGTAATATAGACGAGCACACTACTTATTTGCTACCAATTGTGGAATTGCTGAAGGCATCCTTGCTTTCGTGTGCCGAAAATGTTTGCTCAAACTTTCAGAACACGTCACACGGTCAAACTGATTGAGAAGCGATGAGTATAAAACAACAGCACGTAATTTCCAATTTCCATATGCTGGGTATAGAAAGATGCATACCTACATAAACAGTCCAGTTGTTACACTTTGAGTACTATGCGGATGGCATGTTAACCTCTTGTTAGTCGGTTCAGCAGCTCATGAAGTTAGTGCAGCACCTTAGCAGTACAATGCCAAATCGTGGGTTACCTACGGAAGGAAACAGTTTGGATGGTTGCTATTCTTGGATATCTATCCGACCTAGGATGACTGACTTATTAAAATATCTGTCTAAAGAAAAGCAACGTAGATCGGCCAAAATCTACGCTCTACCAGCTTTACACTCGTGCAGTACAAACGGACCATTGTGAAAAGTATAGTTTGTCGTTCTGGACAAATTTGTTCCACTGATTATCTGGTCAATGAGTTAGAGTTTACTACAACAACACTAGTGGCGAGTGGCTATTATCGCCGGTTGATAGCTAAAATACAAAAAGTGACCCGAATGATTGGTGCAGAGAGCAGTCATGAAAAGACTTATAAAGAGTTGCCTTCTACGTGTGCCTTTAATATTCTGAAAAGCAATAAACGATAAATCTTAATCACGCAATGAATTTCGGTGCTGCTCAAGTTGTGGCCATTAACCGAACTCGCAGGTTGTCATTGCGACGGAGGAAGCTCAAGCAAGGAGGTTACATTACATTGCAACTGCGGAGCCATTAACATAAATAACATTGAGCGATCGACTTCTCAAGTCAGTGAGTACGTGCGAAGTTGGTTTAAATGTGAGATTGACCAGTATACCTGCCCCCTGAATCTTCGTGCTCACACAAGCCACCAGCTTCCTCAATAAGTAAACACTCACTTGTCACACGTCACCGGATAGATCTTGGATTAGCAAATCCACTTTAGTTACTTTACCCAAACCCCCGATTTCTCGTTTCGACAAGACTGATGCATTAAGCAGGATAAGTCAGCTCTGTGTACAAATACCCTCATTTTTCATTTTAAGAGTGACAGGGACTTTGGGGTTGCACTTCTCTCATCCATTTTGCGCTCCAAACTTGTTTGATCATACCATAGCTAGTTATATAGTTGCAGATTGGTTACTGTTAATGACATAGAATGCACAATGAGAAATATATTCATCCATCAGCCTTCGTCTTCTTACCACCTTATTCAAATTGCTACAGGGAACTAACTGCTTTACACAGGATATTTACTCCTCATAGAGCACACACAATAAGGAAATTTCTATAGTGGAATGCAGGTCGAAAACCACCAGATCCACCAGTTGATCACTCCACTTAGCAGGATTGTGCCACGAACAGTAGAGGAATAAAACGTTTATTTATTTATATATTCAACAGACGTACCACAATATGGAACAGGGTAACATCCGACAAAGGCCTTTGTAATTCAGTCCACGAATTTCGCACAAAGACTAACCAATATTTGACTGTGTATAACGAAATCAAGCTTCTTCGATGCCACACAACAAATAGTCAAACATACGAGTAAGGCTCAGGATTCAGATGATTCAGGAGAGTTCGCAATATAAGATGAAAGGTTTTATCACGGAGACAATACAAACGTTTAACAGTTTTGCTTAGGTACACACCTACTGTTCACGCGTTACCCGTTAGAGCTTGGATCAGCGTGTATCTTCGTGTTACGCCACCCGTTTCACCTGTTGGTCAGACTCATTCGCGATAAGAAGGGTGAAGTCAGCTTTGTGCCAAAAAACCATTATTTATCAACCCAAGACCACTATGGAAATTGAGATGGAAATTCCGTTATTCATTTTGCACCTCAGGCTTGTTTGTTTGCACCCATAGTTAAGTAGATAGCTGCATGCCGCCTATTTTCAATGATGCTGAGGAAACTTTATGAAATACATGCATCTCACCGCATCACACAAATAGATCTTCACGCATTATCAAATACAAGAAGAACACAGCAAATATTTTGAACACTTGTACTACGTCTCCAAGGCAAATCTTGTGAGCCCTACTCGTCGCTTCGATAATCGCAACAAGTGACCTCCATTTCTTCGGAAGAAAATATCACTGTTTGCATCGATTTGTGGTCTGTTATATCTCGCGATCGCATACATTGTCTATTTACTTTCATCTGTTTACCAAAATTTACAATACACTTTGTCCTGCGAAATGCATTTTACTCTAATAATCTTTGATTACTAGAGCTACAGTAAAAGCTACATCCTAATTATAAAGGTTATACACTGATTGCAATACAATATTGGGACGCAGTTTTTCAGTTTGCGTTGAAAAATTCGAGATTAGTTGCGGGGTAGCACAGAATCGACACATCATACCTTTACATATGATAAATATTAAAGCATATTATAGTCAAACTTAAATGATGTAATGATCAAGTAGTGACTGTGAAGTATCTTCAATTGCAAAGCGTTTTTATACTTATGTGGCTGTCAAACATAATGTATGTTAACTGCAAACCTCGACCACTTCACCCAGGAATAAATTACTTATTATAAATTTTACATACATTCCTAATTATTGGACTCTGGATGCCAAAGCACTAATGCACTGCATTCAGCAATAATTACCTTTGAATGTAATAGTACTTACGAATTGCATTCGTCATGTTTGTGAATAGTAAAAATTTCGTGAAAGGAATAATTGCCGGTATTATAGATTACATTGAGCTTTTTGACGTTCAAGCCTTGAGATGCCGTGGATGCAGTTGTTTAATAGAATTAATGCTCTGTAGCTAGTATGTAAACAACCGTTTAGCTTATTTCAGTCATTAAAAGTGGCCACGGACAAAATTCGTTTTTTAGGTGACAACTGATATATTTAAGTAGTGTAGCATTCTTACTTCTCATCATTCGTTGATCCACTGGAAAAATTGTGAAGAGTAATATTTCATAATGGGAAATTGAAGAACCAATCCACCATTAACTATCCATTTATGAAGGTGCGATTTTTGCCAAATAGGTTACCCAGGCTGTGCCAGTTACACATTCCAACAAATATTTGGTTCCAAGTGTCCAAATTTAGCAGTTTGTCTGCCTTCTTTAGTGAACACGCAACCAGTGACGAATTATAGAAATCGGGTCCATCTAAATTATACATCATGTCCATCAAATTATTAGTGCGACTAAAATTCCTGCTGTCGGCGGTTCAATTTTCATCAAAAGTTAGACAACGGTGAACCAGACTACTGTAAAATATTCAGTAAACTATGCTCCCCAGTAAAGTATTCTCAGTGCGGCCTTCATTGGCTCACTGGGTTGCGTTGATTTTGTCTTCGTAAAATTGTATTTGTCTGATGCAAACTTCCGAAACGAGACCTCTTCGAAAAATGGCGTTCTTATTTTGATTGTATCGTCTACGGTGAATTATTTACGAGTTGAACTATGTTTCCACTGACATTACTTATCATGATTCTTCCTTTCGCTCTAATACACAATAATATCATTTTCTTCGTGTTTCTAATATAAATGGGAGGTCATGTGAGAATGGTTGGACAACAGGCCAAAATCCTAACTGAATTAGCTACATATTGCAAAATGTCCCATTTAGTAGCTAACAAGAACAGTAGTTAGACCTAGGCTAGACATTGTGATCATACATATTAATACTAGATGCACCAAAGCTTATAAAAATTTGGACGGCTTAGATGACACACAGCCATTCAATTCAAAATAAAGATTATACAAATTCGTCGCGTGTAAAGCTTAAACAAACATATATTTCGTTGGACACAAAATTTACAAATAAGGTTTTGCAAACGATAATTGACTAGGAATTAAGCAAAAAATATGATTGGCATTAATCGCTTTGAAACGTGTTTGACAAATTACACTGCAGCACATCTGAAGTTCTAGGTGACTACCCAAGTAGCAATAGCCTAAATAAATATAATATAATATATAATAACTATATATATTTATTATCCTGCTAGTTAAGATGTATGCAAAGAGGTTAGTACAATACGGCGGTCTGCCTTTTGCCGGCGTTTTTGTTCTGAGTAACTTTACTTGAGTTGAAAAAGATGATATATAGCTTGGATTAAACCTCTAACTGAGTAATTCCTTTTGGTCGTTTACTCTTTTATACCAAGATTTGTGCTTTATTTTGTTTGATGATTGGAAATACGTTGTCTACTTCCTCCTGTTCTCCCAAATCATAGGAGAAAGATGAAGGTTCTATGTCATCATCCGCAACAACATTGCTATACCAGACAACATATTACAGCGACACTGGTATTCGGGACAGTGAACTTTAAAACAAGGGTAATTGCGAAATGATTACATATCCTGGAGGACAGCACAAAATATCTGAATGTTTACCTCTGTCGTGGTATGGATAACATTTAGGTATTGTAATCCAAACCTTAGTCAAAATAAGTGTTGGTTTAAAGCATTCCTTTTTACAAACAAACAAATGTTGTCAACTGCTCTACGCATTTGTGCACAAATGAAGAATGTGGCTTACTTTCGTTAAATGACACATTTCCTAGCAATGCCATAAAGAAATATGTCAGCTATATTACTTTCATGCACTAATTATTATCAAATAGAAGATATTCCAAATTTAAACGATGGAAATACTTGCCAAAGCTTTGCGAAAGTTTGCTCATCCTGCAGGCGTGAAACTTTAAGCACGATATCTTTATACATTTAAATGCATTGATAAAAATATCCCTTAGTACAGAGCGATCTTGTTAGAGTCCTTATGCGCATATCTTAAAATTTCATCAGACTTATTGAGTTTACGTTAAAACTCATTAGCACTCATTTGAAAACTCCATTTTTAATTTTTGTTTCTTTTACTTTAGCTCAGGATATTATGGGTGAGGTGGTCGTAGAAAGATCATGATAATTGGTTCTACTTGGTTTAACAGATCAGAAAGTGTCACATTTAGCAAACCATCAAATAGCTCGTCGAAGCTGGCCTAATTATCTTTGTTATCTCATCTACAATTGTTCTGCTTCTCATTTTAAGCATTGTAACTAGATTCAACTCTCGCTCTTGTTCGTGCCACAGGATTGATCATTTATGCTCAACTTTGGCAACGGCGTCTAGCTCACAGTAATGTGCTAGTCAGCCGCATTCACCATCTAGCTCCATATAATACTAGATGATTTTGTTGAAACGATACAATTTCCCACGAATTATTCTTTTGATTTTGATTAATTGCTTGCTAAAATTTAGTAACTCCTCTTGAACTGGGCAATAGCACTGAAATATGCTACCGACTGTAACACGCCCGTCTGGCATGGCGAGAGCACATCTTGCTTAATGTGTCACAACGTTCTGCACAACTCTGAGGAGATAACGATGCAGCGAAACACAAGGTATCCTATAGAGTAGAGTAAACTTTGAACGTGGACTCCAGAAGGAATTACAACGCATTATCAAGGATAGGTGGGCAAGTGAAATTTCGTTTGGTGAATGGGTTGCTGGTAAGCAAGGAATATTTGCTGTGGCATGCAAAATGTCTAAATTTATCCACTTTGGATACTAACACTACAATGGTCATAATGTACTTTTACATATAGATACAAGTAACAATAACAGCTGTGGGATCTAAAAAACATATGCGTCTGCTCTAGTTGTGATCTCTGCACCAAATACCTATCCCCCGGAGCATTAAACAAATGACGGCTAACGAAGTAGAGTCCCAATGAAATAATACATAGATTTGAACGGTTTGTTTTTAATCACAAGTTGTTTAGTACGATTGTGACGTGCAATCACTATTTGGACTACGAATAATTGAACTGCTTTTGGGTCAATTCAGACACTACAAATGCCTGCAATATGGTCAAAACTCTGTTAAAAATATATGCTGACGCATAATGCCGTCGACCATAATCGGCGGAAACCATTACATATGCAGAGTCAGATCACACGCCAGCTTTTGTTTAACTGATTGAATTCATCGCGCTGGTTATAGGATTTCATATTTGACAACAAGGTGTCAAATGTTGCTTTCTCAACTGTAGACTGATTAACTCCAACTTTTGCAAACCTTTAAATACTGGCACTTTGATAAATGTAAGTAAACAATAATTGTCTAATTTTTACATATTTTCAACGACATACTTATAGATAGGTATGTTATAGACAGTGTTTTCGGTCGTAAAAGGCAAGCAATGCTGCATTTAGGCCAAAACGTGTAAGTTTTGATTAAGCAGTCGTCTATTCTATGCATGGAAACGCAATATTATCATGTTAGCAATAACATTTATATTAGAATTTGGAAAGTATGCAACTCTGTGCATTCGATGGCAGAGTTAGGCTTATGCTGTTACTTTTCCTGTCAAAAAGCCAGTGCAATCAATGAACAATAATGATAAATTTATACGGATTAAGAAGCGTTGCTTTACAAGTCCCGCTAAATGGTTGGTAAGAATATGGAAATAACTAATAATATTGATAATAATAATAATAATGATAAGAGTTATCGTTTCAAATTTGTAAATAAAGAGTTACCTTTTTCGCTGTAGTTCTGCAATGCGCTTAGATTCATAGCACCCACAGTGAACGTCAAATACATTAATAGTAAACTCCAGTTGTAGGATGGAAACGTAGTGAGGTGACAACATGCGAGTGGATGATTGCGTCATCAAATCGTCTTTTAAATACTGTTGATGTCAGGTGCAGAGGCTGCCGATTTGTGGATAAGATTCCGCGGTTAACATCCAAATGGAAAAGAAATTGCTGCGGTATTCCAGGCGGCTTTACTGCTATCTGGGTTTCAATGAGTGACCCCTCAAATTGTTATTGGTGCTGAGTTGCAGTGAGAAGCGGCACACATGATGTGGCTCTTGCAGAATCAAGTATGCCATCATCAGGTCGCCTCGTAGACTGCGACGCCGTCCGCTGAACAACCCTAGTCTTCGCAGCCTCACATGGTCTGCACGATTGCGCATTCCAATTACATTCTTAGATGCACGACATCGTGACTGCTCTAGTGCATTAAGGTCATGTTTCAGCCATGGATGCCAGGCTTGAATTGCGTATTCGACGTGGTGGCGAACAGGTGCACTGGGCATTTGTAGAATTATGGAGCAGTTTGTTTGTCAAAGTGCTCATCGCAACAGTCCGACCTATTGATATATGGTGTTCGAGGCCTTTTCCGATTATCTGTAGCAACCCAAGGATACGCAAGTTAAGCTCAAAAGTTGCTTTTTGCAAAACATTATTTCCGAGCCGGTATGATTAGCTGTTCTGACGTCGGATGGAAAATCAATTAAACTTACACAGTTGAAAATGCAGTAACCCTTGGGTTGTCCATTGACATTTTCTATCTAGGTCACTCTGGAGCGGATGCCGGTCGGCGTTCACTTGGATCCTGCGCCAAATGTTGCTTCTTCGGCAAACATTAGACAGTTAGAAGCGATTCCGTGTGCGAGGTCATTAATACACACCAAAAACAAACGTGGACCAATAACTGAGCCATGCGGCACAACACACGCTACTTGTATGGGATTTGATAAAGATCGCCAAACCCTAACCAATAATTGTCGTTAAAGTAGAAAGTTGGCTATCCAGCTTAAAAGACGGTCGCCAATGCCGTAATGCTTGAGCTTGGAAATTACTATTCGATTGTCTAGAAGATCGAAAGCCTTCGAAGGGTCAAAGTAGATCACGTCAACGCTTTCTACAGCCTCAGCTGACTCGGTCCAACTACCGCCTAAGACTATAAAATTCAGTGTGCAAGATCGCTCTCGACGGTTACCGTACTGCTAACTTTTCCAGATAGCATCAGCAACTATGAATTCCATGACCAAGGAAAATAGGAAGAAGGAATACTGGGCGGTATTTAGGGGCTCAGTACTACTTCCAACTTTGTGAAACAGGGCTATTGTTCTAAGCGTTTACATGGCGGAAACTTGTTTTCTGGTCTAATCAGCGCTGGAAAAGCCGAGGCAAAGGTCCTGCAGTTTGATATTCTGTTGCTTCCAGTGCCTAAGGACGAATGGTATCGACAACCAGTGAGCTGTATTTGGGTCGAGACATTAGCTTCGCGGATAAAGTGATGTGACTTAGTCCTGACGAAGTGACGACAATGGTAGGAAGATGGCTTGGTGGTAAGGCCCTCAAGGCATATTGCATCGACAGCTCGTTTGCTTCTCCCACAGCCCTTCTTGCTGGGCTATCAGGTGTCCTAAGTTAAGCAAATACTCGTCTCCTCATTCTTAGGCTATTGTAGTGCTTGCGCAGTAGTATGTGGTTAGCATTGGACGTTTTTGCGATGTTCTGCAAATATGCGGCTTTGTCTTGTAGTAGCAGCTGTGTGCAGTGGTTATGTTGGGCTTAGTAGCTGTTCCAATTTTCTGTTGCTGGAGCTTCTCTGCACACTCGCCATGCTGCGTTGCGTTTCGCCATCCAATTTCTAGTTGTGCTCCTATCGAAGATACCGGTTTACACTTATTGCGAGCTCTTATCTCTGAAGCCAACGCAAAAAGCTGACTGAACTTGTTGACGAACTCGATCAAAGCGACTTCTGGATGTTTTTCAGCAAACAACGACCAAGTTGTAGCGCTGACAAGTTAGGCTAATCGACCGTAGCTAGTGATAGTTTGCACAATCTTATCGTTTTCATTCCAATATTCTGCATAGCAGACGAAGTCGAAAGTGATCACAGCGTGATGACTGCTACCTACTGAACAGTGTAAAACCAACATATCAATGATATGCTCCTCGTTGGTAAGCCCAAGATTCAACACAAACGGTCTGTTGCCTGTTTTGAACCGGGTGGGAAAAGTGATGTGATTGTAGAGAAAGAGTTATTTTGAGATTATTTTAGATTGGCTGTTGAATTGTTCACAGAGCGTGGCAGGAGTTTCTACACCATGTACGTCAAAATTGTCCTTGATAAAAATGTGATTGTACTTTAGCTTTAAACTGCATTTTAAACAGCCGTAATGGGTGCATTCAGTTTCGGGTGTAGAGTTAGGCGGCGATTCACCAAGACACTAAAGCAAGCGTTTCTACTCTTTAACTACTAGCGGCACCAAGTGGGTTAGGGAACTGCGAGTTTGCATCATCCACGTCTTCGCACTGCCAGTCGCTTTGGAAATACAGAATTACCCCCCATTCTTTTGTGAGCCTAACTTTCCGGATCAGTGACATGCTAATTGGCGAAACTTCAACGCCTATCATTCCTGTTTGCAACCATGGTGATAGCAATGAAATCATATGACCAGGAACCTGGACGATCTTTCAGTTCGGCAACTCATCCGTGCTATGAGCTAACAGCGTACAGTCGTCAGCAAGCAGCAACATAAGGATAATTGCCTCACACACTAAAGTTCTCGCAACGAAACGGCGGATGTTCAGCAACCCACCATCAATACGGTGCTACAAACGAACACCGTAATCACAAGCTGCTGCAAAAACGCAAGTCATCGTTGCATGAAGATATATAGTAAATCGGGCAGGAGCTAAGACATAGACTTGCTTCACACCAGTGACAACCTCAAAGGTGATTGCCCGAATCCTACTCTACCACCTCGTCAGTCAAGCTTTGAAAACAAACGTGGCGAAAAAGCAGTGTGGTTTCCGTTCGGATTGCAATCACCAGAGATATGGTGTTTGCGGCTCGTCAGTTGCAGAAGAAGTGAAGAGAACGACACCAGCCGTTGCACTCGCTTTTTGTTTATATATCCCTTTATATCCCTCGAAATCCATAAGAAGAGGACAGTGACACCAATCATACTGGCAACGATGTGGACCTTGACAAATCACCAACACCGCCGCCATCTAAAGATACTCACAAGCACTTAGTCCATCAACCTTCCGAGGAGGTGTTATTGAACGAAAATGCTGACCCGCTCTGGCCAGAAGTTACTCAGCGCAAGCAGGATGTAAACACTATTAAAAGTTTCCCAGTACGTAGCCACATATCATGTGCCCTTTCTGAAAGCAACGACGCCATATATTATGTGGTACTAATTCAGAATCAAAATACAAAGTGTGATACTAATCTTATTGGAAAGTTACCCCTTACAGAATATCACAAGAATTATCCAACGTCTCAACTATAGATGAATAACGCAGATCACCGTAATACTACAGTATTCCATGTAAATGTCCAACAACGGATAACACCTAAACCTCCTCTATCAGAACACAGGGACCGCTCATTAAATCAGATGAGGAAAACTGTGCGCTGTCGCACCTCAAGGTATTATGTTGGAATCTATTCTTGGTCAAAAAGAACTACTTGATCTACTAACAACCACCGCAAAATGTTTTGCTGCATGCCTCTCCGAACTGCAGATGAGTATATTCCAACTGTGATAACGCGGTAACTCATAACAGACCCGAATGTATGTATAGGGGCTTATGTCCTTAAACCACCACCAATACCCAATGGTGGTCTTAGTTTCCACCCTACCATTTACCACCACTTCTTCCTACGGAATATCCTTACCTCTTGCCCATTGACCGTTTTTTATGTCGACATCCGCCCTCACCAATAGGGACTCCACACATGAGCATCCGAAACCCAATGGGGATGCAATCGTTCCAGCACTTCCTTCGCTGGTGCCAGGACATCGTGACGCACGACAGAACCCAGTTGTCGCACTATGGCGCACCACCCACGTCCATGTGGAAAGAGGACATAAAATAACCAAATGTGTGTATCGTACCATAACACTTTACCTTAATCCGCTATAATAAATATTCGTTCGCTATTACCAAAACTGGATATCCTATCGACGTTTATGTGCCTTAAAACTCCTCACTTTCTTTGTATCACCGAAACATGGTGCACTTCAGCTAAATCTGACTTTCAAATGGGTGTTCTGAGTTATTAATTGTTTCGAAACGCTCATCTACAAAAAGTGGTAATGTATGTGTCATCTACACACGCAATGGGAAGACAGCAATCTCAACTGACCAGTTAGTCTTCACTTATCTGAATGATTCACTATGGTTGATTATTCAGGCCTATGATCTGCTACTGGGCCGTATTTATAGACACCGTGATGCCACTGTCCATGACTCTCAGCAGTTATAGTGTGTCATTAACGTTGCATCCAGCACTCTACACAAGTACAAATTCTAATGTGGTGGTTCTAATTTGCCAAAGATATATTAGATGTCGCATAAGCCTGCAACTACTGGAGGACTTGCAGAACATTTACAAAGTGTCATTATCCATAGTTGGACTCAACAAGTTAACTAACCTACCAGATTAGACAACATTTAAGATGTGGTTTTTACTGTGCGTATTCCATCTGTCTGTGTATTAATTGTAGACCCATTAATAGGATGTGATTATAATACGGTGCTCTGCAACACGAATATCACCTCATCAACAAAGACCATGGAAATTGGGAAGCTAGTACCCCGAATAAACCTTATTTATGGGAACGCATTTGACAAGCGGCATGGGAGCACGCATTGGGATCGATTCTTCTCCACATCTGGTTCAGCCATAGCCACAGTCGAATCTACGTAACATGTCATCACATGTACGGACATCCTAGTATATACGATGAAGACCAACACAGATCCCTTTTATAGTCGATACAAAAGGTTGCTTCCAAGCTTAAGAATATGAGATCACTGCTTTGTGAAAACAAATACATCGCCATATTATTTCATGTTCATGAAGCCCTACTAAAACTTGGATACCAAACCTAACAATATCGGATTGTCGAGAAAACCCGTGCCATCAAGCATACAGAGGAAGCTCACGTCCTGATGCAAGTACTAACAAGAAGAAATTCGAGTGGACACAAGGACATTCCAATCCAACTTTAAACGACGGTACAGCAATGGAAGATATAGTCAAATATGTGATCCGATGAATACCTAATTTCTCGCCTCCTTTTCTACTGTACCCTCTGTATTCCCTCCTATCTTTCTAATAAATATGTGAGAGGCATAATGTACCGTTGCTCTGAAACTACAGGATGTACAACTGACTATAACATCTATGCAACTGACTTTCCAACCTGGTACTAGTGAACATCCCCAGGCAGTTGTATGGTTCGTTGGCGAAAACATACCTCTCTTCATATCAAACATCTTTACAATCTCAATAAACCCTGGTTGTTTCCCAGCTTAGTACCAAATTCAATAATCATACCGAAACGCAAAGACCGTTCACAAGATAGAATGTCAGGTTATCGATCAACAAAGCTTAATTCCGCCGCCTCTAAGGCTTTAAAAAGAATCCTGAATAGTCGGGTAACACAGTTCCTGACAAGACAAAACATACCCAACAGTTCTCAAAATGGGCTCACAAAAACTGTTCTTGTGTCACATGCCAATTACAACTCCTGGATCATGTTACAGCAATCTTAGATAAGGGTATGTATATCACATCCTTCTGGATGTGCAAAAAGCATTTGACAGTGTACCGCACAAAGCATTGTTGGTCGTGCTGGAGTGCTACGGACTTAACAACCCACTCTTGAGTTGGTTCGAATCATACCTTAACAGCCGAACACAAAGATTACAGATTGATCCATATTGTTCCACTTCCAGAAATGTCACTAGCGGTGTTGTTTAGCGCAATGTATTGGGACCATTGCACTTCTTTATTTACACAAATGATGTATGTGGTTAACTTAGACAGTGGAGCCTACTCGTATTTGTGGATGATTTATAACTAGTGCACTAATTCCGACCTAACCATATGGAACTGGGTTTAAAAATATGCGCGGGACTTTACCATCCCTGAACAAATGGAGCTAAAGCAGGTCAATAAGGCCTTCTGCAGATAAATCTCAGGTTCTCTGCTGCAGTTATAGTATAAAGGAAGAATCCATCACTCTTACTGGAACCACCATCCCCAACTGCGTATTTCGTACACGACCTAGGAATTCGATATTAGAACAGCTTCAACTACTCCCAACACATCTAACTTCAGAAGCGAAGCAGGTAACAGGTTACATCACCGGGTTAATTTCCCTGTCCACAACACGGTTTGGATCACTCAAAGTGATAGTGCTACGCACGCTAGAATATTGCAACATCATATATAACCACTTACACAATCTAGGCAGAATTGCTTTGAAAAACTTCTTGGGCTCATTTAACAGAATGCTCATGGCGCTATCGTCATCGCTTACTTATGAGGAGCGATGTGCTCACCTCCAGCTCCATACTCACTGGCTTCGACGGCTGAAAATCAATCACACTTTTCTCCACAGCGTTATATACTCAGAAATTTTCTCAAAAAGTACGACCATCGCATTACCTAATGGCTTCAACTCTCCGACTCGTAGTGGGAAATGTCTAATATTCTTACAAAGAACCAAGAAAAATATCCGATTAAACTTTTGCTTTTTGCCGTATGACTATCTGTGAACAAACTCCAGTTGCAACCAAAAACCTGCGAGAGACTGTTCATTATTAAAATTAATTTTATTATGTTTCTTTCCATACCAAGTGTGCTCAAACAGTTCGACCTACAACAATCTACGAGCGCGCTTATGGAATCGGGCCCGAACAACAAATTACAATGGGAACTGTCTAATTAGCTTACGTATTATCTACCCAACAACACCTTGCATAACGTTTCCACACTGAATATAATTTATACATGAAATATTAAGGCAATTAGTACAAATGATCGTTCTACAAAAGGCTACATAGCCACCCATTTATTTATTTCATTGATTTAAGCACTGGGTTCCGTTATCAAATTTAGCGTTATCAGTTAGAAGAAAGTGCAACCACACGTTTCTACATAATATTAATATTGATTTGAATAATCTTTTGGACGGAATGTCTTGCACTTGCACTTGCACTTGGGTTCATTTGATTTAAGTTATTCAACTAGAGACTCGTATTTGGGTTCCACGATTAGGTGGAACTATATCTCATCGAGCTGTCATACTTACGTCAGCGTTTCCTACAAGTAAGCACTATCATTAATAATTATGGTACGTTTCCGCGTCACGCGCGTTACGCGTTACGCTGTTATGATTAATTAAAAAGTGCTCTGCGCGTTTGCATCGCATAATTATTACCAAATGGCATACAAATTTTAGAAAATTAATGTTATATTTATAGCGCTTCTGGTAATATTATATTCCAGAAACGCATTCTGGATTTTGAAAGTGTTTGTAAATGTTACGGGCCCGTCAAATGCAAAAACGCGCCACAAACTCCGGCCTAGTGGCTGCGGAAAGGGGAGTTCAATTCTTCACCAGCGCAGCAGATTTCAGCCGCTCCGAGACGTGGCGGAACTGCGCACATGCTGACAAAGTTCTTTTACAAACTACCACTCCGTCGAGATAGCTATTTTCACTAACTTAATGACCCATAGTGTTGAATGTGGCTCACCATTTTTCGTCGTAAAAGAGCCTTTAGAGAACCACTTGTCTTGCTTTCTCTTCGCCCGTAGTTGGGAGTCGGTCGAGTCACGTGATTTGTGTGTGCGTCGATAGCCGGGCAGCGTCCGCGTCTAAGCCACTAGCGTGTGCGTAGCCTCCTCCTCTCCGTGGGCTCAGCGTCTACCCGAACACGTGAGGCTAGGAACATTCGCACGCTAGCGCGATTTCCGCCTCACCAGCGCGTACCCGTGGCTAATGCCACCACGTCAGCGTAAATCCGTTCTGTCGGCCAGCATTCCAAAGCCGTTATCCTAGACGTGCTCAAATGGTGCCAGTGACAATCGTATCAAACTGAAATTCTGATCAGGCGTCTCCACAATCTTAAGAGTAAACTAACGTTGTTTGTGGGTCCCATCACAGTGCTTAATAAACAAATGCACCTTGGGGGACATTTCAAATGACTTATCCGGCTCAACGTTGTACTCTAAATAAAAAAGCAATCTAAGTAGCCACGATTGCACATTCTTTATCCGAGATAGCAGAATAACAAATGCAAAGTCGAATTTTTGTAACTACGCGTTGCCTGAACTTTATATGTTGTCAAAATGTAACGTGAATAATACGGCTTCAAGTTCACATTTTGTTCGGCATAAACTAATTTACGCTTATTATTTGCATGCGCAAGGAATCAGACTCAAAAGAGGCGCATAATATGTAATTCCAAGCACACAGCAAGGGAACTTCAACATTGCAAATAAAGACACCGAACAGTTGTGTTGGATATCGAATGGACACTTACTGTTAGAAATCTTTTGTGAAGCTGCATGAAAAGTAGCACAAATAAACACACATAACCAATTGATTTAAAAATGGTTTACAAACTAATGTTCTGTAGTACAAGACTTGCTACTTACTGAGAGATTTTAATTGGTCTAGGCCTTTAAAATTCAAAAAGAAGGGTGATGTTCCACATAATCATTTGATAGTAGGATGTCAGACGAACGATACGAGCAAACGAACAGGAAAGCAAAAGTTACGTGTTTGTGTTGCAGGTAGAGTAATAACTTGCATTACTTACTTTTTTCCAGGCCTTTACAGATAAAACAATATTAGTCAATGTCAAAGAACGCATACTGTTTCGGTAACGAACATATATGTGCCCACTCGACAGATATGTTTCGCATTCTAACCTATGCACCACCTAAACATTGTGTTAGGACGCTAAACTGGGATGGTGGATTTTATGTATTCGTAGATAATGTACTTTGAAAACTCGTCTGAAAAGCTCTCATACGGTTGCTCGCAAGGCACATTGTTGTCACTTTGTCATGTACGTATGTGCTCAGAATTATTCTCTGTTTCATTGTTAGCTTATATTCAATCGAACACACTTGTTTTGGGACAAACAACACCAGTCGATATATATATATATATATATATATGCATATATGGGATTTGTATCAATGACACTTCTCAGTGCGGTTAACCAGGCCGCCAATGCCCGACTGCAGACGACCCTCGAATTGTGCACATGCGTATGTAGCTAAACTACTAAAACATGCAAAACGTGTTAAAGTATTGTAGTAAGTAGTTGCTGGGTGAATAAATCTCACTTTGGTACAAAACCGTGGGATCTGTGAAAAATGAAAGTGCATAATGATGAAGAGTTTATAAAAAGGAACATAGAAGGCGAACTAAGATTGTCTAAGCAACCATTTCCCAGTTGTTTCTAAAATTAAACTTTCGCTTACCGACACAAACTTTTCAGATTATAAAATCTTATGTTTGCTTTACACCAAGGAAGTATATACCGTAGTAATAGCTAAGGTAGATTATGAAACCAATCAAATTATGTGTATATAGTAGGGTCAGAGACAAACATATTGCCAAAACTATGGAATTGAAAGTAATGCGTAAAGCTTAGCAAAGAAGAAAGATAAAATTTTATTCACAATGAAAGCCAGTACTGAAGTTTCAATAAAGTAGACGGTAGCACCAAATTATAATAATCCTAGGTGTTTACTTATTAAATTTCCCCCAGCGGAAGGCATTCTCTTGTTTAAATACCAGCTCAATTTTGACACCACAGAGCGTCGGTCAGCAAAAGTAGTACGATATGAAAGACACTTAGATTCATGGCGTCGGTGTTGTCTGCCTAAAATACCGACGTCTTCGGGGCGACTTGATCCTTGCTTTTATAACCACATGTAACCTTGGATACCCCTGCTGCCACTTAGTCAAACTTCACCACTCATGCTCCCGTTTCGTGTTCACCCATTCTGGCTTACACGTCAGCACAGCCGGCTGAACTACCAGCGATACGTCTTCGCTCTGTGAGTCTGCGAACTGTGGAACGTTCCACAAGCCTACTAAGTTGCGGCATTTACTGTGGCTGATTACAAGACTCGCTTGGACCGTCATCTTACAGAAATGTAATGCGATATCTCCTGAGACAACTACTTACTATTCTCTGTCTTATGTCCCAAACTGGCCCCAGTCAGCTCACAGCCGCTTTCCACGTGACACAGCAACCTGTTCTTCCATTACCCCAACACTCCCGGTTTACATCTGATTGTATTCTACTATTTCTACTAACTAATTGATTAAGGAGCTGTATCAGAGAGCTTGATGGGATGTCGCGCTCTGACACAGTTGTTTTCTGTCTACATTCCACATAAGCATGTTGAAAATATGACTACACCGGGAGTGCAACCTGTTATGAGGTTGCTTTGCTTTTCATGAGACGGGACTCTAACTCTTCATGCCTGATCGGTGATGTAAGGCATCAGTTTTTATTCCCATTAAATACAAAGTGCACTATTATCAGTACTTATTTATACTAGCATAAATGCTTGACATCCGTCAAGTTATTCCGATTGGCAGTCCTAATATTGCACCTTGGTATTGCGCTATCAATATACGTTGGTAATTTACCAAATAAAGATTTTCAGACTTACCCCCTTCAGAGACGCTCAGTGTGAATGTAAATAAAACAACAGCAAATTGCGCGAGTTGACACATGGCTTAACTGATCGGATAGCTTTCCACTAGTTACCGCTTAACATTTGTCTGAATTTTATTTGCACGTATTCCACCAATCACATGGTCAGTTGGAATCTACGATTAGGATTCGTCCTCAAATATTACTTGTCCAATGAAACGTATCCATAGTTTCACCAATCATTTGCAAGCTACTCTCTCAACAGTAGAAACGTTGGATTTGACTTTTTACGAATGGTGCATGGATGTAGCTTGCCACTCGCAGTTGATGAAGTGAAGTATAGGATCAGATAATCGGAATATTGATTGCATACATACTGTATTCTGTATTGTGCTTGAAGTGTGTTTATTATAATTATCCGACACCATGAAACTAATGTATTTAAAGTCAAGTTTATAGTGTAGTGGTACAAAGTATTTTGTTGTACACAGGTATCGGATGTTCGTTTTTAAATATTTGTTATTAAACGGATAGTTGCCTGTTGGATGATTGGACGAAACATTTTCCAGCTTTTCGCAAACATGGCCCTGACAGAAAGCTTCTGTAATAGGGTGGGACGTCAACTTCGACAAATCCACTTTTTGCCCTTCTGCAAAACATTTCAGGTACCAATTATCATGGCTAGCGGACTTTCAGCAGCAGGTTACGAAAAAGCACAAAGCATGCTCACATACAACGTAAGTGCTTAAGCGGTGCGAAAAACAGGACATTTTTAGTAAAAGAGAAATAAAACATTTAGCCATTATTTCAAGTGGAAAAATATCCCAGGCGTGGACATCAGAACGACAAGTTAGCGAACAAGCTCGTTTTCGGTGGCTCTCGTCAGACTAAAACACCACAACTGATAGGAATAACCTTAACATAAAACAGCAGATGATGGTAGAGTTCAAAATTCAAGGTCATTGGAAAACAGATCAGAAGTGATCGATGGACTATCGGCGGCATGTCCATCAACGAGTCGTTGTGATAGAGGGCCAGGGCAAACACAGAATCTGAACGACTCGTTTTTGAGCACATAAGTCTGGGTTCTGGTGGCGGATAGCAATTGCCTCAGCTGCTGCTAGTAAGGGACATTTTACCGCACGTAAAAGACGTCCAGGTACACGGTAAATGGGTTGGAAAGATTGGCGGGCGTCGATTTGGTGATTAGAATCAACCAAGTGTGTCAACACGGCGCTCATCACAGTTTTTCTCCCACCATTGCGTAGCTTAGCTGGACAAGATGAACGGGATCCTCGGCGATCGTTAGAAATTCCGGAAAACGAAGAATGAAAAGGACAAAACGGCAGCAATAGAAAAGGCAGTTACTAAGCTTTTACGGCGCTTGAAACAGGAAAACATGGTTGACTCTGCCACGTTCGAATACATTCGTCCGACAGGGACAGAGATCCCGAGACTCTACGGCTTACCGAAGATGCATAAGGATGGAAATCCACTAAGGCCCATACTAGACATGTGCAATTCACCGTATCACTCAACAGCCAAATGGTTAGCTAAGCCTCTAGAGCCGATGAGAAATACTATTTCCAGGTACAGCCTACGAGACACATTCAGTTTCTTAGACTCCATAATACAGCTTCAGCTAACCGGAAGAAAGATGTTTTCATTGGATGTGGTGTCGCTCTTCACCAATATTCCGTTAGAAGAGACAATAGACTATATATGTAACACCGTTCGAGACCATCAACTGGGTATCGGCCTTTCAAGTGATCGACTGAAACAGCTACTCCTGCTGTGTACTAGTAACATTCAATTTCAGTTTAACGGGGCCATATACAGACAAAAGGAAGGAGTAGCAATGGGCTCACCGCTTGGACCGCTACTGGCTGATGTGTTCATGGGCAAATTAGAGAGTACTTAACTGAGCGGAGTCATTACTAGCCTACCATACTACAAACGATATGTGAATGATATATTTTGCGTGACAGACAGACACTGTTGCCCAGAGACAATTTTATCCTATTTTTACCCAGCGACCCTAATGCCAAGTTCACTCTAGAAACTGAAAGCAATGACATGATGTCCTTCTTAAACGTTCATCTTAGTAGGAGACCAGATGGATCAGTCCAACGGAGGGTACATAGAAAAGCACCGTGGAACGGACAGTATGTACATTTTGCTAGTTTTGTCCCGATAAATCAGAAACGCAACTTGATTAGATGTCTAACCGAAAGGGCTAGAATGATTTGTAGTGAGGACACAATTGCGGACGATCCCATTTTCTAAAATGGCGTTTTTGAGAGAAACGGCTATCCAGAAAAATTTGTTCGGTAATATATGGAATGCAGAGAAACGAGAGCTAAACCAGCTTCGGTAGAAAAGAAACCGGTTATTTGTCGTTCCCGTCCAAGTGGGATGGTATAGCGCAGGCAACATCTAGAACGTTATCCAACGCTATGAGCCATACGTACTACGCAGAAAGCTTGCGGCCAAGTTTTACTTCAACACCAATCGTGAGGCCCCAACTCAAAGACCGACTTCCTTGGCCATGTACTTCTTATTGTGTATATTCCTTCTCTTGTTCATGTCGAGCAAGATACATCGGAATAACTAGAAGGAGGCTGCCTGAGAGAATACGCGAGAATAGTCCAGCTAACCTACGCAATGGTGGGAGAAAAACTGTGATGAGCGCCGTGTTGACACACTTGGTTGATTCTAATCACCAAATCGACACCCGCCAATCTTTCCAACCCATTTACCGTGTACTTGGACTTCTTTTACGTGCGGTAAAATGTCGCTTACTAGCAGCAGCTGAGGCAATTGCTATCCGCCACCAGAACCCAGACTTATGTGCTCAAAAACGAGTCGTTCGGATTCTGTGTTTGCCCTGGCCCTCTATCACAACGACTCGTTGATGGACATGCCGCCGATAGTCCATCGATCACTTCTGATCTGTTTTCCAATGACCTTGAATTTTGAACTCTACCATCGTCTGCTGTTTTATGTTAAGGTTATTCCTATCAGTTGTGGTGTTTTAGTCTGACGAGAGCCACCGAAAACGAGCTTGTTCGCTAAGTTGTCGTTTTGATTTAGCCATTAATTTGATACAGCAAATTGAAGGACACTTAAAGCATGTTAAACGAGGTTAGGAATAGGTGGAACAAAACGATGTAAACTTAATTAATGACTATCAACCGCCTCAGCGGAAGGGAATTCATGTTCCTATGGAAGTATCTGTAAAAAAAAGTATGAGAGAATGATTAGTGATTCGTTGAGTGAGTACCATTTTATGTCCATAGCTGTGTCATTTTACAGCTTTACTTAAATGTTAATCATCATGTAGGAGGGAAACATGACTAACTAAAAATACATAGATAAGCAGTTTGGATACTATTGTACAATTTTCTTACGATTTGCAAATCGGAAACGATTACTTTACATAAAATCCGCTATACATTTTTTACCCAAATTATCAGGTAAATGTTTCAAGTCATGGACGTTTCAAGTTCTCTAGCTAAACAATGTTTAGTGCTTGACTAGTTTTGCATATCAGGTCGCTGATCATTCGTCATTTTTTAATACTATTTATTTCTAGTTTTTAATGTTTAATAGTAAAACTCAAGCTCTTCAACTATTAAGTGATCGGTATAAGTGGTACTATCAAAAATTACATGGCGAGGAAGTTTGGAACGCCAGAAGATTATTTTAGGCATTTAGAGATTTAGTGTTGTCAAGGTTAGGTTCCGTTCATGTGCAAAAGAAAACTGCAAAGCAACTATCTTTAACAAATTTTGTGTACATGGAAGGTCATTTAGGGGTTTATAGAATGTAATCTGTTTTGCATGCGTCCGCATCTTTAGTGCTAGTTGGTTAAATAGTTTGTCGCATATCAATATGTGTCAGTTTGATGGCATTTTATGACTTCCGAGCGAGGAGAATATGGAGCTGTTTCCGTTGCGTTTGAGATATAGCATTCTTCGTAACACAAATTTAATGCTGGCAGCTCAATGTTAGTTGTTTGAAGCATTGTTAAATTCAAAGCAGTTTGGTCAAACTATTGAATAAGTTAACGATAACACAATGTGGAAGAATGCCCCGTATTACGCTATAAAATGGTCACCTTACTTTTCTCTGAGCTATTCAAGCACGTTTTCATCAGTTTACTGCAAACGATAAAATGATGTTTCCGATTAGATCATGTTGTGATTATTGAAACAGTGTTCAAATTATATGGTGTTTGCTGGAAAGTAACCCAGCCTATAGAAATGTGGTATTTTCTAATTGACTAATTCAGTGCTTAATACATTTCGTCAGTAAGTTTACCATTTTTCTTAGTGCAGATAGGAAGTTTAATTGGTTTGCATCAACAGAAGCAGCCAATATGTAGATATCCGTTCCTTTTATTCGTAATCAACTGGCGAAAACAAAAACACCCGATGAAAGAAAACTTTCTCAGCTTGCTTTAATAAGCAGGAGTAGATATGTAGATATTTTAGATATCATAGCATCGATAATGAATTCCTTCTGGGTTTCAAAATGTGAGAGGCAACGTGCGCTTATCCAAAATGAACTGAACCTTTAAATATGGTGACGAACGACGGGTAAATTACCAATATTTCTATTCACTAATGCGACGGTTGGAATTTGGCTTGTGGCCAAAACGGACTACATGTGTTTAAATTTACGAAGACACTACCTGCGCTACTATAATAACTATGCAGCAACTGAATCTTGTTCATTACAAAAGTCCGTGCAGTATTGTTGAATTAGCATTAATTTATTGTAGTCCAATACAAATTTTTTTAGTGCTGGAAACCGGCGGTACTAAAACACTACTAAATATTAAAAAAGGAATAGACGGTGAAATAATAAAAGGAATAGTTTTAGTTCATCCGTCAGAAGTGAAAATGGTGTGGTTTAAAAACTGATTACGCTTTTGTCCAGTAGGAATAGAGGAAGTATACAATGATCTTAATTTTTGGGGTGTTCTTTGTATGTTTGACTAGACATGCAACAATTAATGTGATCGCCTTTAGTTGAAAGCAGACTTCGAACACTCCGAAGACAGCAATCGAACTGCTGTGAAAAATGGATTGCTCATGGCCAGAATTCAGCTGTACTCGATGCTCCGGAACAGTTGATAACAATCTGCACAATATTTTGTCTTTTGCGTCTTGCAAAATTTGCCTCTGATATCCAACTAATTTGGTCACGTCTCAAACCAATAAAAGTATCTAGCGTCAGGAGGATATCACTTACAGGTTAGGATAACTTGGAGCAAGTAATGTGTAGTCTATCTAAATAGATGCATTTCTTCATCCCGGAGACTGAGATCCGTAAGCAAACTACCATTGAGAATTTCAAATGGGATCACAAATGACCAACTCCTGTCGAAGTTCAGGAATCAAACAGCTTATAGGATTAGTTAAATTTGGTTTTGCTGACCTGGTAAACAAGATTTCACCTAATGAGCATTAGAAGAAAACGTTAATGCTCTTGCATTTTCCGTTGCAACAGTAACTGTGCGAGTATATCTAAAAGCTAGCAGTTGCTAAAAGTCTGATTTGATAAACAATACTATTCCTGAAGTTCTCAATCTGTGGTTTCGTTCTTTGCGAAAATAGCTTGTCAGCGATTGTTCAAATGAAATACAGTGACTTGTATATACAGTTGCTGCAGCTATATGAATGATATCTGTACGTATCACGGATAGAGTGTGTCAGCTGAATTCAGCTATTTATGGTAGACTGCAAAATAGTGCTTTTGTGCAATAGGTGAATTTGGCGCAACACTGTGGCTGATGAAACCATCCGGTTAGATTGAGGAATACAACTGAATTTGTATTATCGTAGGAAGTTAAAAATACTTTAAAAAAATAATGTGCATAAGGGTTCTGGATACCGGAAAATGAACCATACCATTTGTACGATCATGCGTTATCAACTGAAGCATGCATCTATGATTGGATTAGTTTCTTTGAATTCATAGCTTGGTGTTGTGCATACGGTTTATGCAAAGAGATGTATTTAGTTGGTGGCGCATATATTTCTCTTGACACATAAGAAATGCTTGACCTACAACATGCGACGAATTGAATGTAGACTGGTAGGGGTACGTTAAACAAGGACACGTGTATTATCCTTCATTCTATGTTTGAGCGCGATGTGTTTATGAAAACGGTCGGAATTTTAGGCAATCAACCAAAGTAATGAATTCGTTGATGGTAAAATCTGTTTACACTGAATCTCAAACATTTCAAAATTAAGATATTTTACTGTATCAACTCTGAGCCTAGCTGAGGAAAGATATCAACGTCAACCTCCCTTACATCAGGAAAACATCCTCAGCCTCAACACATCACAAATGCACTAGCTCTGTTGTGACTGAGAACCGTTTTTGGAATTCGATTGGCTGCTGTGATTTTTCTACCTCGCTTGCTAACCCAGACACATTTTTCACTCTGAATCTCATACGGCTGTGCACGTGTCATGCTTGACTGTATTTAACCAATTGTTTAGCTTATCAGAAGATACGGTACAAAGCTATTTTCTTCAGCCGCCATTTTATGCATTCTGATAGCCAACATTTTTCGCCATAGCTTAAAAGTTTACTAAAAGTTTAACTGCGAAAAGTGCCGTTCGTTCGTGAGGTGGAAAATCAAACCGGATAGTCAATAGTTGCTTCGATTAAACACAGATCAGTCATCAGAGACAGCCGAAATATAAACGCATTCAAATCATCTCAGAAACCCCGGAAAATTGAATGATGAACAATGATTTATCGCGGATAATATACCAGGTGCCTGACAATTTCCGAATTATGGTAGAAATAAGTAACAAAATTTCAAGGGATAAGTGATTCGTCAATTTACAAACCTACTATTTTAATCGCATTGCTTCAAAACAATAGTTGGGAAGGAGATTATGGTGTGCGGATAGAAAGTAATATTGAGGGCAGTTATAATTTACATAACCCATGAGAAAAACTAAAAAGGAACTGACAACACTCAATCGAGGCGACTTCTTTGGACCAGTGTGACACATAAATCCATCTTGGGTACCTCCGAAATATATTCCACAATAGCAACATGCAATTAATGCAATGCAGGAAATGATTTGTAGTGGTAAGTTGCCGCCCGGACATAAGTGGGTTTACAGCTCAATATAAATGCACTAGGGACTTTATTTAATTCTTGTCGTTGTGAGAGAAGAGCCAACGTTAGTAGAAGGGCTTTTCAAGTTTGGCACACAATATGAAAAAAAGTTCCGGTGGCATTCCGACTAGCTATACTGTGTAGCCAACATTAACTTTTTTATCTCTCAGTGTGTTATTATGATTCAAATGCAGTAGGTGGCGACGAGCATCGTTTGGATTTCTCAGGATCAAATACCCAATTGTCAAATTGTCACGCAAGTGACGGTATTGTCCAGTGGATGGCGCTAGAGTTTTCAGCCCTACATTTGTTCCGAAGGATGAAAAAGACCGCCACGTTGGAACATTACAAGTTAGTTAATTTCGTACTTGTGTCAGACCGCCAGTCTTGGATGGTGTATTATGAATTAGGTCAACCTTAATCCTTGAACATCAGAAAAGACTGAAGGGTTAAAATACCCGGATGCCTTCTGTATAAGGCCAAGGAGTTCATTTGACACTTCGGCTAATTCCTTAGCCTGACGTGAGTAGCCAATTTCCTCTATTATACCTAGGTCGTTTGCAGTAGAAGTGCGCTGCAAAACCTTATTCGTAGCTTGTGCTTGCAAATGAATGCACATGGTAAGCACAATGTATCACACCTGGGGGCGTTGAAAGGAACCAGGTTCTGAGTCGCCCATTCTTATGTCCTATCAAGGTCATCCTGAATCGCCACGTGGTCGTGCGCTTTTCTGATGGATAGACGAGTGTGAGCTCATTAGCAAATGATAAGAAACTGAAAGTGTTAACTCTCGCTAGATGGTTTATGTAAGACTGGAATGGGCGTCCATCAAGTACTAAGCTATGTGTCACTCCACACTAAACACTATAAGGTCAGAAATGGGGCTGCAACGTCTTACATTCAGATGTTGTGGATTCAAGAAGTTGCCTACACAACCAAAAGCTGGGTCACCTACCGAACAGCTCTGAATCATGTAACTGACGTTGCGATGGTACTGACGGTCAATTATCATTGAAAGGTTTAACTAATCCGCATTCGCTCCTAAACCGCTGTCGATGGTTTCGGTACGGTGTGTTGTATCAGAAGAACATAGATGTAACAGAAGTATATGGTAGGAGATACATAGAAGTCACAACTACTGAGAACGAAAAGGCACTTCCTAAGAACTCCGCTAGTCGTTCGAGCTGGGTTGAGCAAAGTTCAACCATTCAGGATAAGCCGAGGGTAGCGAATCACAACACTTGTTCTCCGGTCGGAAAGCTTGCTTCATGCGAGTCGGTCTCAATGAACTGGATTTGGTTTACGTTTGGACCTGCGTAGCTCATGGGACGGTAGAGCTTGCGCTGTTTGCGTTTCCTACGTATCTTGGCTAGGCTGTGAAGCCGGTTTAGTTGCTCTGTAAAGCTGAAGGGCGTTTAATCTCAAGCCCTTTTCTAATCGACATATGCCAGACCAACATGTATTTGTGATTCACAGCGGTGCAGACACAGTTGAATGAATATTTACCGTACTTCTATTTCTTATCCGTAGAAATGATACCGGCTGCAGTGGAATTGAGGATTAGCGTAGGATTGTTGGAATGTTACAATGTGGTTTGGGACTTCGTCCTCTACAGAAAAGAACACGTGTGCAGCATTAAATTTGGTGCGCAAGGGTCTTCATAGCCTCAGTTCGGCATGTATTTTCTCTGTGGCTCTGTATTCACCGGCTCTGTATGATTACGGCTCCCTTAAGACTGTTTCTCTTTACTCGACCCATTCTAGTTGGATGGCTTGTATTGCCTCCTTGCGAAACTGGTTAGGGCGCTTCACCATGTTATTAGGTGCAGAATTGTAGGGGCACTCTGCACATCTTTTACCTTATGTCGTTGGAGGAAAGTCTCGAAGTTTGGACTACAGGATTGGGGACCATTATCTATAACCACTTTCTTTGCTAATTCGAAGCAATTGAACAGATGTCTAAGCAATCGCAGTACTACAGATGAGGTCACCTGGTCAAATATATGAATCTCAGGCTATCAGTTGTTAAAGCAGGTTGCGATAAGATTTTTCTTATTCTTCGGTGCAGTGGCGAAGAGGCCCAAAACATCATTAGCAATTTTGACACACGACCCCATCGCTATGGTATCGGTTGCACAGGAGCCTCCACAGGCACAGAATTTTTAACTGCTAACTGGCAAGCTCGACCGTTTCGCACAAATTCTTCAATACTTGATGTCAGTGGTGGTCAGCAAAAGTAAGGTTGGGCTTTACATCTACTTCAGACGATTTCTGGATGACCTTCTTGAGCACACGCACTTATTTCGCTAACAAGCGACGATGGAGCCACAAATATGCGTCCTCGCATTAGATAACCGTCTACGACTGCGTTCCCCTCAAATAGCAGAGTACGGGAAGAACTAACTGAAAATGACGTTGTTCTTTGCCCATCACTGCTAAACGCAAAGCGCGAGCTGCTACAGCGTCGTTGCTCGCACATCTTTGGTTTGCATTTTATTAGTCGTCAAAGCGGACAAATCAGATCCAAGACTAGACACCATCGGCGCCTCTCTAAGTGCTTTTTTCCATCCGCAAGTACCACAGGAAAGCAAGATAACCCATCCGTCATCCAGCTCTGTAATCGTGTCCGGTACACCATTTGGAAACTTTGGCTGAGAAGTCCGGAGTACTAGCACTTGATTCGTATCTAGCGTAACCCATTGGATCCATTGATGAGCAGGGTGGCGAGAGCGGAGTGGTCATTTCGTAAAATGAAACGGCAGCCAAAGTGGCAAAGATTGCATTTCTCACAGGCGCACACGCAAGCAAGAGCTTTTTTGCAGGCTAGATAGTGACCTATCGAGTTTGATAACTTCAGTGAATCATAAGCTTGTGGTTGTGACAGAACAGCGCCGAGGCCGACATCGGAGACATCAGTTAACAGAAAAGTACGGAGCGATTTGGCAAAGATTGCAACCAGTGGATCAACGGAAATGCGTCTTTTGGGTTCGTCCAGGTATTTAGTTACGTACCCCAACAAACAAACGGTGACCCTTTTTTGTCAGTTTTCGGAGTGGAGCTGCCACTGTTGCAAACGCAAGTATGGCAAGTTGTAAGATCACCCACCTAGAAAAACTTAATTAACGTTAAGTTCCTGGGTATTTGCGCGTTAGCTATATTACGGATATATTCGTTATTGGAATGAATGCCACGGCGGGAAACGATGTGTCCTTAAAACTGTATCACAGTTGTCTTAAATATGCACTTTTTCTTGTCCAAGCGGAGATCGAGTGCACTTAGTCGATGAAGGGCACTATGTGAACTCACCTCATGCTCTTTCGTCGAGCGACCGCAGAAAAATATATCATCCATTTAGGCAACTTGTTATCGATGCCTGCCAGAGCTTGTGTCTTGAACTTCTGCCAGGCAGCAGGTGCTGATTTCAGACCCTTGGGTAAAAGCTTGCATTGGAACAATCCATCAGCGACTACGAAGGCGGTAGGGGTTATGAGGTCCTCAGATAATGGCACGTGGAAAAACCGACTTCTTAAATCCAGTTCTGATAAAAGTGTTGCACCCGAAAAGAGAACCGTTCGTTCATCACAAGAAGATAGCACAAATCTCTCGACGACTGTCTGCCTTGTTAGACCTTGGAGATCATTACATATCCTGACAGTGAGGTCTATTTCAAAACACTTAGCATTGGATGTACCCACGCTGAGCTCAGTTCGACTACTGAGAACGCTTGCTGCTTTGCTAGTAGAATTGGTCGAGTTTAACTGATGGAAAGATGATTCACATTCTGTTTTAACTGCATGGGATGAATACCACATGATATTTGTCCGATAGAAGTTTGAAAAATGTTTGGATACCGCCCTCACCAGTATGTTACTCTACTGAAAGAAACAGTCATACGATCAAGGCGGCACTACTTTTAAAGCAACCATTGTGTTCCACCCAAGCATAGGCCGCTCCTTTTCGTACGAGACGTATACTGTAACATCCGCAGATAACAAGCCAATCCGGCGACTACAATGAGACAATCAAACATGATTAACTTAGTGCTACTGTAACTTCGGAATTAGTGAGCAGACAGCGCTAAAGTGCATTCTGCTAAGTGATATTTTAGAAGCTGGAGGGTACAATAGTAACAAGAGAAGTGTGATCTAATTCGAATTCTAGTGGAATAACACCTTTGTTCGTAGGGAATAAGATCGTTTGAATATCTGTAGAGGGAAGTTTCAGTTAAAAACAGATATTAACATATTTCTCAAGTTGCTGCCATCCGCATTGACTGCGTAAACCTGTTACTTGGCTGAATGTGCTACATCATGTTTGAGAAAGAAGTCCCGTTCAACAAGAGTGATGCGCTGAGATCGGCAATTACAAGTAGCATGTACAATTTTCCACAGTTTTACGTATGTGATTGCGGGTTGGACAAGAGGAAAATTTAGCTATGCTGAAGATACTTCCACAGCGGTAGCAGGATGGTTAACTCCCTTAAAAGGAATGAGTAAACTGCATTTTTGCCACCTCGGTTAGTGTAACCACACAAAACTCTTTTGCCTGCAGAGCTATCTCCATATCTATGCTGCCAAATTGCAGGCTCGATCCCAGGTCATAGTTACAGCCACTTCAGGTGGCATCATTCCACGTATACGGTTATCAGCAACTCCAGATATCAACCGTCGCGTCAGCATGCACCTTTCTATCTTATTTTGCGGAAGAGTAGAATAATCGCACGGCATCACTGCACAATTAAGTGTTGTACTAAGATCATTCATTGGTTCACCTGGCTCCTTTTACATTCGGGCGTATTCGTAACTTGCTGTGAACAGGTTTATTCCAGGGGCACAAGAGAGATCGAGAGCTTTGAATGCATTATCGGCTTGTCTGTATCCATGGAGGTTAAAGCCATCACACTGCCGCTGCTCCTGATCTACGAGCAAGTGACGAAGCAGATTTAGCTTATTATTTTTTCGCTGAACGGTAATCAAACACAAATAATTCTGGAAGGAAATTTTCCGGCAAAGCCTGGCGTGTGACCTAGGTTTGTTTCCACAGTTGGTCCAAAATGTTGTTCAAGGTTGAATTGAAAGATTCATGGTGGTACCGATGACGCCAAATGTTGTATCAGAAGAATGTAGATGTAACAGAAGTATATGGTGTGACGTACGTAGGACGTGCAACTGGCGAGAACGAAAAGGCACTCAATAAGATGTCCGCTTACCGATCAAACAGCATTGATAGAAGTTCTACCAATCATGATAAGCCTAGGGTAGCACACCACAATATGGTACAATACGGGTTCTGGTGGAATCCAAGTTGGTTTGGTGCTATGATGAGCGCCTCGGCAATAACGGACTCCGTGAATTGGATAGCACCTAATGGAGTGTTATCGAATACTAGTTGGCTGGATCTGCGCGACTTCCATCCTTGAGATTTGGAGTGACGGTTTCATGCTTCCACACTGTTGTAACCCGCATCTAGTCCAAATATCCTTAAAGATCTGAGAGCATAGATTCGCCAAAGTAACTAAAGATACTTTTTGCTTCTTCAGTGGATATTATCATCCCCGTGAGATATACGCCCTGTTTGATACGCTCACTCTCCCTCTGCTCTCTGCCACTGACAGCGGTTGTATTGCTGCTTTGTTGCCTTGTGAGACTGCGGCTGTCTAACTGTTCGGTCACGCGCCCAGTCAACCGAAGGAATATAAAACGCCAGAACTCTTTAGACAGAGAGTGCTTCTACAGGATAGGCAACTCAATTTATTGATAAACGAAACATGCTAATTTGAGAGATCAAGCTCACTCACCCCTCTGTGTCTGATTTTAAGCCAGTGTGAGTGAATTTCGCTCCACGGGTTTATCAGATTGACTAAATAGTTCGATTCCTTTGACATAAGCTGGTATTTGCCGACCGATCAATTCTCACTCGATCCCTAAATTCAGCGTAATGGTCAAAGCTCGTAGCACGCCCTTGCTGTTGACGTTTTCATGTAGCTGATAGCCTACGTGCTACGCTTACGCCTACATTACGTCTACGTAGAGAAAATAGTCTGTTATGACATATACAGCAATTAGTGAGATATAACAAACACCGGCGGTGATACAACTTGCGTGAACAACATAGACAACAAAGTCTTGTTCTGGAGGTTTGGGGATAATTGCAGGTGTAGGGCGCTGGCCGACTCTGTTGCAGTTTCCGTGTGTAGGGCAGTAATCCCTCGACGTATTTTAAGGGTTGTTGTTAACGTATCTGTAAAGGAGCCTTGGGTTTGGAAAGCAATTCTCAGCTAGATTCTGTTGACGCTTTAGCTTATGGTCATGTACCAGGTTAATTCCATAACACCATTGAAGAGTGCGGGCTTCCCATATTCTGGTACCCGGTGATTCCCTCTAGTTTTGCCAGTGTGAAGCTGTTGTCATCATGAACGCCCGCGTCCTGTTGTGTCCTGTTGCTCTCATCGTGTGCAGGGCCAGTTCCCGGTAAATTGATGAACAAAATCTCATCAGGCGTATTGGGGATAAATCTGCTAGAAAAAACCAGTCCGTTGCAATAATGAATGTGCTCAAACCGACATTATTGGCAACAAACTGAGAGTATTCGGGGTTTATCCTTTGAATACTTTGCACAGCATGTCTAGTTGAACAAATGAGTTACTTGGTCGCTGAGGCCTAAAGGACTAAATGCGATAATGTCTCGAGCTTGGTGAATATGACATCCAGGATACTTGGTATTTTCCCCGTTCCTAATCTCAAAGTGGAAGCAACATGATTGCAGACTCCATTTTGAAGTTCTCATCCAGACAATTTGGGGTTTCTACGGCATGAATGATGAAGCCACCAACCGGAGGAATGGGACGGTGTGACTGTTCGAGGATATTTATCATAGTGGAAGCTAGACGAGTGCCTATTTGTGAAGCGCACAATGGAAGGCGGTACAACACGGGAGCGTCCCAGCCGCCACTGGCGCGATTTTGAATGCGGGCTGTTGTTCATGAGGACAACCTGTTTCTGCGTTCTGCAAAAGTAAGGGTTTTAATGGATGAATTTCTTGCGCAACGTGTTTCTAAAGAGGTCAGAACCTCCAAAAATGCAAAATTGGATCTGTACCATGCTTAATTACAAAGTTGAATAAAAGTGTATAAGTTGAAATATAACGATAAGTAAGGCGTTAAAAAGGAAACGGACAATAAAATATGGTTTATGAAAGTCCACGGTATGTATCTGAAAAAAGAAGGCGGTGGGAGAATGTATGGTAAATTGTGCCAGGCATAGGGGAATCGGCGTTCAGTAGCTGGCTTATGGAAGTGAAGATTGATTTGTAGTAGAGCTTGCATATGGTTCTGTTAAGCGTATAATCGATATGATAATGAGAAGAATTTCTAATGAACAGATAATGGTGTGTGTGTGTAAGCATGGGGAATGCAGTTTAACGTTATATATATACATATATATATTTATATATATATATATATATATATAAATGCATTGTAAATGCACGCATATACATATATATGTTAAGGTATATACAAATGTATATATATATATGTAAATGTTTGTAAGGATAGCTAATGTGAATGTTAGGCCACATAACCAAACCGAAAGCTCCTCCATAACCATTTCTGCATGGGGTATGCAGGAATGAAGTATGATTCCATAGGCTTATAGAGAAGCGATGAATTATATGCGCATTTCGGACCCATGGTATAACGGAAATGCTACACAAAACGCAATAATTTATAGACGCTGACATGTATAGGCTTAATACATATATATATAATATATAAACATACATATAAGTATATATACACAAATATATGTATATATATATGTTATAAGGACATATATGTACTTGTGCCTTATACCTATAATCATGTGTAGATATATATTAACGTTAAAGGAAATGTATATAGATGTATATTGATTGCGCTGAACTGTCCATGTTTGTAAGCATGCGTAGGTTATTGATTATGGTATACGAAATTGATAGGATCAAAATTAACGGACGTTAACGTTATATAAGGATTTTGTGCAAGTCTGTATACTGAAGCACGCTGTATGCATGATATTTGTGACATGGTGGATGGAAAAGATTTCCCGATTGGTACGCTGCGCGTTAGGCAAGTTATACTTCATTGCAATTGGTAATGCGATATACATTTGCCGATGCAGAGTATATAAATATATGTATACAGTAATATATATATATGTATATATATATATGTGCATAGATATATGCAGATATATATACGCATATATATATGCATATATATATGCATATATATATCTATATATATGAATGGGAGTCAAGAGTGCGTAGGTTTATTATAAGGATGACCTATTCGTTCCCATATACATTTTGTAAATGCTGTAGCCCTGAAATCACGCAAGGGAAAATGACTTCGCATGAATTGATGGTATGTAAGCATGTAAATTCGTAATCCGGTGATTTCTGAGCGAAAGGGGTGCTATGCGGGAAAGTGGTTTCAGGAGGCAGTGTGAATGGTGCAAAGAACGTGGCGTCCTTAAGTGTGACTGACTTAATCGATGGTGTTCTGTGAAGTAGGGGAAATTTAATCTGTAAACCATGCAGCAAAAGGTAAGTAATACCTAGGTCTCTGCGTGTAATGAGATGAACAGAAGATTCGGTTTAGTTAACGTTGATGATATATACGGGTATACTTTAGTGTCTTGCGTAGTGAGTTAACACAAAGTCATGCATGGGATGTACATGTTACGCGGAAGATGTTGTCCACATAATACTGACGGATGTGCATGGCTACATAGTACTGAAGTAGGCAATCCCTTGTTAAGGCGGTGTTCGATCATATGACAAGTTTGCAGACGGGACGCTCAAACCATATGCAAATATTCTCGTATAAGTGGGGAGCGTTCAGAACGCCCATCACCCACCAAGCGAGAATACTGAAAATTGGTTCATGAAATATGGTTACATTATGAGGGGATGGCTCATGAAGGTGAGCATAGCTAAGTGTAAGAGCATTGCAGAAACAGTGTTTACGAATAATGAACGCATGCAATGAAATGTAACATGTTGAAAATGTCTGCGAAAGGTTAACTTCCCATTTTGTTTTTGCAGGGCGATGTTGTTAGCATACGTCGCAGGGTTGCTAACAGGAGTTGATGTAATAAATCCGCCATACGTGATCTGAAGATTACGGAGCCACCCACGGAACCTGTGAACTTGTAGTCCGCCGCAAGGAGATAGCGGAGTTCGCATACTTCCTATGGGCTGTGAGGCGACAAGACACAGATGCAGGGGGTGGCCATGAAAAGGGCCGTTGCTCCGTTCTCCAAGGTGCCATGATAGGAGACGTTGAATGCACGTAGGTCACATGAAATCTGAAAGAGAAATGAGGAAGGACAATGAATATAACCTACGGCGGCGTGTTATGGTGTTCTCAGACGGCGCCAGCGATACGTGGGATGTGTCTCTGTGGCAGCGCAAGGTAACAACGCAGGGGCCGGCACATAACAGTGGCTCTGAAAGAGAGATGAGCATGAAAAACGTATGTTACCTGTCACCAGGTATGGAGGCAATACGACATGGCGGCGGCAGGACTTGGGAGGAGGCTCTGTGGCAGCGCGAAGTAACAACGCAGGGAGCAGCGCACGTTTGATGATACCATCTGCAGCAAACATCGCAACGTATCCAATGGACAGTCTCCAAGCTCCCACACGCGTCCTCCTCTTGCTCACACAAAGCGCAAACTGCGCTGTCCTCTTCTTCCGCAGCAGTGCCTCTCTTTGTATGCCATGTGTATGTGCGGTGGCGCGCGGATGTCCTCATTTTTAGGGTAAGAAGTGTCAACTCCCGTGATTGTATGGTGTCTTCAACCACCTCCACCGCACGCGGTAAAAAAGTTGACTTCTGTTTTCGCCGCCTGCGGTATTGGCAAGGAGACTGGGAAACATCAGGCACCGGGGACACCAAGGGGACCCCCTTCGCTGACGTCCCTCTCCGCTGAGTTGCTGCCCGTAAGCGTACCATTGCCTGCCGTCACGTGGGTACCTGCGCCGCAGGATGACGCCTGCATTCCTCGGAACGTAGACCGGTCTTCCGAGGATAACCGTTGCAGTTGTTCCAACTGTGATGATGGCGCGTAAAGCTGCACATCACTGTGACTTGCGAGCAGCTCCCGCATGCATGCAAAGACGCCCATAGTGCGCTGAAACTCCTCCGTGCCCATGCTCAGGATGTGCGTTTCCAGAGCAGCAAACATATCGCGAGTGATGCGAATTTTCGCCGCCCGATCAAGAATTACATCACTCCGGCATCTCACCTGCACCACTGTCAACGTCCCTTCCCTGTCCTCCGAAAAGACCGGCGAAGGTGTACTTATCCGTGGCAACACCCAACGGCAACCACCAAGCACATCATCCTTCTCGTACGCGTGTAAGCTTGCCACGTGAATAATGTGCGCACATGGAATGCGCCACTGCCGGTTAAATCTGCATCCGCAAGCGCTGCCATTACCGATGACGACACGTTGCATACCAATTCGCACGTCATCTACCAGCCAACAACCGCCGCCTTGGTTTACACTGCGAATCCGAACTCGAACACTGTGCCGCACGTACTGCCGCCAGGCGTAGGACGACAGCATGCGCAAAATCACGTCCCCACTACTGACACCTTGCTGAACATCGCATACACGAAGTTGATCTCTGGCAAGCAGCGTTTCCCTCTCCTCAGTAATACCACTGGCACGCTGTACTATCACCTGAAACAGGTGAAGCAGCGTTGAGCGCTCGCTCAAAGTTTCTTTCAGATTCCTATTCTCATTTTCAATGCGATTCGTGCTGTCGCATCCGAATAAAACCCCATGGCCCATCAAATGCGCTGCCAAGCTAAGCTGCCATGGGATCTATGTACGACGTAGGTATTGGAAGCATTCCGCGCTGCGCAGGGATATGGCTTCCATAATCCGATGGTAACGTGCGCAGTCGTACGTGTACAACAACGACCGCAACATGTTGAATAGAGCTCTCTTATCTTCCTTGTTCCACAACGGAAGGTGTGAGCAACGCCGCCGCATGTCACGCCTAATGTGTACCTGGCAGAAAACGATGTTCGCATTGGGGTACGCATTACTAAAAGCATTCACTTGTGCGGTGCACTTGTACATCACCAAAGTCCGTGCACCGGCAACCGCGGGGAGCAATTCCAACATACCTCTCACTGTCTCCTCGTAAGCAACCTCCGTCTCATTAGGCGACAGCGCATAAAAGAAACTCATACCCAGGCCGCTGACGTCCACAAACATGCAATGCCACAGGATGTAGCCGCCCTAATTGATCTGATACGTGTAGTCAGTAAAAATTACCTCCCCGTATTGTCCCACCAAATCGAGCATGCGCGAAGGTACGAAAAAAAGGTAACGAATCTGATTCCCCACATGCATAATTTTCACCTGACCATTTCTTTGCAACAGCTGCGTCACCTCCTCCACCACAGTGACACAAGCATTACGATGACGCCGACGTATGACATACAAAGCCCTCCTTGTTAAACGAATGTCATCTTGCTGCCGCACAAAGGCACGCATCTCCTGGGTACGACGAAAGGTGCTCATTAAGTTAAGCACCAGCCGTTCCTGATCTTCTGTTAGCCTCCGATTTCTCACATACAGCCAAGAATTCCCAACGTGAAAGCTGTGCGAATGCAGCAGATACGCATTGCCAATTTCGTAACATGCGCCCTTATACGTCACAGAAAAACGCGCAAGGCAGTCGTAACATCGGTACCTATAGTAATCTTCTCAGCAGGCAATTACAATGCACTTACCGCTTTCCAGTAACATTGCTGCGCTTCCCATGCACACATACAAACAAAATATACCGGTATGGGCATCATACCGGTAGCACCTGTCCAGTCTCCCTTTGGTACGCCTTCGCAGTTACAACGTTCCGACGAACAAACGATGTCGCCGTTTCAATCTGAAACACTTTCAGATCCTTCTTCAACGATGCGAAGTCCAGATAAGGACCCTTAAGCATACGTCGGAAGACAAGCGAGTCATCCAACATGGCTGCTACGTGTGAGGCGGGAAAATGATTAACCATCGTAACACATTTAAACACCTTAGTATATACCTTACTAATTGAGGTCTTAGGATTTCACCAAGCATCCCACATTATTATTAATCATTACAATGGGATGACTGGCCACAAATTTAGCTCACATCACCTGCAACCCTGTGTACCGGAATAACACTGCCGAAGGAACGTTATTTCCAAGTGGCGGATAGGACGCTCTCGTACAAGACACCTACTAAACATGCGTACAGTGCAGTGTTTTAGGTGCGTTAGTCTTCCAGTTTGTATACAACTTCAAGCCTTATTTGTTTGCTGATGATCTAAAGCTTGGTTACACATTACCAAGTTCTCAGCGCACCCCAGAACTTAACAATATGCAAAGCGCCTTGAAAGCAAGTCGACTGTCGCCAGTCTATGGTTAAGATTACTGAGCTTCGGAGGACGGTTGCAACTGAACAGCTACGTTCCTAACTGCCATAACTTAATAATGGCTTCAACTTCGTCAGTGCGATGCTCAGCCAGGATACCCCTCTCTTATAAACCATAATAATATGCGAATCAGTATACATGACATGGTTCTGTATCACATTGCATAACGTAGTCGCGTAGATTTAACCGCCCCCTAGCAGCCCAGTGGCATTAGCACCCATTAGTAGCAATAGCGGTTCGTGTTATAGCCACGCAGCGGTCAAGTGGAATGTCGAACTTTTGTTAAGCCACAGATGTTAGTAGGTTTTGGTTTTGAGGGAGCATTAGCTTACCAGTTTGACAGATGTTCATTGCGGTCAGTGTGTTGAGTATGTTATTTGTTAAAATAGTAAGGGTAGAACCTCTGTTGTATGTGTTTGGCTACTTCACCGTAAGGAACCGTGATGACACCTGTCCCTGAATTATAATATATTTGCGATATATCCATGGATATAAAGATGTGATCATGTCCACCACTATTATGTCCTGGGGTACGACTAATCCATATTCTAACCACTAATTAACGGTACGAACTGTTTTGCGGTATCGAATGTAAATTGTAAGCAATGCCGCACGAGTCACTTTAATCATAGTGAGTTCAACATACCAGGGAGAAAGGAATGATCTGAGGCACTACGTTTAGACAGAGATTGTTCAGCTAACAAATCATTCTTGTTCTCTGGATAGCGAACCTGAAGATTTGGATCATATAGATTGCTTCCTTTGGATCGAAAGTTTAGACCATGGCTGCGAAACCCCCTTAAATAGTTGTAATTAAATACTCGTTAATGAACTTTTTCTAGTGCAGTATACAGAATACTGAATACGGTATTATAGAGCAAGTAGAAATGATTTCTGTACAACTCTTTCGAAATATGGTGAAAAAGGTTATGAAAGTTGTCAATCTTGAATATCATTGTCGTTCTCATGCAATATTTAAAATATTCGACTTACGATATTTCAGGATTCACAAATGTGATATGTCGTCTTAAGTGTGCAGTCGTTCTCTGAATCGAATAGTGGCAACATACAAATCTAACAACGTTTTGAACTGTTGCACAGATGTTGCCTCAATCACATGTTCAGGAAAACTGTTCCAAATGTTTACCACTCTCCGTTCGAAGCACAGTGGGTGGGGAACACATTTCACATCAGGCACGACAAGTTTGTATCTGTGTCCGCGTGTGCTGCATGGCCCTCGTAAGTGCAGCATTGGCCTTAGCATTGGGAAGTCACCGAGATGTAGAATACGGTAGGCCATAATGAGGTCGACCCGCACCCGACGGTAGGACAAGGTGTAGAGTCCTAGTTTCTCGCATCGGTCTTCATACCCCAAGCCACGTAAACTCGGGATCAGCCTGGTAGCAACGTGTTGGACCCGTTCGATCTTTTGTGCCTCGCCTCGGGTAATCGGAAAGTAGACGGGCGAACCGTACTCTAGCATTGGTCTAATGATGGAAGAGAAGAGGCGAGTGGCAACCTCTTCAGACCATGTGCCGAAGCTACGTTTGAGCGCCCAAAGCATGCGCAGTCCGTTCCGATATAGCCTGTTCGTGTTGTCCGCGGACTTCAAATCATAGCGTGAGAGTACACCTAAGTCTTTCACGGAGGGTGTGGGATATAGCGTTTGGCCGTCAAGGGTGTAGGTTCGACCGTTAGCACCCTTCCCCAGGCTCATAAATACAGACTTGATTGGGTTGACCGGGAGAAGAACTTCTGCAGACCATGTGGATAGGCGGTTGAGATCTTGCTAAGGTGGGCCACAGTCATCGGGAGTGTCGATTTCTCTCCAAATCTTCATATCGTCCGCAAACAAGACACATGCCGACCGGCGAAGCTGCGGTAAATCGTTGATGTGGATCAGGAACTGAGTGGGCCCCAGCACAGTGCCTTGAGGCACGCCACTTGTAGAGGGGTACCAGTCAGTAAGATGATCGTCGAGCTGTACCCTCCACTTTCGTCCAACAAGAAAGTCGCGGATCCACCGGTGCAGTGAGCCACCGACGCCACACATGCTGAGTTTGTGAAGGAGAACCTCATGGCTGACCTTGTCGAACGCTTTACTGAAATCGATGGATATCACGTCGATGGACTTCCCCTTGTTTATTGCCTTCAACCACTCATGCCTCGTCACAAGCAGTTTCGTAATGCATGAGCGAGCTTGCCTAAAACCGTGCTGTGCGGGCGTCAGGACTTCGTTTGACTATAGAAACTGAAGCAATCGCTTCTTCACGATTTTCTCAGCAACCTTTGCCAAAATAGGTGTCAGACAAATTGGCCTGTAGTTGTCTACTTTACTAGGGTCGCCGCCTTTCGGAATAGGCTTCAATACCGAACATTTCCAGTCAACCGGCAACAAACCTTCGGACAGCGACCTGTTGAAAAGGTCAGTCGCGATAGGAGAGAGGATGATTGAAAGCGACTTGAGAACCAGTGGGTGAAGCCCATCTGGTCCGGCAGGTTTGGTGCCGTCAAGGTTGGAGGGTAGTTGAGCTACCACTTTAACGCCGGAATGCAGACTATCGAGTTCGGTAAAAGCGGTGCACGTCGAACTCGGAACAGACACCTGGTTTTTCGCAAATACAGAAGCGAAGTGCGCCGCCAACGCGGAAGCACGCTCAGTGCTGGAGGTTAGGGGCTGTCCATCCGTGCCATTTAGCACTGGCACATCACCTGCCGGCTTCAGGCGTCGCTTCACGTACGCAAAGATTCTCTTTGGGGTGGTCTTCGCGGCTACTGCGAGTTGCTCTTGGAAATGTCGGCGTTTATTCTTTTTTGCACTGTTGCAGAGGTTCCGCTGACATTTATACCCTTCATAATCATTGGCAGAGCCAGAGAGGAGGAATTTGTCCCACAGTCTGCGCCGCATCCGAGCCAGGTTTCTATACTCCTTGTCAAACCAATGAGGCTTAATCGGTGCAACCTTCTGACATTAAAATGGTACAAATTTGGAACACAATGATGTCAATCTCTCTTTTATAAATATCCAGCAATCTTCCACAGATGCAGCCTGTGACAGAGACCAATCCAGTTGGCGCGCGGCTCGAGCTAGACCGTCGAAGTCCGTTTTCCAGTATTTGGGAGCTGGTTGCAGCGGATGTGAATACGGCAAAGATAATTCCATATCAGCTTTCAGTACTGAGTGGTCGCTCCTAGCCAAAGGCTCCAGGATCCTAACGTCACGCACTCGTTGTTCGTAGCTCGTTAACATCAGGTCGAGACAGGATGTGGTTGAACGTGTTGATATGCGTGTTGGCTGGCAAACGTGTTGCGATGCACCAGTTTCAAGTACCAAATCCACGAACTTTGCTTCAACCTCACTATGTCCAGGCATCAAATACACATCAGGCCATCGTATTCGAGGACAGTTAAAATCGCCCATAAGTAGAAAGTGTGGACGACTCATGTGGGTCCGAAGAATGGGCAGCCAATCCAAACAACGACTCAGGGGACTACGATAAACTGCGCCCACAAGCAGTTCTCCGCGCCTGAGGCGGATAGAGCACCACAGTAGCTCACAAAGGCCATCGTCACTTCGGTAGGTGCTCACAAGTCTCCCACGCAGGGAAGACCGGATGTAAAGTAAGACACCACCGTGGGCATTCTTTAGTCTATCGCATCGGAAACAAGAGTAACCGTTGAGTTCAACCTCTTGGGTGTATAACTCTGCATGCAGCCATGTCTCTGCGAGTCCCACTACGTCTGGCCGGTCAGACGCACGGAAACAACAAAGCTCATCACGCTTATTCATAATACTGCAAACGTTTGTGAAGACTACTCGCAGGCCGCAGCGGCGGCCACCGGGCGTGTTGAAGTGTGAGCAGCCTGTTTATCCTGATTCGCGGATGGTTGGAAACCACCAGAAAATCTACGATACGAAGATTTGTTTCCCCCTCACCAGTGCGTCTTTTTAGCTCAATGATGCCAGACTTGAGCAGCTCCCTGTCTAATGGGTCCCGGTCTGGACGAACATGAATCTTCAAACCTTTCAGCCTACTTAGGTGAGACATGATCAGCCTTGGACTGGCTTCGTCCACAAAAGTGATTCTCATAGGCCGATTTTGTTGATCACCTTGCTTTCCAAGACGGGTAATCTGCGTAACTTTTACCGAGTCCTCACCAGCGTCGAGGAGTCTATCAATTAGACCCTGTAAAAATTCGACGTCGTGATCGCAGCGCACTTGGGGTGATGGATCACTGGACTCTGGTGCGTGAAAGATCACGAGCTAATAACGCCTCTGCTTGGACGATGTTGGCCTTGCAGGACGAAGTATACTACCAGCCTCAAGTGGTTTGGCTAACCGTTGACTTACAGAACGTAAACACCCAACGTTCCTTCGTAATTTCGTCCTCTGTTCTTTCCACTGGTCTTCAGCACTCAGAATTTCACCTGCTGGGACATCAGTGTCCGTTGGAGACAACAAAGGTAAACAATTTAGGCCAGATGCAACTGGGCTTCTCACAAAGGTTGGACTTCGTGTCGGTGAGTTTGCACGGGTAGAGGAGGACGACTGAGCCGAAACCTGAATGCTCTTCGAGCTAGGTTGTTGAGCCAAACACATGGAGCTGTTCGCAACGAAACGCTGAGGCCTACATGTCGGCTTTACTCTTTCTGGCTGTATTTTATTTCTGCAATTTTCACATATAGTTTGGACAAAATCATTTTGGATCTCACGAAGACGATGAAAATGCTCAACTGATAATCCAACACATGAAATATGGCATTTAACTTGGCACAAACCACACGTGAGGGCATTTGCACAGTATCCGACTAGTTTGGAGCAAGTACCACAGGATGACTGCTTCGGCATTGTGAATAATCCGAAAACAAGATGGCGGCCAAATGACGGAGAAAATGGCGATAGCAAGATCCCCGAAACCAAGCGATGAAAACACAAGTATTTCTGGTCGGAACTTTCAGAATCGGAAATGAAACTGAATTTCGTCTCAATTTCCACGAATTACTTGCAATGAACGCAGAAAGTCAACACAAAGTGATCTTGTCAACATGACCAAAAATAACCGACCGGAGGACGCTATCCGCAGTAGGCAGTTAGCAGTATTCTATCAGTTCTTAGTTCTTTTTGTGTAGCATACTAAACAAAATGAGTGTAACCAGGGAAACGAGCTTCCTTTGCTGTACTCGGCTTTGCAAATTAAACTTTACTTAAGTTTCATCTGAATACATTTATATGTTTATTGTCTTTGAAGCTACATTTATACTGCTGGCCCTACTGACTATAGTTAATCAGATGGATTTCCCGGGAGGCACACTACAACAGTTACCAAAGTCATTACATTATGGCACACTAAGTCCTATGCTCAAAACAAAGTTCTACTAGAGCCGATTCTGCATGACCAATCATTGAATCTCTCTAGATTTTCCTTGAAACCCTAGACAGTGTCTACTGATGTGATTTCAGGTCAACACTGTAGATAATTTACAAACAGTAAGCATTCCAAATAAAGTACATTAGAAAGTAACCATTGGTTTTAGACTACAAAAATACTGTACTATATGACCAGACTCAATATTGTTTAAATTCATCGCGAAAAGATAACTGGAGGCGCCAAAATCCCGGGGCGTTTGTGGTGTTAGCTAAAGCACCTCGTCGTAGCCACGTAGATCATTTTCGTTGCATGCTGCCGTTAGAGCTTCAACTGTAGACAACAAGCGACATGTCCACCAGAGATGATATGTCACCCAAAGAACCAAACGACATCAGAACTATAATAAAACGGTGCGGCTGTAGTGTGTCTGATGAGTCCGTGCAACCTGTTGATGAAGTGAAGGACCAAACAGCTTACGCTTTATATGGAAGGTTAGATATTGGACTAAGTATGCAGCCGATGAACACGATGTCGACCCAGTCGCAAAAGAACCCACCAAAATAACGATAAGTCGCCGGTCACTCAATGGTCGGCGAAACTTAACGTGGGAATCGCACTATCTCCAACACATTTCTGCAACTTGAGGTACTAACACCCAAGGGTCCCTCAGGAAACTTACCTAACTTCGGGTACACCAGATCCCGAAGGCTTGGGATCTTATTTCCAGTATCGAAAGTTGGTTATACAAAGTAGGTGCTGATGCTGCTTTTGAGGTAGTAGGATTGTCACTCGTCCGGAAAGATCGTCTCAGTAGAGGAAGTGAGGTCCTTCTCTACAATCACAGTGACTTGTAACGTCCAATACTTGCTGATCCGAAAGCACATGTTACCGACTCACTTTGGTGACATCGACTAAGACACAAGAACGTATGTCTCTTAGCTGTTTCTTATCTCCGTCCCCCAACGTCCACTCCGGAAAAGGATTACAGCTTGATAGTGTCTTGAATCGGGTAACATTCCCTAGGTACAGCCACATTATCACCGCCGGTGACTTCAACGTACACGACCTGAAGGTATCGGCATCACCCAATGAACAGTTAATAACAAAGTTGCATGAACTACTCGCTAATGTTCCATGTCATTTGCCGACTAGATTCAGGACAGCAAACAAACCGTACGTATTGGACCTTGTTCTCAACGATGATTAGCTCATACTAGACAGTTTATTGATGGAGGGTTTATCAGGTCTCAGGGACCAAGTAGTAACAAAGTGTAACATTGATTTTATATGGCGTTTGTACACGCATCACTAGCTCATGTGATTACACGCAACCACGTCTTGAAAAGTACGTCGAGGCATCCAGTTGGGAGTTCTCGAACAACAGTCCCCTGGACAACATTTGAACAGAGTTCGTTGAATGATTTAGTGCCAGTCAAAAGAGCATCAGATACCAACCCCCTTCTTCTTGCAAAAGTGCCGTCAATTCTAAGAAGCAGGACTCAGAAATGCATAGCAACAAGGGATGTAGCATGTTACACCTACATGTCTAACTCGGAGTAAGAGACTTTGAGTGACTTCTTGACCCATCGCAAATATTGTACTGCACTTGTCTGTGAGGACAAAGTAACTTATCTACACTGCCTAGCCAAAACGATTCGGGTAAAAAACAAACTACCGTATGGGAATGTCAACAGTCTTCGATAAATAAAGCAGGGCATCTCACCACTTTTCACAACGGATGGTAAGGTAAAAAGCGCTGAGAAATCAATCAATGCCCTGCGGCTACAGTACGTCCGAATCTTTGAACAAGCAGCTTGTCCCCATCACATAATATCAAGCACATTACTGACTCCATGAGTTACACGTATTTTTCAACCCAGTATCTGTGTTAATTATATTACTATGATTGCTCGATCATAGCTCTCAGGGAGCAGATAATATCTGTCCAAAAGCACTGAAGGCTGCGACCACCATGTTGACCGTGCTGCTGTCACAGTTCTTTCAAAGATACTTCAGTGAACAACAACTCCCCACTAGTTGGAAGCATGACAATATAACCTCCAGTTTGAAAGTCCGGTAGCTGTTCAGACCCTGCAAACCATCGCTAAATGAGACTCTTCTCTGTGCTGGTAAACGTGATGGAGACGGTCATGGCTGTTACTAGTGAACTATCTGGAAAATGCAACGTCTTGCCCCCGAAACAGCTCGGCTTCTGTCAACACTGGTCATTCACCAACAGCCTGGTGATCGCACGAGTTAGTTGAATGGATTTGGGGGGTCGGAGTCGATGTTATCTGTCTGACATATCCAAAATTTCCGCCTGCCTAGTTCACCGCATCCTACTTCAGAGGCTACAGCTCTATGGAATAACAGATCTTGTTTATGATTGGACTGCAGATTTGCTTCCTTAACGGAGGCTACAAGTGTATGGAATTTGAGCTTCCACAGAGCACAGTACTAGGATCGCTCTTATTGCTGGTGCTTATTAATAACCGGATAAAAGTGACCTCCTCCAATTTCCTAATTTTCGTCGACGACGCCAAAATATTGCGAGCGATTAATAACGATGAATCTCACCATCTACTCCAACATGACATGTATTGCATTTATGCATGGTCAACGAGGAACCTAATTCAGTTGAACATCACTACTTGCAAGATCATACACCTGTATCACCAGCCGGTGAGCATGAACAAGCTTGGAGACCACATCTTAATGGAGGCCCCTCAGGAAAGTGATTTGGGTGTACTGATACACGACCATCACAAAAGCTCGAAACAAGCAGAGAAGACGTCGAGAACTGGCAATCAGCACTTTGGCCTTCTTTGTACATCGTTCGGTCGGTTTGATCCCTCAATCTGCCCATAAATGCTTACCGCCTATGCGCGACCGAACGTGCAATACGCCATTAAAACGTAATAGTCGTTTCCCTCGAGAATCGTCAACAGATGGCAACCAAGAAGTTTAGAGGCCTCTTACATCTGCCTAATCAGCCTAGCTTGCATTCCCTAGGAATATACGGCAATCAATATTGGTGTGTGCGGGGGACCTCATATTAGTTTACCAGATTCTGAAGAAATTAAGCCACATGTGCCACCCACTGTTGGAATTGAACCACAACAATCACCTAACCTCTGAAACCGACCATACAGTATAACCGGCTGGGATGACATAGAAAGTTCTTCTCCCTCCATGTGTGTCACCCGTAGAGCGCTCTCACAAGTTGTATTGTCTGTGCCCCCAATCTAAAGATGTTTAAATAGCGACTTTCCAATGCATTATCCCATTGTCATTTCATCACATAACTTGCGTTAACAAGGGGACGGTATAGCGAAAGCAAATGCTTTGTTGACAAAATCCCAACCAACGGATTGATGGATTTATACTTTATCATGCGAACATCTCAGTTGTTCTGCACATGTGTAGGATGTGTCAACCAACTCGCTTTTCCCTTTATTATTCAAATTATTTTCCCATGATTTCCATTCCACGGGACTTGTTGTGTTCTTTTCCGTAATACACCATTGTTCTGTGGTTCCATTCTCATGATGGAAAACACGGGTCACGTGTCGCATGTTTAAACTACTAACCTCCGGCGTTGCACACCGTTAGTGGTTCAAGTATTTAGTACCGGAGCTGGACTTACTCATCCAGCCCTGCTGCTTCAGCGGATAATTTATGTCAAAATAAGCTTTATAAAACCAAATCTACTCATCTTTAGCATTCGTACTACCACACTGAAGTAAATGAAGAAGGACCACAAACTTATCCAACAAAAGAAAACATGCAACTTATACACAACTGTTAATCAACCGATCACTGGGACTGCACGTATGTGAATGTTGTTAAAGCAAGGCAAAAGTGAAACATAAGCTAGGAAAATAATACTAGAAATTGAAGAAAGAAAGTTGATTTTTCTAGGTGCAAAGAGGAAGAAATTTGCCTAAGTTTAGCGAAATTCTGCCGGAACTCACATCGGAATTTAATTAGTTCAGTGGTTCTGGGTATCAGTAGATTCAAATTTCGGTACAATTTGATTTAGGACACGTTCGCGTACAAACAGCATGCTCACAATTTCGGTAGCCATGTGGTTCTTTCAGTCTGATATTCTTAAACTATCACCTGAGAATTTGCAGGGCTACCTACGTGTTGAAAAACAGAGTTGTTCCTGTTTACCGTATCGGAAATATCGCCGTGTGGGGGTAAGCGGCTTCCAATCACCCCAGAAAGACATCATTTGTTAGTAGGCATCTCACGCGCATGAAGTTACCATTGCATCAAACTACAGATATATCGGTTTTCAAAAGCTCTTGTCAAAGCTTTTCCATATTTTGTCCTAAGCGTGCTTAACTTATGGTGACCAAGTTTCAGTTACAGGTAAAATATTGAGAGCTGTAGATCGTAAACCGAAAATGCACAGTTTCTTTAATTTATACTCCACGCCATCATCTTACAAACCACAAGCTTTATGCAATAGGACGTTTGGATTACCCAATTTCAAAAACTGTTCACAGAAAAATAGACGCAAAGTGGATCAGTTGACCATCATTTGGTCTATATCCCTGTTGTGGGCCCGTAAAAAATCCCAGTAAAAAACGCCAGAAACTCCGGAATAATGGCTGTGGGAAACGGGGTCCAATTCCTCCCCACAACGTGGCAGTGATCAGCCACTCCGAGACGAGGCCCAACTACGCGCCTTTTGACGATGGCCTTTTACAAACTACCACCTCATCATGGTAGAAAGTTTCCCTTACTTAATGACCCATAGCATTGGCTCTGATTCGCCCTTGGTTGGTCGTGGAAGAGCCTACGGAGGACCGCCTGTGTTTCTCTCCTCTTCGCCTTACTTGAGAGTCGGTCGGGTCACGTGATTGCGTGTGAGTCGTTAGCTGGCCATCCTTCGCGTCTATGTCATTAGCGCGCGTCTATCGTAACCCCATCTCGTGTGCGTCCGCTCCGAGGGCTCAGAGTCTATCCGAACACGTGCGGCTAGGATCGTTCACACGCTTGCTCAATTTCCGTCTCACCGGCTAAGCTAACGTCATCAGGTCAGCGCAACTCCGTACGATTGGCCAGCGTTACAAGTCGTCATCTTAGGCGTGCTCCAACCGTGCCATCGACAATCTAATCAGGCGTTAAGCAATTAGAACAGATGTGTTCCCTCAATTATAACCATACCCTCGTGGATTAATCTAATGCGTCTACTATGAGGGCAGAATGAAAGTTTCCGAATGCGTATTTATTGCAGATGATCTGGAAAGAAATGTGTTAAATCGGATCTATTCGGAACATTGTTCAGGGATTTCAAGTCAGCGCACCCCATATCAGCAGCCCAGCACACGTCATATGTCATAAAAGCAGCAGTACTCTCACCGTAATTATGGAAGTCGGTCGATATCACTGGAGGATGACGAATTTCTATAACCAAACGTGTGTGTTAAAAGAGCACCAGCATAGTAAGCGAATGCGTGCTGCGTTTGGTGATTATGAAACTGCAAAAAACACCCTTTAGGAGTGGTTCGCGGAATTTATGCTTCGTAGGCGGTCCCTGGTTGATGAGACACGGTGTGGGAGAGCTGCAAAGGCCCCCACCGTGGACAACACTGCTACTCTGTAAGTAATGCTGGAGGAGGACACGGGGTGACAGTGGTACAGCTGGGGACAGCCATCGGGATAAGTCAGCACCTTCCCTCATGACATCTTCGGTCGCAGAAAGTTTAATCACGCTAAGTCCATCAGCTCAGGGAAGATTAGAAAGCAGCTCGGGTGCATTGGTGCCGCATCATGCTTGTCAGGTTTGATGCTGTTTGAGAGATCCTCAGTGCTGATGGGAATTGGGTGTACAATTTCGACCAAGAGACGAAGCAACATTTGGCTCAGTGGATTGCGGTTGGTGTAGCGCTGCCTCAGAAATTCCGGCTTCAGCGCAGTGTGGCCAAGTAGACGGCGGCTTTGTTCCCGGCCAAGACCTTTCATCTGGCTACTGTACTAATCGTACTGTAACGCACAGTCACCGGAGACTGGTATGCTACACACTGTCTACCACAAGTGCTGGAAACTGTAGCCAGGCGTCGTCCAAGGATTCGAGCACGAGGGAACTTGCTTCACCATGACAAAGGACCTGCACCCAGATCCAATGCCGTCGAGGATTTTCTGGTTAGAGAAGCTTGCAAGTGTTTTGTCACCACCCTATATTCAATAGTTCCATAGTGTTCAACAGTGTATGATAGATAAAGAGCATAACTTTACAAGGCCGACGTGATGGATGTGCCAAAGAAAATGAAACTCAGAATGTTCCGACGTGGAACTGAAGTATCAGTGGTTAAACCATTGCGCTTTAGATCAAAACTGTTGTGTAGCGTTTATCACTAAGATGAAAGTCTAAGTGTCTTTCGAATGTCGTCACGTCTGGTGCGTGCACCACATAACTTGGTAATGCATTCCAGTGAGAACAGTTTCTAAGTGAGTAAAAGTACTCTCTACAATTCAGACGTTAGTGTTGCGTCATTAGTCTCATACGGTTGCTTCGGCTTTGTTTTCAAAGGGGCTAGAGTCAACACTGATGTACATAGATGTTCGCTTTCAGTTAGTATCAGGTAGGTGAGAGTAAAATATCCGCGAAGCTGTCTGTATTCTGATGAGAACACACAGCGTACACGAAGACGCGGTTACTAACTTAGACCGGATAGTCCAACCGTTGTTTTTGTGGCTCTTGTTTGGGGTTGTTCCAATCGACGAATGTCTCGTTTTAACCATGGACACCAGGTCTGAATTGCATATTCAACTTGTGGGGGAATATAGGAGTTAATCAGCATTGCTACTAGCTGTCTCTCAAAGATGCCGAAAGCTCACCTCAAAAGTCTCAAGTTCAATTCCCCACACTTGCTGCTTTCGAACATTGGAGCGAATTGCAAAGGCTCACTTAGACGATTGTACCTAACTCACACTCCCTAGTCACGTGTTGCAGGACGTGTTGCTCCAAAAGGTATGTGTTGACGGAGCTGCTGCGCAGCGTCAGCAGGTGGCACTTTGCAGAGTTCATTGGGAGCTGGTTCCTTTCTGCCCATTCGTTAATCCAAGTTAGATCTCCCTGGAGGTGGACAAGGTCGGTTGTTAAGCGATTTGCCTCCATATTTTAGCATCGTTTGCAAATATTTGCATCGGAGATAGGATGTCTGTTGGAAGGTCATTAAAGTAGACTAAAAAAAGTAGCGGGCTGAGGACGGATCCTTGTAGTACACCACTGGAGACGCATAGGCTTGCAGAATGAGTGTCGGTTACTCTTACCTTGATTGCTCTGTCGTGTAAGTAGTATTCTAATCATGTGAGCAGGGAACCGTTGATACCGTAGGCAGCAAGCTTTTGGAGGAGAAAGAAGTGATTGACCCTGTTGAACTTATCAGAAAAATCTAACTAAATCAAGTCTATGGGGACTCCTTCATCAGCCGCCTTGGTCCATGTGTCCCGAGTAAGCAGCAACTTGGTGAGACAAGATCGTCTGTGTCTGAAACCGTGCTGGTCATTAGAAATTCTTTGTTGACTTAAAATGTATCGCGTCAGTTCATCTGCGCTTAGGGATTCCATCAATTTGATAAACCAGGAAGGAGAGTAATAGGTCGGTAGTTCACATGATCCGATCGCTTACCTCCTTTGTATATTGGAGCAATAATTCCATTTTCCCAACCTAGAAAGAGGTTGCAAGTGGTGCTGCTATGGTGGGAGAAAACCTTTTTAATATATTTGGGCAGATCATGTCACTTCCAGGGGCACTGTACTGACGGAGCGACTGTACTTTGCTTGCAACAGCTGCTGGAGTAAAGTTGACGCTGGATAAGTCAAAGATGTTTGTTGGGAGTTGCTAGGGCGAAGGTTCCATGGTATTTGTAGCTACCGAGTCAAACTACAGGAGTAGAGCGTTCAGGGCATCGGCAGCAGTAGCTGTAAGGCATCTGACCATTTAAAGTGGTGGTTTTTCGGGCTTGACCTTTCTTTTTCCATTCACAACTCTGTATAGTAGTTTGGTGTTACTCGTAAATTTCAGCATGGTCACCTTCCATTCCAACATATCTACTCGAATGAGCGATGTGCAGTCGATTACTTTGTAATTCTGCCATGTGATATCACATGGGGTCAGCGAACGTTGCCTCCAGATTTCATCTCTTCTGTTTATCCATTTACGTGTTCCGCTTCGGATCCACGTATTGGTCTGGCTCGATGCTCGCAATGGTACAAACTTCGATGCTCATTGTATGACTCAGTTGATTAATTTTACCTTGCCATTCATTCCACTCGTCATGCTCTAAACTGTGCATCTGTATGTAGCAGTCAACGCCTGTTGCTAAGTTTTACAGCTTAGAATAATCGCTCTTTCTTTATCAATAATACTGGCATAAAACGCATAAACAAACGTTAGGACTGAATGGTCGCTACCGCCCAGTGGAGGATCATATGTTACTGACTTAACCATCATATCCTCATTAGTCAGGATTAAGTCCAGGGGTGATGGATTGTGTTGAACCGCAATATCTGGTTGATCCATGCACGTGGTTATACAAAACTACCAAATCCATGAATTCAAGGAGCTTCGATTTAATTGATGGCTCTTTAGGAGGCATGGATGCTATTGAAGAAACATCAAAGTCTCCCATTATAAGCTAGTAAGAGTACTTTTATGAAACAACATAGTGAAGAGCGTTTAACAGAATGTTATCGCTGTCTGCTGATGAGTTCGGAGGCCTATAGATAACTGCCAAGAGGCAAGCATACCTAGTCGTCTGCGAATCAACATCTCGACCTGCTAGGTGCAGTTGGCAAAATAGTGCGTCGAGATTAACAAAGGAATTTTCGGTAAAAGCCTCACATTTCCAATTATCTCGATAGCAGAGAGTAACATCACTACCGCGAGATGGACGATCATTTCGAATGACTGACATCTCAATGAGTTCCATCTCTGGATCAAGTATGTCGTTTGAGAGACAATTTTCAGTAACTGCTATGAGGTCCCAACTTATTGTTTCATGTCGATGGCGCAATTACGAGAGCTTAGAATACAAGCCTTGCAGCATTGCATTTGTGGACGCATTAGGAGCTCGGTTAGCTGGGAGTGACCGACACAAATAGTGCCGGTCTGCTGAAGTTTTATGAAACGGTTTTTTGCACGGTTGGCTGATTTGAGATAGGTACAACTGAGGCTGGCTCATCTGTATCTGAGGTCTGTACTACTTAACCCTACTTAACCATAATTCTGGTGGCCCCAGTTTCCTGTTGTCATACCATGCTTGGATTGCCACCGATTCCATTTCGGGCGCAGTCAAGGTACCTTTCAAAATTTGTGGCCCGCTACCTTGGTAGTTTGTGGAGGCAATTAGACTGGTGACGTCAAAAACCACGACATACTGCATGTCGTAGAGCTCTGCGATGTACCTCCATTCTTCGATGCCGTGTTTCTGTCGTTCACTGTTATTGTCATGCTTTATGTTTGGCCCACCATGAACCAGTACCACTTTCTTCATCTCATTTTGACGTGACGAACTAAGGTTAGATTTCCGCTATTTTTTCTTTCTGGTGGATACAGCTTCGAGAAATTGAAAACTTATTTTATTGAGATATATAACTTTCTGTGCATCCGGAAGCCTATTGATCTGCCCTCGTACTGGCCAAAACAAAGTGGCCTCTAGAAATGTGAATAAGGTAGGTCAGATATACTGAGTAAACATATCCATTCTGGGTGGAGCTTGAGGGAACACCTTTTAGTCTGCGCACAAAGGGTCAACTCAGGTCAGGCTGAAATAGTCATACAACTTAAGCTGAGAAAGAAAGTAATTGGTTTGGAAGCTAGCTGTTTTCCACAAAATTACAGTTTATTATGATACCTGTTTCATGCTCATCACGACGGAGGTCATCTTTACCGTGTCCAGGTGGGGCCAACTTCTGTCTTGCATACAAACCCTTGGGTAGCAGACAAATGAACTAACACGGGCCGGTACATCCGTTAGCGCTCTTCTTATAGTCTACTATTTATTGCAGTTTTAGTCACTCTCTAACGCTTAATCGTCTTCCATGCCTACGAACGACATGGGATTTTCCCCTAGGTTTTCGGATTTGAAAGCGTTCACTATGACATGAATACCTAGACTACATGGTATATCCTTTGCACGGAATCAGTTGTTATATTTTAACTACACAAACAAATCCGCCGTTTATTTTTCTCGGTGTCCCGTAGACTGTCGCCCGTTAACTTAACCACCGTAAGGTTACTAACAATACCTATTCCTTTTTAGAGCAATTAGATTTTTCATATTTATGTCTGGAATCTTGAAGGCTTATAAGTAAAGGAGTGTTATTTTAATCCTTCACAATTGTAACGATACGGAGTTAGAATTAGACTGATTGCATTTGGTACTGTTTACGTATTTTAACACCAGATTACGTACGATGATTTAGGCAGCTGCAAACTTAAAATAAATTCGCCGCCTAATGGAGAATTCAGATACGTGCATTCCCTACTAATTGTGTTTATTGGCTAAACAATGCATATGAGAGAGCACAGATGAAACTCAACGCCTTTGATAAAATTAGGAAGCCATACAGCTGTAAACGAAACTTGCGCGTACCGTAGTGCATGTACCCAGACGGCTTTCACCATATTAGGCTTTTATCAAGAATGTAAGCTAAGAGCGTGGATTAAACAAGTATAACTGAAGGATTCCCGCAACCCCTACATGAGATGCATAACTTGAAAAATCTGTCAACGATTAAATGGATGGTTTGAACTGTGATATTACTACCTCTTTTATTGCGCCGCAATACATTGGTCGCAGTGTCAAGGCTCAATAAGAACGTCTTGCTGTTGGTCACAACTCTCCCTATCCTTGTCTAATCTATAGTTCATTAGTTCACCCCTGGTTCAGTGACACTACGTATACGCTGCCAGAGTGAAGGAAACGAGCAATAACAATGGGAAGCCACTGAAGTATGCAAATGCCATAGATAGAAGTCTCTGAATTTACGGAATGAAGGATGTCTGATAAAAAAGACATATCGAAAACCGATGGAGACGGCTACAGAATTCGGTTACCGTATAGGTTATTCAAAGCAACCCCGTGATGCGATGGCACCCTGCATGTTTCAAAGAGACCAGATTCGACGCACAGAGGCACATGAGATGAACATCAATCACAAGGTAATAGCAAAGTTACTGTCTTGGATGTTTAAAACGGTTGGTAAACTATCGGTTTTAGCGTGACTTACTTCAACAGTTAAAACGAAAAATGATGTGGACTGGCACGGTATTGATCGATTAAAGAGACGAAAGCTTTGATAAAATCAAGCGGGTATTAGACAAGAAGAGTAAACAGTGCTTTTCCAAATCGGTCAAACGCTTCTTGCTGCATTGGGGTGATTAAAGATCCCGCTTCCCAGCGAGAAGAGGACAAATATTATTCAGACAATTATTTGCAAAGACAGCGCATGTGCATACCTGTCAAACAAATGTTGTCCTACACAGGAAGAGAAGAGCGCAAAATGTGCATTTAAAATTCGGAGGGAAGCCATCCTGTAAACATGGCCCTACATGTTGCTAACGGTATAGGAGCTGTACATGGGGCATGAAAAATCAGGAACAATATTTCGATGATTGGAAGAGGATTGGGTGCAAAACAGCTGTGGGGTAAATGCCGAGACGGTAAAAATTTTCCAAGCAGGCAGCGGCTTAATCAGAGTAAAAGTGATAGAGTCGGCGACTGTATGGTGGTTTGCACGAACCCGGCGAGTCCTAACACTGTCATGAACTGACAGCAGATGTTGAATTAACGTCATCGGTACTAGAACAGAATGGCAGCATGTTGGCGCGCAACTTCAAGGTGCAATGGAACACTCGAAAAGCTTTGTTTTACTGTAGTACTTGAATGTGTAAGATATTCCCTTTTATTGATAACATTCTCTTCATTATTCATTCATGGTTCCTTATTTATTTGGTGCAGTATTGTATTTCTCCAGTTCGATTAACCTTTTGGTTTAATGCATTTCGTTTATTTCATTGATATTTTGCAAAAATCTCTAGGCATGCAATAGAAAATGTCTGGAAAAGCCCGTAGACAGTGCTGGCTAGCGCGGATGGCAGAACGTTAGATGACGAGGAGTTCGGTTTGTTTATCCCCACGGGCGAACACTAATGCACTCATTGTACGAACTCATTGTACGAACCAAGTGCCAGCCTGCTATATCTCTCTGGAGAGAGGTCTTTCGTTCTGCCTGTTCAGATGGTGTAGTTGTATTATATCCTGCGGGTACTAACCACCCGGTTTGCGATAGCATTAGAGATGAAGGCCAAGGGTAGTTTTATATGAAAAAGTGAGTCAACTGCCAGTGACCAGAGGTTTTGCCACTTCAAGGTCCGTGTATTTATTCGAATCGTATTGGGGTGCACCTAGTGAGCTCCTTTCTTGATTTTGTTTGGATTTGTGCTCACATACTCAGCAGCCTTCTGTTGTTTTGGATTGAATCTGGGGTGAAAGTACTCCGCCATCCGTTTCCAACGCCAGCAATCTGTCTTTGGAGTAACAAACTTTCGTCGAGTACTTCGTCTGAATTGAACTGGTGTCTCGCAAGCGACAGTCTATAGTCACAGCCACCTCTTTGTCCCCGAAGTACCAACTTACTAGCATTACCACACAAACTGTACACAGGCGCTATGTTTCTGTACCATGTCAGCAGGAAAGTAACAGTGCGAGTATTTCGTTGAGGAGAAGAAAGAACTTTGACAATTGGAACATTTTCCCCATGTTGATGTTTTCCTTTGTTGCTCATGAAGGAATGTTAACATTGAGAGCAGACCGATAGTGGGTTCATATAATGTAAATACTGCATTAACTTCTACAGAACGTAAGAAGGAACAGGTGGCAGTTACCTTTAAGTTAAAGCGAATGTATCAGGAGCTTGGTATTGATGTTGAGTGGCCATCTGCTGGCATTATTCTGTTCTGATATGGGCTATATGCATGCCATGCAATAGTTGGCGGAAAATTTCTGCGTCAACATCAAGGCAATCAGCACCACATGATTCCCCTTCAGGAGGAGCGGTCCGCACCCGCGTTGCAGTTCATAACATTTGCTGAGAACTTTAGGATGATGCCCGTTATTATGGATGCATGTGGTGCGTGTATTAGCTGCAGAATGTATAACATTTGGATCAGTTCCGTATTACAACTGATACTTTTACCACAGATTCCTTCCAAGCTGAATCGGTTGTTGCACTTCTTCTGTCTAATGTGCCACATTAGAAGCTAACCGCGGCCATTAGTAAACGGAAGCTGTTGTGAGAAGTGTAGTGGATACAAAAACACAATCCGTGCTTTCAGCCAACACCGTTTGTCATGAGGCTGCGTCACGTACTACTAATAAGGTGCGAATTTCCCTGGTCGCTGATGCAGCAGAGCATACCAACTTGACTGTCAATCTATCGGACGCTGAGAAGGCTAATGTTCACAGCCATAGTAGCGCAGTACCATACAGTAAAGCCAAACCAAAAAGTGAGTCATGTGCGCTGATGGTCATTATAAATTTGCCCAAACATTTAGCCGACAGTGACGTCACAAACCTCAACACCAGAATATAATTCACTTTGTTCGGGTTTAAAGGCCTGAGGTGAGCGTTTCATAGTGTGGTTAATAAAATCGTGTATTAATACTTTGTCTTCTATGAGACGGTCCCTACCCGGTCACAGCCCTGTTAGCTAGATTAGCATCTAATCGTGTGAACAGCCCAGCAGATTTTTTCGGTGGGTTGTCCTGTAGCGCGAATGGTAGGTGGTAAGGTGAGCCCTGAAGTTTTGGTTAAGTCGATCATTTATGACCCACACCCGAACGAAGTTATTGTCATTTGTAGTTGACCAACCGTCTAGGGCAGCGGTTCCTAAGCGGTTCCTCAAATATCGGGTTTATTTTAACCAATTGCCCTCCAAACCCTTTTCTGTTACAAAAGATACTTAAGCAAAAACAATTGCACCTTTTACTTTTAATTACGAGAAAACATTTTCATCGGTAATTAAAATCGATTATCTATTGCAAGAAAGCAGCTATTTTTGTGCCACTTTTTCTGAAAGCAAGTGGCAATCTACGTCAACGGAACGGTTGATATTGCTTGGTTCTACCAATCGCTGGTATATTTGGTGCGGTTTTGGCTAGTGCACATCATAAGTCCTGCTCCAAGTTCATTGGATCTCATGATTTTTTGTTTATAGTTGCCACTGTCGAAAATCCATTAAAACCCCTATAAGTAGTTGCAAATATGAGCATTATTCTTAATGCACATTCCAATTGCGATGGATACTGGTCACCTGACTTTTCCCAAATTGTCTGAATTATGTTTTGGAAACCTGCTTTCAACGCCTTATCTTCGTAAATCCATAGGAATAGTGTTTTGGCTTCGATTTCAGTCTCTGAAGGTATTTATTTATGCCCTGGAAAGGCTCTTAGCACCTGGGCGTTTACTTGGCTATTTCAAAACCAGGAAATTAGTTGCTTATCGAGTGTACCACTGGTACTAAGTGGAGAGTTATTTGGTCTGTATTGACGTAATTTTCGTTTCTTCCATTGATCAGCATTCTTAATTCTAGGCATTAGAAACTTCGCCAACATCAGCGCTGCGCTGATAAAGCTGCTATTTGTGTTGAAAACTAACAACAATATCACGAGCAGTTACAATATTCGTCATATTGCTTTGCAAGCTGTGGTTCAGCCAATGTATTTCCTCGTGCAAATCCGCACGTTATGCCAATTTTAAATAAATACTATGTCCGTTACTATAGCGTAGAACCAGTACTCTCTACCCTTAAGCGGCTCCTTCCTTTTAAGAAAGTAGCTAGTTGTTCTCGAAGCATGAGCACTTGGTGCAAAACCACAGCTCTTAATAAACAACGCACTCCTGTGTGGAAGAACAGCACGTCGAATATGACACCAAATTCGTTGCACAACTGTGAAAGGTTATATTTGTCGGACTACCGGAGATGATATTTACTATCTTCAATACCTAGAGTAATGTTCATATCGAAACAGCTAGAAGAGTTTTCCCTGCTAACACATAACGGTGTATAATGCAGTAGCTAAACGTACTGTGCGAAGCAAATATTTTAACTAATGTTTGGAATCTGTAATAGTGCTGCATCTGTGCAGACACCCATCAAGTTCGACCACTGCATCGCCATTTACTCGACATAACTTTTATTGTTCGAACGAGAATTTCTTCACTTGCAGCAGAACTCAGTCATTCTGAGAACAAATACTCTGCTTTGAGACCGTTACCTTTTATGTACATTGTGTAGACAATAGCTGGAAACAACATTCCACCTAAGTCGAATGATTTAACTGTAGTCAGAAGAAAGGATTTGACTTTCTTTCGTTCAACAACGTGTCTGGACAATTTTTCGTTTGTCTTCGATGCGAATGTTGATGGTACTGTTAGAAAGTTACATTCTACTATCTTTTTCGCGTGTCCCTCTCAAAGAAGAGGCTCAAAATCATCTACAATGCCAAGTTTGATGTGGTCTTCTCCTACTGCATGCAGTATCTTGTTTTCGGCGATTAGAAGAGCAGTGCGGTACGGAGCTACAAGAGCTTCAGTTGGTGTATTCTAGCGCAAACTCTTTAGCGCAAGTTTTTGCATGTTTAAGGGATATAATAACTTTGCCTAAGCACAAATAACGACCGTTCAAATTAATCTTTTAATTTGCTAGGTTTGGTACTCAGTCGTAACTAGTTGGCTCTACAAAATAAGATGAGCTTCTCAAAAATTTGATCGAAAAGATTAGTGAAGACCCATGCAGAAAAGCGTCTCTGCAGGTCTGCTTTTATCCAGAGGACTTGGTTCATCCAAACATCTACGCAGCTGTGTGTCATATATATATATATATATATATATATATATAATTTATTTATATAGTTACGTGTTTTTGGGCGTGTGAATATCTACGTGAAATAATGTGGGTGACATCTTCGTAAAGGTTTGCAGCTTAAATAATTATTATTACTAATATAAAACATCGGATAAATTCACGCACCTGCTATGACATCGCGTCAAAAACAACTGGAATGGATGTGCTCAACCCAACACCTAACATCTACTGGCATCCAAGCCGCTCCACCTGTCTTTGTTTTGTACCTCAAGCGTAATCTTTTTCGCACGTCGAAACGCTTTCTGTTATCCCGACACAAGGCATCTTATGACCCTTTTGTGGGTGATTCCTCTTCCAACGTGAGCAGATGTCCGTGATTTCTCATGCGTTTCATTCCAACATTTTAAATCATTCCTGCATGACAGCTTCCAACCACCATTTTGTATCGATACGTTCTGAACACTAATAGCTCGTTTTGACTATTTTAACTTATAACCGTTCGCTCACTTCTTTACCCTGTCTGCTGAAGTATGCTCCAATATTAGTGTTCAATCGACCCTGTAGTTCGACCCGGCGAACGACAGCCCGACTCAAAAGAACAACAATAGACGCGAGGTCAGATAGAAGCATCATCTGGTTGAAGTGACTAATGACTATAGTCACTGAGGGATAATCAATGGTGAATAGATAGTTACATCTCTTGATATAGATTATTTGCTCATCAGGCTTATTTTGTAACTGCTGGACTATCCATGCCTAGTATAATATTTACCCCCATAAAATGTCATTTTATCCAATGCGGGTAATTACCCTCAGGTTAGAAACCCCTCGTCTAGGGTAATGGCCTCGCTTAACCCAGTGAAAATTAATTGATGTTGATTAAACCTGTAGGTGGTAGGTCTGGTAAAATGGAGAAGGCATGGCACAGGTGGATAGAGAGATTTAAATTGTTTGGATTATCATATTTCATAGGCTCTCCATCAAGAGGGATCTGCTCCTGTTCAGAATACTTTGGTGTTAGCAGCGTACAACTGAACGATGCGCAGAGCCAAAGCGAAAGGCTTCTTACGGCTGTTGTCGCTCCGCATGTAGGAGGTGTATCTTCGGATCTACTGCTCCAGGGAGGACCACTGTGAGTTCAACAGGACGACGTTGGAAAGTGCAGGCGTTTAACGTTGTAATTCCGGTATGCTGAGATTGCAGGATTACAGCAAACCACAGCTCGAAACCAATGGAGACTCCATGCGATAAAAATCATCCAGATTAAGAGCAGTGTCAGCGGTAAACTTACAATGCAATCGGCAAGCTTTGTATCAGGATCAGACTCCGGGTATACAAGCCATCTGCTCCACCTGCTGAGACTCTGGACTACTGAGTATATGTCTACCTTATATGCTTGCTTATGTCATGCTCCCTGGTTTCAATGCAAATTGCATCACAAATATAGGCATTTACTCCGTTAACCTTAGCTGACACCTGATTAACTCCGGCTTGTTTTCCTACCCACCCCCACATGGTTTCGTTCCAACACTGCTGTTCGAATTGCTCACCCCCAAAATGTGTAGATTTTCTAGTTGTCAAACCACATGCCATCGTGTTCCTACCCCAGCGACTAGGGCACATCCATGACTGTTACTCCTTTCATCTACATTTGCCTCCGGACACCCTACTCCAACCACCCACTATGCGCCGAGAAATAAACACATCAATCTGGTATATCGGACATCTTTAAAATGTCGTTGGAATACACTCATGGACTCTGTTGGTGATCGTGCGCTACGGTGACAAGTTTGGTGATTTGCACCCCTTGTTTGCCCAGTAAATATCTGGTTTTTTCAGAACGGCACAGATAGTTTTGAGGTATGTACATGTTGCAATTAGATTAATTTCTAAATAGTACCTTGCGTAATTCTCGGATTTGTTTTCTTTTGGCCCCGTGGAAATATGTATATTTTGTTCCAGAACCAATCCATTTTGCAGCTTATACCCTTAAGTTCGGTTTTCGGGTATTACTTGTGGTCAGATGTGTTCAAACTACCACATGACAATGTGAAAAGCAATCTGCTTTTTGAAAACTTGGGTCCGTATTATTTACGTTTTCAGACGGAGCTCGCTGCGTACCCTTTATTATATTCCAATAGCCCAGAAAGAGATTATTTGTTATTAGACATCACACAATTATAAAGTTACCACTGGGTTGCAAACTAAGACATACAGTTCAGATTTCGTCCCACGAGGTTTCAACCTATGCTGACTACTCAGCAATTACTGGTGTAATATTGAAGACCTTATCCATTAAACCAAATTTTCTCACCATCATTTGAAATTCACAAACTTTATCCAAATGTCATTTAAATTAATCAATTCCGAAAACCCTTCACAAAGCTTTGGAACCAGAGGGAATCCGTTAGCAGAAATTTGTCAAACAAGTACACTGTGTACCCACGTAGATTAATCCAATAAGTCGTCATACTAACAGACCAACTGAGCAATCTCACCTGTGATCCGGTCACAATAAATGTCGTGCTGTGACCTCTAGATTTATGAATAATATACGCTCTATCTACTCAGGTCAAATGTGCTGAGTAAACTTATCCTTCCTTGTTTGCATCTGAGTAAAACAGTTGTGAGCTTGTTCAGAAATACTCAACTCAGGTCAGACTGATAGAATCATAAAACTTAATATAAAACCTGGAGGAAAACTGCTTTCCATACAGCTGCTGTGCAATATGATGCGTTACTTTTGTGCTCAGAACGTTCGAGTTCCTATTAAATTTCTCTAAATAGAATCAACTTGTACCCACATACAAACCCATGGGTGGCAATCAAACTAACTTGGACGCTTACATACATTTACGCTGTTCTTATAGTCTAAGCTTTTTGCGGTCTTAACTACTCACTTACTTTTCCAATCATCTTCCATGCCTACGGATCTCCACGGATTTTCGCCAACGCTTTAAAACTTGAAAGCATTTACAACGCAACTAGTGTATAGAACAACACCAACCGTTGTACTCGCTGTTTGTTGTTTTCACCAAAACATTTACTATGTTGAAACGCGAGGCATTGTGGCTGGTGTTGGGTAAGTCTGATTGTCCGAGTACGTTTGTGATTTTGATTGAACGTCTGTACATTGGTATGCGGGCGAGGGTGCAGCTGCCTGGACAGACCTCGGATGACTTTGCATTTGTCTCTTTTGAAGTAAGACTGTGTCCTAGCTCATGCCCTGTTGTATATTTACCTCCATACTTTGATGTCGCATGGGTTTGCTACGGCGTGTGCTTATGGTGTTGGTGTGGATCACGGTATTATTGATGGTGGGTTGCTGAACACCCGTCTTTTCGGTGCGAGAACTCTAATCTGTGAGACAACTGTCCGCATGTTGCCATTTGCTGACGACTGTGCGTTGTTTGCACATGACGCGGATGAGTTGCAGCACATGACTAGTGCTCTGGCTTCGACAGCGGTCAAATTCGGACTCACCAGCAACACAAGAAAAACTGTCTCTCTTTCAACCTTCACCGGAGGTGCAATCTTCAATGGTGCCGCGAATCAGCATTGATGCTGAAGTATTGGAAACCATCTCCCGCTTCTGTTACCTTGAGAGTGTGATGTTGACTGACCAGCAAATACACAGTGAGCTGCGTATCCGCGTATCGAAGGCTGCGGCGACATTCGGAAAGCTATAGTACCGAGTGTGGCATAACCCTAGCTTACCGTCGGCACGAAGCTGATGGTCTACCAATCCATGGTGTTGTCCGTTCTTCTATACGACAGCGAAGCGTGGACGACGTACCGGTGAGACTTAAGATGAGACGGTGAGACTTAAGATATAAGCCGTTTTTCGGCTTGCAGGGCGCGATCTGCTCACGAAGGCCGTTGCCGTGGTGCAATAGAAAGCCCTCGTGTATGCAGAGAAGAATTGGCATTTGCGCAATCGGCATGCGCCGATGGGCTGTACTCCATCGACACTGAGCGCGTGGTGTTGTAGCACATGCAGTTGCGAGTGCCTGCGTTAGACAGAGGTGATGAGACAAGAGCGAGGCCACTCACCACCAACATCCAAATGGCGAAGTGTCTTGTTTAGATGGTAATCGGGGTCGGCTCAGCGTTGGTATATACGCTACGTTTGATTTACAAACCGCGAGCTTACGCTCTGTGTAGCTTTATTTCTGGTGGTGGGTTTGCTATATTTTGTAATGCTTATTTTTTACGTCATTAGGATATCTGGGTGAATAGGTTTCTTTTTAATTACGCACGTCACTTAAACAGATTTCTGTTAAATGGGATAACGTTTTCGCGTTTGCAGCAATTTTTTAAAGGTCTCTTTTTCTGACATTTTGAAATTATCGCGGATTTGTCGGTGAGCTATTTAATTCATATACTCATCTATTGAAGAATTATGTCACCATATCCGTATGCATTCTTCGATAACTATTATTTGATATTGGCATTATAAGTGATTGGTTCTTGTTTGACATCCCCGGTGTGGCTTCGATTGATGTGCATATTGACAAGCAGCCTACCTGCCCATTACCCACTACCTCGTCCATACTGGCTTCAGGAGGCAGTCGGTCCTTGCTGGAGGGGACGGGGTGCGCGGTACTCGTGGCCCTGTAAGACTTGTAGGGTTGTTCTATACACTCCGTGTGGAGCGGACTACGGTCCAGCCACCGCCTTGTGTGCGCCTTATTCTCAAATACAGCTCATTTGTGTTGGTGAAATGTGACTCCCATCCACATGATTCCCGGTCTTATTCCTTCGTGTGTACACTGGATATGGAACGCAAGCCAACCATGGTCCCTGTGCAGGCGAAGGTGTCCTGTGGCTGGCCACAGTGACAGGCAAATCCTGAACCGGATGCCGCCAACCATATATATAATGATCTGTGGTACAGATATAGTGCCATCGGAATCATGGCGGTATATGAAAACAGGCTCTGAATAAATAACTAGCGGGCAACACTTTCTTGTCCAATTTTCCACTCACAGTTTTGATGTTTTTGGCATATTGTTTAATTAAGGGAAGGAAGGAGCATCACCGCAACACGCGTATACACGTCCGTCACTGGTGCCCTGCATGCTTCCAAACTTGCAGGGTCAGCCACCAGTGGCACTCTGTAGCTCTGGGACTCCAACCAGGTAGTCAATATTGACCGATGGAGGCCAGCTGCTTCGTCAGTTTGTTCTTACGGCTCCTCCAGTCGTAGTCCGTCCACGGCACCGCCACCTCCAACCCTGCCCAGCAAGGACGAACAATACACCACGCGGAAGGCGCTGAGCGGGTATTCGCAAACAGTAAGGAAGCCACCGCAACTCGCGCAGAGAGAAAAACCTCCTCAAGCAAGTGGCTATCTCTCCCCAAGGCGCGCTGTCTGACTTCTGTATTGCTTAAGTGGAGCAGCCACCTCACATGGGCAACGGATCGCAAGCAACGGTGCTCAAAGCCAGACAGCTGGCGTAGGTCACTGGTTCGAACAAACCACGTCTTACAACCGCACAACAGTGGACAGTTGCACAATAGACCCGCCGTTTGATGGAGAGACGGATGTCACGGTGGTGCCACAACTGCCACAGTTTGGAGAAGACGAGCTTTTGTGATACGCATCCAAATCTCATATTTAAAAGCCCCCGCCAACGGCGATGGAACTTCCTAGGTATACGTACCTTCCACAACCTCCAGTTTCTCGCCACCGACAGTGAGATCAGGTCTAGGTATCTGATGGTCTTGCAAAAGTATTTTGCACTTGGACGGCGAAAAGTACGTACTTTACTTCGACGCTTTCAGCGCCAAGCAGTTAAGTGCATGATGGAAGGCCTGCGAAATGTCACCCTGCAAGAAGGCATCGTAAACACAGTCCAAGTTAGCTACTCGACTACCTAGAAGGAGCCGAAAACCAGGGTTTAGCAAGTCTTCTAGAGCATTTTCGATAAGTTTCTCCATAACAAATTGGTAGAGGAATGGTGAGATAGGGCAAACTTGTCGAATTCCACTCGTGACAAAAAAGGAAGGCGTAATTTTGCCTAGGTCTTCACTCTGTCCGAGGTCTGGCTGTACCTAACACGTAGTGGAGAAACGAAATTCCCCTCAACAGGCAGTGTCACAAGCAGTCCTATCGACAGAATTGAAGACAGTACAGATCTGTGACCTCGAAGGTGAGATTTTATATTAGGAAACAGATAAAAGTCCCATGTGACCAGATCTGGTGAATAAGCAGATTGTGGCAACAATTCAATGCCACATATGGCTGATGCTGACATGATCACACAAAAATGAATAGGTTTGTTGAACTGCAAAAGGAACTTCTGCTGCGCGTTTCCACTCCGTGTTTCTTGGACTTCTTGCTTCATTTGAGGTTCTTCCGAAGCGCAGTACTCGCCTTTGATGGTCTGAACAGTCACCAACATGCCAATAATGATTTCTGTTTCACTGTCCCAGGAAACGGAGTCCATCACTTTTCCCGTTGACGTCACCTGACGGAACTACCTTGACGGCGGTGAATCCCGGTGCTCCCACTGTTTACTACGAATATTTGACTCTGGTGCAAAGTAAAGAAGCCAACTTCCATCTTGTGTAACAAATGTTCTGAATAAGTTATGGGATTTGCCTTGAAACAAATCAAAAGTTGCCTCGAATTTTCCAGCCGGCTCAATTTCTGATCAGGTCTCAACATTCTTCGCACCTACCCTGCAGTCAGTTTCCTCATCCCCAACATAATGGTTAAAACAGCATACACTGAGCCATAACTGATATGCATAGTTTTCGCTGTTTGAAAAATAGATAATGTTTTACACTTTAATATCCTTCGTCGAATTATTTCTAGTTGATCATCACATGTCGAATATTTTGAGTGACCAGTCCGTGACTCATCTTCCATGCGCTCCTTGATCGTCCTTCTATTCCTAACCTACTTCTTAACGGTAGAACAAGAAGGAGAATCTTCATCACGTGTGTAAATTACATCAGCATTGAGTTCGTTCTGTGTCATGCTCCTTATCTGCAGATACTTGATCACGGCTCGACTTATAATAAGTTGTCTACTTTGATAATTTGAGCAACTAAGGTCTTTTATACGAATCATCACCAGCAAGCAAATAAAGACAGAAACTTGAGACTTGACAATGATATTGCCAGAATATGATACTTTTATAGAATACTCTTATTTCTCACTCAGTTCATTTACTTTTTGATTGGGTTGAAAATTTTTATTCACCCTTGTACATGGCGGAACTCGGGAATCTGGTGGTGTATGAAGATATCATGGATACGACAGCGACCAGGGCGGAAACCAGACAACTTTCCCACAGCAGAAATTTGCGCACTGAGGCTAGTCGGCGAGGTAGGATGGACACCAGAACCTTGAAAAAAGACGGGAACCAAACTTATACCTCTGTAGTTGCAACACATTGTGCGCAGGCTTTTTTGAAAATGGCAACGACTGTCTACTCGCCGCAAGGCGTTGGAACCTACTCTCCTGACCTGACTACGGAGAGTAAAGCGGCGAGTTTTTAAAACCACCCAATGGTCACTATCTTTAAAGTGAGCAGGAGTTATACCATCAGAGCCGTGTGTTTTATGATGTTTCAGTGGGCGGAGTACCCTCCAACTTTCCTGGTGCCTGCTAGGATCTGTGGGGATAGACCACTCAGCATCAGAGCGCACACCAGAGAAGCAGATGGGGCTGGTGGCTAGGAAAACTGTGAGCCAAAATGTTCAGCCCATCGTCCCAACCGTCGTTAACGATTAGTGCTCAGTGAATCATCCCCTGCACATATCGTTTCGCTTACACCAAACCTGAAACCTTAAGTTACTGGTGAGATGGAAGCGGATCCTGGTATTACCAGAGACTAGCAGGTTCCGTCTCTAGTACGTTCACACCAACATGCTTCACGGACATTTTGTAAATCTGCACAATCCTTGATCAAGTGATCGACGTTTTTCACTACAGCTGGCGTCCCCCTGTACCGAGCGGCATCTGTCAATCCGCCACTTGGAAACAGCTACGATCCAGCATTCCGGCCAGTGACGAATAGGCACATTTATCAATGGTGGCAGTGGCTCTAGCATCTTTGATACACACTCATTGTTAATTCAGAACATCGTCAGAAGCTGAGGCAAGCAGTGTTTATAGAGTGACCTGGTACTTGGACAGTGTCGTAGGGCCCTGTAGCTTTTTGACGTTCAGCATATAGTGCGCACGCTTGGGCGATCCTCTGAAATGCATGCATAAGTTAGCGCGAACCAGTACGCGATCAGTGTCCATACAAGTTAACCAATACGTACGGCATTCTCTTATGCTTCCGCGCCATATGCTGCTTATTCCTATATGGCCAGCCTGGAATCCCTCTTGCCTTTGAGAAGGTGGGCGCCAGGTAGCACTCCGTCCCATAGAGTGACAACAACTGGTGCTCGAAACAAGTGATAATCAGAACAAAGAGTCAGTAGTCTGTCTCCTGCAACTCGTGTTCCAGATCCGTTGGCTATAGTATATTATCGCAGATCAGCAGGCATCTTTCGTTGAAAGCCGCTAGATTGGCATCCAGCAGTTGCCGTAATCACTCTGTGCACCTATTCATGTTAGAGCAACCTATCATAATGACATCATCGATGACGTCATCATTCATCAATATGTTAATAAGAAGCAGCTTCTGCCTTCGAATACTGAGCACGTAACATTGCGCAAAGTTCGCACCTTGTCGAACGTCCCTAAGGTTAGTACAAACAATTACATTTGGTTTCCTAAATCCCACTTCTTACCTCCTCTCAAACCAAAATTACAATAGCCCCAGAACCCAACTCAGAGGTAACTATGTAAAAGACTTTAAACATCTGGTTGTCTTTGTATAAGATACTAACGAAACTCACATTTCTTGCTCATTTCGGTGATCGGTGCGGATAGTTAAACTGCATGTTCAGTTCAATTGGTTGGGCCGAACACAGCCTTTGAATGGAACTCTTTCGGTTTGCGAGCGACGACTATTTGTGAGCTACCATTTTCGTTCCCCTAGTTAGCAGCGTGCAACGGTACCATTAGGTTCTACCTAGACCAAAAGTGAAACATTACCGCACAAACTAAATGCTTCCTTGCAGTTCGATCTACCTTCTGGAACCGTTATCTGAGACCCAGCTAATGCCATCGACAATTGATTGGGACAAATAGATGCTACGAATGCCAACGGAATCACTTCTCCTTCATCTTTGTTTACTCTTACCCTCTCTTGTATACTCGTTTTCCCCCATACCTTGGTTATACACAAAAACAATTGGATTTTACTCTTAGCTTCCAGCACTCTGTTTGTGTTGCTGTGCAACATTCCTACACTGCATTCATCCTTGATTTATACAGCACACGGATATTGGGAAGCGCTACATGCATGAGTGTCTTTGTTGCGCTTTTTCTCCTCCCAGTAGCGGTATCTACACTGTTTTGTATGTTCAGATTCAATTTCCATCGCAATGAGGCTAGACCTTACTGCGGAGCAAGGCTTTGCGTTCCTCAGCGACCCACTGGGATTCGCTGGGTGGTGCTTTTCGCACCTTCAGGGTCACTCACATCAGATTGGTCCATAGTTACTGGTCAGACGAACTCCGTCTCCCGCTCCTGCAGTTTGGGGGTTGGAATGAGGTTGGCATTTCATTTCTTAATCCGGGCTCTTTGTAGCCCAATGGCTAAACCTTGCCTTACAGTAATGTAGTTGAACCAAAAACTTTGTATGAGAATCCTAGTCGTTCTCCTGTCTTGGCTTAGGAAACCCGACGGTAGACTGCCTAACCAATACTATGAACCATAGCTTTAACATATTATTGATGCCCTGGCCGTCGCAGCTTATAATAAATGTCACACTAGCTGCTGCCTCCAGCAGGGTGAATAGGGGTTTGGATGCTACTGCTCAAGCCTTCCAGTCTGCTTATTCACCCTCTTGCACTTTTGTACCCTTATCGTCCCTCGGCCACTTCACTTATATCCTCCAGTTCACAACCCCTCAATTCTTGGCCCTCCTACACCTGGTTTTCATACGCGTTTATCTTCTAGTTTCAACTCACACGCAAAAGCTGAGCGTCACGCTTGCACTGTCAACAAACCCAAGTCCAATCACGCAATGAAGCCTAGTCCCTCAGCTTCCATTTGAAGCTCCAGATCATGCCTCAACTTACCATGTCTTAGTGTATGCACATTGTTACAGATCGTACAACAAGTATCACCTGCTCGAACATTGGAAACCCTCACGATCGATATCAGCTGCTTATGGGAAACCTGTCTGCAGAACCCGAACTCTGTTCTCACTCTAGCATCGCCTCCAGGTGACACTAGAAGTGTTTTCTCATTACGCCTAAACGGAGACGATGCAGCTTCGAGTACCGGCCAAGCCGGTGTTGGTATTGTCCTGAGTCCCCGGGCTGAAGATGCTCTGGTTGATTGGATCCCAACCAGTAGCCGCAAGTGTGCGGTCCTATTGGCTGGCTCGTGCAAAGCTTCTAAGTCGCGCGGGTCTAATAGGTGTCTAATCGTCATCCTTGCCTGCGCCCCTACAAACCGCAGCAACGACTCGAAAAGAGGACTTCTATTGCCAATTGAACGAGCTGCTTCGTTCCAGAAGAGTCACGATCACTGTAGTGCTGGCTACAGGTCTGAACACTTAAAGTTGAATATTGTCCATTGCTGAACTGCAGCTAAGCGGCCAATGCGCTGCGGGCTCCTGATAACCGTGAGCGATTACTTTCTTTGTGTGGAAATGCTCGTTTACTTCTTGCGTGCAGTAATTTCGGACACAGAATCCGACGGAGGGTGACATGGCACCCATCAGCCTCAAACGAGCCTTGGACGCAAATCGACAACGTTGCGATCACTTTCCGCTGGAGACGCTGAGTCCAAAACGTCGCTATCTTTGGAGCATATGTGTTTACACTGGCCATGAAATTGTATGTGCTAATTTACGGGTGCGTTTTGGCTGACGCCCGCTACGACTCTGTGGGCCCATAGACTCCAGCCAACTGGAGAATTCAGATGTTCTGATTGCGTAACAAAGTACGCCGGCATCCCGGCTGAGTATGCACTCACTAAATACAGCTGTAGATCACTGGTCGCATGTTCACGAGACGTTACTAACAGATGGTAAATCCTAATGTGGTAAATGCAGTAGACAACATGGAGGTTGGGTCTCTACAAATTCTTTGGAACTTATTGATGCTCTCCGGTACATTTCTGCTGAAACAGAACCCAAAGACGGAAATAGCTTGGTGTTGCTCATCCCAACACTGGCACCCCACGGCCGCGGTTTCGTCCTGGTTTGCACTCATCAGGTGGAGATAGCCTGAGTTGGGGTGGAAATCAGAGCCTAGTGGTTCACGGTTGATGCCATTAACACTATGCCACTAAGATCCGTGAGCAACGCTTGGTACAACGGAAATGAATTCAAATTTGGACTGGAACTACCCGCTGTGTAGTTGGGTTGCTACAAACAACCTCTAGTGAGACCTCGGTTCACTTGTGGTGCACCTCGGTCATTCCGATCAAAAAGATAGTAAGTAAAATGAAAATTATAGTGCTGCTCATCCCAACACTGGCACCCCAAGACCGCGGTTTCGTCCTGGTTTGGACTCGTCAGTTGGAGATAGCCTGAGTTGGGGTGAAAATCGGAGCCTAGTGGTTCACAGGGCATCAGAACTGGAAGTAACCGCTGCCCTTAGTAACCTTCGAAACTGTCTCCGTCTTGTCCAGGATACATGCCGCAGGAGACCTGCCGTTAGGGAAACTAGTGGTAACGGATAAAACACAGTCTATTGGATTCCAACACAAGTATGCCGCAAGTCCCCCGTTGTTTCGCTGACTCTCATCAGCTGATACACTTACAGCTTGATTGTTTGGACGATTGACCTTTTTTGCTTTAATTCGAATCTGACTGGATTACTCAGTCGGCTTTGTAACCTGTTGGACTTCCGTTAATCGTTGCCAGCATTTGGCCTTCTCTGAACTTCCGAGTTTAATCTGTGAACAGAACTATTGTACGTTTTGTGGTGGACATTGTCATGGTTAGAATATAATTTTTTGCCCCAAGCCATTGTAAAAGTAGCATCGCAACGCACTTCTGGCCCTAAATTTTGAATTAATCCGGGAGTTTTACGCTTTGCTTGAATTTACCGCAGGTTTATCGGTAACACTACTTATGACAAGAGCGGAAAGCCTATTCACAATTTGTCGAATCGCTTCGACCGTTGGGCTGAGCATTCTAAAGGCTAGTTCATTGATTGGTATTTTCATGTTTCTTCAAAGGCCACTGATCACTCTGCTCCCTGGGCTGTCCCATTGTGTCCACCCTCTTTCTCAGAAAGCGAAGTTAAGATCAGACTGCAAACTTAAGAAAGCTGCGGGACCAGATGGTCTCCGTCTAACCCTCTTCTCATTCGGGACCCCTACTCCTGTTAACGAGTTCCAGGAGTTGCTAGTGCAACCGTGGGAGCAGGAAAGTGTCCCCATAGAATGGAGCAACTATATACTTGTCTTGATATGCAAGTGGCTTGCGATCGAAATACAGCAATCATAGTGGAATAAGTCTGATATCCATCGCTTCCAAATGGCTTGCTTCTGTCATCCTTTACAGACTGAGTGGCGTTCGTGGAAGCCAGATACGTGAGGGGTGTTGAGTAACCCACTGGAAATCAATAAAACTGGGCTGCTACCACGAACTCATTATTTAACATTATGCTTGCATATTCACGCAGTGTATGCCGGAGTTGAGACAGTTATCTTAACTAATTCATGATTGTTATTTGCCTTCAATCACTGGTTCCCTTTCCATTGGTTTACCCTTGATCTCAACGTGCATTCAGCCTAAAATTATCTGGACTTTCTAGGTGGATTGCTCGAGTGGTGTTGTTGGTCACTCGTCCATCATGCTCACGCTTCTATCCTCGGTCCAATACGACAACAAACTTTGGTTTAAATGCCCACCAATACGCTCCACACGGGAACGCGCTTCTACGCCTGTGCTTTTGGAAGCTGCTGGCGCCTAATTGGTCAGCCACACACTCAGTGAATGTTTGCTGGCTGTACTTGCAGAGTTCGACGTGTGTAATTGCCGAACATTCGGTGCCCGGCTAATCAATCGGCTTTCGATGACAGGCTCACTTTCCATCAAGCTGGATTGCACCTGGTTGTTACTCCGTGAAATTCCTGGTGGCGTAAGATTAGTCATTTACCCACCGGTACCGTATCATTTCCACTCAGCAGCAGTTTCGGTCCCCAGCACAAGGTGCAAGTAGAATTTGTCGAAGTTGAGGCTGCATCTTCAGTTTGCTTCAGTTGTTGCAGCCCTGACATATCCGTTGGCGGCCCACTGTTATCGTGTTACTCTACGTTGGCCGCATCTGTGACAGCTCACAAATGTGCCAAGCGGCGCTGAACAGATTAGCGCGGGTTGTCAGCCGTTTCGGGTTATGCTTAGCACCCACGAAGTGCAAAGCTTTCCCTCAATTTTGGCATGCTCCGCCTCCTGCACTGGCCCTTGGGGGGATCAGCAAGAAGTCGCTCAAAAATTCAACTACATGAGTAGTTGTAGCAGCACTTGTGGAATTCGAGAATAGGGCACAAAACCTATAGCAAAAGTTTGCGGGGCTTTTGATAACCTTTGCCATCTATGGTCCCGGTGTAACATCCCACACACACTGTCTCTGTCTAAAGAATAGAGTTTATAAAGCAGCTCTAGTTTCCCCTACTGCCCTCTAGTGAAGCATGACCTATTAAACCATCTAACATAACGAGGAGGAACGCATTATCAGGACGGCTGGCTCGTTTTAACCTTCGAGATCGCGTGGGGACAAAGGGTGCTTATTGTCTTGCGACCTACGCGCTCACAAGTTGTAGCGCTGACTAGATGAAAGACGAATTCTAGCACAAACTGAGCGCGCTCCTCCGTGACAGCCAACGTACGGTTAGTGTGGTAATTGCTGGTGCTTTGAACGCCGAAGTTGGAAAACTGTCCACTTATGGGATTCATCTGGGCGGCCAACAAGGTGTACGCTTCCGTAATGATAACGGGAAGTGGTTGCTACACTTGTGGGAAGATGCCCCACTACTTCTTGCGAGCACTTGCTTTAGACACAGCACTTGCCGGAGGTTGACGTGGCGCCCACTGGCCACAGACCTGTCGTGGAAGCAAATGGATCATACCGGAGTCAGTTACTGCTGGAGATGTTGTGCTGTCACTGGATTTGGAGAACGCACTTATTTGCGTTGACCTTCGGTCTCGTTTTGGTGGACGCACACAACGGCACTGTGAGCACATAGATACTTGCAAATTGGCGAAGTTAGATGTGCTGAATGCACATCAAAGTACGCTGGCATCCGAACTGAGTAAGACCTCACTGAACGCACTCGAAGATCGCTGGTCCCGTATCCACCAGACGATATTAGCAGCAGGTATGTCTTCGTGTGGAAAGCAGGTCGCCAACCTGGACTTTGAGTCTGTACACAGTCTCCGATATGTTCCGGCTAGTAGCAAACACAATAAGACATACAAACCTCCCTGGGTGAAATTGCGTGCTAGCCTAAAGAAAGACCACGAACTCTGGTGGTCTCAGCGTACATGGGAAATGGAGCCAGCCGCTGCCCTTGGCAAACATCTGAAGTTATTCTAGCTGATAGAAGAAACGGGCAGCAGCAGACCTGGTGTTAGCTAGGCTGTATGTTATGAGGCGTCCTGTGGCTTGCCACAGTGACAGGCAAATCCGAAACCGGATGCCGCCAACCATGTTATGAGAGTGGGCAGCCGACCTACAGCTTGTCAAGGCGCTTGGAGTGTTGTGCCGAACACTATGAGCAGCAGTTAATTCAGTCAGATTTGCTAGCTTCTCCATCGGCCAATGATTGCCGTACTCCCTGGGCCGTCACGCCGGATCCACTTTCATGCACAGAAGTCAAACGTCCGATCAGATGGCTGAAATTGAGCAAAGCAACGGGAGCCAATGGACTTCGTCCAGCCCAGTTCAAACTCGGGGGCCATGCTCTCTCGGATGATTTTCATGACTTACTGGTGAATCTATGGTGGTATGTGATTATCTGAACAATCACGAGCCGCCCCGTTATAGTCCCAATTTTCAAACGAGGCTCCCGTTGGAAATGCGGCAGTCATGGATTAATCAACCTGATCTCAATTACCTGTAATGTACTTTTTTCCATCGTCTTCCATAGAATAACTGGCACCCGTGAAAGTCGGAGGCGCGAGCATCAGGCCGGGGTTCGTTGAAACCAAGGCTACTTTTACCACTTCCCATTACGTCAATTGTTGGAGTACCGCCAAATTTATTGTTCATCCACCGTAGTCGTGTTCCTCGATATGAAATGTGCCTTCCATTCTATTGATGGATGTGTTTTTTGGGACTGCCTGCTGAAAAAGTTGTGCCCGAAAAGTATGTAAATATCTTAAGACAGCTGTACGCGCATAGTTCGGGTAGAGTGAGGTTTACGGCAAACTTTAACCGTCCTCAATATTTCTGGCGGTGTGTAACGGGTTTGCGCGCTGTCACCTTTCTTTTTTAACTTCGCCAGTGACAAATGCTTAGAAACCGCGTGGGCCGATCACGCCGTAGAAGGTGTGGGGCTGCTTCCAGGTGACCGACTTCTTGACTTGGAGTGTGCTGATGACATTGCCCTCATATTTGGCAGCTCACAAACATGCCAATTCGCACTGGATAAATTAGCTCTGGCTGTCAGTCCTCTCGGGCTATGCTTTGTGCCCACGAAATGCAAAGTCCTTCTCCAATATTTGCAGGGGCCCACTCCTGCTTTGACCATCGGGTTGCAGTCCTTCTAAGAAGAGCCGTCATCTAATATTAATATCACCCCCAACTGAATCGAAAACTGAGGAGTGAAGCGAAGTTTTCCTAGTGCAAGCACCACCTGTTTCCTGCGGTACATCTCCGAGTACTTCAATCACTAAACGCGACATGTCGAAAGGTGTAAAGAAACAACCACCTGTACTGAGCGTGCTGTGCTCCAACATACCCGTTGCGGGCCCGTCAAATATCCCCGCAACAACGCGCCAGAATCCACGGCATAATGGCTGTGAGAATCAGGGTCCAATTCCTCCCCACAACCTAATCAAATAAAAATCGGGTGAACTTGCATTTTGGTTAAGTACCAATAAAAGGGTAAACTAACGGCGACAGATACACCAGCAGTGAATGGATGATCACTGATCATTTTCCTTTGGGGACGGACATCAATTATTGTGAATACCTGTAGCTCGGGGTGTGGATAAGAGGATTGTCCTGTTCCCCGAGCCGGGCATTTCGGTTGCAGACGTTTCGTTAACAAACTAGGTAACATCTTCAGTGCGGCTATTCAGTCCTGATTCGCGGTCTCGCAAACCAATGGTTTGCGAGGTTACCTAGTTTGAAGATGTTACCTGGTTTGGTAACGAAACGTCTGCAACCGAAATGCCCTTCTCGGAGAACAGGACAATCCTCTCAGGGACTCCAATGGCTGCACACGCACCCAGCAACTGCGTACGCGCGCCAAAACAAACCAGCGCGATATTAATCAAATCATTTTACCCTATCCTATCAACGATCTTTGTAACTCAGTCGGTTGCAGTGCTCACGCATGCCATAGATACCTGTCCAATATTTGTTCTTGCCCCTAGGACGGTGTTTGCAAGAGGCGAAACATAAAGTAGCATATGAGAAGACGGGTTATACGACCCACCACCGTTGTATTCTAGATACGGGACATATGAGGTGTCGCACCAAGTTCACGGTGAAGCCTGACTGTTCTACGAGAAAACCCATTAAAAATTTCCCAGCGCCCTCGGTGGCTACTCTAATCAAGAAACCCGAAAAGTGCTGTGCTAAATTACAGTTCATACAATCCCAAGCTTGTGACAACTACTTTTTCATGTCGGTATCTACAATGTAGCACACCTGGGTTAGGTAAAAGCAGTAGGTAATACCCTGGTCAATACAGATCGCTTGTTACGTGTGACAGGTTTCGTGAAGCCTCGCTATGAATATCTGCCGATGGCCTTCATGTATTTGCGCACACTGGCTATTCCCGTAGTTCGCACATTGATGCACTTCGTTACCAGGGCGGGTGCAACAAGATGAAATACAATTAAGGTCGCTTACCTTGCATTGCCGTGTGTTTCAAATTTCTGAAGTAATTTATATCGTCACACAATAGGCACATTAAAAAAGTAGCACATTCGTGTATTATGCCCATTCAGCCTTAAAAGAAGAGGGGTAGCTGCTAAGAGATCTATATCTGATAATTCTCTTTAGGCATTTACAAGTATTAGAAAACTCTATACAACACGCTAAGCTATCTAAAGCCGCAGCAGTAAATGGTTAGGTCACAGTACAACGGGAGGCCAATGAAACAATCGATAGGTCAGTCAGTGCAATCAGGTGGTAAACGTCACGCGCTTTCACCCCCAAAAACTAAATAGCAATCAAAGCAAGAAAGATGTAGTTGATTTGGTGGCAAAGCTCACAGTTAGTCTTGGACATGGGTAGGTACGGACAGCGTCATTCGTTCTGGCTAAGACAGCATGAGTGCTTGTACAAGCTTCCTCTGCGTGCATATATCCGGTTGCAGCAGTGTAATAGCCATTGCTTCTGATATGGCCAATAGGCGCTTCCTGAATCCCTATTTGTTGCATTTAGGTACAGCATAGAGAACTTTGTAAACCTCATCGGGCCGTATATGATGCCCCGTATTAAGCAATTGTTCAAGAACATAGCTATGTGCGTCCTTAACGGTAGTGTGCCGTAAAGAGGCATGGTCGTGTGTCCGAGGGACCTGGCACCACAGGCACAGGTGAACTGACATAAAACGAAAGAATCTGTATTAGCCGGGTGTCGCTCTTTGTGGCTTCTAGTGATAAACGGAGCAATCTCGGCAAGAAGGTGAACTCTTGCAGCCGGATGTTTGTTTCACAGCGCCGGACAAACTTTTGTTCAGTAACTCATATACGCTATATCCTTTGCACGGTACAGAAATAAAGACACCCTTTTACGTTACCTTTGATATCTTTTTACGTTGAGCAGAAACAGTAAAATGCCTGTAGATAAATGGCGTGGGACAATCATTTTTTGGCAGCACAATAAAGCGAACAGTTTTACCTAATTTTGCTGTGCATCCTTAAGAGACAAGTCTTCTGTAAAAGAATATGACGTAAACAAATAAAGGTATTATTTTCGAAGTTACCGCGCACACCTATCCAAGCATACACAAAATTTAAAACCAGTTACGTTTCGCAACAGTCACGTTTCTACGTATGTAATCGGCTGCCGATAATAACGAACAAATTCTGAGGACTGTATTTGTCAAGGGATGAATAGACCTGGAGTTCAAGTGTGCTTAGTGTAAACAGTAACGTCACTATATTAATAGTGAAGACGGTAGAGTACATAGAGCAGATCCGTTGCTTGTATGTGACAAGGAAATATTAAATTATGACCATAATCGGCTTGCCAATAGGTAGTTGTGGGCAAGGACTTTATTCATGGACGAGCCAAGTCTACCAGGTTGCGGTGAGGTTAAACGCAAGTTTGTGGTTTTTATAGTGTGAAGGTCTGCCAGGCAAAACACTACCACGTCCAAAAACGTTATGGTAAATCCTTTTGAAGACTAATGAACAGCTGGCAGAGATCCTTGCCGACCGACAGCGCTCTCGGTTATTCCCGGTCGAATGACTTCAAGTTCTTCTGTTGGCCGACAAGTTAGCTTGGCCATCGCCAGCATAGCCGTCGTGGCTGGTCCAGGATGGGAGAGTCACGGAACGTCGTATTGTTGTGTTCAGATACGTAAAAATTTCAGTTCTAATGTCTGATCCTTTCTGCTTATGTATTCTTTTCGGGTGTGTTAAGACGTCGGGTGCAGCTATCGACACTGGACAACGGCAGCGGTTGTGAGCGCAGCTGAATCCTTTGGATGTAAAGCCATGGTCCAAATAAGTGCTTGTCGTTTCTTGCGTCCTGTCTCATGCAAGAACACGGTTCCTAAGTCCAATCGCGGATCACTAAGAAGTTCCCGACCTCAGGGAAAGTGCTGTAGGATAACCGAGAGAAGACCGCAAACAAAAGGCGTGGAACCACAAATTGTTAACGTCGTACCTTATAACATTTAGAGGTGAGATAAACAGACCTACAATGTGCAACAATGATTATAATGAAAGTGTCTTTTGAATGTGTTACCAAAAGCAATGGCCGTATGGGCACTTTGTGGGCATTTACATAGAGAACATGTATTTTTCACCAGTAAGCAATCTACGTAGTTGCAGTTTACTAGGTTGCACATAATGTGTAGGAAGGGAGAAAATAAAGTGCAAAGCCTGGGGGCGATTGAATGGTGAATGGACAGCAGGTAGCCAGCCTAATTCGATAGGGCGCGCCGAATAAGTAAGTACAAATGGCGTGCGAAGAGGGAGAGTCAGTGGTTAAATGGTTGCGAAGCGGCGGAAAGATAGGACACAAGCGCAGGGTAACAATGTTTAGTGGATCCAAAAATATAGGACAACAAGAAAGTGTTAAAACAATGATGCTAATGTCGACTAAGCCGGGAAAAGCCAGGGAGAGAGCTGGAGTCCTACATGAGCAATTGTCGAAGAGGTTGCTGAGAAGGAGGAAAATTGGACACGAAGAAAAGCGTGGCTAAAGGGCGGCTGTGTGTTGACTAGATGAGATAAAATTGCTCGCTGGAAGGGAGCTGAAGATGATACATTGAACAATGGACATCGAACGGGCGGAATCAACGCATGCAACAAGACTGTGGCCGTCACAACCTATGTGGCAAACGCACAGCGGAACTTAGAAAATCAAGTCGTCAGGGCGTTAAATAATTAGTTCTAAAATAGACAGTGCCAGGAGAAACCGTGAAAACGTTGAACTGCTACATGCGCCAGTGTCGACGAGGTTGCGGCGCGTATGGGAAACTTGATCATCTAGAAATAGTTGAGTATAAAGCGAATGTGCGCTGACTTAAATAGATACCAGCGCTTGCCTTAGTAGGGTTAAAGTAGGTTAATTGTTGAAGGGCAACCAACGGATGAAATACAAGCTAACATTAAGTTTGGTAAGGATGCTAAGTACATAAAACCTCTTATAAACGGCTGCTTCTATGCGACGTTCTACATTGACAGCAGAAAAGCGCAGCTCGTTCAGTATGGCGATTGCTATAAGCGGTTCATGTACGCGGTGTGGCTGTTGCTCAGCGGATGTTGAGGCCCTAGGTCTTAAGCAGCACCTTTTAGCCTCATAAGGGGCCGTCTTATTCAGGCGTTGCCAGCTTGGGCTTTGTGTGCATGGCGTAAGCAATTGTCATGAATTGAATGTTGATAATTATTCATATGCTCTAGATAGTGCCATGAAATAAGCTTAAGGATTGCTAGCAGGAATGAAAGAGTTCGAGATTGGGTACGGCATATGTGATCCACCGCGCTTACATCTAAGCCGCAAGGACGTTATTAGGTCAACATCCGCACCTTCCCTTTGAATAACAGGTTGTCTTTCATAGACACCGCTCACTCAAGGTGTGACCTGTGAGCAGCACGAAAGACCAAATAAGGATAGCAGGTTGTGGTCTTAGTAAGGATGTAACTTTTAATGGTCGTGTTTTTGGTTTCAACATTGTTTTTGACTAACCTTCTTCGGCTATAATACAACATCGGAGCTTAGTAAGCGGAGAGAGTGATAGTTGACGTGAATTCTTTTCCTTGGCACATGAAACCTGTTTCCCTTAAACAGATAACCACCATATTAAACACAGTCAGTTTGCCCAGAGCAACTTGCACGAATGGTAACAACTGCTTCAAATACATTTGAAAGCCGACTGAATAGAAGTCATTACGGCATTGCTAAAGCTAACTCCTAAGTAAAATAACGCGTTAACTAAAAAGTTAAGTTATTTTGGTTTGACAGTATGAAACGCGCCTGTACCTGTAGGACGCAACAATTTGGAGAATCTCTGCTTTGTCTGTGTTCAATCCGAACTAAAGTTATGCTCAGCCGACAAGTCGGATAATTCAAGTACCTATCTGGAATAGCATTGGACGGCCGTTTCGCCCTACTGGGACTCGTCAGTAATGCGCATCCTCCGTATCCGCAATAGGGCGAAACAGCCTTCTGATGCTTTTTCGGATAGATGGTTGACTTATCTGAATTTTCGGCTGATTGCGACTCACAAAATTACTCGCCAAAATCCTTCTACTCATAAGTAATACAAATTCGCCCTTACGGATTCCATAAAGGTTAGGTTGATTCATAACTGCCGTAACCGGGAAATCCTGACGCCGGGAGGCCAATTGCTGTCACCTGCATGGCAGCGAGGATGGGTCGGACTATATCGCCGTTAGCTAGCAATTTGTGATGGTCGGCTACCGTCTTCCATGACACAGTTTCATAAGCAGCGGGCTGGTTAGCACAAGCCAGTAGCATTCATGGGTTGTATCCACCGTCGAGGACCGAAGGACGCGCAACATTGACGAGTCCCAAAAGGTGTAACAGCCGTATGGTGCTTTCCCGGGTAGGTAGCCATCTTAACTGAATTGCCGGCTGATTGTAACGGACAAATATACCCACCAACATCTTTCTACTCATTAGTAAAAGAATGATTTCATTATATACTTAGGCAACCAGCGTTGAGGGTTAACTTGCATGTTGAGTTCCATTGTTTGCGTTGACTACCGACATAATTTGACGTCTTCTCTCGGCCTGTTTCCGCTTGACCTTTAGATGCACTGTGCAGTTGTTGTTTTCCTTAGGTAGCCGTGTCAACGGCTTCGCGTTTCTTGCTAAGGGAACCGGGAACGATTTCTTTATCAACAAAATTTTCCAAGCTACTCGGGCTGCTTATTGGAGCTCATTGCGCGCTCACACTAACGTGTTGACCCCAGTACGAAAATCGGCAACACATGATGCTTCAAACATTTTCTCGGTGTTCTCATTCTATATACGTTTATGTTTCTAATTAACTGTTGTTTACGGTAGCCCTAGGTTCCTATCTTTGTCATGGACGCCGTAGACAGCTTGATATTGTCTCGCGTTAGCAGTGGACCTCACTCTGTGTTTACCCTTTTGTGCAAGTATCCGTTTTTTGGTTTGGCTTATCTTTAAGCTGTGCGTCGTAACTAAAGAACTACTGCCGATTACGCTATCTACAGCAAGCTCGTCTCTTATCTTTTGGGGAAAAATTTATGGAAGTTCAGGTCATTAGCACTGCGTAGACCGAAAACCCCTACGAGACTTTTAAGGTGGCTATGATTAAGCATGCAATTCTCCCCTAGAAATTCCGCGTACGAGAGCTTTTCAGGTATCTGTAGTAGGGCGACCAACGACCCTCAACCTTGCTACGAGTGCTGCGGTAACTCATTCGTTCCTCGAGCCTGAACGAGGAATTAGTTCGCGAAGCACGTCTACGACAACTTTCAGAACATCCGCAAGCGCTTTCCTCAGTCGTTAATCTCGTTTCGCTCACTCCGATAGCCGATAAAGCGGAATGAATCATCGAACGACCAGAGTTCTAAGCCGACGCCAACTAGGTCAATGCCTTGGTGTCCCAGGGAACTTCCATCACTGGCATACCGTCAAATAAAAAACCAGGCAAGCATAGGTTAAGAGACTTATTCGCTAACTCCAGCAGCACACTAGGAGCCGTTGCTGTTACAACCGAACTACATTCCTCTAACGATGCTCCAAGCCTAACCGCAGACAACATTTGAACTGTTATACCTGAGGCTTTGGTGTCGCCGGGCGTACGCGCCTCAAGCCCCACCAGACCGCATTGAAGCAGCGAACCATCCCTACTGCACCGTAATGACGCTGAATGCGTCCGGCCAACACCAACGTCACCTCCACCGTTTTATGGGTTTAACTTCCGTTACAGAGTTCCTAGTAGACGCCGGAGCAGAAGTTAAAGTTACACGCCGTAGCTTAAGTGAGGTGGTCCTAATCTCGTTGACCAACCGGCGTGTCGCAACTAACACACTTATCGCAACTATCGGCAGGAAGCTGCTGACACCCATTCTATGCTTTTGAAGAAACTTTCGCTGACTTCTCGTAGTAGTAGCCGTCTCATTCGCCATAATAGTCATAGAATTGTTTCAGCAGTTCCACCAAATGGTTGATGCTAAAAGGCCGAAGGTTATCGGCTGTCGGCACAACTCAACATTATCGGGTCCAGCGCCAACGTGGCCGCTAGTGCTTCCATCAATAACCTGCCTCAAGCCTCACAGCCTTTCACAGATCGTTACAACAATCAGACTAAACTTCTTCGCGTTCCGAATGATGTGCCACTCAATACTTCAAACAACATGTACTACATTGCGACTAAGGGTCCAGTAGGTTTCCTCACATGCTCGCCCTAAAGGATCTCATCGCTGCCAGGGAGAAATACGAGTACATGAAATAAATGAAAATGAAATGTGTCAGCTCATACGCCGTAACGACGCTTCGCTGCCGCGCGACCACCACTAGTCGCGCGCGGGCTAAGTATACCGTGAGGACGCCCACCCCTACGCGGATTCGAACCGGCGACCTTATGGTTGGAAAGCAAACGTGCCGACCACTCGGACACCGGCCGACAATACGAGTACATGCTCCAGCTTGAAATAACCAGCCCGCTCAAATGTCCCTGGACATCACCAGTTCATTAGACGCCAAAATTTCTGGCGACTGGAGTCCCTGTTCTGACTGCAGGGCGCTCAGCAGAGTTACTGTCCTGGATAAGTATAGAATGCTGCACCTGCACGACTCGACCTCAGCTCTAGCTGGCAAGACCTCTTAAGTTAAAATAGACCTAATCCGCTGCTATCACCAAATACCTATGCCAACAAACGATAATGCTAAAACTGCCGTCATCGCACCGGTTGGCCTAGTCAAGTACCGAAGAATGCCTTCTGGCATCAGCGACACTGCATAAATGTTCAATCTTTGATTCATAAGGTAAGTTGAGGACACAAAGTCGTGTATCCTTAGCTGGTTGACATTCTCATCTTTAGCTTTTCTGACTAGTAACCCATTAATCACCGCTGCACTTCTTTAAACGCTTCGCATGACAACGGTTTACCTACAACCTGGATAAATACAAGTTTTGCCAAAGCATTTTAGGCTTTCTTAGCCAGCTGTTTTTCGCTTCTGGCGTTATAATCCTGCCAGACTACATACAGGTACCGGGGGACTAACCATTAAGTACCTTGACAGCTACCCGAATTCATTGGCTTGGTCAAATAAATAGATAAATAATCAGTTTATCCGGGTCATTGCGAGGCACACCATCAAGGGCGTGATCATGGTACTACAGTCATGTGTGATCGGCAATTGGATAAATCAGTACATTTTGACAAATAGCATAGGAATTTATGTGTGTGTTGACATGTAAAACTATGTTTAACTGTGTGGCTGGAAGGGGACATATTGGGTGAGTAGGCAAATGTGACTGTGTGTGTTTTTGTTGGTTGTGTTCGCCATCAAAGGGGGAATCAATGGAACGCTTTGATTTGGATGACGTTCTTGAGGAGTGAATGCTCCTCCGGAAAAGGGAGGAGGGTTTTACCCCACACTGCCTGCGTCTTATGTATCCCAACACTGACTTGCTCCGCGGAAACCAAAGCACTTTTCACTTTGTAGAACCTACCCAATTGGCTTCCGAGAAGCTCAGATGAGCTATCTCTAACAACGTGTTTCTCACCCACCCAGATCCAACAACACCACCCTTTACCAACCGAAGTAACAGGCATCGTGTTCGATGCCGTTCCTCAAGAACTCAAAGACCATCAATTGATTCCTCTAGGGTTATTTTCGAAGCGTGTTCAACCAGTGCAATCGCAGTACCGCACCTTCTGTAAGAGGATATTTGCAATCGACCTGTATAGAAGCCATTTACGTTACTATCTCAAGGGCAGACCTAGTACAGTTTTCGCCGACCATAAGCCATTGATCCACAAAATCCCTGATGCAACAGACAATACTTTCTGAGAGAAACTAGACACAGACTACGTTCCACAGTTCACGGTAGTAGTACGATATATCTCCGATGCTCTTTGTTACATCGCAAGCGCTCTGTCACGAAGCCATCAGTGCAGCTTAGCTCCAGGGCCTAATATCGACTTAGCCGCACTGGCTACCGGCCAACAAGCCCCTACTGACATAGACAAGTTTGGACGCAACACATCGCTGCTTTCATGACGATGCAATAACTCCATCTGATAGGACCACCCTTGGTCTCCCAAACCTCTCCCAGATATGTAATTCCTACGAATAGGCGTCGATTAGTTTCTAAAGCTATGCACAATCGAGCGCATCCCGGCATATGTGTTTTGCAGAAGCTGGTAACCGCATGCTTGTTCTTGCCCAACGTCAAGCATGACGTACACCTTTGGGCACACTGGTGCTTGGGGTGTCAGCGCGCCATGGTGTACAGATAGATCAAAAGTCCACTCGACGTCTTTGCAGCTCCTGATACTCGTTTCGCACACCGCTCTCTCGACCACGCCGGACCATTGCCACCACGCAAAGACTGTGTTTACTTACACACCTGTATCGACCGATGCAGACGTTGGCCAGAAGCCATCCAAATAGCTGTTTGCTCATCTGAGAGTCGCACGCGCTTTGCTCAGGCGCTCGGTAGCTTAGATCGGTTGCCGAGCCGCAGTGATTATCGATCAACGATAACACTTCGACAAATCCTGCAGTAAACTTCTCAACTTTATTGGTTGTCAACGTAACCAAATCGGTGTATATCACCTAGCAATTAACGGGATGGTAGAAAGGGTCCCGGCAACGCAAGTCAACACCCCGTTCCCAAGCTAGCAGCACCTGGCGCAGAGTACCTATCCTCGTACTCTTAGGAATAAATAAATAAATGGACGTTTTATTCTTGACACGAGGAGACACATCTTTACAGACATGCTCCTGTAATGATAACAAACTGTTAACAAAATGTACAAAAATACAATAAACTTGTCACAACAATGCACGTGTGCAGGGATGCGTATACTTTGCATATGTGTAGCTTTGCGGCTTAGGTTTGTATGTGTGCCGTCATATTTGTGACTGTTTGATAACGTCAGCGGTATAATAATAGGCTCCGATGGCTGGGCCATGGCTCCGATGGCTGGGCCACGTGTTGCGCATGCCAACCCACCGACTCCCTCGACGTGCATTGTTTGCTCACAGGGGATGTGGGTGGAAAAAGAGGTGGCCAAGCGATGACTTGGTCCAGAGGAATGAAATCCCCCACTTCGGAGCTGGCCTCGGTTGGAGCTACACGGCTCCCTGGTTGGGGTCCAAAAGACGGTGAACACGTTTGGCTGGATACACTTGCTGACATGGCAAGGAGCCGACCTCAGTGGCGTTTCTGCTGTGAGTTTCTCTGTCCCTCCCCATCCCTTTAGCCTCCTCCTCCATCTACGAGCTTATTTCGTTGGGTAAAACATAATTAAATTTTTTGTTTTTGCCTAGTAGCCGGCTGGAAGCTTACCGGAACGATGCCTATCCGTTGCTGGTAGCTCAACTAGCACGCAACTGTCGTATTTATTTTTTCTTTATGTATTGTATGTATGTATGTATTTCCTTTATGTATTGCGGTACAATAGCGGAGGTGTTTTACCACCTCTAGCTGACATGTATAATGATGATGATGATAATAATAGACAAATGCTGTCTGTGGATTGGATCTAATTATCCAGAGCTCAACGGGGCAGTGACTTTAGTTTGTGGCAGATCATATTCGCCAAGTCACAGTATCAATAAACGAACGTTTGGAGCTTTCTATAGAAGAACGCTTGACAGACGAAGACCCACTACCTCCTGGTACACTGCCGTCGAACTACTGACTGACCAACATCTGGGTTGAACCCTTGACCGTTCTCCTGTATATGAAGAGTAATCCATAATTCTAAAGAACCTACCCATTATTCCAAATGGTTTTCTATTCGTCGCTCTAATTATGTTAATTGTACGGGGTCGTAACAACTGGGTTTAGCTCGCCTCGTTAATTAAAGCAGCACAATTTACCCACCTGGATTACCATATCTACATGGATACCTATTTCCATAAAGGAGGACAAAGTATTCTGGCGTAATTACTTGTACTGCCACGGATAACTTTGCCATTTTTACTGGCGTTCAAACAATTGTGTTTGTGCGTTACATTTCCGGGCGCACATTCTGATGCTCCATTCAATGTGTGTTTTCCGGTGGCGTTGCACGAACAGCTTAGCCGCTCCACACTGGCGCTCGAACAAATGACTTTTCCGATGGCATTTTACCGTTTTCACTTGACCATGGGGAAAAGTACACATCATTATTTATTAAATAAATAAATAACTTGTGTATCCTCGATTTTATTGGGGCACACCAACTCAGGCATGATCATTATTTACGGGCAGTTCTATTGCGCAACTGACACGTTGCAATGTATGTAATTAGCAGCGGCAGAAATTTGTACAGGCTCAGTGCTCTAGTGTGCCGTAGAGAATTAAAGGACGCTCATAAGATCTTTAGTACAATAACAAGAGGCTACAGTACCACCAGTGACCCGCAAATAATGGGTGAACTGTTTAATATTTATTGCAAGGAGTTAGGTAAACAAAAAAGTAAAGAAATATTTTATTCTCGACCATGCGATGCAATCCCATGGAGTCATACTCAGGTATGCGCAACTGTATAGCCATTTTATGGCAACTGTACCAGTGACAGTAGAAAAGTGTTCATACGTCAATGATTGCATTGGAAAATGGTGGAAATGCGAAACCATTATTTGCCTGTCGTGAGATCGGGACGCATTTGTTAGGATAAAGTCGGTCTGCCATATATTGCTGTCATACCTCGGCTAATAATAATCCATTGTTCCATTGTAAGATATCTGAAAAGTACGCTCGAGAGAGATATGGCAATATAGTGAATTCGTGCATAAGTAACGCAAAGGTCAACGGTGATATCGTATAAAGTAAAGCGACGACAGCATATGCTTGAAATCGTAGAAAAAAGAGACAACACGCTATGCAATTGTTGAGGTTCCAGTGTAACGCGCCTATCTAGAATGGTGACGCTAGTTGACCTGCTAGTGTGAAGTGATGGGCTGTGACTATATTCGGTGGCGAGTCACGTTCGCCACTTTGCAGTGTTGTTAAACGGACATTTGTGACTTTCATTGGGAGAACGCTTGCCAGGCGAAAACCCATCACATACTGAACACAGCCGTCGATCCATTGACTGGCAAGTTATAACTGGCTATGTTTCTTGTTGAACGTTTGTTTGCTCGGTTATTCGCATTCAAATTACGTCCCATGTTTCCGTTTGCTGCTGCCGTAGGCGAATGCCCATTGCGTTCCTGTGTCCTATCCTGTTTTGTACGAATGACTATGCCCGATTGTTAGATCAGGAACTAAATATTCTTTTTGAATATGAGGGGTTGATCAGCTGCAGAACTGCGTGAAGTCTCCGAGGGATACACATTGAAATAATTTGGATTGTTGTTGAAGCCTTGAAGGATAGGATATGGTTCAGAAAAGAGAATGGCAGATCCCCCGGGGTATGTAGTGAAATTGATTGGATATATAGGAAACCACGGCCAATTGAGCGGTCAACATGGATTGAAGAGCTCAGAATGACCAATTGTTCTGGTTTTGTATTGGTAGAAGAATGTGCCTTCCGAAATCAAAAGGAGTGCTCCAGGCAAGTGGTATGTGGAAGAGGTAGTGTTAGGCAAAATGAACTCAATGGTTCAAGTCTCGGAACAATTGTATCCGTGCAAGATGACGAATAATTTGTCCGGTTAGTAAGTTGTAAAAACGGTTGCTAATCTGCCGCTCATGTCCAGATAGAAGAACAGTTGTTGCAACGATGGAAAATTCCTTGGGTGCATGACGTCGTATCTCTGATAAACGCGGGTAAAGAAGGCAACAAACGGAGTCAGCCACACAGACAAACGAAAGGAATGCTTCTGGAACGCAGTCGATCAATTGCCGCGATAACTGAAGTATTGTACCTATATACTTGTAATTGTTATTTAATTATCGCATTTACACAAGTATCATAAGTGGTGAAATACGACAAGCAGCGAGCAGAAGACGGATCACGGTTCCAAATTAGGAATGAATATGAAATAAAGCGAGTTCCAGGGGTCCTAATGCGCAAAGGCCCAATCTGTGGGAACCAGAGAGAGGAGGACGTGGTGTGCAGGTTATGGAAAAGAATAGCACTCAGAAGAGGCGACAGGGACGCGTTGTCTCAGTCCTAAATTGGTAGGACTGTAAGAAGTCGAGGAGGACAAAAGCATGTAAGTTGGCATCGAATGAAGAAGGAATGCAACAGAAAGCACAGTAAGGAAAGAAAAAGGTCGGAGAAGTTGAAAAGCCGGCGACGTACTTCAGGTGATGACTCTTTCTTGTTAATAAATAGGAGGATGAAGAATGCCCGGTGAGGTGATTGAGGTAAGGGTGGCAGAGCGTTGCGACGGAATAGGTAGTTAGTATGGCCAGCAAAGCACAATGGATGCGATTCACATTGTTTGGACTGCTGAGCCTAAACCGTTTATGCCTCGGGTGTCTGGAAGTAATTAGAAATAAGGAGACTGGGCAGACGATAATAGATTAGAGCCAAGCCCAAAAAGTTCTCCGTCCAGATGAAATGGAATGTAAATACAGGAAGCGAAAAGGAAAGACAGAGGTCTGGGAGAAAAAGTATCCATTGGGGAGAAGTGAAAAAGCCCACAATGGTCTCTAGGTGTTGTGAACAGATTATTGGACCGGTTGATGGTTTATCCGTAAGGCATCAGCAGTCAGAAAGGAGACCATTGAGTCGAGGCTAGAATGTCGGCTCATAGAGAGAAAGCAATATTATTATTGCCAGGGGGCTAACAGAGAGAGTCGGCAGAAATAGACAGGTAAAGCTTGTACGGGGAATAGGATAAACAAGCTAAATCGCGACCAATAAGACTCATGAGATAAGAGTCACAAAGCGTTCCGTCGGCACAGCTTAGATCATTTAGATCTTAGACGTCCGAGAGGGGTCATAAAGTATGAGACCGTTCAGACGTGTCCGGATAAGCCAGCAAGATGAAGCTAGGCCGCCAAATTAATGTGTGAATAATAGTACTGAGTTTCATAAGAAAAGAAACTTGCGGGACGACAGCGGCTATATGAAAACCCCGTTACCATGCCAAGGAAAGTTCTCGGGATGAGGGGAACAGAGTGTTTGGAATGTAGAGCCTAGAGGGATAACGTCTCTGATATCTGGGAGCGGTTAGAAACAAGAGGTTGGTCAACCGAGGCTAGATTAGAGCCGGGCCCCAGAAGTTATCCGTCCAACTGCAAAAGTAATGCAAACTGACTGCGAAAAGGAACACGCTGTATTGAGGGAAGTGGAAAAGCCAACATTATTCTCGGAGTGATTTGAACAAACCGTTGAGTCTGCCCATCCGCGATCATTAGGGTCGCAGGAGGCGGAAGAACAGAGATCGTTGAGTCGAGATTAGAATGTCAGCTGAAAGCGTGAAAGCTGTGGAATTTAGGTCCAAGTACTAAAGGAGGGCATCAGCAGAATATACATGTGCAGGAAGAGAGGGGATATAATAATAAGGATGAATCATTGCCAACGATGCATTTGAGATGAGGGTTACAGGACGTTATGTTGACAGAGCCTAGGTCATTTAGATCGCAGAAGTCTGAGGTGGGTCAGAAAACAAGAGACGGTTCAGGCGAGACCGGATAAGCCAGCAAGATGAGGCTAGGCCGCCAATAAGCGTGGGGGTAAAGGTATTGGTTGTCATCAGAAAAGAAGCAGCTTGGGACGAAAGTGACTGTATGAAAAGGCAGTTAGCCGGCAGAGCAAAAGGTCAGTGGTTGAGAAGAACTGTGTTGGGACCTCAGAGATCAGTTCGATAGTGAATCTGCGACTGAAGGGTCGTTAAGCATAACTAACGAAACACCGCACATTGTACAGTACGACCTTAAAAGTATGTGATCAATAATTACAGCGTTCAGGTAGTCCGTAGACCTTGGTCCAGATGGAATACCACCCACTTTAATAATATGTGTTGGTGAAGCTATTTCCGTTCTTTTGCTGAAAATTTATACCTTCGCCATGTCGCGTGGTGTGTACCCTAAACCTTGGAGCTACTCTATTGTTACGCCGAGTCACAAAGGTGGATCGATGCAAGTGGTTTACATTTTTCGCCCGATAAATCACAACTCCGTTGTATCCTATTTAATGGCGAAACTAGTGAAAGAGGACATTTTAGATTATCTATACAGGGCAGAGGTCAGCCATTAGTTCCAGCAAAGGTTCCTCACAGTACGATCCTGTGCCCTATGCCAAACAGATTTTGTTTACCTTATGACCGTAGCCATGGAGTATGACAAGGCGGTAATAACATTGCATTCTGATATGTAAATAGCCGTTGATCGCATTCTTCAACGGCGCTAATAATAAAGGTTAAGGCTTATGGCTTACGACGGCTTCTTTTAACTTGATTTAGCTCTTATCTTAATCAACCTACGCATTCGGTTAAATAGGCTGTGTTGGATCAACTACCACATACATTACAAGTGGCGTTGTTCAAGGCAGCTACTAGATCCGACATTTTCCTAACTTTCGTAAAATACCCTTGTGGCTTGTTAATACACGGTCGCTCCTTTTTTACAGATGATGTAAAAAGCAGCTATATCTTTATACCATATAACGTATTACCTGAACTGGACAATTTCTGCGAGGAAATAGCAGCTCTAGAGTTTTGGCGCCATAGGTGGCGGATGCTGTTCTCAGCCGGAAATTCTAAGGTCATTGTTTATAAGTGCACCATACCTCCCGGGGCTTTAACTAATAATAATACCGTTATGCAACCTGGCACCTTGGTGTAGGGTGTAGGTTTGCATTGTTCCAATGGCCTAAACTTTACCGAACAAGTACGTTTCGGTGGTTAAATGACGACAGTTAGCCTGTCAAATAAGCCAAGACATTTACACTGCTGGAGCAAGAGTAGAACTCTACAGCAGGTGCGTTCTTCCGCAACCGAAATATTTCACATTCATATGTAGCAGCTAAAGGAAGTCTGACCGGATAATCCTGGAAATAACCAAGAGGCACATGCCCAAATGGAGCCTTAATGGATTTTGGGGTACGAGCTAAAAGGAACGGTGCATTCACGTTTGGTTGTTTCACATGAACTTTAACCTTTGCTTCCTACATTGACACATTTACAACAGGGCATTTGGTGCACACTCACGCTTGCAGTTAAGCATCAAGGCAAGGTTCAACTTACGAAATAAAAGAATAGCACGAGTATACCATTAAAGGCCGGGAAAAGTTGCGCACACGTTCTTTTGCTGTTTTATATAAATCGTTGGAATAAATTACCTACGATTTTTAGGGAGTATACGCCTCCATTACGCTACATGAGGGTCGTTCGAAACACACTTAAAATTGTACAGGTTAAACGTATGCTTCGCCACTGTGACACTGTCGGAAACCTATTTGAATCAGGCTCCGACGGAATCTAACGGCATTTTTATTGTCACTCTTATCCAAACTTGACACACTTGAAGCTAAGGCTTTATTTCGCATATCACGATATAACCATGGGAACCAAACAAGGAAAGTATGGCTTTTTCACAGATTTTTAAATTCGAAAGCCAATTATACCTATATAATAACTTAAATAAAATGGTAAGGCAAAGTAATAAAACTAATAATGTTTAAACCAATAGGCGAACAAACATGAATAAAGTTACGTTAGTTTGTGAGCAAATATTTTGTGTGTGCACGGAAGACGCTCTACCGAGGAGGAAAGAGAAATCCTATTACTTCTTTATGACGAAAAAGTAATTTGGTACCAGTAAGCAGTGTACTGATTGTTTGCCGAAAGAAATTTATGCTGGGGTGCTTAATGTAACGAAAAACTCAGTTGATATAGAAATTATGTAATAGACGAAAATTTTCTTATTGTGCATTACACTATTAACTTTTCTAGTAACTTTCCTCTGTTCTACTTTCAATTTTATTCGGCTAACTCCGAGTTCTACGATTTAATTAAAGCCGACGATGGAGGAAACCACAAGTTACCTTTGGATGCGACAATCCGTAAAATGGAACAAATATCGAATTCCGATCAAACATTTCACAGAAGAGAAGAAATGAGTCTCGCGCTTTGGACGTTGTTAACCCAAACAACCTCGTGTTTGATGACACCTCTAGCGAGGCGTCGAGGCCGCCAAGCGCGAACAATGTTACTAGTGTGGTTGTTACACACAAAATGTTCTGGTGATAATGAACAACCTAGAGCGTTTCGATGCTTGCGTATGGTTATTATATTATGAAAGTTGTTGGTAATGTGTCAAGAGGTTATTTCGAAATCCCTGGACGTAATGATTTAAATGCGTTACGATGATCAATGATTTTCCGGCTGCTGGCGACAGCAGCTAAGGTGGACCGCACTAACACCTTTAGCCCCATCTTCAGTGGTCATTATCTGGACTTCTCAGCGATAATTGAGAACATAGGACGTTTTCAGCTTGAAACGGCGACATTGTTTGTTCGTTGGAGCGTGTCTACGGCGGACGCAAAGGGAAGGGAAAATAATCAGGTGCTTCCCGAAGGCTGCTGTTACCAATATATTCAATTTACGTGCGTCCATAGCAAACACTCGAACGCTGTTGAAAAACAGTGAGTGTTGTGTATCTGCGTGATAATTTTCTAAAAGTTACCAATGTTAAAGTGGCCGTGCTCGGTTCTCAGTGGGTTTAAAGGGAGAATGTTACGAGCTTGGACACGCTTCTCGGCGTCCTTCGCACCAGTTTCATGTGGGCAGTCCTTGGCTGAGGCTTAGAAAAGGCGGCTAACAAAGGCACAGGAAAGTATTGTGCTGGACTCCATGATTATTTTTCGTCGGACGCAGGTGATGCGTGTCTCTGTGCTCCTTCAATATAACACCCGTTGAAAGGGGGGGCGGTTTGCAAGATATATGGTGGCTTCCTCGTAAGGTTGATGTCACGGAGATGGAGGAAGTGACGCAGTTTTGCGAGGCAATGGTCAACTAAAAATGATGCGTGTAGGAAACAACATTCGGTACCTATTGTTCGCCCCTTCCCGCGTGCTGGATTTGGTAAGCCAATACGGTGAGGTAATTTTGGCGGAGTCCAATTATCAGGTAAAGTACGGCGGTTATATATTGTGACATTGTATGTTTGTGAACGTCAACGGACTCAGTACGGATTTCTGTTATGCTCTATGGCCGAAAGAGCTAGAGGCTAGCTACCAAGAGGCGGTGAGCAGTATGCTGGAGCTGGCCCCCGGGGTAAACCGTGAGCAAACGCTGGTTATGGACAAGTGCGCGGTGCAGTTGAATGCCTTCTCTGCCGCCCCCTGCGTCCACTGTTATCCGTGCTACTGTCCAACTTCGCAGTTCTCGAAATTACAACCTAAAGCAAGCGTGGTTGGTAGCCACAGCTAAGGTCCGATTTCAATGATGGCTTGTCTTTCGGCGCCCATGTACCTTTGCGCCGCCTTCCGCGTTCATTATTATCTGTGCCACTGTTCAACTTCTTACTTCCTGTAACTAACATATGAAGCAAGAGGGATTGGTAGCCACAGGTAAGGTCAGGTTTCAATGATGACTTTGCTTTCAGAGCCCAAGTTGACATCAGTCGACGTCCCTCGTTCTGCTTTCCGCTGCCACTGTTTCCACGCATTTCCGCCATCCATCATTTGATGCCACGGTAATGCGCCACCATAACAGGTGATGTCGCCTTTCCGTGAGCACTGATCGTTCACAGACTTCGTACATTTGGCCGACCCGTTGGCAGTTTCTTGTCACGTACGTGCATTTGCTGATACTTATCATAATATGGTGTCTGGTCATTTACAGCGTTACCATTTCGTCTACATCTTGCATTATTTAGCGAACGCACGCACGGCCCTTATCAGGGCCACCCCATGTCACTCTGTCTTGTCGTCATGAGGCTAAAGAAAGATGCAAGTTATGCAGGTCCATTGCTGCCAACAACGAGGCTACAGGTTTAGTGGGTGGTTCCGTAATCTTCCTCCGAGTTATGGGCCCAATGCTCCGTTAAGACCTTTAACGTAAGACTGCAAGCAATGCGGACAACAATCTCGTCTATTAAGAATGTGGTAGGTTGCCGTTCTACCGTTAATTTAAACGAGGAACGTGCAGTTGTCACCATACTTTTTCATAACTGTTTCCCCATTTCCCTCTCCTTTTTCACTACTCAATGCCCACTAATTTCGTCCTGCAAAACTACAAGATGATCTGTTTTTCAGTATTCTCCTTTGACGGGTGAAGAGCGTTCGCAACGCTCCGCACTTAGACGAGAATATTTGCATATGGTTTGAGCTTCCATTTGTCTACCTGATAAACAAACATGCACCCTTAGTACAGCTTCACTAACACAGTACCACGTGGCCATATGCATCGGTTCTCATTGCAATACCAATCCGTTACTCCCCAAATGCACATACTCATCATTATGTCATGTAACTGTCCCCAGCAGTGTGCTAATTTATGAATACATTGTGACGCATTGAACAGTAACCTCAAAGTGACTGCATCTGCATGTAACATCGGTGGTCAAGGAGGACTACTTCTTATTTATCCAATAAGCTAAAATTACCCGAATTTAAGCTTCCTTACCGTCTTCACTATTGTAACTAGCTAACACTTCCCTAAGTAATATCCCTTAAATCTTTTTAAATGATAAACAACAGCCGCTTTTCGCCATAAACCTTACCACATCCGCACAGATTTACTATCCCATTTGAAGCATAGTTCTGATCATTATATGCACGGCAATTTTTCCGTGCAGAGGGCAATAAAGTTACCTTTAGGATACTTAGGTAGAAAGTCGTTAATTAATACACTAAGCAACGTCTACAGACCCCAATTATACACACATAAATTTCTATTACGCCCGCACTTGTGTACCACAAACCCTTTACAAAATAACACCACAGTGTTTCGTTCTAGCAATGTAAGTATCGAAAACCATCAGCGTTGCACTTTTCCATGTATTACGCATCCTATATGCAGTACTCATTATACATGTACACAAAATTAGATACACATTTGTATTTTGTACCTACAAACATAACATAATCCCTTAAAAGCTGCGCATATATATATATATATATATATATATATATATATATATACGGCGGCATCCGGTTTCGGATTTGCCTGTCACTTTGACCAGCCACAAAACGCCTGCGCCTAAAAAGGAGAAATGCGCGACAAGCGCAGCAACACCCACAGCTCTAACCACGCACCCCATATCCAGCGCAAACCCGAAGGAATATGACCGCGATGCATGTGGGTGGGAACCACGGTTCATCAACGGAGTCGGCCCACACTCCTTCACAGGCAGACACCAGCACGCTGTAGTTGGGAAACAGGCGCATACAAGACGGTGGCTGGACCGTACTCCGCTCCAAAGTGAGTGCATGGAACCACCCTTTGATCCTAACGGCCACAAGGACAGTGCACCCCGTCCCCTCCAGCAACGACCAACTGTCTCCTGGAGCCAGTATGGACGTGGTAGTGGGTAATAGACAGGTAGGCACCTTGTCAACATGCACATCAAGCGCAGCCACATCGGGGATATCAAACAACGGCCAACCACCTGCGAGAAAGATAACAAATAAACTAACTCGAGTAATGCACAAGGAAATGGTGACCTAAATGTTAAATAAATCGACATACAAAATAAGTTGTTTACAAAATAATGCGAGATAAGTTAACGAGATCAGACAGTATAGTTTACGGAAATGCCACAAAGAGGAAAGTGTTATCCAAGTTAACTACAATTGGCTTAAGCTCTGTGTACAATTTCATAGAAGAGAGTACAGGTAAACATTTATATCAGAAGGGAAAACAATGGGACAATATTGAAAACCAACAACATGAAATAAATTGACTTAGCATGCAAGCACTCGGTTCGTAAATCGAATGCAGCGTGCCTACAAAAAATGCGCCGATTCTGCCTAAGTTCGCGTCAGGACCCGCCGTCGCTACGTTATGGCACCGGCGTGGCCTCGCACATGGCTCACTAGACCTGCCTGACTCAGGCACAAGCGACCGCATGTGCTACAGTTTCATGCGCTCAAGGCCGATGGACCACATGCCATCGTTGCCTGCCGCTTCCGCACTTGCCGCTTCATCCCTGCATGTATGAGGACGTTCTCCCACACTTCGGCAACTGCCTACGTGATTAGATCGGGCAATACACGCCGATCAACCGCCTTCGCTTCCCATGACCTGCTTTCAAGATCAGAACATGAGAGGCTCAATTTAAGCATATCCTGGTAACAGCACTTTGGTTTCCGCACATGCCGCTGACCATATAAGACATGTTTCGGCATCCGCGTCGAATGTATTCGCCACCCATGACCGAGTCACCTCAGGTGTCTCAGAAAAAGTATGCGGTCCACTGCATACATTCGACTTCGAAGTAGCACTTCCTTGTCAGCAGTTCTGTAGCCCCGACCGATGCGCAGAATCCGTCGCAAACACTGCTGATGGAACCGCTCGGTTTATGGCACATCCCGCGGGTACAGCGTCCACGTTTAACTGCAGTATAGAAAAACGGACAGCACCATGAATTTGTACACCACAAGCTTCGTGCCATTGGTAAGCTGGGGGTCGTTCAACACTCGGTACTCAATATGCCCGAATAGAGCCGCTGCCTTCGACACGCGGATACACAGATCACTGTGTATCGGCTGATCAGTTGATATCATACTCCCAAAGTAGCAGAAGCGGGAGGTGGTTTCTAATACTTCAACACCAATACGAGGCACACAGTTCCTTTAGCTGGACCTGTGCGGAAGATTATCAACTGTAGTTACAACTTACGAAAAGGACAAAGCATTTGTTATCTTGCAAGGATTCAATATTTCCGAGGCTTGAACAATTGTGCTCACTTTGCCTAACACTATCTATTCTATGTACCTCTTGCCTGGAGCACTCCTTTTGACTTCGAAAGGCACATTCTTCTACCATTACAAAACCAGAACATCAGAAACAGAAAGTAGCGAACAAGCTTGTTTTCATGGCTTCCTCATCAGGCTAATACAACCACAATAAAGCAAGTTAGAATAGACACGATGGTTTAAATTGAGTCGCTGAAACAGAGTAACTAATCGATAAGCCTACGTGTTTGGTCTGATTGGTCAAGTGAATTGGCGTGACTGCCATTGTTAGTCGCTTTGATCTCAGGCCAAGGCAAGGCTAAAGTGTGGACGAGCTTTTTCTGTGCACATAGGTCCGGGTTATGGAGCCGAATTGCGATCGCCTCTGCTGTCGACAGCAGGCGACATCTGACTGCCCGTGTGAAACGTCCAGGGACACAGTAAATCGGTGAGAATGCGTCACGCGAATCGATTTGATGGTCGGAGTCAACTAGGTGCGACAACACTGCACTCGTTATATTCTTCCTCACGCCGCTGTAGAGCCAAGCTGGGCAATGCTCTCGAGCCCTAACGGACAGTCGCCTGGTCGTTTTCCCGATATACCTTGCTCGACACGCCAATTCACTTGACCAATCAGACCAAACACGTAGACTTATCGATTAGTTACTCTGTTTCAGCGACTCAATTTAAACCATCGTGTCTATTCTAACTTGCTTTATTGTGGTTGTATAAGCCTGATGATGAAGCCATGAAAACAAGCTTGTTCGCTACTTTCTGTTTCTGATGTCATCCCCGGGAATTATTTCTCAATTGAAAACCAGAACATTTGGTCATTCTGAGCTCTTCAATCCGTGTTGTCCGCTCAATTGGCAGTGGTTTCCTATATTTCCAATCAATTTCACAACATACCCCGGGGGATCTGCCATTCTCTTTTCTGAAACATATCCTATCCTTCAAGACTTCAACAACAATCCAACATATTTCAAAGTGTATCCCTCGGAGACTTCACGCAGTTCTGCAGCTGATCAACCCCTCATATTCAAAAAGAATATTTAGTTCCTGATCTAACAATCGCGCACAGTCATTCGTTCAAAACAGGATAGGACACAGGAACGCAATGGGCATTCTCCTAAGGCAGCAGCAAACGGAAACATGGGACGCAATTTGAATGCGAATAACCGAGCAAACAAACGTTCAACAAGAAACATATCCAGTTATAACTTGCCAGTCAATGGATCGACGGCTGTGTTCAGTATGTGATGGGTTTTCGCCTGGCAAGCGTTCTCCCAATGAAAGTCACAAATGTCCGTTTAACAACACTGCAAAGTGGCGAACGTGACTCGCCACCGAATATAGGCACAGCCCATAACTTCACACTAGCAGGTCAACTAGCGTCACCATTCTAGATAGGCGCGTTACACTGGAACCTCAACAATTGCATAGCGTGTTGTCTCTTCTTTCTACGATTTCAAGCATATGCTGTCGTCGCTTTACTTTATACGATATCACCGTTGACCTTTGCGTTACTTATGCACGAATTCACTATATTGCCATATCAATCTCGAGCGTTCTCTTCAGGTATCTTCCAATGAATCAATGGATAATTAGCCGAGATATGGCAGCAATATATGGCAGACCGACTATATCCTAACAAATGCGTCCCGATCTCACGACAGGCAAATAATGGTTTCGCATTATCACCATTGTACGGTTCCAATCATGGATATATGAACACTTTTCTACTCTCACTGTTAAAGTTGTCAGAAAATGTCTGTACGGTTGCGCATACCTGATTATGACTCCATGGGCTTGCTTCGCTTAGTCAAGAATAAAACATTTATTTATTTAGTTAAAGCTGATTCGCAGCAAGATTCATGGTTTCACTTCCGGTGAAGGCTGAAAGAGACAGATAGTTTTGTTTGTATTGGTGGTGGGCCGGGATTTGGCCGCTGTCGCAACACTACACTACTCGCTTGCTGCCATTCGTCATCGCCGTGTGCAAAAAGCGCACAGTCGTCAGCAACCAACAACTTATGGATAGTTGTCTCACAGACTAGAATTCTCGAGCCTTAACGACGGATGTTCATCAACACAACATCAATAATACGGTACTCCACACAAACACCGTGAGCACAAGCCGCATCAAAAGCACAAGACAACACTGCATGGATACATATATTTAACGGTGTAGGAGCTAAGACACAGCCTTACTTCACACCAGAGATAACTGCAACGTCGTCCGAGGTCTCTCCACTCAGCTGCACCCTCACTCGCATACCACTGTGCAGACCTACAAATAAACATGCTAACTTACGCGGGCAAACAAACTTATCCAAAACCAGCCACAATGCCTCGCGGTTCACCGTATCAAATGTCTCGGTGATATTGACAAAAAGCGAGTACAGCGTCTGGTGCCGTTCGCTGCACATCTCCTGCAACGGACGGGCCGCAAACACCAAACCTATACTGCTGCGACCCAAGGGGTACCCCCAATGCTCTTTCGCCACGTTAGGTCCACAACCTGACAGACGAGGTGGATGAGCAGGATTCAGGCAATCCCCTTGTCCACACAACTCAACAAGTTGATGCCACGGTACTTCGTGCAACATCGCTTGCTATTTTACAGTGGTTGCGCAAGGGCATCCTTCAGCTCAGGAGGCACCACCTCCTCAATACATAAATGCCGCACCAATCGGTGCAGCGCAGTCAGCAACGCGGGTCCGCCGTCTTTAAATACTTCAGACGGAATCCCATCGGCCCCAGCACAATTGCTGCTGCGCAGTTGAGCAAGTGCTCTCTGTGTCTCCTCCAGCGTCCGCGTGTCCGCCAAATTCGTCTTCACATCGTGCTTCTTGAGACCGTTCAATTTAAGCCAGTTGGTCTCTGAACGGTAGTTCCAGCGACAATCAAACTGTTTGCGTCAGATCTGATTTCCGTCTGAAGTCTCTGCAGATAACCCATGAAGTACTATCAAGCAGCATCCTCAGCCGCTTCAATTTCGGTCCACACACCGTCTTCAAGGAATGGGAGAATTCCTCGTGTTAACTGCTTATGGCGTGGCATTTCACCTGCTTGTCCTTCTCCGCCCACCAAGTACTTTTGGTGCTATGGAACTCTCGAGTCATCCGCCGTCGAAGCTTGTGAAACTGGCCCTTCTTTCCCCAGTCACTGCGGTCTCCCTCATGAGCAGTAAATGCTCAATTCTTCTCAGACACCAATGCGTCAATTGGCGCATTGTTTTCATCAAACCAGTCAGGCCGCTTAGAGTTTGCGGGCCCGATGGTCTACTTGGCAGCAGCTGTAACCTGGTCGCGAATGTTGTGCCACGTGTCACCCACTGTGGCTATGCAATCCACACCACAGAATAGTGCATCCATCGCCTTCTCCAGCTCAATACGTTTCAATGGAACAATGGTACAATGGAACAATGGTATATGACGGGTAAAAAAGCATACACTTAACGAGTCCCGCAGGTTGGCAATAGAAATACTAACAGATTGGCAAACCACATAAGCGGTTGAAGTAAGGAGCGTCAGTGAGATAAAAGGTAGAAGTATAACAGTTTTAGGGGGAAAAAGTGGTACGACGCAAAACTGGCTAAGAAATTGTTATCGTTGGTGATGGTAGCAAATAAAAATGGAGTACTCACCGGTTCGCACAGATTTACGACCGTGAATTTGGGGTATAAATCCAAAGAGGCTGGACAGCCTAAATATATACAAGCGTTTTCGTTCATAAAATAAAGCGCAGTGGGCTCAGTGCGACGTCCAATCGCTTTTAAACGTATCTAATGTGGGGGCGCAAACAACTGAGTTTGGAAGGGCGTTCCAGGGCCCGCAGACCCGGAGGGAGAAATAGGTTCTCCGACAGTTTAGACGACTGTACTGTTGGCTCAGCTTTAAACTGTTACCGCGAAGGTTTGTGTTCGGGCTGAGCTTCAAGAGGTGGCGGCATACGTGACTGGGATCGCTCAATATCTGGTACACTAGTATGAGGTCTCCACGAAGTCGCCGGTACCGTTCGCTGAACACTCCGTGTATCTCCAGTCGTTCCTGGTAAGGAGTGTGGTGCAAGCCCTTGACGATTTTCGTTGCTCGACGCTGTGAGGTCTCAAGCGCTGCAAGGACACGTTTTAGCCAGGGTTGCCAGGCTTGGATTGCATATTCGACGTGAGGACGAACGTAGGCATTCAGCATCAAAGAGAAGATGGATGGATCCAAAATTTTGCCACACTGCCGAGGGAGAGAATGTTATATTTACGTCGATTCTCGTCGGGAGCGCAATACCTAGATTTACGAAAATAAATTTACAGTTTGATGCGCACCAGTTGGTTATCAGTGCCACACTCAGCTCCACGCAGTACACGTGTCATGCGCACTTCACGTAAATCACGCTGACGTGCGATGACATATTGAAGCAGGTGCGCCTGACCACACCGTGGGTGAATTCAAGTTGCTTTATCATCAGCACACATTGCAAACCGAGTGTTCGTGGTCGTCAGACCGTGAGTGGCACACAAGGTGAGCAGCCTGTCACCGTTCGCATTCGGGGAACCAATGCCATGCGAACGGATAACATCTGTCCACCCCGATGCATCACGCCCAACGCGCACGTTGTAATCACCCAGCAGAAACAGTCGGCCGCTCCCCGGCACGGACCGTATCAATGAGGATAGATGCGTGTAGAACTGATCCCGTGTGTCATCAGGACAACACATGGTCGGGCCGTACGTGCTTATAAAAGTGGCAAACGTACCTCTTCCAAGTCGTAGGCGAACAGTCATCAGTCGCGCGCTGATGCTTGTTGGTTCACCCATTAGCTGGTCACTGAGGCGATCGGGTATTGCAACTCTGACCCCACGATCACGTGGAGCTGAGACGGCGTTGCCAACACAGCAGAATGTGTAGCCAGCACCTGCTTCATGCAAATTACCTTGCTCAGCGAGCCGCGCTTCACTGAGCGCCGCAGTATCAATGTGGTAACGTGCCAGATCCAACACGACGAGTGCAGTGCGTCGCTCGGAGCGCTCACTGGAGTTCCGGTCCATTAGCGTGCGCAAGTTCCACTACCCGATGTTGAGTGCTTTGCGCTCAGGCATATGATTGCATTGGCGGGCAATCGCAAGCGAGTTAGCCGTTGTGCTCTGGAGGTTTGCTTGAAGGACTCCGCCCGAAGGCTTTGGCTCGATAGCCTGACCGACAAGTCAGTGGGTGGTTTGCAGGTTTTCTTGACGGGCCCCACCCGGTGTCTTTGGTTTAATAACTTGACCCACAAGACGGTGGGAAGTCGATCCAGCTCGGGATTGTGATTGTAGAGAAAGATTTGTAGCCGGTTGGCAGCGGCCACTCGCAGCCTTTGAGGTAATGGAACGATTTATCTGTTTTGCGACAGTAGTAGGATACACGTGCGACCACGGCCAGACGCAGGTGTGTTTTGGCGGTTTTGCCTTAATTTGACCGGGGCTGCCTGGCTTGAGGCTGGCAGAAGAAAACCACTGACCACCCGGAGGTGCTTTCCCAACGCCAGCCACACGGCGTGGCGCTCGTGCTCTACACCAACCAAGCTGTGAGCCTATAACTTACAGACCTGTTATCTCCTATGGATATGCTTTACGGGGAGAGCCAACGACCAATTCCTAACCTGCGGAGAGGATGGACCAGCACACTCGCAGTGCGCCCACACCTGACAGCAAAACGACTCGGGTCCTCAGCCTAAGCATTTGATTAAACGTATACCCGAAAGGCAGCAGGTCTAGCACATGGTCGGTTTAATCTCTCTTGCGGAGCGGTGTCCTGGAGCTTAGCAGGGAGAAGGGCGGAACCCAACTCCCACCCACTTATGGCCAAGAGGACGTGTCCAGGACATGGGCTAATGGCGCAACAGTAGCAGCAGTGGGTAGACCATCTGTCAGGATCTAGTAACCAGCAGCCTCACGCACCATTATATATGTATATATATATATACTGTTAGAGAGAAGGCGCACCGGTTTACACTAGGCGATTCATTATTGAACAAAGTATAATGATTCTGGTCACCAGCCTTCTTATTCCGTTACGACTTCCAATTAGTACATGCGGAACATACGCTACACATGGACACACATATATCTAGGTAAAGTAACCATACATGCTAGCATGCATTACATTTTACAGAAACCTACTACTACTTTCTTAAGCGCTTCTGCATATTTTACTTATTATTTAACCATTTTTGTACAGTTATTTATTAACTTTTGCCACCTTTTACGACTTCGCATTTAAACATCGTACGGTAAAGTTTTCAGCTTTTGGGAGTTTCTGAGCTCATTATACACATATTTCGCAAAATACACCCCTAGCAATACGCATTCCGTTAAAGACCACAGAAATCAGTTGTTATGCTGAATAAGGGAGCTGGGCTCTTCCAAATGGCGTAAATTTTGTTGCGGGCCAAGGTGAAATGGAACAGCAGACATCAAGCAGACGATCGCGAGTATTAAAGTATCAATAAGAAAATAGAATGTACTGCATCTGTTTATAGATTGTTATAATAATGTAAACTTTGCAATAAAATAGTTTACTGTAACCATGTTAACCTGTCCCCGAAAAATCCAAACTGAGTACTTGCCGCGAAGTACTGACATTTCCTAGGCTTGTTACACGGTTAACAATGTTGGTCGTTTAATATGCGTTAGCCTATTTGAATTATCCTATGAATTAAACTGTTCTAAAACCTTGTAGGAAATGTATAATTCAGGCTAACTTAGCATGGTGTGCTGTGGTTGTTCGTTGGTGTTGAATAGTTGTAAAATATCGTTCGCTATAATAAGGAACTCAGGGAATCCGCAACGTGAAATAAATGAAATCATGCAGAAAATTGAAACGGAAATGGTAGTGTTGTTGAATGTTAACCGGTGAATGAGATAGAGAAGACTTATGATTTTGAAATACACAATTAATTGAGGAGACGTGTAAAATCTATATGCGTAGCACACAGCGCTACATAATGATCGGCATAACTTAGCTGATGAGAAGGTGACAAGGGTAATATGAACCCATAAGGCGTGTACATTTGTGCACTGCGTTGATTTTCCGCAAAGCATTGACGCGGAATACATTTCGAATTAGTAATGTGCCGGCCATCCAGTGGGCAAACTGCGCAGAGGTGATGAATAGAATTAGCATGATATATAATGCATAAACGTGAGGGTGTGGTATACCAGAAGACAAGTTCTTTCAATATGTTGTAACATTGGATTTTACGGTTGTTTTAACCTTCGAAACGTCCACTTGTTTTACTGACTGCACGTCGGTTGATACAAACCGTTATGGTGAGTAACTCGCTGCACGTTTCTCGTTCTCATTGATTCGCTTTCTATTCTTGTAGCCTGCAAAATATACGTTGGGTCCAGTCGCCTCTGATTTCTAAACTGTCATATTTGGCACGTCTTACCTGTCATTTGCATTTTGCATTTTCATTCTGGTGAGCTGGTTCCATTGATTTTGTGAATCGTTACTAGTGCTCATATTCTTTCCCACCTACCACATTTTATCTGCTTTTTGCAATGGATTATCTAGAGGCTAAGCCGTCTCCATACGCGGTTGACGCTGTTCAGCCTGTCGTGGTCAATTCTGTTGCCTTAGACCCTCCCCCCATTATGGCAGAATGATCCTTTATTATGGTTTTTGCACCCAGAATCAGCATTTTATATTCGTATGGTTTCTTCTGATTTCGCCATGTATAATCAGCTAAAACCTTGCCTCCCTCAGAGTATATCCTCGCAGGTGAGAGACACCATACTTTGCCCTCCTCTAGTAATGAAATACGGGACTCTTAAACAGGATATTATACAGCCCATCACGCCTTCTGACAAGTCCGTCTGCAGCGACTATTTAGTGATCTGCAGCTAGAAGATATGATTCCTTCAGCCTTGTTGCGCGAAATGCAAAAGCGCGACGGCAGTCCAACTTTGACGTAGAGATTCTCCGCGCGCTGTGGATGCAACGCCTTCCCAAAAGCACACAGGCTATCCTTGAGTAGCAAGCGACTTGCCCATCACAGCAGTTGCAGACCTAGCAGACCGCGTCGTCGAACGGCACCAGTCAGAGACTAAAACCAAAGCACCTAAGCAGCTTTGCGCGGACGCAACCAAAACGACAGGCGCGACTAGCCCGCCGTCGGCAATAGACGCATTAGCATTGCAGATAGCGTCGCTTCAGCGCCAGATCGAGGCACTCACTTTAAACCGAAAGCACGGCAACCGCTCCGGATTGTCGCACCGTCGCACAAAACCTGATGCCACAGGTTACTGCTTTTACCACTCACGTTTCGGTCCTAAAGACCGTAAGTGCGTACAGCCGTGTAGCTACTCCGCTATAGATGATCCGCCACGCAGGGCTGTACTGGCCACCAACGTCAGCAAAGCCCAAGTCGTCTCATCTACATTAGGGATTATGACTCTGATACACAGTGCTTGGTTGATACCGGGGCGGACGTCAGCGTCATTCCTCCTATGCCAGATGAGCCTACCACTTCGTTGTCGACAAGCCTCACCGCCGCCAACGGCACGCCAAGAGCCACCTACGGTCATCGGTCGTTTACCCTGGACCTAGGTCCCCGGCGCACTTTCCGCTGGGTAATCAATGTCGCTGCAGTCCGCTTTTCCATCCTCGGTATTGACTTTCTCAGACATTTCGACCTCTTGGTCGATACGAAACGTCAGGTGATAGTCGATGCTGCAACAAAGCTCAGTGTACTTGGCATCACCTCCGATGTCACACCTATATCCCCGGTCTGCGCATTTCCCCAGACCTCGGCAGACTACGCTGATCTATTTTCTCAGTATCCCTAGCTCGTTCAGCCAATGCACGCAAATTACCTCGTGGCAGCTCAAGTTACACACCACATACGGACAAACGACCCAATTTGTCATGCCGTCCACGCCGACTATCACCTGAGAAACTAAAGGTAACTAGGGCGGAGTTTGTGCACATGCTTGAACTTGGAATACTCCGCCCTTCCGACAGCCCTTGGTCTTCGCCCATGCGGATAGTCCCCAAAAAACCTGGTGAATGGCGCCTTTGCGGTGATCGCCGCGCAGTCAATCGCCTAACCGTCCCAGATAGGTATCCCATCCCACACATGCAGGACCTTACTGCATGCCTCACAGGTAAGACGATCTTCAGCAGGATCGAGCTGGTTCACGCCTATCAGCAAATACCTGTGGAAGACAATGACATTCTTAAAACAGCCGTCATCACCTCTTTCGGTTGGTTTGCATTTTTAAGAATGCCATTTGGGCTGTGCAACGTCGCACAAACCTTCCAGCCCTTCATCTACGATGTCGCTCGTGGCCTAGACTTTGCCTATTCCTACCTCGATGATATTTTAGTAGCCAGTTCATCGGAACAAGAGCACCTTGAACATATTCGAACGCTCTTCCAGCGCTTGACCTAACACGGTGTCACCGTCAACCCGACTAAGTGCGAACTCGGAAATCAACGGTAGAATTCCCAGGCCATCTCGTTTCATCGTCTGGCATCGACGTCCATCCTGCTAAGATACAGGCAATCAAGGACTTCCCAGCTCCGATTTCGTTCAATCACCTCCGTCGATTTTGTGGTTTGGTCAACTACTATCGACGCTTCCTTCCGCGCTGCGCTCAGCTCATGCAGCCACTGACTGACTTACTCAGAGGAAATGAACGTAAGTTCGCTTTCCCCGAAAAATCAAAGTCAGCCTTCGCCGAGCTCAAGGATGCTATCTCCAACATTGCCTTCCTCGCTCATTCCGAATCGACTACACCTCTTTCTATTACGACTGGTGCTCCAGGTGTCGCGGTAGGAGCCGTCCGTCAACAACACGTTGGTGGGCAATGGCAACCCCTTGGGTTCTTCTCCAAGCGCCTGCAGCCAGCGGCATCACGCTACAGCACGCTTGGCAGAGAACAGCCCGCCATTTACCTAGCAATACGTCACTTCCGGCACCCACTCGAAGGCCGCTCTTTCACAGTCTACACTGACCACAAGCCCCTTATCTTTGCATTCAACTCTGCTTGCGATAAATACTCACCACGGGAAACAAGACACCTAGACTTTGTCACGCAGTTCACTGCTGACATACGTCATGTCTAAGGCGTTGACAATCCCGGTCGCCGACGCGCTCACGCGCGTCAACCTCAATCTGCAGTCTTTGCCTACCGTCGATCGTGCCGCCATGGCATCGGCCAAGGCTAAAGAAGCAGACGTACAGCGCACTCTGCAGTCCGCTTTGCAGCATGTTCAACATGTTCCTCACCAAACCACGGAAGGGACCATTCTCTGTGACATTTCCACGCGCTATCCTAGTCCCCTCGTGTTCGTCTCCTTCAGACGCACGTGCTTTGACGCACTGCACTCACTATCACATCCTGGTATCCGTGCACTTTGAAACTGGTCAGCGAAGGTTTCCTTTGGCCACGCGTAAACAAAGATGTTCGTACCTGGACTCGCGCCTGCCTTCAATGCCAGCGTTCTAAAGTACATCGTCACACCCGTAGTCCTCTTGGTTCATTTCCTGCCCCGGACGCTCGGTTCTCGCCTGTACACTTAAACCTGGTAGGTCCATTGCCTCCTTTAAGCGGATACGTATACATTCTTACATGTGTCGACCGCTTCACCAGATGGCCAGAAGCCCTTCATATATCCGACTGCACAGCTGAGGCTGTTATCCGGGCCTTCTTGGACCGGTGGGTCTCGCACTACGGATGTCCATCCACCATCACAACTGACCGAGGAACGCCTTTCAAATCTTCACAATTCGATACGCTCTGCAACATTTTAGGCTCTCGTCGCAATTCATACCACAGTGTAACACCCAGAAGCCATGTGGTTAGTTGAAAGCTTCCATAGACAGCTTAAAGCATCTCCCTGCGCCTCCTCCGAACCTAGCTGGAGCGAAAACATTTCGCTCGTTCTCTTAGGCATTCGCAGCAGCATCAAAGCTGACTTGCAATGTTCACCGGCAGAGCTGGTTTACGGCACGACGCTCAAGTTACCAGGCGAATTCGTTTAACCTCCCGCATCGTTGAGTAAGCCGACGCTCAACTTTGCGTCCTCCCTAGCTCAACCCATGCTTTCACTACGCCCGACCCCGCCTCGTGAAAAGACTAGAAATGTGCAAATGCACAGCGGACTCTCTACCTGCACTCACGTCTCCCTCCGGCTAGACGAAGTGCGGCGACCTCTCCAGCCTCCTTACACTGGCTCTTTCAGAGTGCTGAAACGGACTACGACACGTTTTACTATAGACCAGAATGGTCCCCGCACAACGGCGTCCATCAACCGCCTCAAAGTGGCTTTCTTTGACGAGCCACTTGCGGCCCATCCTGATGCTCACGCACAAGCACCTGTACCGTTGGTGATTTCTCGAGCACTGGATAGCCCGGAACCCTCCGTACCCCTTGACTGGCAAATTATCACGCCGCAATCCCAGGCAAACGACCGACGCAGTAGACAGGTTTAACGTCCGGCCCGTTGTTCAGCTTTTGTGAACGTTCGCTGTTTCCATTAACACGCCTTTTTCGTCTTTAGTGGTGATCCTGCGTCTCATCCACAAACGTTTTGCAAAATCGACAAAAAACCAAAAACATTTTGAAAACCTAGAAAGCGTATTTGCTTTTAGCATGCATGCCATGTTCCCTCTCCGGCGTCAAGCCACTGCCTCGACCCTTGCTTACCCCTCTGAATTCAACCATCCAGAAACTCAACCGCCGGAACTGCCCAGGCAACCATCGAGTGACTGGCCAACCGGCTCAATGCAACCATGGAGTGACTCGCCAGCTGTCTCAATGCCCCTTCCTAACTCACGGAACAGACAGTCGCCCTCTGCCGTAGACAGCCACGAACGGATTGGTCCCCAAACGCCGCCAAGGCGTTGGCGACGAGAACGTCGGATTTCTTCGTAGTACAAAATCGCCTGGGTTTCTCCGTGGGACGAGGACCGTGGACTAAAGTGCGGTGGGGGAGTGACATCTCCCAAGCGCACCGTCGGGTCTGCAGTAAGGAAAGGTCCTGTCGGATTATTTTCTGGATTAGCCAGCTTTTTGCAGTCTGAGCAGTCCACCCCGACGGCCCACCGATGGTGCACTCTGGTCCACACCATCGTCATTAATACTAACTAACAAAAGCCTGGACCCAGCGAGCTCTGCTACGCACCCCACTCTGGATGCCCTTAATAAAGCCCCTGCAAATTTTCGCATCCACCCCCACTTTCCGTTTCCCCCACTAACAGCTCCAACGAAGGCTTCCATTCTTCAGCCCTCTTGGAGGAGGCCTTTGTATTGTACCACAAAACAAGCTCTTTCAGTATTTTGTAACATTGGGTTTTATGGTGGTTTGAATCTTCGAAACAACTTGTTTTACTGACTGCACGTCCGTTGACAAAAACCGTTTTGGTGAGTAGCTCGCCGCACGTTTCTCGCTCTCACTGCTTCGCTTTCTATTCTTGTAGCCTGCAAAATATACGTTGGGTTCCGTCGCCTCCGATTTCTATACTGTCTTACTTAATATGTCTTAAGTATCATTGCTTACCGACTAGTAGCCCAGGCTCCGCCCAACAAGGGTATATTTAAAGACGCGATACTGCAGTTGAATAATTACTAGCAGGTATCCCAGATAGTATGGATATAAATATCGTCCGCTATATATATATACTAATATATTTAGTTATACCAGATTTTTATATGATAAGATAAATGAATAAAAGTATAACAATATTACAAGTACACAAAAAATGTTCTTAGACAAAAGTGCAATATGTATATACATACATATGGCTGGGGGTATCAGGTTTCCTATTTGCCTGTCACTGTGAACAGCCACAGGACGCCTGTGCCTAGAAAGGAAAATTTATTGACTTGCTCTGCAACAACCACAGCTCCAACCACACACCCCATATCAAGTGTAAATCCGGAGGAATAAGGCCGCGATGCATGTGGGTGGGAACCACGTTTCATCAACGGAGGCGGCCCACACTCCTCCAAAGGTAAACACAAGCACGCTGTTTTTGGGAATCATGCACCTACAAAGCGGTGGCTTGACCGTACTCCGCTCCAAAGTGAGTGCATGGAACCACCCTTTGATCCTATCATGGTCACAAGGACCGTGCACCCCGTCCCCTCCAGAAACGACCAACTGTCTCCTGGAGCCAGTATGGACGTGGTGGTGAGTAATAGACAGGTAGGCCTCTTGTCAATTAATACATCAAGCAACAGTCAATCAATTGAAAGGACTAGACTTACTGAACTAAGTAAAACATGGCATAGAGATATGGAGACACTCTTCTCTAAATGAGCGTATAAAAATGATTACGGACGGATCGGCAATAAGTTCACATGGTCAAAAATTCTCCTTTATAGAAAGGCCTTAAACACGAGAGTGCTATCGAACTTAATTACTCTTTGCTTATGCGACATGTTGCAGTTTCTAGAAGAGAGTAAATGTAGACATTTATGTAAGAAAGACAGGCAAGAGAACAAAATTGCAAACCCTCCCCCGGAAATATATATATCTGAAAACCATGCCAACTCATGTCCATGTATTTAGACGTATTTTTATAAATAATATGTACATGGATGTCACGGCAAGTATGCCTTAAATTGGAAAATGTAAAAATGCCTTCATATAGCAGTAAATGCAGAAGTTCCCTATGTAGACAGGCGTCTTTCTTCCGTTGGGTGTCAGCATTGGTAAGCATAATGCGACATAATGATAGGCCATCGACATAATTTTCGTCGCATGCACTTGACAACTGCGATCTAGTTATGTGTACTGCCTTCGGGTGGGCAACATGCACTGCACCTTTTTTAACGGTTACTTAGGTAAGTAAACATGGATATTATGTAAGCGAAAATCTGCTCACGGTGCCACAACGGAAGAACACGGAATAAGTTGATGCGTAATAATTTGTAGGATAACCTAAGCTCATGGTTTAGCGAGCTTATAATCCATATAGCTATGCCGGGCGAATTAGTACACGAATGATCACAGTATGGTGAATTTTTTTCCTGCAAAAAAACTTTGGCAACACAACGGGTAACTTACCGAAGAGACCAGGCGCCCACTTATAAATTTCGCGTGGGCCGTGCTGAATGGAATGGATTTGGAAGGGTTGCACCTGACCAACAAATACCACAGAAAATCGAGTTTTAGGTATTATTGAGGCGGATTTTCTTGGGTGCAAGAACAGGCAATCGAAGCATATGCGCCTTTTTCCACTGAGTTCAGAGTGGGCAAAGTGCTTGTAACCCGCAAAGCGCCAAAACTGAGAAATGTTTAGTGGTTTTCGGTCACAGCATAGAAGGGCGAAGCTTAAGTACCGGAAGTGTAATACAGTGTTAGTAAATGTGGTCTACTTTCACCGACCCATCCACTGAACTAGCGGCCAAGTGGTACGACGAATGCAAGCATTTGTTTGGGCACTACCCCTTGTACGTATGCACCATAAGGATATGAGAACTATTGTGAACCTGAAAGGAGCCGTCGGGTCGTCCACGACTTACTTGGAACGTGGAGGGAGTTAAGAGTGCGGACTACCCAGGGGCATGCGAATGTCGTGGCGTGCATCTGTGCTACCGGAGTGGTCTGGAAAATACCAAAGCCTTGGCGAGCATCGTTAATTTGCAAAGTAATTGCTTGGAGCAGCACCACACATCGGTAAACATGAGTGGCACTGCAGTGCGGTAACCAAGTAACAGTGTGTAGCATGCGGGCAAGAAGGTGAGCAAGAGGCGTGGTAGACAAGGTAATTCGAAATAAACCTGAATCAGGTCCCTGCACGCTTACATTTTTTCATATGGTCTTTTACTGGAGCACACATAAAAGAAGTACAGGGACGCGGCATTTTGCAAGTAGATGACCCAGTGCTTTGTGGTTGGATATTCAAGTCAACGTGATGGGTGCATAGTAAGCCTATATAACTTCCATTGATGTAACCTTACTGTCGGCACTCGAAGAGACTCCCTTGGTTGTCTCACTCGCATGTCCAGTGCACGGAGAAGTATTATAAGTCCCACAACAGGGGCGACATGCTCGCAACTTAACCGGCATCCATCTTGGCTTCACTAGCGTAAGCCTAGGTATGTCCGACAGAGGTACGTCAATATTGCCCGTAGCTCTACGCGCCTCAATGAACGGTGGTTACTTAGTTCACATAATTCCCAAGATATTGACTAAATATTCTTAACAGGTAAACCACAAATATTGGCTCCAAATGCCTTCAAGATGTATACGTAGTTAACCTACATTTGTCCCCTAGTATCTGTTTCATTAGGGCGGCAAGCGTAACGCATACTGTTAGTTGCACAGACGTTCGCAACCAGCATTTGCTGAGCTCAGGTTGGCGGCATAGCGGTGTCATCATACCGCCGCTAATAGAACCTGCTTTGAACTTCGCAAGCCTCCAAGAACCTTGTTTACTGTGCTTTTATGCATCCATTGGCAGTTGCATCAGCATCGCTACTGTGGAACTAGCAACTGTTAACTTCACATGCCCTCCTGACAGGTCTATATAGGTCCTGAACCGGTGGCATCAAAATGGCCACTAGCAAAGTATGCACGGCGTGCCTTCACCAGGAGCATGGATTGGGTTCATGTACAGCCCAGAGCGGACGACGTTCTCGCTACGAGCGCAGCCGCTGACATGGGCAAAAGTAATGTTTCAAGCAGCATGCATGGAACGGGTTTTATCAATATCATTGGTACGATGTTTGCGTGGGTCAAATGTAATTTTATTTTTCTGGGCGTGGAATGCAAATGTTTGACATCACCACCGCTGCATAATCACTGATATATGGCGTACTCACTGCAACATAGTAATGTAAGGGAAACATGCCAAGAAATTCAAGGAGAATGTATGTATCGATTCCAAATGTTCACGTCCTTATGGGGTGTTTTCCGCGCTTTTGACCCACTGCGCGCAAGCACTTAGGAACGGTGCCTTGCAAAATTGCCACAAACCCACAGGAAACCAATGTGCATAGCTGTAATGCAAGGTTAACTTACAAATTCAGGAGCTAGAGGTTGTGCACATACAGTCAGTCAGCGTGGCTCTTTCACAATATATATGTGCAGGAGGTGAGTATCTGGAAATAAAAAGCCGTTGGATTCCGTGAGAACCACATGCTCACCTAGCATGGGCGTGCCGCTTGGTAATCCGTGACTAGGGTGCATCTGGACAGGCGCAACATAGAAGAAAAAGGACCGCAAATGCGGATCTTCTGAGCAGATAAGGTTACCTGCAGTTGCTTTCCGAGTGAGGTGGTATCCATCTCTGCCACACACCGCTGCTGTTATCCGCTGGTTTGCGAAAAGCTGGAAGATGTACTTCACATCAATAGATGTAGAGTGCATAAAGGTGAAGCAGGATTACTGCACTGTGGTAAGCAAAATGATGGTGGGCACCAAAGTGCGTCAAGTACAGGGGTATCAGAAGAATATAGCAAAGCGTCACACTATAACCAATGTTTGGCGGAATTGGCAAATGAAAGTCGAGAAGCACATTGCGGAAATTCCTTACGACGTCCTGCCCATTCACTAATACTCCCGACATTGCGGGTGAGCGAGTAAATCACTCGGAACCCACAAAACCTGAACACGGAGAAATGGTTTTTATCCCATGAAATGGGGTGCATCACGCACGCCGAGACAGGATTGCACCATCAAACAAGAAATCCGGGCGGGACATGTCTACTGGCGGTCTAAAAGCCAGGCGTATATCTGCTGTGCAACTACCCGCAGTGAGGCGGGAAACCTGCGCAATGGACCATTTTCGGTGGATACAATTTGGCATCCAGAGATGTACCTCAATCGGAAGCCAGGCGTTTGGGGTCCTACTGGCAGACTCGTCCAAAGCTCTGAAGTCGCGCTTGGCTATTAGGCGTCAGTTTGTCTTCAGTGCACACGCCCGACCCACTGTAAGCATGAATGCCGTTACTCCTATTTTGGCATGGGGTAGAGAATAAGCACCACGCTTGGGGAGCCACTTATATATGGACCCCGTGTGTATGATTATTCGCCATACGCGCACTCAACCTACTAACGAAAGTGGTCGCTAGCACCGAGAGGTCAGGTCAGGTTCCAAGGGCAATACAAACCTCCGCCCAACAACCGTCCTGGTGCATGCAGAGTTAAGAAAACAAGAGCCCCCGGTACTTCAACGTTTAAGTTGTATACAGCGTTCATGAAGAAGGCAGAGAAGTTAGTAGCAAAGGTCCAAAAGGTAAGGGTTTCGTCCCATCATAAATCTATGGAGCAACTCAACAAACAAATGCAGAGGAGAATGCAAGCCTAGATAGCGCACTCAGGAGCAAAACAAATTGGGACAGCATTGCAGGAAAATTTCTGGCAGCTCAGGTAGGTGCGTATAAATTTCAGCACCACTAAACACTTATTCGTCGAACGTTCACGGATGACATCAAATAGACCACCCTCAAACCTATCGGGCTTTTAGCCACTAACAAATCTTTCATTTGCACTGATGAAATATAAAAAGCATCTGCGAGTAAGTGAAGCGTACGTCGTCAACACCGAAAGGGCTGAGTTGAAGTAAAAAGCAACGCCACCTGCGCTACGATAAAAGGTACAGCCACACCATCATTACCACCCTTATACGCGTTAGCTAGAAGTGAGAATCACCTCGGCTACTGTGACGCAATAACTAAAAGAAAGAAGGGAATAAAACGCAACAGGTACATGCGAGCTGAGCTACCGGTAGCGGCTGGGCTCAGCGGACTCTGGGCAGTACCAACACCGGCTTGACCGCTGTTCGAAGCAGTATCGTCACCGGAGGGACGCCGTGAGAAAAATGCTGCCGGTGTCAACTGAAGGGGATGGCAAATGTAGCATAGCGGTCGAGCATGGCTGTTCGGTCTCCGATAAGCAGCAGATGACGGTGGAGTTCATCGAGTTGCAGATAGCGGAAGGAAAACCCGTGTCCGCTTCAGCATCTCCAGTACGTTGGCTGGATGACACGTTGTGGCTTAAGTGTGTTCCCCAAGGGATTATTACAGCTGCAGCAAAACAGCGGAATCTAGACATGCTCAGCGTGTACTAGTCCAATCGTTCTTTAAAGAATTCTGTTGTCTGGCCATTTACCACACATTCAACGTCTTTAAAGTTCCGGCAAGTGCCGCCTGTAGACCGATCCCTAGCAACGTGTGTTCATTGAGGCCGGCCAGTCCAAGCGTCGATCGTGGGCTCCACATGGATGCCGATGAATTTGGCTGCGTCGCTTGCTTGCACATGATTTTATCAACAGGGCAGGAATGACGCTACACGTTCACAAGCGAGTTGAAAGTATAATCCTATCAAAACAACCTGGGGAAGCGTCAAACACTGGGGTTAAAAACTGGGGGACAAAACTGAGGCTGGAAAGGGACGGTAATGGAAAAGCGTAAGATGGGGAATACCAATATGGGTAGGTTTGAGCAATAGCATCCAAATCCCCAGCCACCCTACTCGATACAGTAGCTAATGCGCCGTTACTTGTCATCTGCGGTGGCCAGAGTTTCGTGGAACTGTTTGCTAAACTATTCATTGTATTGCTTGAGTAGGGTGCAGGCAGGTTACCCAGGCCTAATTATGGAGAACGATTAGGGTTCTCAACCACTGCCTTTGGTTCAAAACCTGACCGCAAGGCAGAGGGTTTGATGTTGGACTACAAGCAGTCCGATTTAAGAAATACGAAGCCGTCCCATACCAACCACAAACTTGCAGGCTGAGTTTGTCTGACACCTAACCACTGACCAATCTGGTACGATTGGCGCTGAAGGTACAAAAGCACTACACAGCACAGCCCAATGGACCCCTGAAGCGCGCAAACCATCGCGCCATGGTAAGGTCAAGCTGCATTACTAGGGCGCACACACCACAGTAGTGCATAACCCGTTAATCACATAGCAATCTGCGTGCCCACGGTGGACAACCATGTATCAGTGAAAGCAGGAACATTTCCAACGCAGTTGTCAACTAAGGCGTTGCTTAGCGGAGCTTGTTTCGCAGGATACGCAAAGTATTGGTGATCACCCGGATGTATTTGGTATCGTGCGCCCAAGGGAGCCGATTCTGGCAGGGAGGAAGTGTGCCGCCGGCTTCGCACCCAAGAACCCGCTAATAGTTCTTTATCCTGCTGTACGACGGGCTTCCACACCGCACAGCCATCCGCAAGCTCAGCATCTCCGTCCACGCCGGATATAAGTGCAAAGTGACACCAGTGTCTTCGAGCTTAAATGCAAAAGTAGAAGAGCTTGGCGTACCTGTGAAGCGGACTGACCAGCAAGCAACAGCTTTCGCAGTCGACAGGCTACGGAGTCTGGTGAGTTTTCGCTTACCATACGCCAAAAGGCCCAGAAGTAAGATTTGTTAACGCATACATTAAAGCTTTGTAGGGCATCTAGCATATGCTCCTTTAGAAGAGCAGCATGACTTGGGACGGTTCTGAAAATACCACTGGAATTAGTATACCAGTTTCAGCAACGCGGATTGCTTATAAACCGCACCGTTGACGTTGGCAGGTGCGCATTAGCCTTCGAATTTTTAGACTACAACGTCGTAAGCTGCTCAACCTTGGATTACACAACTGCAATAGAAATTTAGAGGAAAGCGGATACGGCACCCGACGGACATGGTACATCAGCCGTGGGTTTCGCCACCTTTTAGCCCCCTTCCCCTTTACTTTGACAAGGGCTGAAGCCCGGTTTTCTCCCTGGTTAACAGACGAATCAAGCTGCATATCTGAGGTCCCCTTTGCCTAGAGAGTTGCTACAAATTGTGTACTCACAGTAGACTGTGAGCAAACAGACGCCGCTTCCAGAAATTGTATCTTCTACGGCCTCCCAACGGAGAACTAAACTGTCCAAAAACTTAACAGCAACCAAATTTCCAGTCCAGCGAACACACCGGACGCCAGCTTTTCCAGAGTCCTTGGACAGCAGGTTACTGACGTATAAGGCATAGTGCTACGCACACAGCAGGAAAAGCGACCGTGCGGTATGCTCTCGCTACTAGCCCTAAGTGCGAACTGCCTCATATGCAAACCAGAACGGTCCACTAAGAACCAATAGCAACAAATACCGCGCTTCAGTACCCGGTCAATTCTGTAACCGCTTTGATACTATGCTTTGTCATATATGCCTTACCAATCGTCGAATTGTAAAGAACGGTTAGGATCGCAGTCACAAGCCTATCGCAAAAGAGGTTAGAAAATCAAATAAATGCAAGTGATAAGCAAGTGGTGAACTGGTTTACCTTGACCATGTATGCAGTCAACGAAAGGACCAGACGGAAACCTGTGTATACGTATGTATTGCAATGAACTCACCAGTTCGCAACGGGCGAAACAAAATCAACGTGAACGCCAAGCATGTGCTAACAGGTTCTCTGCGAAACAGCATAGGCACGACAACCAAGAAACCGAGGCACGTAGATAACTTCCACCGAAACGGTCGACTGAGAAGATGTCATAGTACATGCACCTTTTGCGAGTGATTAATGGCACGCCAGTTGCAAGTGCCTGGTTAACGTACAGTGCTCAAAGGATGCGCAAACATCCAACGCTTCAGAAATAACGAAGGGTCAGGACAGATGATCCAGGGACAAAATGCGCTTTAGCTCAATCAGCGTCCCTTTTCCTGTGCCATTAAGCAAAAAGCGGGAGAACATCCAATTGATAAGCGATGCTTACGTTTACTCTACAAAAAGAAAGAAGAGCAATAAAAGTACTGAATTTTCTGGCCGTGGCATACGCTTCCTTCATGTGGTTAGAGGCTGAAGTGATTATGCACGAGTAAACGGAGAACATGGCAATGCACATTTCTCTCAGACCTCGTTTTATGCCTTCCATTCTTTGCGGGAATAACAACAATAACTGGCTTCCAACGATGCTATTTCCACGTGGCTCAGCGACGGGACAATTGAAGCGTTTGATGGTAGGTCAAAAACGCTCGGCACGAAGACAGCGATCATAAAACTGCTGAGACCGAGTTAAATTTTCACCCTGCACGTAAAGCAAATACTTATAAGTCGATTTTGGGGACACGAATAGCCAACACCTACCGCTCGAAGAATTACGTCGCAGCCGCTAGTTCCAATTTCTTCACATGCTCCTTCATGTCAGCAGCTTTACGGAAAAAGGAACTCAACAAAGGCTAAAAAGTGGATATAGACTTCCCCATGGTTACCGGTTCTAACTTGGCGCTACAGCGATTTCTTGCCTACTGTTATCTACCTGAACAACCACGGAGTAGTTATAGTTGTCATCCATTTATAGCATCACTTAGACGTATTTGTCAAGTACATATAGACTTTACACATTTTTACCTTCACTGTCAACCTTACCAACTATTAGCCTACCGTACCATATCCCTCAACATATTATGCCCAGGCTTATTAGCATCCCGGTCCGGATGAATATCGGCCCGTTTACAAACTCCCACCATTATCGGACACGACGATCCCCACCTCGAGCGCATGTAATATTCAAACTACGTAGCTAACGGAGGCTGAAGAAGCCGAAAATATACGGTGCGGTTTGGTACAGCAAGCTGTGTTCTGATACGGATGAGCACCCATGTGCTAAACTTAGATAACAAGTGAAAAATGAATCCAGCTAAACATGTCTATGCATATTGTCATAGATTTTAATGACCACGCTCATCTAAGGTTAAATTTTATTGCTTTATAACAATTTTTAACAATAAGCACTGCGCGGCTGTGTTTTCTTTATTTCATATCGGTTTTAGTTTTATTTAAATGTTTATTTGTGTAATATTTGCCAATTGCTTGCATCTAAACGGGCAAGGTTATAGATTGTAATTAGAATGTCCTTTCTACCTTAACTTGACTGTTGCCAACATCCGTTTAGCTCTTCGCTTTGCAGTAAGGGGTCTTCCTTATTTTAACTAGGTTTTTATTTACTTCATCAGTATCCATTCCTGCTATATAGCTACCTGTGAACGTTCAGCCGATTCTGAGAGCGCCTACTTCAAACGTTGTCCGCCAATCCGTTAGCTACGCGCTACCTGTAGTTTCGTCAGATTATTCGAAAACAGGTGCTCGTAATTTGGGGCGGTACTGTGTGCTGTACTGCTGTACTTCTAGCAAGGAAGATTATGAAATACGTTGTGAAGGCTTGGTATGGTGTTCTTAAATGTATAGTGATTTAGCGGAACGCGAAACGTTGGTACATTTTTGTGCGAAGTATGGCAGAAGGTTTGTTTTAGTGCGCAGGTGTAGTATCCGTACCGCTGCAATAGCTACGATGGCTGTAGATGACACCATTGTCCTCCGCGCAACTTTCGCCAATATTTTAAGGCATGTACAGCACTCGACGAAGAGTTGAAGCGGTTTCAAGTGCAGACGGCTAAATTTTTACAAATGTGCGGTCTAAACGCTGCGGCACGTAAGAAGTCAGGTCAACTGCTACTACTAGGGATACCATAATAATGGGTAAATATCGTAGAACCCACTGCAAAAAGAAAGGAAAAGTGGTACGCGCCGAATGGGAACGTTGTTTTATGTTTAATTCATGTTGCATAGGTAGGTTAGCCTCTGTTGTAATGCCAGCATGGCCATCTGTTTGAAGGGCAGTTACTATGATATGGGTACGCATAGTCTGTTGCAGAATCATACTTCCCATCTGGGGAGTCCTGGTTCATATGTTAATGATGGGCCCCTGACTCCAAAAGCGGAGCGGCAGGTAGTTGGTTGGATGCAATTGTGCTGTATTACCGGAGATCCATGAGGCTATATATTGGAAATGTATAACAAAGGATTAAATTGACAGCGCCTTTTCTATCCGGCATCGGTTAGGTGGCACATCTAAGGGGAATGATTTATATGCGGTTGCCGAATTGTTGCTTAAGAATGGCGCCGTGCGTGTAGTAGGGGCTGGTTTGCAGGTGAAAATCTTATTTTCCGTTCCTGCATCCGTTAGTTCCGTAGCAACGAAATACGAGGACGTGCACCTTACAGCTGCCACGCATTAGGTGAACTGTGGTTTTTATATTAGTTGGCACTGCACGGTAATCGACGTGTTCGGCATTGGGCGCCGCATGTTCTACGTTTTGCTGCCCAACCAGACGGAACGTAGTAACCTGGAGGTTGCTCGGGCGATTTTGGAACTGTTGTACACAGTTCACTCATTGAAGACAATAGTCATAACTAGGTGCATGGGGCAAATGCAGGCATTTAAGTTGGCGTACCCACAGGCCATGGTGGTATTAAACCGGTTCCGTTTCCTACGGGACGTTTTACACCGGTGCCAGTCTCTCTCAAATGTCAAAGAGGCTAACAGAGTTTGTTGCGGCAGTGGATGCGCGGGTTAGTCTGCACCAAACCGAGTTGCAGTAAACGTTGCTGCTTAGAGCTATAAGGGTAAGAAGCAAAGAGGATTTCACATACCTCTGTCGGACGTGTTTGCCTCGCGCAGGGATGTTTTGCCTACTACAGATTGCGCAAAATGCGAGTGCTGTTTGCCTTCACCATAAACAGAGTGGCAAACGAGAATAAAGCTGTCAATGTGGGTTTAAGCGAGAGAACGTCGTTATTGCAACTATCTGGGGCGGTTGTTTGGAGGGCAGGCGATGGAGATTCGCCTTGGAACACGTCGGTAGCCAAGTTGTCGCTGTCGAATGAACTAACCGTTCCGGGCACAGGGCACGTGAATGCTTTGGTTTCTTGTCTGTCTTCTTAGGCTACTGGCCTATTTATGCTACACATTTTCTCGGAGCTACTGACATTAACACGACGTTACGGCACTAGGTGCGAATGATTAGATATAGGTGACCACAAGCACACCGTTGTGATGGGTAGTAAAACGCACGGCGGTTGCTCTTGCGGAACGCAGCAAGATATGTCATGCGCACCCCTCGTGCGGATTGCTGACACGATAACGGCAGACATACCCCTGCTTATGCACGGAAGCCGTTGGTCAGTGCGGGACCGCCAGGTTCCTATCCCTGATTGCGAACCGTCTCCACTGGAACTTCAACTGAAGTCCTCTACATCAGCCTTTACGCCGGTGATGTCATGGAGCGAAGCAAAGTTATTCCTTGCCAACAGAGTGTTCGGTGACATAACGGTTGTCGTGACCAGCCTGGGTACGGCCGCATTCCTTGAGGCAGAGCATTACTCCCTCGGTAGTCTTAACCCAATACTACATAGGCAGTTCTTGTTGGCCGTTGGAAGCAGCCTTCTTGGCAACCTCGACTAGCCTGTTGCCAGGCCGAAGCGTGACCTTCCCAAGGCAACTAAATGGAACCAGTGGCTACCGCCTACGGCGACGGAGCCACCGCGGCTGTCCACCTAAAGGCACTCACTGTACTACCGAGGCAGCCCTACTGTTACTTCTACAGCGTACAAAACCGTATAAACACGCCAGGGCAGTGAATTGCTGGTCTGCATGCAGAAACTAAAAGTGTTCATCAGTTGCGACACAATAGCTGGACCAAGGATGAGCGGAGACGTCGTTTGGATGATGTGCCCCAAATGTAACAGATGCCTTCATCAAGTTTGCATGACGAACGATGGTGACGTAGAGCGCTATAGGGGCGCCCTTTGCATGTAAGTCCATTTTCCCTTACCAATTTCTCTTTGTACGTGCTCAGGAGAACCATAAACCGACCTTGTCTTAGGATCACCCACTACTGTCTTTGCGGCATGCTTTCCCCGACTGTAACTCCAGACCTCAGATAGCTACTGATTTTGGTTGGAACATACCGCATGGCAGCCAGTGTGTGGCTCTACGAACGACCATTATGGCGTAATGCTGCTTTCTTCGACACGAAAACCCCATCTTTTGTGTCGGTTCGTGTAGACAGTACTGCAAGCATACGGCCGCTACGCATGCTTGCCCACTCCTAATGGTGCGTAACAAGTAATCGTAAGTCAGTTAGGTCCCGACGTGTATATTCACACTTACTAAGTTCTCACCTCATTGTATACACGAGTATTCCTATGGCCCCTTCGTATGTGTCCTCATGGTTTGACAGCTAGGTTTAAGAGATATTGCTTCCCCTATGACACAAGGCGAATGTAGCCCCGAACTCGGTGCTCCCCATTGTTGACGCGACAAACCAATACTGTTCTCAATAACAACGTGAACAATTGCATGTGTCTGAGCAACACCTCCATTGCGGCAGCTTCACTGTTACCATAGTATTGCATTGAAGCCGCCTTGCTAGGAGAAGTTAAATGGATCCGGCAACCTCACTTAATTACAGGCGGCTAGCTTAGGTAAGTAATCAGTTAGCACCGTTGCGTATGCCGGCCATGTTGCGATCTCTTAAGTGGAGCCGGCAGCAATTTTAGGTACCGGCGGACAGCTTAGGTTAGTACACAGGCAGCTCTATTGCAAATGGCAGCATTGTTGTGACGCCAAACTTGGAGCCGGAAAAACCTTTTATTTACTGGCGGCCAGCTTATATTAGTAGTCCAATAGTTACGTTGCATCTCCTCTTATTGCTGTGAGACATTACACGGAGCTAGCCACACCTTCTAAGTGTTCGCAGTCAGGGTAAGTTAGTGGTCTTGTACCAACATTGCATCTGGTAGTATTGCTGAGCGACGTTACATGGATCTGACCTCTTCGTTCCCCCACGGTGGTGAGCGTCAGTTATTTGTCGTGTACCTCCATTGCTCCAAGTGAGGTTGCTGCGTGTCCTTTCCTTCACGTATCCGTTATGCAGCTTTCATAAGCTCGCTTTAGTAATATGTTTCCAGCATTTGTATGGAACACCCTAACAGCTGTATACCAGTTCCCGCTGCATTATTGCATTCCAATTATTCATTTTTCAAAAACCTTTATGACTTCGTTTTAATTGGCATGAAGTAGTGCCATCTCCGTTCAGTTACATTCTCCAAATTTCTACTTTAGCGACTGGGGAGTACCTCTTCCTTTGCATAACAAACAAGTCATACACCGCCAAACCGTAACACTTAATACTATACTTGGGGATAATATCAAAGAACTAATAACTACTGCACGTTTTATGTATCGCTTAAATCATAGTATAACTTATACTAAATCACGTAATCGCCTATTTATCTCTTAGTCTTCCGACGATAACAATACAAAAAGCCTTTTCTAGTTAGTATACCTATTTACAGTCTAACGCTTATTTAGCAACCAAATTAGTTTTAAGGTCACCTCTACCCTATTAACAAGGCTACATGTACTCCTGGTTATATATTTCATAATATATCACATTAGGGCAAGGACTGCACCGATTTTCTAAATTCCGCCTTTCCCTTTCGTTCTCATGCCTTTCCGGCATTTTTCATGCTACGCCATTGGAACAGCACCTATTACAGCATAAATGTTCCTTGTAAATATCCTCGCTATTGTGTTTGCGATTACAGTTCGCTATCATATTGCCGGTTACAATATGCACCTTTCTTAGTTACGCGGAGTATTTGCCCTTACTTACCCACTCAGTAAAACCAAAACCTATTGACGTTCAAGTTTCAGGACAAGTTTGCGTAGGACTGAAACGATAGGGGGATCGCGTGAGTGTTTCAGGTTGAGTCTATCGTTGAGCCAGGAATTAAGGAAGTGCAAAGAGATATTGACGGAACTAAAACGGAACACCGGTATCGCACTCTGGTCAACAGGTTTATGTTCACTTTTCTGCTCAGCAGTCCCTCCCGTGGTCGTCACGTACAATGAACGATGCAGAATGATATACCACTTAATAAAAGCAAGGGCTTTACACGTTCCGCAGGATGGTTTGGGTGAAAGAGATGAAATCAATATATATATATATATATATATGCATCATCCACCGGACATCTGCGCAGATGAGTACTTTGATAAACTACATCAACGTAATAGCTAAAATTAAAAATCGAGCGTAAACGCCCAGAAATACCCTGGGTTGCAGTGGTCGTTTACATCAGGCGCGAGAAAATAAACTATGGTGGCTCTCTTGGTTCCAGTTGATACCTAACTCCTGTAGAAAAGCATGCTTGTGGTAATCCACAAAAGAGGAATCTAAGTAACAAAATGCAAAGAGCTAAGAGTAACACCCAATCGTTTTATCAAAACGTCCAAGGTAGGGGAGGATACAACTGAGTCCGGGAGGGAGTTCCAGAGTCCGCAAATCAGGAGGAAAACGTATTTCCCTGGACACTCTGGAAGACTATATTGTTCTCAAAATTTTAAGCAATTACCCATGATCTGCGCGTTGTAGCTAAGTTTCAGAAAATGGTGGCGTGCCCGGTTGGGTTCAATCAATATCCGGTAGGCTAATAAGTGTGTGGGCGATATTTGCGGAGTAGAAAGTTGCATTACAAGTCAGCAAAAATAATTCTTCCACATCGAACGATCGATGAGAGGACGTCTAATAGCTTAAAACCAGGTGGCTACAACACGTTGCAAACGTACGGGTTACCAAAGACTCATAAGATTAGAATCCCCTTCAGACCAATTCGACCAACGGTAAATTCCCCGCAACCTAAGCTTGCTCGCTGGATTGTGGACATTCTGCACCGTTAATGAGGCATGGTATTCCACACAGTATCAAGGACGCAGATGAACTCATAGTAACGCTTGGCAACATAGACTCATTAGATATTGTCATGTGTTCATTAGATGTACGATCGTTGTTCACAAATCTTCCACTAAGTGAGATTATTGAGTATGTGTGTGAGTTGGCGGAACATTCCAGTTTACCTCTTCCAATACCAACTGAGGTTCTGAAAGATAGCCTGTTACTTTGCACGGGAAATATCGGTTTCCACTTCCGAAACACGCCAGACCGCCGGATGGATGGTGTAGTGATGGGGAGTCCATTGGGCCCCGAATAAGCGGATTTCTTTATGTCCGCGGTAGAGACAAAGCTGAGTGCAGATTTTTCCCCTTTACTACTACAAACACTAAGTGGACGAGAGCATAGTGTTCTCGTCATCAATAACAGAGATCGCACATCTTGTGGAACGTATCCATAGTGTATACACAAATTTGGGAGTAACCAGCGAAATGCAACGTAACATCTGTCGCCCATTTTGGACGTACTGATTAGTCGTAGAGAAAGCGGTCTCATCTAATTTTCTGTTTGCCGAAAACCGACATAGTTCGGGCAGTACCCGCATTTTACCAGCTCACTCCAATGCGGTACAAGCGGACACTAACAAAGGCCTTGTTCAATCGCGCAAGAAGCAGATGCCGCCCTGATTGCTGGAAGAGGAACAGGAGCCGTTGACTAACAAGCACTTGGAAAACGGTTATCATCGCCGGTTTATTTTACCCCTAGCCAAACGAGAGTGGCGAGAAAAGGTCCCCACTGTGGCCAAAATGAGAATCCTTATAGAACTACCTTTTAAAGGTGATCTTGCCATCACGAGGACCACAAAGCGATTAAGTTCCGCCGTTCACAGGACTTATTTCGTTGCCGAAGCTGTTATTATTAACCGAACCAACAAAGTGCCTGTTCACCCAACTAAGCAAAGACAAGCATTCGGCGCAATTTCACAATGCATTTACCAATTCACCAGTAGCTGCGAGTCACGCTACATAGGCCGTACCGAGAGAATATTAAATTTCAGAGTAAGGGAACGTATACGTAGGTGGATGCAGCGTGAACGTATCCAGTCTTCCGCTTCGCCTTCCACCTGTTCACGAAAGCCACCTGCCTCATCCATAGGTAGACATTTATTGTCTACTTTTCCTCCATTAGACCCTTCCAAGCAGTTCACAACCTTGTTGTGACATGCCAACAGCCGCATCCTACGTTCCACCGAGGCTGTCGCGAGTAGCGGAAGCAAACCGGCACTCTGTGTGCAAAAGCAGCTGTTTGTGAGCTTATGGCTCCCATGGACGTAGGAGTGGCATATATGTACCCTACCCTGTCTTTGTTTTATCCGGTCACACCCGAGCTGTTGTTATATATTGTCCTGTTATTTTATTGGCACTGACGAGACAATAAGGAATGTTAACACCTGCGATCTTTTATCTTCTCACAACATTGTTTAAACTTATTAGGTTAGTATCACGCGAACGCTTTTGACAAAGGCCATGTTACTCTGGGGCTAGTAAGTTCTTGCTTCCTAGATACTGCATTAGCGTATCTGCAAGTAATGATTCCATCACTTTGGATAGTACAGGAAGTAGTGTTATTAGACGGTAGTGGGTAGGGTCAGGGCGGCTACCTGTTTTATATATAGGAGTGATTACACCTCGCTTCCATACTGGTGGAATATGATTCTCTCCTAGACATATTTGAAAGTAAACTGCCCGTGTCTCTGCTAGATTACTAGCCACCGCCTGCAGGGACTTTGGTTGGCCAACTCAAGGCGAACTGTAGACCCGCAAGGGTAACAATTCCATCAAGACAGATCCCGCAGTGTAGGTGATGTTTGTCTACACATGACGGTGGCGTACTAGGAACCAGGAGAAGCTTTGGACTGGTTGCCTGCTGGAAAATTTGGGAGTACTGAAGTCGTAGTAAATCAGCTGCTTCTATTGCTTATCACATGCACCCAACCGTCGCAACGAGACTGGACCTTAAAGTGGTGGGACGGTTTGCGTGCCTCATTGACCCATTGAGCTATAATGGTTGGTGCCTCCATGCACCTTGAGAGCTACTCCTACCAGGTTAATCAGTGGTGAGAGGTCAGACAAACTCAGTCTCCTGGTCCCCCAGGTTGGTGGTTTGAAATGGGATGGCTTCCATTTCTGTAAAACTAAATCATTGCCACCCCCCCCGCTGCCTTGCTGACAGGCTTTTAAACCAAAGGCTTGGGATGAGGACCCTAATCGTCCTCCTGTCTGGGTCTGGGTGCCCTGGCGGTACCTCAGCTTACATACAACCATGATATTTCCTTCAAACATAAACTTCATCCTGCATCGGACGTCGCGCAGATTATCAAGGGTCGCCTTATTTGCTGCATACAGCATGGTGGCTAAGCGAAAACAAGCTGCTGCTGGCGCCCCCGTGTTTCTCTTACACTTATCCCGACCCACATTAATAACCTTCCCTCTATAATTCCCCGCTTAATTGAGAGCAAGCGAAATGCCACTGGAGTAGCACCATCTGCAGCCACCATCCCACCATATCTATCGGACGCCTATAGGCAAAAGTCCCTAATAAAGACACGCTATCCCGTTTCCATGGCGACGTTAAACGTACGCACTCTAAAACAAACGGGTCTACAGGCTGCACTCGCAAGCACCTTAGACATACTGGGTATTGATGTGTGTTGTGCGTCCGAAACTAGGAGCAATGACCCTAACGGGATCATTGAATTAACTGCACCCGGCTTATCCTCTTGTTATTGGTTGTACGCATCCGGAGACGCCGATGCAGCACTTACGGATCAAGCTGGTGTAGGTTACATTCTAAGCTCCAAGGCTGAATCATTGTTGGTTGCTTGGATTCCGGTGAACGGCAGTTTATGTGCAGCCCGTTTGAAGACATCAGATAAGATGGATTCACGAAGTAGTACAACACACTGCCTGTTTGTGATTTTCGCTTATGCTCCCACCGACTGCAGTTTAGAGGTTCTCAAGGACACATTCTATCATGAACTGAACGCACTAATACGCAGTGCTACTAGTTCAGATATTATAGTACTTGTAGGGGATATGAACGCACAAATAGGGCGTCTGAGCTCTTCAGAAGCTCAACTGGGTGGTAATTATGGGCTTAATGCCGAACGGACTGACAACAGCGAGCGTCTACTGCAACTATGTGCGGAGCACCAGTTGTTTCATAGTAGCACTGCTTTTAGACACCGTGGGCGCCGAAGTGCCACTTGGCGTCCTCCTGTAGCTGGCCAGAGATGGACCCGAATTGCCCACATAGCCATAAGTTACAGGTGGCGTGGTACTATCCTGGATTGCCGCTCCTACTGGAGTACCTGTGTCGACCCTGATCATGCCTTGGTAAGCTGTCGTTTCTCCATGAACTTTACCGGGATGTGCACCAAGCGTCCCCTACGATTGACAAAGGAGCAATTGTCTCAGTCCTCGGTCAGGCAAGCCTATCAAGAGGCGCTGCGTATCAAACTTCCGCTGTTTTGTCCTATTGACATTGAGCTCCAGTGGAATAGAAACTCGGCCGCCATGCACGACGTAGGAGCATCTGCATGTGGCACCATCAATCGTCACCGCACCAGTCACTGGATATCCGAGAGGTCGGTGAACCCGTTGGAATCTCGAAGGCACCACCCGGCTGGCTCTGGACACAATGTAACCAGACGGGCTATTAGGCTTGAACTAAAGCGGAGCCTGCGTGCTGACAAGGAAGCCTGGTGGACCAATAGGGCTCAAGAAATAGAGGAGGCGGGAGCAGTAGGTAAGTACCGCAAGCTCTTCCAGCTAATCCACACCACTGGTCCCAGGAAACCAAGCGTCAGTGAGACAGTAAGCGACAGCGCGGGTGCGCTGATTTGCAATAAGGAGTGCCGTATGGCTCCTTGGGGGAACTCTTTCAAGATCAGTTCAGCTGGACCCCTGCCCCGGACCCCTTCTAATTCAAGTGCTGCAGGACGAGCCATGGACGGTTAGCTTAGAGCCTCCGTCGGAGGCCGAGGTCCGAAACTTGATCAAAGCCCTTAATCGTTTGCGGGCCCCTGGCACGGTTTCCCTTCCACTTGCATTCTTTAAGGATGGAGGTGAGGTCCTCTGCAAATTACTGCCCCTTTTATTTTAAAGTATCTGGAAGGAAGAAGCTGTCCCGGTTAATTGGAGCGAATCGATTATGTTGGCAATATACAAGAAGGCCAATTGCACAGACGGTTCTAACCACAGGGGTATTAGCCTAATGCCAATTGTGACAAAATTATTGGCTTTGATTCTCGTTCGCCTTATCACTGCGGCACAGGAATCTTGGATTAGGGAAGAGCAGGCCGGTTTCCGCCAGGGACGTGGCTTTATAGACCATATATCCACTTTGCGGCAAGTGCCAGAGCAGCGCCACCCATACCGCAGAACGACAATAGCTGTGTTCCTCGATTTCAAGAGTGCGTTCGATTAAGTCGACCGATTTATTCTGTTCGAAAACTTGTGCGGTAAGGTGTTCCCACGATATATGTAAACATCCTTCGTGCTCTGCACTCGAACACTACAGGCCGCGTCAGGATCTATGGTGTCCTGCCGAATAGCCTTGGGACTACAAGTGGCGTTCGTCAGGTTTGTCCGATCTCCCCATTTTGTGCAATTTCGTGGTGGATTCTATCATGGAGTGTTCGCTTGCGGAATCTCACGATGTAGGCACTGAAGTGTTGCCTGGTGAAAGGTTAGTTGATCTAGATTATGCAGACAATACCGTCTTGCTTTTCGACGAGGTTGGGGCGGCACAATCAACCCTGAATAGCCTGTCCAAAGTGGTCGCATTATTTGGTATGCAATTCGCACCTTCAAATTGCAAAGTGTTGCTTAAGGACCACCAGTCACTTGATGACCACTTGACGCTTGCTAACGAGGAACTCGAGGTGGTTGATCCATTCATTTATCTTGGCAGCTGCATCAGCAACGCTGGGCTTATACAAACCGACGTGAGCTCACGCATTGCAAAGGCCAGAGCTGCCTTCTTGAACCTGCGACATCTTTGGTGACAGATGGGAGTTTCCCTTCGTCTGAAAGGCCGTGTATACAAGGCCACAATGAAGGCCGTTCTGCTTTATGGTAGTGAGACTTGGCCGGTTCGATTTGAAGACCAATAGCGCCTTCAAGTCTTTGATCATCGTTGTCTGCGCAGCATTGCTGGAGTCGGATGACACCAGCGTGTCCGCAAGGATGATGTGCGTAGGCGAGTACTAGGAAGTGCTAATCATGCTAGCTCTATTAAAACAGATAGCACTGAATAACTTGCGTTGGCTGGGGCAAGTGCTACGTATGCCTGGTCACCGCTTGCCTAGGAGGGTCTTGTTTAGTTTGCCAGGGGTAGGGTGGCGCAAGGCTCGAGGCGGACAGAAGTTGACTTGGCAGCGGCAAATAAAGTCAATAACTGCTAAACTGGGTGCGTTTGTCAGTCACGCCTTCCGCGCTGGAGTCCACGTGACTCGCCACGTGCTTAACTCAAGGCTTTACAGGACATGGCTTGCAGTAGACACCAGTGGCGCGTATGCTGCCGTCTACTAATCGGAGTACCTGTTTAAAGTTTATTCGGTGCTGCGTTATCTGTTGGGCAATGGCTGCTTATGACTCGGGGCAGTGAAAGGCGCAAGGAAGCTGTCTAGCCGATGCCGCCTTATCTTTGCACGATAGCCAGCCGTTTGTGACAGTATGTTGCTAACTCAAGGTGTAGGCGCCTTCACCCTGAATGTTTGCTTTAGGCACTAAGGTTTTCAGGTAAGTCCATCATCTCACCCTCTTCATATTCTCTAGCTCATAGGTCCCCATGGTTGTATGGCAGCGAAGCATCAGTTCAAATGGCTGATGTATTGCTGTTGATGATGACGATGACATGCACCCAAGAACCGTGACCAGTGCTGGTATCCTCCGCTCACTATTCGAAGACCGTTAACGTGCCTGCCTTTAAGTTTGCGCTTCATGCAAAATAGCTTCAGTAACTCCTGCTGACAATTGACCTTGTCCTCGCAGCTCAGGTTCACGCAGCAGTTACGTGTCATGTATGCGGTCCAGGTTTCCGCATACGAGCAGTCCCGCTGATCTCGCCATGGCACATCACTCCAGGACATATGTTAACGTTTTCTGCTGCTCGGAAGTGATGTATGCTTGTTGTTGGGTTGGAAGGAGTTCCGTTCTGATGCGTGCGCTACTGTTGTGGCAAATGTTTTTGTAAAGGTTTCCCAGGCAACGTCTGGGAGGAATGCGGTTAAGAAAGTCCAAGGTGTATCCTTAACAAGCGTAGCTAACCCAGTATACTGCGTGACAGTAAGCACTTTGTTATCCTCCCGTTCAGGACTTTCCACACGGCAAATATATTCAAAGAGTAGAGTAGCATGACACCGTGGTCCAGTGGGGTGCTTGTAACTATCCCGGCAGTCATGAATTCTTTCATAATGAGCACAAGCTTCAGTATCGACAGCTTGTTAGCAGTTAGAAATCTGCCGGGAGAGGTTAGGCGGTTGTACAGAGGGTGGCTAACAGTTAGCTCTTGCATGCATGCTATAAACTGCGTATCGTCGGTTGCTGACGTATCTATGTCGTGAATGTTAAAGTCTCCAGCGCTAAGAATGTGGGTGTTGGACTCGTTCAAAGCAAACAGAAAGACGTGCTTCAGTGTACAGTCCATCTCCGACGTTCAGTTTGGTGAGCAGTAAATCACGGCTAGTAGATCTGCGGCCTTGTTTCGCAACCATAGGCGGCATTAAAGCGAATCGGGAGATCGGATGCCCGGGTGATGGCTAACTTTATATCAGACGTTTGTATTATGGTAACATATCACATTGACACCGCTTCCGGTTCTATCGGTCCGAAGCAGCAACGTACCGGGTAAACTGATCTCAGAATCTGTTATCTAAAGGTATAACCACGTCGCTGTTATCCTGATGAGGTCACGCGCATGTGTGGCTTAGAGTTCTCTAAGTTTGATCAACTTACTAAGAAGGGCTTGGGCTTTTTCTCCCAATCAAGGTTGGGCAGGAGAGTGTTAACGGAGGTCAATTTGTGTTACTTTTTGAGCCAGCCGCTAGGTGGCTGGCCATCTAATATTTGTTGATTTAGGACTTTCAGTCAATTTGCATAGCAGTGTTTAGCGTTCCTGTACGGACGTTTCAATCTTGCTGTGCTGTGTCCTGTTGTGCGCCGTTGATGCTGTTGTGTCGGCCTCTCCGCAGGAGTGTGCAGATAAAGCACTTGCAACGTTTGCAAATTCCATCGAATTGCTTACTAAATTTGGCGGTTTGCCTGCTGCCTTAGCCGGATCACTGTTGGCAACCTAGCTAGTAACTTTAACTAGCTATCCAGCAGACCTTGCCTCATTCCATCAAAGTGAAATATTTCTTTCGTTACCCTTAGACAGCAGCCGTTGTATTCAGATGATAGAAAGCATGTCAGGGGGTTGCTAATAATATTGCTAACGGAGAGTGCTTTACGGATATAGCAGCACTGCCCTCGGTCATATGCTGGCGTATCGGGATCAGAGGAATGCAGAAGCTCAGGTAAACCATGAACAAATATTGTGTTCTTGCTTTTCCTATTAGGAATGCCGGGTCGATCAATCACTTCTTTTGGACAATCATTAAAAGTTAGGTTAGTGAATATACGCCCTCCGCTTGTTGAGCTGCGAAGACGAACTGCTGAGTGCAGACCAGCTTCTGTCTTATCTGTTAAGTTTAGTGTTACTCGCAGAATTCGAGATTCGCTATTGTGCAGTGAGGTCACGTGACAATCTACGCGTTGCAGCTTTGCGGACTCAACTCGAATACCAATTGCCTCGCAGACGGAACCCCACAGGCTGCGATCGTCTTGCAATTTGCCTTTTATTGTGCCAGATTTGTACCTGGGAACATTGGTGCACACAAGTTACGCAACGTGGTTTTGTCTAGCTAGTGCTGGCTTTATAAATTTGCCGGCCAATTAGGTTGTTTATAAAACACCACTAAGGTTGACGGTAAAAGCTGCTTTGAGCCAGGCGGGTTCAGTACAGAAGGTGAAACTACGTGTGTCGCTGTCGGTGCGTTTTTCAACAAAATGGATACGTACTTTCCTGCTTGTTATCAGCACCAGTATTCCTTCGGCACTGAGCTGTCGGTATCATATCTGAAGCGCCAGGTGAAGCGCCTGTAGTTGAATAAGTAGATGTAGGCATGTTTGTGGCTTATCCACTTATGGGCATGAGGCAACCCGGTGGGTTATGGTCACAGACGCTGCAGTGCGGTTGGGGCATCTGATGTTCTTCTTCAATTTAGCCTCAGAGCTTACTTTGGCTGAGTATGGTGCCATCGTAACCAAATGTATCTCCGTTGGGTCGAGCTTAGCATTTACAACATGCGCGATTATCTCGGTCACTCTACCGCACTTCTTCGTGAGCAAAGCTAAACAGTTGACAACTGGCAGGACTTGACATGTTGGGTAAAACCAAATTGTGCCAGCAACTTTTATTGTCGGTCGCACCGCTTGGATGAATTTGCACACGCATTGCGGACAGCGCGATCTACTGCAGCTAGCATAGGCTACACTGATGTTAAGGACTTTACTGCGATTGTCTGCGCAACACAAGTGATGTTGAACCTTAGGAATGCTAATCGTCCTCTTATCGTATTCAGCAAGGCCTATCTGAACGCTCAAGTTAACGAGGGTTCTTTACGCCATGCGTGAAGCACAGACACGTCCAAACACATACAACTTGAGTTGTTCATCCGCACTAAGGTCAGGCGGTAGAGGCAGATGGAGGTCTTACCGCGCAGGCAGTCTGGTTCAGCGAGCAACTGACTCTCAGTTAAGAGCACACACCCACCCAAAGCTGCAGCTTGTGTTGATCGGCCTGCCCTATCCGATGATGAATGCGAAGCGCTTATAAGTGTCCCTAGAGCTGTGAAGTTGATGAAAGGAGCAACAAGGCGGTAACCGTTATGCTACAGCTTGCAGGGATGGTTGCCGCGTAATTTGGGAGCCCTCAGCTTCTTCGTCCGTATGCGGTCAAACCTTCCGAAACCTCCGGTTTGATGTAGTTACTCACGTTGAACTCTGCAAAAATATGCTAAAATAGGGAACTAGATGTTGAGTATTAGCCACACAGGTTAGATCCAATAGTTAAGACTCACTTCGTAGAGCTCGTCTAACTGGTTCGCACGGGCGCACGCACCATATTGTTTTGGGAGACAAGAGTAGCCACAGAGGGTAGAGCAAACGCTTAGTCAAAGTGCGGCCATACGGCACCTTCTCAGTTAAATAAGAAGGATAGGAAGAGAAACTGAAGCTACAGAATAAGAAAGTGAACTTGAAATAAGAAAATTACACCGAGGCGTGACTAAAAGTAGCGAAAAGAAAATCGAAGTTGGAAAACGCCGGTTAGTCAGGAAAAGGGAAGGTTTTGTTTTGCCACCCACGACGTCAATGTGCCTTACGAAACCGCTGACGTTAGGTTCCCTGATACCAATTTCCGGAAGCAGGTTTCAGCGCTCAGTGACTCGGCCTGACAGCCAACTTTCCACCCTAATGCGATCAGACAATCCAGCTGGACTGAATAGTAAGGAGAAATCTTGACCAACCTACCCAGCTAAAATACGGTATGTTAGGTTCAGGTCTTCTCTAAACATTCGGTATTGAATTGAATGCATTCTCAACCTAAGTAGACCCTCGGGGTATGTCCGTCTCCGTGATCCCTTCACTAACCTCGTACCTTCCCTGAAACCCTCTCTAGCTCCATTTTCTCCCAAACGTGGCAGGGTGGACAAGCCTGGTAGCAGTATTCCAGATGAAGCCGAACGAAAGTATAGAATGGTCACATAGGGATGCTGCTCCTCGAGGTTCCGAGGGAACTTAGTATTAACCATAACATGCGGAAACCTCTGCTTGCGACCCCCTTCCAGTTACCGCCGAAGGGGAAAGCCGTGGAGTGTCCAACGGCCATAGCAACCTGGCTAAATACATGGGGAGTTCTACCCCACCGGCTAAGTACTTCGCAGGAGGACAACCTACTCCAATTCGAAGAACAGAGCACGTTGCTTGATTTGTGGGCGGACCATAAAGGTAACCAGTCCCAACTCCTACCTAAGGCTTTCTGAATAGCTTCGGAACCCCAGGAACATCGATGATTTGCCACAGATATAGGTCATCAGCAAATAGCAGCGATAATGCTTTGAGCTCTGTGGGTAGGACGTGCACCTGCATTGTGAAAAGCAGTGTAACAAGAACCGAGCCCTGCAGTACGCCACTGAGGACAGGCTGCCTAAACGATAGGCTATGGCCTACACGTACAGCCATTTTGCAATTATCCAATAGGGTGGTCAACCAATGAAAGGCGCGACCAGGTCAGATTTTGCGCGAGGCTCAAATAAGGTACCTTGTTAAATGCCTTCGGATGGTCGAAGACAAGTACACCCAATGCGAGACCAGTATCCACTGCATCTGCACAGCTTTCGCGAGCCACTGGTGTATTCCTTAGTCACCAAAGCCTTCGGGAAGCCGTGTTGTACATTGGTAAGTAGGTTATATCTAGTCGGGTGACTCTCCAATGAATCTCTTTCTAGTTGATTTAGGAGTTTGACTGCTACATTCGTCAGGCAAACCGGCCCGTAAGTTGTAGACAGACTCCTGCCCCATATTTGAAGATGGGACAGATGGCAGCTTCCTACATTTTGGATGATAATTTGTAGCTTTTAAGCGATTTCTAAAACACCATAGTGAGTGCTCCACTTAGTTCCGCAGTTAAACAACGCAACAGGGTGCATCAAAGCAGACCCAGAGGCCTTAGAGGGGTTCAGCCCCAGTAGCAACCTACGTACTTCTGTCTCCGCTACAAACCTATAGGTTCTCTGCGGTGTATAGTAGTGCATGCCCGCTACTAATGGATGCTCGAAATGCGGTGATGTGACCAAAGAAAATGGATCAAATTTCCTCTAATTGCTCGTTTACTAATGGAATCAGGCACCTCAAGGTTTGGCAGCGGTAGCCGGTGAAAAGCGCAGAATTCGTACATAAGCTACAGAGACCCAAACTACTGCCTTCGAAAATGTCAAGACCTTCGAAACGTTTGCATTTATCCCTGCTTTACTGTTCGGAAAGATAAACACGATCAAAAGCAGTTGTTAACAATATTTCTTCTCCATGCATGAGCATGGATGTTATGTATAATTTGATCTGATCCCACGCAGAAACAGCATCTAGCGCTTGTCTAGAAATACACCTATATTTATATATTTATTTATTAATAAATTCAGTTAGTTTTGGACCCTCTGGGATCCCGCAAAACAGCTCACAACCCGTCAAAGTGGCTTCTATTACAAACGCTGCTGCATATTGCTTACTGAGTATGCAGGCTTTGTCCTGGGCCGTATGCGCATTGGAATCGTCATCACGCATGAATACTGGAATTAACATGTTCAAAACATGACATATGGGGAGAAGCTTTTTCGCTTCTCTAACGCTTCCTCTGCTAAGTTCTCCTCGAAATTGAGCCAAGCGTTCATTAGGTCTTGCTTACACCCATTTCTAGCCTTACCGTACCTGTCATAAGGATAGGTGGAAGGAGCCTCTCGGTAAGTCCGCCAACATTTTGACCATTTGTTAAGCACATATCTATCCTTAGCATCTATTCATGTTGGCGTCTCCTTGCCTTCTCCCTCCAGGTGACTGAATTTAAGGGTGCAGAGACATGTGTGAAGTAGGACATAAAATTTATTTTAAGCAACCTGGACAATATCGTCGCGTGATAGCTCGCAATGGAAACCTGTATCCTTGGTCCTCATTGATTGAGATTTTGCGTGCCATCTGTTCAAGAGGGACACAGCAGTACTCTGGCGGCGTCTAAACAGAGTATAACTAAAGAGCAAAACTTTACACTTTTAAATACAAATTGCTTATTATACATTGTTGAAATTGCGCTATTACGTACCTTTTACTTTGAAAATCAGTGACCGTGACCTACCCGGTTTCCGTATCCAGCAACTTAACTTCCCGCGCCATATTGATGAAACCTGCCCATTAACTTTATTAATTCACTTGAATTCGTATCCCGCAACGTTTACGCGACCATAACGTCAACGAACGCTGATTCACTGCATTGTTTAGGAAACGTAAAAACATTTACTATGCCTTAAAGTATTGACTTCTTTAAAGGTAAGTTTGTCTTATAAACTGTTGTATCGCCACTTCTGCATAGTTGTGCCCGAATGTCTTTACCTTCGTGTCCCAGCTATTCGAAAAATTTACCATTTATTTATTTATGTTAATTTGACGTGCTACCTTGTGTGGGGCAGGTGGTGGCCCAAATCCTGCTAAACCTCCTGGTCAGTCAGGTTGACAAAGGAACGCGGCAAAAGAGCCTTGTGGATTCAATCCGAGTCATGACACTACTGAGGGGTCTTTTACGGCTCGTCAGTTGCAGGAGCAGAGCAAAGGACGACACCGTGCCTTGTACTCCATAGCAGTCGATTTCAACAAAGCATTCGATGAGGTGCATCTCGAGACATTGTGGCTGATGTTGGGTAAGCTTTGTGGCCTGAATACATTTGTAGGTTTCCGTGGATGGCTGCAAATCTGTGTGCAGGCTAATGTGCAGCTCAGTTGGCAGAAAACCGATGATGTTGCATTTGTCTCTGGTGTTAAGCAAGGCCATAAATTAGCTCCTGTTCTTTTACTTTTTATCGCCCTGCCATGTTGTCTTGTGCTTGTATGCCGCTAGTGCCTGTAGTGTTTTTGTGAAGCAAAGTATAGATGGTGGGTTGCTGAACGTCCACCACTGCGGTGCGAGAGTCCTAAACTGTGAGGCCGCTGTCCGTAAGTTGACGTTTGCTGACGTCTGCGCGTTGTATGCACACACCGCGGAAGCGTTGCAGCTGAAGTATTGGAACTACCTTTCGCTTCTTCTATGTTGGCAGGGTGAGCTTGACTGTACTAAGCTACACAATGAGCTGCGTATCCGTGAAGCGAAGGCAGGTGCATCATTCGGCAAGCTGAAGTACTGAAGGTGGAACCAACCTCAGCTTACCTTTAGCAAGTAGCTGGTGGTGTAAAACGCCATAAGGCTATCCGCTCTACTATACAACCGCGAATCATGGACGATCTACAGCCAGGATTCGCGATGCCTCGAGTGTTTTCACTAACGGCGTTGCAACGGATACTGCACATCTGTTGGTGCGACAGAGTGGCAGACACGGATGTGTTGCGACGAAATGGAATATATGTACTGGACGTCACACTGTTGCTAAGACCCCCGAGGTAGCTCGGTCTGGTGTGGAGTATGGCTCCGACGCTGTTACCGAAGCACGTAATATATACTCAGTTGTGTGTGTGGAAGCGGCATGGAGGGAACCAAGTTTTCGGTACCAGGACATGATGAAAGTAAGCTTATCACTTTCTAACCTTTACTGCAGATCTTGGAATACGAAGGCGGTTGGTCGGAGTGCTTGGCGCGATCTGGTCACTAAGGCACTTGTCGAGGTGCAATAGAAGGCGTACCGGAATGCGTAGGATAAGCGGCAAGTGCAAAGCCGCAGGCTCCGTAGGGTTGTACTCAAACCACGTCGAACGCATGGTGCTGTAACACACACGGTTTTGAGTGACTGTGTCTGGCAAGCCTAATGAGAGAAGAGCAGGGCCAATCGAGGTCAAGAACGTAACGGCGACGCGTGCTGCTAAGAACGCAAGCATAACCGGCGCAGCGTTGCTAGGTAGGACGCGTTCACTTTACTAACCTATGCTTGCATGCGAGTCTTTTTATTGCAGTCTGTTGGTTTGCCATACCCACCTAATGCTTTCTTTGCTCAAAATAATAACTACCTGTGTAAGCGATAAAACGCTTAAAAGCCTTGAGCAATACGCGTAGCCAACGTTTATCGAAATTCAAGACCGGAACGGATTCGCAATCCCCGGGACAAGTCAAAAACTCATTGCTGGAGCAACTGTGATGCTATTAAATAAAAACAACAAATACCAAAATTAACAAACCTCAAACGGTTTCCTTATACAAGAAAGCAATAGAAACTTCAGTCGTTACCACAGAAAACCGAACCAAAAGCCAAGCAAAAATAAGCACAAAATGCAAACAAGTGCGCAAAGGCGTAACTGGGCAGCACCGCTTCGAAGCAAGCCAATACACCAATTGCTTGCCTACACGTATGGACATATGCCAAGCAGTCAAATTCGCTTGATGTGTCAATAACTGATAGGGCAAAATACACCAATAGCAAAGCTTGGAAGATCGATTAGCTTTGAAGATAGACGTGTTCGGAACAGCTGATTGGCGGAGTGTCTGTAATGCGCAGGATATGGTAAGGATGCCTGCGACATCTGCGATGGGACATCGGTAACTAGCCCAGCAAAAGATGAAGGGTGTAAAAGCGAAATGTGTAAGGCAGGTTTGAGTGACCATAGACGGTGGGCTAGAGGAACAAGGTCGAATGGTCTATCAATGTTCAAGGGGTAGGTAAAACAAGAAGCCGGGGTTCTGGCACATTCAAAGGGAAATGGGCTGTCCATAATAAGGAGTTGTAGGGAAACAATGTGGTGAGAGTACCACACGACTGGACAAATTTATCTCTCTAATACAACCTGAACCATTTATTAAATATAACAGATCGCCATGCCACTTACATAAAACTTATTTTTTGACAGCTTGGACCTGCAGCGCATCGCTTGGCAACAAATAAATCACATATACACTTTTACTAAGATTTAGATCAGCATGGCCACACACATTAAGCAAATAAGTTTAATTGGTTTTATAAAAGAAAATATAAATAATTATTGTATTTTATCCGTGTAGCAGGATTTTGGTTGCAATTTTTAAGGTCTCCATCCTAGTAGTGTATCATCTACATTGCGCAACCTAGTCCGGAACTGTGCCAGACGCGGTTCCCCCTATTGTCGCTGGTCAGTGTTGCGCAAACCCTTAGCTCCCTAATGGGGATAGAACACATGACCAACAGATAGAGATGCCAACTAGCCAGCAGAGTAAGCCACTGAGCTATGGCAGGCAATGACTGCGCCAAGCAATTTGCAAGCTAACTAGGATATATGGCTATCAATCTTTCATTGTCAATGAGAGTTGCTAGCCTGCGGGTTGATGGCGTCTTGTCGCTAGGTGCTATAGGCATAGCAGTTGAAAATAAGAAGAGCTATCTTTTTGCTACAAAATAAGTAAATACGTATGTTCTCGACGAAACGAGTCACGCTAGTATAAGCGTGAACAAGTGGTTGGGAGAGCTCCAGAAACACTATAATCGTGTGTACACCACACGACAGAGGTTTGAGTTGGAAAAATAAATGATTTAAAAAATGTACGTACCTATGCATAGTAAAGATGAAAGGATGAAAGGCGTGATCATTAGTGTCAAAGAGCAATGTGGAGCCAAAGCGCTGTAGGCCCACTAAGTGTTTCTGGTATGGAAATGCTGGGTGAGGGTGCGAATGTTTTCAGAGGTTCATCTTTATTTTTCGGCGCAAGCGTCCGAATGTTTGCGAAACAATTTGGGATGGCGACTCTAGGATATTGTTAACCTCCTCCTTGGAAAGCCTTGCGCTGTGACTTTATTTCGGTGGCGGGTCTCATCCGCCACGTTGCAGTGCTGTTAAGCAGACATTTCTGGCATTTATAGGGAGAAATCTTGTTAGGAGAAAACCCACCACATCCTGGAACACTAGCATTGATCACAAGGTAACTACCATTGAGGTACTTGAAATGTTTTGTAAGACCGTTTATCCGAATGGTTAATTGCAGTCACAGCACACACGGCTTTCCGTTGGCTTAGCTGTGAGCGTAGTCAGAATTCACCAGTAATCCTTGAGGCACGCGGTGCTGGTTGGAGATAGGGCAGTGTAGATTGGGATGCTGAGTTGCGCGGGTGAGTATAGATAAATAAATAGACTAACTATTTCCTTCCCGGCAGTGCGGTGCAAGCCTGCGAACGCATGCTCATGATAATACAAACAGGTATGTTCGGCATTTGGATGCTAATAATAAAGCATGTTAACAATTTACAAACTGGATTTGTGTAGCTGTATACACGTAAACCTATGTGTCAGTGGGCATGGCGAGTGAAGTATGCCTGAATTTGTGAGTTGGTCTGCCATGTTTGCTATCGTATAAAGAGATCAGGGGCATTCTTCCAGTTGGATGGCGTTTATGAAGTAGAGATCCTCAGGATGGGAAAGAGGCAGCGACTTTTTAGTGGCGAGACCCAACCGCCACCTCGCAGTGTTGTCATACGGACATATGTGGCTTTTAATAGGGCGAACGCTAGCCAGGCGAAAACCCACAACGTTCTGGAACACTGGTACCGAACTATTCGCTGGAAGGTCCTAACCTAAAGCACCCATCTGGCAACACGTAGATGTAGTACGGCTGCCTAGCCAGCGGTAGCACTGTCCAAGCAGCTAACCCAAGGACTAGGTGGGTGTCACAGTCAAGCCCACGAGAGATAATGATGGCAGGTAAGTGGGACGCTTGCATGGAAATGGGGCGTTATTAGCGGTTGTGTCGGACTATCGAGGAGCTTGCTTTGGCCTTGGGAATCAGGTTTGGCCGAGCGCGGTATTACTGAATAAAGATAATGTAATTCCAAAGGATGTTAAAGGTGCGTACCACAGTGACGAATTGGGTGAATTGTTCATGGTATAATGGTGCTAAGTAGATGTGGATTCTGCCATCTGGAGAAGCAAACTACTAGCAATTTGGACGATGAAAATGCCAGGGCGTCGCAAGGAATTTGCACACTTCATGGAGAGAAATTTGTTTCGCAGGGGATATTGCGAAGGGGAGAATCATTTGAACCTACTGTTTTAGACCGATAGAGGACAAGGGTCAAAAGGCTTCCAAAATAAATAAAATTCAGAGAGAGTATAGCTTAAGGACCACACTGTTGTGGAGGTTAACATCAACTTGTTGAGGAGGTTGATACCACAAAATTTATCCACTAACGAAATAGACGGAGCACAACGTTATGGTATCGCATGTAGGTTGAGCACTTGCAGGGAGATGAGGCCTTTTCAGATGATCTTCCGGAGGTACTAATAATGTGAACTTAATTTTGCAGACGATTACCTAATGTATATTAAGGGCACAGGATGCCTGAGGCCGCGCTGTCTACTTACGCCTATAGGTATTATCTATAGATACGACGACACGTCTATGCAGGTCCCGCGTAAGAATAAGGAAGAAATGGTCATAGAAAGGATGGTCCTCGAACGTAGCAATGGGAGTAAGGAGCGTTGGAGACCTCGAGCCTTGTCAAACTTCCTAACTCGCTTTGCATATATATCTTTAAATTTTGGCTCCAGCTGTGTGTGCGCGCCTTCCAAGTTTGAAGATGTGGATGGAACGGCCGTGTACTGGTAGTAGGTGGCAGGATATGTGGAGCACGGCAGCAAGGGAGAGAGGGCGCAATACACCGGTATGAAGCAATACGCCTGTCTCCTTGGAGCGGTGATTTATAAGCTCAACTGCCGCCGCTTCAGCGATGATAGCGTGGCAAGGCCGGCAAACAGAGAAGCTAACTCTGTGGAATAAAATGGCACAGCGGCGCCACAATGGGTTTGTTTAGTCAATAACATAGAGCTCGACGGTGTCAGAAGTAACCCAGATGGACACAGAACCGATGGTTAGAGCCAGCCTTACAAAGCAGCGCAGCCAGCTCTTAAGCACAAAACAGATAAATGGTTTATTCTCTGACAATTCGAAGCACACCAAAACAGGCACGATCAAACTTTACATGCATTTATGTGTCGTAACTTACGCGTTGCTATGTACGTAATGGGCATTGGTCGGAACCTGTACAGTTTGCGGAGGTTTAGGAAGCAATCTTGGGAAATAAACTTGTCAATGCATGACAATATCCTGGGTACAAGTGGGCATAATGCAAACGGTCAAGGCACTATAAGTGTAAGGAAAAAAGTATATATAGACCGTGTCTTATTCTCGTACATGTCAATAAAAGCTTGAACTTTGACTCTAGTCGACCTGCCAGTATGTAGTTCTTTGTAGTGAATGTATTTAGTGGGGAGGCACATTTGCCACGTCACAGCGTTGCTAAACGGACATTTTTGGCGTTTATAGGGAGAAGCTTGCCAGCCGAAAGCATACTGCGTCCCAGAATACTGCCCTAAACTCTGTTGAACCCAAAATTAAAACTGGCAAAGCAGCTTGCCGACTGATTTCACACACGGTTATTCACAGTAAAACCACTTCCAAGTTCCTCTGTTGGTTGATCAGGTAGCTTAGTCAAGGTCGCCACAAGCGCTGAGGCATGTCGAAGATGAAAGTCACTAACATTTGCCTTGCTATGTGTCCCGGTGAGCGAAAATTTCAGGTTCAGTTGTCTGGATTTTTCAGGTTATCTATACTTTGTGGAGGTGTGAATACATCGTGTCCAGTTAGCCCCGTTGGACAACGGTCGTTTGTGGTAGTGAATGCCGTTGAATCCCTTTGATTTACAGTCATGTACCACGTAGGTCCGTTTCGGTTCATCTGTCCGTCTCCGGCGAAAACGCTGTTCCTCCGTCCAATCCCAGATCCCGATGAAGTTCCGGACCTCCTAGAAAAGGGAAAGTGTTGAACACCGAGCGAAGACCGCAACGAACAGGCGTGAAATTAAACATTGTTAGCGTCGTATGTTACAACTATAGGTTTGAGACCAAATGCTCTACAATGTGCAACAATGATTATGGTGAAAGTGTCTTTTGAACGTGATACAAAAGGCACTGACCGTACAGGTGGAGTGCTACCATCTACATAGGGTACAGAGCGTCGCACCCCTAAGCCAGCCACGAAGTATCAGTTTAGTATGGTGCAACGATTGCGACAGAAGAGAAACATGGAAGTTAGCAGACTGGCTGCGAGGGAATGCTGAAGGAACAGAAAGCAGTTGACCTAATGCAATTGGAAGTGCAGCATAAGTGAGTACAAATATAAACAGCACGCGACGTGAGCCACGCAAAGGTCAATAAGTGGCAAAGCAGCGGATAGATAAGACGCAAGTGCGGAATAAAAATGTTTAGAAGATTTAAACCTAAGGGCGACATGAGTGTGTTAATGGAATCGTGCTACGGCAGACGGTTAGCTGGACACCAACAGAAGCAAGAGTCGAAAACGTTGCCGCAAGGCGGAGACAGAACACCCAATGGTTGTTTAAAAAGCGACTGTGTGCTGCCTAGATAAGAAAAGCTTACGCTATAGAAGGGGTCACAAAACCCTCAAATGATGGAAAGCAAACAGGCGGAACACACGTATACATCAAGGTTACTGTGGACGTCGACATACGAGCGCTAAGTGCAGCGTTGCGTAGAGATTCAAGTCAACCTGGGGTGGTAACGGAATAGTAATAAGGTGGACTAAGTAGGGAAAAGCCAGCGGAACAACTGGACATCTATATTAACCAGTGGTTTAATGGTTAAGCAAGCTGGAGCGTTGAGCAACCGTTTAGGCGTAGCAGCACTGATTTAGAGTAAAAAATGCACAAGCTGATGGGAAAATAGTGCGTAGTAGAGCCAGCGCTGCTATGAACCTGCAGGTATGGTCTTAAGGCGGGCAGGAGTGCCATACTGATTAAGTGTACCACTGCTACTCTTGCGTAGCAGTATTATAAAACAACTTGCTTTTTCCAGTTTCAAATGCTATACCTAAACCGTCTTGTGACAGGACGTAACCACCTCAAAGGTTAAACACACTTATTGACAATAGAAGCTAGAAAATGCTATATCCCAGTTCGCCTGCAAATTATGTAGCGTAACCAACGTCTTCCATGGCTCAGTGGCTTACGCTGCTGGATAGTCGGCATCTGTTTCCAGTGGTCCTGGGTTCTATTCCCAGTAGGAGGACGAGGAAATACGCACCACTGACGAGAGTCAATAGGGGAACGCGTCTCGTGCGGTTACGGACTGGTCTGTGCTTTGTAGCTTGTAAACCACTGGAATGAATACCTTAAAACTAATTTTTCTCGACTGTGCGTGGCATGCTCAAGGAGGTATGAGCAAATAATAGCGGCTGCCGCCAACCATGTGTGTGATTGTGTTGCTTGGGTTTGTAACCGTGTCGTTGCACTAGATAAATAAATAAATAAATAAATAAATAGTATATTCTCGAATTTCCCAGACACACCTGACCAGGCATGATCAACGTTTACAAGCAATTTATGTTTCGCAACAAACACGTTGCTATTTATGTAATCGGCAATAAGCCGAAAGTTTTCCAAGCTTTGGAAATTGTAAAATTAATCTTGAGGTATAAATTCGTCAAAACATGACGACAAGTTGGGTTATAGTGGGCGTAGTTTAAACAGGCTGGGCGTTCCGTTTGTAGAGAAAACTTGTCAGGAAAATATTACATTAGGATTCAGGTCGGCTTGCCAGTATGTAGTTGTGGGCAGTGACTTTATTCAGTGGCGAGTCACATCCGCCACGTCGCAGTGTTGTTAAGCGGACACTTGTGGCTTTTTATAGGCAGAACGCTTGCCAGGCGAAAATCCACCACGTCCTGAAACACTGTCAGAAATCCGTTTGTACACTAATGTAAAACTGGCAGGGCAGCTCGTCGACTGATTTAACACTCGGGTAACCGCCGTCAATTGCCTTCTAATTTCCTCTGTTAGCTGAACATGTTATTTTTGCTCGTGGCGGCCATAATGGCTGAGGCCTATGGAGGGTTAGACCTAACATAAATAATGCTTGTTTCCACGTCTGTTCTTTGCGGCCCTGTTTGTCTCTCACCTTCCCTTTCTCCGAGGTCTGGAACTTCCTGGAGATCTGGGATCGGAATGTGAAAGCGCCTGCTCCTGGGACAGGACATAGAAACCCCCAAGGACCTACATAGAACACGGCTGTACAACAAGTGGATAAAAATGCACTCACTACCATGACCGTCGTCCAGTAATGGTAGCTGGACATGACGCCTTTATACTCCTGCGAAGTATACATAATCCTGTAAATTCTAGAAGCAAGAAACGGAAGTTTTGCTCACCTGGACACGAAGATGACGAAGGTCTAACCCTCCATAGGCCTCAGCCATTATGGCCGCCGCGAGCAAAAATAACCTGTTCAGCTAACAGAGGAAATTAGAAGGCAATTGACGGCGGTTAACCGAGTGTTAAATCAGTCGACGAGCTGCTCTGCCAGTTTTACATTAGTGTACAAACGGATTTCTGACAGTGTTTCAGGACGTGGTGGGTTTTCGCCTGGCAAGCGTTCTCCCTATAAAAAGCCACAAGTGTCCGCTTAACAACACTGCGACGTGGCGGATGTGACTCGCCACTGAATAAAGTCACTGCCCACAACTACATACTGGCAAGCCGACCTGAATCCTAATGTAATATTTTCCTGACAAGTTTTCTCTACAAACGGAATGCCCAGCCTGTTTACACTACGCCCACTATAACCCAACTTGTCGTCATGTTTTGACGAATTTATACCTCAAGATTAATTTTACAATTTCCAAAGCTTGGACAACTTTCGGCTTATTGCCGATTACATACATAGCAACGTGTTTGTTGCGAAACATAAATTGCTTGTAAACGTTGATCATGCCTGGTCAGGTGTGTCTCGGAAATTCGAGAATATACTATTTATTTATTTATTTATTTATTTATTTATCTAGTGCAACGACACGGTTACAAACCCAAGCAACACAATCACACACATGGTTGGCGGCAGCCGCTATTATTTGCTCATACCTCCTTGAGCATGCCACGCACAGTCGAGAAAAATTAGTTTTAAGGTATTCATTCCAGTGGTTTACAAGCTACAAAGCACAGACCAGTCCGTAACCGCACGAGACGCGTCCCCCTATTGACTCTCGTCAGTGGTGCGTATTTCCTCGTCCTCCTACTGGGAATAGAACCCAGGGCCACTGGAAACAAATG